>JAMFTM010000009.1:0-600000 GCA_023522825.1 Diaporthe ampelina | reverse complement strand
AAGACGTAAGTTCTCTTCCTCCAAGAGGAGCCTGACAGCCATGAATTTGTCACGGAACGTCAATGCTATGTTTCCTGGTGGCTTCCAGCACTGGCCTCTCTCCTCCGAGAGCAGCAGACTGCGTAGGCGGCCCACCAAGCATTTCCCAGCCTTGTTGTAGAGGCGAGCCCTCCCAGGTCCAAGAAAACTGGGGGGTAGGCCCCTCTAATTCTCTGGTAGCTGTCTGCAGGTGAGCTCCCTTTCCTTGAACGTCAACCAGGTCGAATTCCCAGATCAGCCAGCCCCCGTTCCCCCACCAGCACTTTTATTTAAACCCCAGCAGTCAACATGTCAACAACCCAACCTTCGTTCAGATTCCACATCACAACAACTCAGTAAGTTCTCTCGCAGACTCTTCCTCCCCCAACTCTCTAAGCCTTCCTCTTCCTTCGTCAACATACTCTCACATCACCACTTCCCTTTCATTCGTCTAAGTATCCTCAGTTCCTCCTCTCCTCTCAATCGGCAACGTTTCGCTGTGAGAATCCACTCCTTCTCATGTCTTCTCATCCCTCAATCCCCACAAAGACACTTTCTCAACCACAAGCACACTCCCCTCTCACCCCTCGTACTGATCGCGCTCACTTCCAATTTCTTCCTCCCTGCCCCTCCACAACCCATAGCCACACTTCGAGAGCACATTTTCCTTCAGTGGCACTGCTGGGCAAAGATGCTCAGCAAAGCTTTGCACCGACCTTTTGCACGCGCCTCGCGTCTTGCCCCCCACTGTCAACACAAAACATCCATCCATTTTTTTAGCAAACCCACAATCACCTTCCAACCCTTCCCAAAACAACAACACACTCACTTCAACCAAACGTCAGTCCTCATCTTCGATCCTCACACACACTCTTCCAGTCTCATCCTCTTTGCCGATCCTCACTTCTCACGCCTCATCCTCCATTCCGATCTGCTTTTCCCATCCTCACCCTCACTTCTCACCGTCATTCCTCGCACTCAAGCCTCACCTCACCCTTCCACAAACTTCGCCTCACTAACTGCAGCGCCAACCTCCACAGCCATCCACCCACCACCACCTCATCATCTCTTCTTCTCTCCCTTCTTTCTGCTCCCCCAGTCCTCCTCTCCTCTCCCCTCCCCTCGACTCTCTCCTCTCGACAACCCCTCCTCCTCCACCCTCCTCCCTCCCTCCTTCCCTCTCCTCCTACTCTCAACAAACCTCGACAACCCCGCCCCACCCCGAGCCCCCCCGCCGGGCTATAAACTCGACCGATTCGAGCCCCCCCGCCGGGCTATAAACCGACCGAACAAACAGGGTAGATGAGCACCGAAAGAGGAGGACACAGGGCACCGTGAACCGTAGGCACAATGAAGCGGAAGTGGAATGCCGCGGAGGCCGGGTCACATCAAGAGGAGGACTTTTTCTTTATCTTGTGCTCAGGGAATAACAGAGGACGAAACCACAACACGAACACGCCCCTTGGGGCTGGAGTTCGGGGTTGCTTGGTCTCTCTCTCTTGACTCAATTTTTTGTTTACTTCTTCGGCTTCTTGCTGATTTGATCTTGCTTGCAAGATGACCTTATTTTTTGAACCTCTTCAGGCTTTTGCTTGACTACTCTCTTCTTTTTTTCGTTGCTCTCGTGGGTTTACCCGCGAAGTGAGGAAGAAAACAACAATGACGCGACTGCCTACGTAAGTAGCTACGCGTGGTGTTTACCACTCTGAATACAGCACTGGATATCGAACATTGAATGGCAGCTAAGCATTGCAGCCTCGACACCACGCAGAAAGACTCCGAGAAGAGCCCTGCTCTTGGTGCAGGAGCCACACGTTCAGCGACGGGCGCACATACAGAGACTCTACCAAGCTCGCCATGTTCTTTCTTTTCCCTGTGGATGGAACTAGTGCTCTCGATCCTCCTCCTCCTCCTCCTCCTCCTCCTCCCGGCTCACGAGAGCAAGAAGCCCAAGGACGCTGCCCGTATGCCTCCACGAGCTTGCCTGAGATGTTTGTAGCCGTGAGGCAGATCACCCTCACGGTCCCTGGGTGAAACCTTTCCGTATCCCTCTAATCGCACATCATATTCGTTCCGTCGCCGATTCGGTCAAGATGGCAGTTGCTGTGGGGGGGGGGGGGTATGGTGGCCGGCACGGCCGCCGCTGCTGGCGGAGGTGGACAGCCGCCACGTCGCCCCACAGGCAGGGTCATCGCGCCGTGGGGACTACATGCTGTTGAGCTCCGCCATCAGTTTGCCCGGTTGGCGATTCTCTTACCCCAGCGCGACGCCATCTGCGACTTCGAGGTTGTACCTGTGCATGCGGCCCGTCTGAAGGCGACCGTACGCGAGGAAGACCTCGTATGCGGCGGTGGTGGCGTTGTAGCTAGCCCGATAGTTGAACTTGACGGTGGGTGACAAGATGAAGCCCTTCTCGGCCTTAGGGCCCTCTCCTCTCTCTCCTCCCTCTCTCTCTCCTCCCTCTCCCTTGGGGGCCCCTTGAAACACACCCGATGAATTAGTCAACTACATACAAGAATTGACTATAGCGCAAGCCGCGACCGTCGACCGACAGGTCGTGGAACATCTGAGACTCACCCTCGGGCCCACAACCCCCGACTTCACGTTTCGGTCAACCTTCTCTATCAACGACTTGAATCCCGGGGTTTGCCCGACGGAACGCAGCCCTTCATCTTGCTCGCCAATATCATGCTGGCCCGAGGGCGCAATACACGGGCAAATGTGGTGGATCGCGTGAGAGAAACCGTGTACGGATACCTCCTCGATCGGAACGCCCGAGGTACTGAATCTGGATCTGCTTTTGTAAGCCTCGAGATCATTGTAAGAGAAGCTGTTCACGTACATGCTGGCCGTTGGTGAAGATTGCGACAGCGTGGCACTGCGCCCCAGTCAGGCAGATTGGCTCCAGGCGGGTTGGCTCTGTCGCCTGAGTCCATATTCAGGTTGTCCCTGTGCATTCTATGTGGGAGAAGGCACGTGCGACGTTGCGTTTCTCCAGATGTCTTCCTCGAGGGGACGAGGAGGCTAGAGTAAGGCCGAATGATGGGCCTCAAGGCCCGTGAGGCTGAGGCTACAGGAGCGGTCGGTCCGGGGCGTGAGGTCACCTGTTCATCTGGGCTAGCTGCTTGGTCAAGGGGGGCCATAAATTGACTTTTCTTCACCTCGGCTCTGATCTCTGCTGCGCCGTTCTCGGTAGAGAATGTAGCCTTTGGTAAGCTTCGGATCCGCATTTGCCAATCCAGATAAACTATAGCATCAACAGTTGAATTGTACTGTCCGGCCAATTGATGGATAATGAGGTTGTGTTCTTCAGAGCTTAATGTGAGCTCTGGAGGTAGGATGGGCTTAAAATGGCCCCAGCCCTGTTCATGGAAAGGGATCCAGATAGTATCGTGCTCGTACTACTAAAGCCTCCCGGTAGTCAAGGCACTTCAATAGGTAGTCTTCTCCCACTTTCAATCTGACTTGTCTTTACAGAGCGCAGGCTGCGGAGGAACTCATCGAGAAATACAGCAAGAAGGCGACCACCATCCCCACCGGCACGACCTTCAGGCAAGGTGTTTCTGACCCTCTGCATGGAGACCTCTCATATCAACGTCTGCCCATCCTGCCACCAGTTTCAAGCTTACTCGTTCCCTTCGATCTCCAAGCAAGAATGCCCATAGTCACGCCACCAACCACTCACAATCAAGTGGAGACAAAGTATGTACGTCGAGATTCTGCCTATTCTCAAGCATTCTCTTGTCAGCTACTATATCTAATAAGTCACTTGACCTAAGGCTGCCACTAGAGATGGGCCGGGTGACAGTCCAATGTTGGCCGGGCTTAAAGTCTCGGCATCCCCCTTCTGAGAAGACACCAGATGGAAAGGAGGGAGCCCCCCGCGAGGCTGTTGACCACAGCTTGGCTGCTTGCGCGAAAGATCCTGTCCCAACACACAATCTTGTGAGATGGCAAATGGTCTTCGCGCACCGATTTGACCCGTCGGCGAGGGGTCATCGTGGAGCGCCCGGGTCCTCGTCGCCACAGTTGGCCAGAACCGTCGCAGGCCTGACATTCCTCGCAGCCATGTCCTGCGAGATCCCTACCCCCCGCCAGCCTCTCTTGAGAAGGCGATGTCCGTCCGGCTGGCCGACATTGCCGTCTGACATGATTCTTCGGCGTAGTGTCTGCGACCTTGTGGATGAGGAAGCGGGTGTCTTTGAAGCTGGTGGGGAGGATGACATGGACGAACGTCTTGTCGTTCTGGGAGACAACCTCCTTGGTCTTGGGCTTGGTCGCGGTCTTACGAGATCCCATGGCCTAGGGCCGTTGTTGTACACGTGGCGGAGCGGTTTTTGACGCAAACCAAGATGTTGATCAGGATGACGATGACGTCGGGGATGAAAGCACCTCGAACAAGGGAAATGAGGCACATTTCAGCCCGAGGGTTGAAGGACGCAGACTAGGCGGTCTCATTAGGGAGGTCCGAATCCAGACTCTCTGGAGAACATCTGCAGTCTTGCTTGGTCTATTTTGTCTGTGAGCCTCGGCCGCGAGGTTTGCAATGCAGGCCTCGCTCCTATCCGAGACTCTTGAGTATATGGATTGACACTTTGTCATGTACGAGCTATGGAATCAGCGTGGGAAAAGCCGGCAAGGTCGCCCCGCGTATAAGAGAATCCAGAGCGAGCAGCCCTTTGACTACTTCCAAGGTTGGCCATGCCACATAGGGCAGCCGGCAGCGCAGGCTCGGGAAAGGAACCGACATGCTTGGGAACTGTCATGAGAAACTCGAGCTTGAGAACTTGGAAAGAACCACCGTGCACTGTCATCAGGGGTGCATCCTGCTCTTGGCTCAAGACGTTCACATCTCCTCGTTCGGCGAGAATAGCTTCCGCCCTGCGTCTTCTGGCCCCTCTCGCCAGCTCCTCTAGAGCTGTCGGCGTGCCCCGGACCCGCAGACCCGTCATCTGGGGCTGCCCCTGGGGACAAAGCCGGCAGGACTTACACCGTCCTTGTGGCCAGAACATTTCCTCAGGGGGTTCAATTGACTAGACAGCTACCCAAATGTCTTTCAAAAAGAAATCGCTGTAAATTTTGCGCCGCCTGGCTGGCTTGGGGACCGACAAACTGTAGAGGTCGAAGGCCCTCCAAGTCTGGAGGTGATGTCAACATACTGCCCTACCAGGATCAGCCAGTGGTGGCAGGTCAATTGTCAGCTGTCAGCTAAACCCGGGTCGGGCTTGGGCGACCGATAAGATCGGACAGGGGACCCCCGCCCCCACCAACCCACTGTTTGTCGATCACCCAGCGACCAGGGAGACAGACAACCCAAACAACAATTCCGCACTGCCTCTTGCATACATCTGGTTTTTTTTACCTTTCCCTACTCCTGACCATATCAACTGCCGACTGCATGCACTCTGCCTTGAGACTGTCTCTTCGGTCTGCAATCCCTCCCTTCCTTTTCGTTTGCTCCTGACTCTTCTTCTGCGGTCGCCTGCATATTCTGGAACTGCGCCTGCCTCTGCCTGATTCCGTCCCTTTTGACCTTTTGATACCCGACTCTTTCTTGGGCGGTCGCGATATAAACAGACACACTCCATTTCGGTCTTCCTGTCACTTTTCTCTCCTTGCACTTCGTCCGTCTGTTCAGAACCTACCAAGAGACATACCGACATCTACGAACAGCATTGGGCACAATGTCACCAAGCGCGGTCAACAACGAGCAGCAGGCCAACGGCCTCGACCACGACGTCAAGCCGGCCAACCCAGGTGCGCCCTCTCGCAGTCTCCCCTCTCTCTGTCCCGACCTCTCCCCTCCTCTCCTCCTGTCTTGCCCATGTGCTAACCAACTCTTCCCTTCCGCAGACCCCTCCGTCGTCATCACCCCCAAGATCACCGGCGACTGGACCGTCCCCAAGGTCCTGGCCACCATCTCCCCCAGCGCGCCAGCCGAGGGCTCGCCCTCGCCCGTGCCCTACTTCCACATGCTCGAGCGCCTCAAGACGACCAAGCGCGAAGGGTGGCGCCGCTTCGGCATCGCCCGCGGCGAGTCCATCGCCGACCACATGTACCGCATGGCCATGATCAGCATGCTGGCGCCCCCCTCCCTCCTGGCCCGGATCGACCGCGACAAGTGCACGCGCATGTGCCTCGTCCACGACATGGCCGAGTCCCTCGTCGGCGATATTACTCCTGTCGACGGCGTCCCGAAGCCCGAGAAGAGCCGCCGCGAGGCCGAGACCATGGACTACCTGACGTCCAACCTGCTGCGGGGCATCTGGGGCGGGAAGGGCAAGGACGCGGGCGACGAGATCCGCGCGCTGTGGCAGGAGTACGAGGACAGCGAGACCCTTGATAGTCATTTTGTCCACGACATCGACAAGGTGGAGCTGCTGCTGCAGATGGTCGAGTACGAGCGGCGCGGCGGGCGGAAGCTGGACCTCGGCGAGTTCGCGTACGTCGCCACGCGCCTCGCGCTCGACGAGACCAAGGAGTGGGCCGCCGAGATCATCTCGGAGCGCGAGGAGTTCTGGAAGGGGCAGGGGCACGTCCACGGCGACGAGGGCGAGGAGGGCGGGGTCGCGCGGGACCACCTGGCGGCTGTGGATGAGTACTACAAGGGCGCGGGCGGTGCGCCTTGATTCTTTAGCGCTTCTACATGGCGAACTGGTGACGTAAGAAGGGGGCAGGATCTGTAGGCCGGCGCTTGCTCTAGAACTTGGGCTTGTTTTGATGATGCTTCATGGAGTCACATACAGAGTTTGGCGGGTTGGGCTGTTTTTTTCCCCTTCTTCTTCTGGCATTTGGTCATGGGTGATAGATCCAGCGTCAGCATAATGTACAGGACGGATAATACCAAACTTGGCATGTGCTTCTCTTTCTTTCTTGGTGGAGTTGATGAGTGGTAGGACACAAGTGAATGCGTAAAAGGCGAACTGGCCGAGCAGTAGGACAGAAGTGAATCCGGAACCCAAGTGAATTCATGTGAGGGCAACTTGGCCGAGTGGTCTAAGGCGCTGCACTCAAGGGTAAAACCTTGCACGATGTGTCGTGTAGCATTGCAGTCTCGCAAGAGGCGTGAGTTAGTTGTCATCTCTATATTTTTGACACACACATGTTCTGTTTTTTCATCCAAACGTTCTGTTTTTGCACATAAATGTTCTGTTTTTGCACATAAATGTTCTGTTTTTGCACATCAATGTTCTGTTTTTGCACATAAATGTTCTGTTTTTGCACATAAATGTTCTGTTTTTACATATAACCAAACAACACTCCTTTGTTCCTGTGCTGCTCGGTTTTTAAAGGGGACTGACTAACTGTGAGCCAGTCCAGAATGTGGGGTAGGTCGTACACAAAACAATGAAACCAAACTTCTCTACATTCAAGGGCCGTCACCCCAGGCTCATCTCGTGCTCACCCACATGAGCATGCCTCGCCACCACCCCAAGGAACTCCTCCAAGAAGTCCAGGTCCTCCTGGTATGTTAGCTTGGGCCTCTCGGCAGCAAAGGACGGCCCCGCACCGCTGAAGCAGTCCAGGGTCCTGGCCCGGCCCAGGTGAACGACACCCTCACCGTCGATATGCCCAGCGTCGATGCCAGGCGGCTCGTGGACCTGCGGGCTGACGGCATACCACCCCTCCTTTCCCTCTGCCTCCACCCTCAGCCCCCGCCCCTCCGGCCTAGGGTTCTCCGGATCCCAGTAGAACGGGAGCCAGTGCATCCCCACGGCGAGGATGAAATACATCGCGCGGGAAGGGTGTCTCTGCCCCAGGTGCTCCACCGTGGTCCGCATCGCGCTGGCCCACGGGGTGGTGGTGCCGTCGGTGCTCGGTGGGTTGCACTTGACCCAGAGGATATCGCGAATGTGTCTGACCCGCGCCGGGAGGTCCACGGTGATGCGCTCGAGGGTGATGCCCTCCCCGGTACCAAAGTCGGCCGGGGGTGCTGATGATGCAGCCTCGAAGAATTTCCTGAGGAGGAGATACTTGATCCCCTGTGCGGTCCCGTCCGGCTGGATTTCGAGCTGGGATTGGTCGTAGTCTGGTAGGTATTTGGCGGGGCATTAGATCCTGGAAGTCCAGCTGGCTTGGACCCTCATCCACATCCCGCCTGACCTTTTTTTCTAGACGTTGATATGAAATAGGCGGGGACTGCGCATAGGTGCAACATACGGCTTGGGAAGTACACGTGCAGGATGCTCTCCCACGCGTGCCGGTTGGGATACGGGGCGTCCGCCGCGGGGCCTCTTCGCAGGTGCCACTCGTGCAGGGTCTTGAGGGCGTCCCATGACGCCCAGCACGGGAGGTAGAAGTGGCTGGGTGATAAGCAATGCTTGTATAAGCTGAGTTTGCCCCATTGCGATAGAGTTGTTGGGGTTCGTTTGGACGGACCTACCTGTCTTCTAATGATATCCGGGCCATGGTTTTCAACCTCGGGATTCTTCAAAATTGCAAAGGAGCTGCTTCGGATAGATATTCACGTTAGAGGCAATAAGTAACTGGCTTTTGAGGGGAGTATTCACGAAAATCTCGCTCTGTTCGTCCAGGCTGCAGTTGGCTGCCTGCATGGTGCTGCAGCAGTGGATGCGGTGCCAAGGCAGCTGTCACTTGCGTCTCGTGGAGGAAAAGTGGAACCCATAGAATAGCAATTGTAGAACGCACAGGACAGAGCAAGAGGCCTTGCACCACAGGACCTTATGCACGGGAACCCCATGGTGACGGGGTCCTTAGAGAGAGACGGGATGGCCTTTTCTCGGTACCTCACCTACGACAGCGCTCGCCATTTCTTTTCTTTTCTTTTTCTTTTTCTTTTCTCCTTGGGCGCAACAGGTCCTTGGGTGCTTCAAACCGTCAGGAAATAGTAGCTAAGCGCCTGCATTTTCATCGTGTCGACGATATCTTCCAACTCATGATCCCATTATTCGTTCCGGGATGCAAGTTGCCAATGCCAGTCTCATACAGTCATCGCGTGGCCCTCTTGGCATCTCGTATCTAACTTTCCTATCTGCCAGTGCGGCATGAGGCTGAGGCCACGTGCCCACAGGGACTTCTACGCTGTCATTGGCTTTTTTTTTTGGAGGGGGGGGGGTTCCAACGCTTAATCTTTGAGCGTTTACCACTGTGTGGAGGGACCGTACGCCCGTCGGGATGTGTACAGATTAAGAGCGCAATCCGGTTTCCTGTTTGCCAAGAAATTGGCTCACAATCTTTCGACAGGGGAGGAGATGCTCTCTTGCACACGTGAGGACTCAAAATAGGTGATAATTGCCTTAGGCATACTTTGACACAAATGTGACCGTGCAGCCGTGCAGCATCACTTCCAAGAAAAGACACGGTGCAAGGTGCCCGGGATAGTTTCCATTTCCTGGGCAGTGCCTCCCTCTGTACTTTTAGAGTAAGGTGCCGTGTCCGTAGTGTCCTCGGTGTGATGGTGTCGACCCATGGGATCATGAAACCTTTGGGAAGAGCCATGATTGTATCATGCGTGATCATCAGGTCTTGCTTGCTGCTTTGAAAATGTCTGAGTGAGACCTCGTGGGTGGCCGAGATTCATTCGATTAGCATTTGTTTGTTAACAAATTCAGGACTATACGGCTACTGATATTCTTTCAGTTCCTCCATGAAACCCGAACAACACCAAGTACCCTCGAGGAAAAGGCATAATATGTCTTTCAGGATAAACATAACAGATTCCCCTCCACACGGCTTTCCACAGCGACTTTCTAATCTTCTGCAAGCCAGCGAATTCTAGCCGCAGCGTTTGGCCGTGCCCTGTCTGCTCTGCCCTATTCTGTTCGCGCCCGTGCTGTTGAATTCAGTAGTGGGAGTAAGTCATTCCTCGGTGTTGCTTGCGGTGCTAAATCCGTAACGCCGTCTGTTCCGTGGAGAACATCCATGGGAACCAAGGCGTGTTATTGATATTCAGGGGCTGCGCTTCATTCTTGGGCTAAGTTCCCCGTGGGGTAGCTCTTTCTCCGAGGAACCCACTATTGTGCCAGCAGTGGATAATCAATGCAACTAAAGTCCACTGGAAATGCTGGTTGTTGGAGTAAAGAGCCCCCCGCACGAGGGAGGACGAAAGACGCGGGCATATCCGCGGAATTCCATCCTGTTAATTGTACTATCAATTGTGCCTTGTGCCAACTCATATAAGTATGGCAATCATGCCAAGGAGCCAAAAGGAAATGTATCAAAGCTATCAACATCCATTTGCCTCGAAATATCAACTTTGCTATGGCACCTACAACTGCATCCGAATTTGCCAAAAAGAATCTGGTCAGGGAAAAGTCAACCCTACCCCAGAGCGACCCGCAAACCCGCGATGGGCTTCACTCGGAATGGGAAAAGTTCTACTACCCGCACGAGAGCGGGGCCCAGGGCCGCTGGCAGGGCGAGATCGACTCGCTCGTAGTCTACGGCGACATCCCCAAGGCCATAGAGGGCACCTTCTACCGGATCATCATAGACCCCCACATGCCGCCGCACCCCGAGAACGGATTCGTCGAAGGGGACGGCAACGTATGCGCAGTCAGGATTCAGGACGGCAAGGCCTCCCTGAAGATGAAGTACGTCGAGACGGAGAGGTGGCAGCTCGAGCGGGCCGCGGGGCGGCGGCTGTTCGGCATCTACCGGAACCCCTACACCAACGACGCCTCGGTCCGCTACGCCAATGACACCACCGGGAACACGAATATCATGTACTGGGCGGGCAACGTGCTCTGCCTCGCCGAGCGGGGCCTGCCGTGGGCTATCGACCCGGATACCCTGGAGACGCGCCGCTACGACCCGTTCGCGGGCCAGGTCAGGGCCAAGACCTTTACCGCGCACCCGAAGGTCGACCCAAAGACAAACGAGCTGGTAGTCTGGGGCGCCGAGGGCAAGGGCCTGGGGGGAACCGAGATCGTGACGTACAGCATCACCGCCGAAGGGGTGGTCAAAGACGTAAACTGGCTGAACCTGCCCGAGGTCCGCTGGATCCACGATGGCTGGATCACCGAGAACTGGATCGTGCTCAGCGCGATGCCCTTCTTCTACCGCGGGGAAGAGGCCCTGAAGGCCGGCTCGCAGCACTGGGAGTTCCGACAGGACCAGCCGCAGGTCATGATCGTTGCGCCCCGGAGGCCCGGCTCGCCAGCCCATCCTGGCTGGAAGCCCGGGGAGTGGCGGCAGTACAGGTGCGAGCACGGCCTGGTTGTCCACTGCGGCGCCGCCTGGGAAGACGAACAGGGGAACCTCCAGTTCGAGAGCCCCTGGGGCCAGTTCAACATCTTCACCTTCTGGAACCCCTCGGACTATGTCCCCCCCAGGGTCGAGGGCAGCTACGTCCGCTGGGCCGTCGACCCCGGCCAGCCCTCGGGCAGCAGGATCGCCAGGATGGACGAGGTCTTCCCGTACCACGTCGAGTTCCCCGTCGTTGACGACCGCTACAACACGACGAAGGGGCTGACCACGTTCATGGTGGGCGGCGACGTCCTGCACGACGACAGACCAGCTGACCGGCCCACCCTGATTCCCGACAGCATCGTCAAGCTCGAGGGCGAGTCGGGCAGGTGGATGGTCTGGAATGCTGGTGAGGGCGGCCGGGTGTCGGAGCCTGCTTTTATCCCGCGGTCTGACGACGCGCCCGAGGGGGACGGGTGGCTGCTCTTCGCGACGGCTCGAGCGGCCGCCCCCCGCGGGGAGATGGTCATCCTTGACACAAACGACTTCTCGCGGCCTGTTGCTGTGATCCAGATGCCGTTTGTCCTGCGGGATCAGCTGCATGGGAACTGGGTGCCGAACCCCAATCCTGGCAAGAAACTGCCCCCTCTCACGAAGCCTGCGACGTCCATCCAGCCCAGCGATGTCGGCCCATTGAACCGTATTTGATTGTCTTGGTGGCCAGTGATAGGAATCCAAGTGACGGCTGGTAGATGGGCAAACAGGCACGCCCGCTGACTGATTACCACACAATGTCTTCTTGTCGCTTGGTGATTTGGCTCCGAGATGCTGAATGTGGCTTGATTATTGCTCGTGATGAATGTTCGAAGATATAGCCCAACACCACTGTAGTGATCCTTGTCCTACAGGGCTGAGGAGCTTGCCGCCGAGCGAAGCAAGTAGTTCATGATCGACCAGGTGGCTCAGTAATTTGTGTCATCTCAAAACTGGTGAGCATCAAGTGCTACCACCTTGACACCTGCAAGAATAGCCCACTGTGGTGAGATGCTCTGGAATTGGGAGATGATGGAGGTCAGTCAGCATAGTGAAGTGTAGCATGCCCCCTCTACATTTCTGCAATAGTTTTGGGGATCTTAGTTCAGAGTTGATTGTAAGACTGTGCCGTTTCCAAGTCAGTGGGGCAATGTCTGACCAAGTACCATTTGCATCGATGAATGCAGGAAGTTCTCAAGTTCCCAAGATCTAGACAGGTCGTGCTTGGAGTGCAGCTGTCGCGCTGCACGTGGTGGCCCCCTGTCGGTTCCCCCTCATTTTGGAGTAAGTAGATTTGTTGATATTTGGTCGGGTTTCTCCACAGCAACGGCACGCCTGCAAGCAGAGGCCGGCCTGTTCGTCTGACCGCTCCCTCGGGTCGACCCGCGCCCCCCAAGGTCTCCTTCCTGTGTGCTGCTCGCTACCAGTCCCTGGCTCCCTCCCACTGCCCTGCAGCGACCAGGCTCCACCTTTGCCCCCAAACCAGAGAGACGGGCACCTGTAATCTTGCAGCATTCTGGAGCGTGTGGTCGACCGCCAGTTGGACGAGATCCACAGACCAGCAGCCACGCACCCACGCGCTCATCACTTTCGAAACACGTCAAATTTGTTCCACGGCTTCTTGAACCAGATCGACTGATCATCACCAGTGTTTCTGCTGCATCGTCTCCTGTCTCCTGTTTCTGGACATTTTGCAACACTCGAGCTCACGGCAACAAGAAGCTAGACCCCGGCAGCTCATGCACAAGCTGACAAGTTGCACTAATAAAAGATCGGTCACGTTAATCCCTGCACCCACTGACGTCGGCCCGCCCATCTTTCTTGCTTTGCTCTTTCTTTCTTTATTTACTGTCTGTTCGCATCCTGGTTGTCCATCTCTCCCCTCTCGCTTCGCTTCGACTCGCCTCGGTCTCGAACATCCCACAACCTCGTCACTTGCTCCACCACGGGCACGCTGCCAACCCCGACTCGACGACGGCTTGGGCGGAGATTTGGCAATAATCAGACATGCTTCTTCACGACTCGCGCCAGGCCGTGGCAGAGCATGCGTGAACGACAGAGAACAACTCGACCCTTAAACCCTGACTGAGCTCGAGCTCCAACAGTCCAACCACTGCGACCGTACTCCGTACTCCTCTGGCATCCTCCCATAAGGCTGTCTGTCTGTTGCCTCAGACACACAAATCACACATCGCACATCGCACATCACACTCCACCAGCGAGAGCCCCAGAGCCCACGGCCCAGAGCTCCACAGCTCCACCACGAGCTCATCCCGTCCCGCTCCCACGCCTGCAACCGGCTTGCCTGCCTCCACCCCGATCTCGTGACTACTCTTCTTCCCACGACATGGCGTCTGCGTCGCCTTTATACATGCCCGGCACCTTCCACTGCTCCGAGCCTACCACCCCCGCTGCCACTACCCTCAACGCCAACATGTTCCGCCCACCCGCCTCCCCGACCTCGTCCAACTACAACCTTTCCGGCTCGATGCTGTCCGATAACACCTCCGCCATGAACGGCACGCCAGCCCCGAGATTAGGGAGGAAGCGCACGTACGACGAGAGCAGAGGAAACAGCTCGTATTTTGATAAGGTTTCCGGGATGGAGGACAGTGCGCGCGGCCAGGACAGGTACCTTTTGGCAGGCCAGATTGAGACCCCCGGCACACAGGTCACCCCCGGCAGTGCTGGGCTCGACGACAGCCTGTACTCGGACGTCGACTACCGCCGCCGCCTCGAGCTGGGCTCAAAAAGACCACACGACGACCCGCCCCCGACCCTCGGCCTGTACAGGACCATCCCTCTCTTCCTCGCCCCGGCAACACCCACATCGCCCCGTGCAGCAGGCTGGACGACTTTTGCATTCCAGGCGATAGGAGGTGTCGTGGGAAAGGTCTGGGAGTTCTGCAGGGGCGGCGCCGGTGCCTTCCAGGGCTTCAAGGCAGGCGGCGGGGCGGCCTACGAGACAAACGGCCAGCCCATCAACAACCACCCCCAGCTCCAGATTCAGACCGACCTACCGCCCACTCCTCAGGAACCCGAGAGCCCGGAGAGCCCTCCTGGTTCCTTCCCCATGTTCTCCGACGCAGTATCCTACCTCCCAGACAGTATCCCAGACTACGAAGACCACAGGCAAGAGGAGATATACCGTGACTATCAGGAGCAGGAAGAACAGGAAAAGCAGCGAATCCACCAGCAGCAGCAGGAACAACAGCGGGAGCACGAGCGACAGGAGCTGGAGAGGCAGGAACTGGAGCGCCAGGAGCAACTGCTGCGCGAGGGGTCCCCGGACACAATATCCGATCGACCAGCGCCCAAGAGGAGACAGACGGGCATGATTGGCGAGTCGGACGAGCTGAGGCGGAACTGGGTTATGGTCGACGAGAAGGAGCAGCAGTCCCCAGCGGCACGGCGGCCCGCGCTGAACAAGCGCACCTCGATTTCGTCGATATCTTCAATAACCCCGTCTCGCATCCCAGCCCGCACCAACAGCAACCTAGCAGCCCGCTTGCAGCAGCCCAACCCTTTCGCCACTCCGACCAAGACATCCGGCTCCATGGACCCGCCTGCACGACGATTTAGTGTGACGTCGTCGCGCTTTGGGTTCGAGCAGAAGTCGGGCATCCCGCCACCGCGCTCTGCGTCAAGGCTGTCCCTGGCCTCCAATGCGTCCTACGCAGGCGGCTCGGTTGCATCACCAACGCTGGGAGCCGGCGACGGCGCCAGCTTTGCCAGCCCACGGTCGCCCCCCTCGCGATCGACCCCGACCACGCCGACCGTCGCCCTCAACGGCTCGCGGATACCGACGCCCAAGGGCCTGGGCCTGGGCCCCAACCCATTCGCCAACATCCAGCGGCCAACACCAAATAACAACAACAACCCGCAGCGCAACTCCCCCAGCCGGCCGACCAGCCGGCACTCATCCCGCCACTCGGTCCACCACTCCCCGCTCACGCCGTCCTTCATCCCCAGGTCGGGCACGCCCTCGCGCGCGGGCCACCGCCGGAGCGCGACCAGTCTCTCAGCAGGGCGTGCCAGGTCGCCGAGCGCGAGCGGGGCGGGCGGGGGCGGCGCGATGGACCCGCAGCTGAGCCCGCGGCTGGACGACGAGGCCAAGAGGCTCGCGGCGCAGCGGGCGGCGGCCGAGCGGCGCAACACGTCGCGGCTGGACAAGCTGAATGGAGAATTGCAGGCGCTGATCCGGCAGGGCCAGGCGGCGCTGGACACGGAGTTTGACGTCCAGATGGGGGATGCTGATGACGGGTGGGATGATTATGGGAATTGAGCGAGTGGGCCCTTGGGACGGAACTCTGAGGCCTGGGGAATAATTGATGGGTTGTGTTGTGTTGTGGTTTACGGCGGGTTGCTTGCTTTCCCGCGCGTGCGCGTGCTGGCCCTGCTTTTCCGTGGGGTGGCTTCGACTCGTTCCCTCGCTAGAAGGGAGAAAGAAAGATCTTGGACCGGCCCAGAAGTATTCGACGGCACCACAGGACAAGAATACCCCCTTTTCTTTTCTTTCTTCTTTGATGTTGGTTTTGCGTGGAGTTCAAGGCTTTTTTTTTCCTGCTTACTGACTGGATGGCCACGGGATTCGGGCCAGGTTCTCAAGTTCCCAAGGGGGTTTGGGCGGATGGGAAAGGGGGGAGGGGGAGCTATAGGAGTCAGTCACGGCGCAGTTCTGTCTGCTTGAAGTAGGTAACTTGTTGTATCAGAAATGTTGGACCGGGTGTGGCGGTTTTTCGGTTGACTGACTACGTCTGAAAATGTATTTGTGACGGGACTTTGTATTTGTGTGTGTACGAGTGTGTTGTCTAAATGGACCGGGACCAGATGGATGGCCTGTTGCAGGCGTCCCTCCCTCCCTCCCTTCCTCTCGACAATCTGCCACGATACTGTACCCTGCCCTCCCAACCAAGGCTTGTAATAAAAAACGATTGCAGAATCCTACCAAACACACACACACACACATACCGGCCCAAAACTCTTCCCACAACCAGAGAGGGGCAGGGCCCCAGCTCCTCCAGCGCCCGTCCTCGGCCTTATTCATAGACCGCCTCGAAGATACAACTCCGTGGGTCGTCGGGCACCTGGTGCGTGGCTTTTAAGATGAGGTTTGTGCTGGCGCGCGCGAAGAGCGCCATGTACTCGTCCCGCGTGCGCTCCTTGGCGTTGAAGAGGGCCATTGTCATGAGGTCCATCTGCCTGTGTCGCGCCACACACACACGCATCACAAAAGTCAGCGTCGTCGTACATGTGCATCTTTTTTCCTCTCCCCAGCGGTGGTGTTCAGCAAGCAACAAGAACGGCATTAGAAGTTGGGGTAGGTAGGTAGGGAACACAGCAAATAGATACTCACCGCATGGCCTTCTGGGCAAGAAGCAGCCCGGGTTGTTGTTGGTCGAAGGGAGGCACGACGTACTCGCTCACCAGCACCCTTGCACCGGGGCGCAGCGCGGGGAGCAGCGCGCGCAGGACGGCCACGCACTCTGCGTCCGGGTGGTTGTGCATCACGTGCCGGAGGAAATACACGTCGGCGCCCTTGGCGGGCTGGTCCTCGAAAAAGTCGTGGGCCTGGTAGGTCACCTTGCCGCCGCCACCCTTTCCCTCCCCCTCCCCCTCGAGCCCCTCGACGACCCGCGGCAGGTCCTGCACCACGACTTCGAACCCGGGGTTCTGGGCCAGTAGGTCGCGCACAAAATGGCCCCTCGACCCCCCGACGTCCACAACGGTCGCGTCGGCGGGCAGGGCGGCGGCCCAGGGGAAGGCTCTTAGGTCCGTGGACTGGAGGCGCTGCCCGCCGCGGGATATGCCCTCCATGCCGGCGTCAAAGACAGCGCGCAGGCTCGTCGTCGTCCGTCCCGCATCCGCATCCCCCGCGGCGGCGGCGTTGTCGAGCCAGGCGTAGAAGGGCAGGTCGGTATTCCTCGCTTCATTGTGCGCCGTCTGGGTCAGGGAGTTTGTGTGAGGGTGGCGCCTCAGCGCGGCGGGGAGGGCCGCGTTGGCCGGGTTGAAGACTGTCGCCAAAGTGCGCTGGAAGGCGACTGTCGAGGGGGAGGCGTGCAGGTGGGCTGAGAGGGCCGTGTGTGTGATCTGCCCGGGGGGTGCTCGGTGAAGATGTGGTTTGTTGTTGCGTGGCGGAGGATGCGGGCTGGTGGTGGTGCGGGTCAGCAAGACACACGTTTCCAGCACGGGAGATTGATTGGGAGACACATACTCAGCCTGTCCTCGTCTATGCCGGTTTGTCTCGACAGCTCGGCGAAGGTGGCCGAGCCGCCGAGTGGCACGAGGCGGGCGATGTCGAACTTGGCGATGACGCCCAGGCTGGAGGCGTCATGGACCTACGCTCATAATCAACAACCTGCTCAGGGGCCGTGCCTCATGGGACGTCTCCGTCTTCTGTTTTTTTTTCTACTCACGGCAAGTCCCATTAGACCCAACGTCTGGTGCGGGCCCAGGGCGAGGGCCTCGAGCTCCCGCGCCGCCTCTGCCAGCTTTAGCACTGACTCTGCGTCGTCGCCCAGGGGTCCTGTGCCGGTAGGTGAAGTGTCGTTTATGGATGGGATTGTTTGGCCACGACTCTGCAAGTCTTGTGCTATTTTCCGGGTGAGGCGGGAGACTTCCTCGCCCAGCTCGAGGAGATTCCGGCCGGACATTGTGAGAGAAAATGAGGTAGGTCGTCCTGAGAATTATACCAAGAATGCCGTCACCCCTCACATCATCGCGGGAACTGATAGTGAGCTTTTATATACTAGATAGGATGTTTGGAATCTCTCCTGCACTTAGTAAGCTGCCGTCTTACACGTGTGATGGCGGTGTAGTATTCTCATATGCAGCTACATATCACATGCGCCGATCCGGTCTCGTTCGTGCCTAGCATTCTTATTGCGATAAAGTCAGTCAGGAATTGGGGTATACTATGCGACGAAACGATCCCTCATAGCTCTTGGGACTACCTAAATAGCCTATACTGGTTTATGTGTCTGACCACCGGCAGACACACTCGCGATCTCTTGGAGCTGCAGTCTATGCTGTGTTGCGTGGATCCTGTCGAGAAGCGGTGGCCTGCAACTTGAAAAGCAGGACACACGCTTTGTCTTCATCAAGACAGGTCGCGCTGCCCACGCAAGCACAGGACAAAGAGCCTTCGTGCAGGAGACTGCGGCTGAGAGACGAAATCGATGGCGGTCCCTTTGTGTGCAAGAGAACAGGTCGCCCAGGCGGGATCCTGAGCAGACGACAAAGCTATTCATCAGGATTCAAAACAATGACTTGTGTTTCGTTATATCACGAGACAGCTCTCGCCGACAATTGTCCACGAGCAGCAACTGCGCATCCGTCTCGGATTTTCTTGTTGCAACCCGCTACAACGTCCAACTCTTTAGTTTTCAGCTGTCTTTAGCTCCACGAAACGACATAAAAGACGACTGTGTTATCATGCATTCCCGCCTTGAAGAACGAAGGCAGAAGAAGGACGTCAGCCGCAACAAAGTAGCCGGTAGCAACCGTGTAAACACACACAGACGTCGCCATGTGGTCACGCGCTACGAGCCCTACAAGAGGCCCGACCCGAACAAGGTCCCGCCTAACCTCTTCGTCGACCGCCCCCGGATGCTGCACGACCCGAACCTCAGAGACGAGTGGGTGGAGCGGGCCAGGCAGCTCTTGCGGGAACCCAGCCTCACTCGGGCGGGGGACGATCAGATATGGCGGCATCCGTCACAGCACCCCTACGATGACCCCAGCCCTGCCTTCATCTGGCGGTCTCCCTTTGCGCGCCACACGGCCGAGTACCACACTCCTCCGCCTCTAGCAGCAGCAGCAGCAGAAGAGCCAGAGCAGCAGCCCCTAAGGTCTCACAACGAGGCCTCAATCTATTCCCGCCACAACGAGCCATACACCCACAAGTCCTTCTGCCTCCAGGCCCTCCTGTCCGCCGCCCCCGGTAAGTGGATGCTCCTCAGCGAGGTGCTCGAGTACGTCACTAACAGGTACCCCAGGCTCGAAAGCCTAAGACCTCGCAACCACAACCGCTGGTCCGGCTTCAACTTCGCCCTGAACGCGTTGGATGCTTGCGGTCTCGTGGAAAAGTACACGCTCAGGGGGATAGGAGGGCAGAACAGGTGGCGCATAGCCGAGGGGGCGCGGCAGCAGGCCATCGCGGCCGCGTGGAAGCCCAAGCTTCCTACGCAGGGGCAAAAGCAACACCGGAAAGGTCCGACGCCCGGCCGTTCTGCGGCGAGACCGCGCCGCAGGACGTTGTGAGAGCTTGGGGCGAAGTCCTCGTGCTGCCTAGTACCTCGCTCGGGAAAACTATTTGTATTTCCTGGGCTGCTCTATATTCTGCGTGTTAGCATTCAGATTAAACTCAGACGGTTAGTTGCGAAAGAGTGAATTCTAGTTGAATAATAGTTTAATTGTTAAATTATTCGTATATTAGAGCTTGTCCTTGATGTTAGCCCAGAAATGTTGTCAATGCTTAAATTATTACAGAGACCAATTCGAAGCCCCAGTGATATGTAAGGATAGGATGTTTTGATCTCTTCTATACGTAGCAAGCTGTCATCATAGATATGGAGGTAGCCGGCCAGCTATCATCATATACGCCATTTAGTCACTGCGACGTTATATGGTTAAGCATTGAGTCCATGCGAAGGCAATGTCCCCACACATTAACTGCGAAAATATAAATTACTACCTAAGAAAATACTTAAGTGGAAAAGCTCAGGCGTAATCGATGACTATAAACATAATTGAAATTTTAGCATCTACCTAGTCCATACGCCATTTAGTCCAAGTAATGCTGGGTATTTCTAGGCCAGAGTTTCGATAGTGAGGGCATCTCTCTCATATGGCAATCAACTATGCAGAGCTCTTAGCAAATGATTACTTTAGTCGCCTGGTTCGGGGATTTTGTCTCACCATTGATAGAATGGGTGACACGTCTGTGTTAAAAGGAGCTTTCAGAAAGCACTGACCTGGAAATCCAAGTTCCAACAAAGGCCTTGTCTCTAAGAGGTAAGTTTACTGTCCTCGCCAAAGTACAAAGCTTTTGTGCGGGAGAGAACAAAATTGAGGGTCAGATTTGAACAGGACAAAGTCATCCACCCAGGAGGATTGAAAGAATCTCTGTGTTGGTGCCGCGATATCGGGAAGACAGAGTCAATTATAAAAACTTGACAATTTCCGCCATCACTCTATCGTCTCTCGATTGTTCGCAAACCGAGTCAAACACGAGTCAAACACTCAACTCTCATCTAGTCTCACAAAACTCAGAGCCTTACTGAAAGGCTTAGACGAGCATCTTTAGATCACTTGAGCTGTATCTTCCAAAATGAGTGGTTCCAGGGACCCCGAAGTCTTGGAGGCAGCGAAGGTCCTATCCATGCTTGGCACCAACCCTAGGCGTGAATTGGTTTGGAAGCCTCGCCTTACACGTCACACTTTCGAGCCTGAGAGTCCCATCTGTATTCAGAGCTCCATCACTGTAGTCCAGACTCCACCTCCTCCCGCTCAGTCTCCAGCTCTTGACCAGAGCACATCTCCAGCAGAGCAGCCCTCTCCCGCCCAGGCTGGCACTAACCCCGGGGATATATACTCGATGAGGGCATTCGTGCTGCAGGCCTTGCTGGCCCCCCCGGCAGGGGATTGGGTGCGCCTCAGGGACGTGTCTGCATATCTCCGTAACAAATACCCGGGGCTCAGTCGCCTGAGCGGCACGAGGCACAACGTTTCGAGCCGCATAAACCAGGCACTGAACGCTGCGCTGAGAAAGGGCCTTGTGGTGAGGCGGGTAGGGATAGGAGAGATCGGCTGGCGCATCAGGGAGGGGGAACGGCAGCGTGCCATGTCCATGATCTGGGAGAAGAAGCTGCCTGGCTTGCCTCGTGGGCGACAGCTCGGGACAGGCAACGTTCGAAACCACGGCAGGGTGCCTCAGCTCTGGGCTGCTCAGTTCCGGGCTGATCAATTCCGGGCTTGGCAGGGGCCCTCGAGTGCTTCTCTCCGGCCTGCTACTCCTGGGCCTGCCGTGGAGCCCGCCTCTCATCATGAGCCTGGTTCATCTGCATCTGCTTCCCCCACGCCAGCTCTGACGATGCAAGCCCGGGCAGCGGCTCGGGCTGCTCCTGGTATTGCCAAACCGAATAGAAGGCCTTTACCTTCAAGCCGAGCCGAGGGACAGGCTTTGGCCGAGAGGCAGTTGCGTGACCGCTTTGTTCCCGAGTAATATCCCACGGCCCTGCTTGCTATGCTTGTTCACATTTGCCTTTCGCCATTCAAACTGAACTCAGAAAAGGCCAATTACAGTCATTGCTAACTTTGCGCACCTAGATCGATAGTTGAACCACCAATATTAATTGACTCACATCTCCGCGAATATTCTGTTCTTAATATTTTGTGATCGAACGACTTTACTAATGTCCATTCTTACTTAGTTTCCGACTCAATCCTCAGCCTTCCAGTGATACTTCGCAGCCGCATGATCCGGCGGCGGCCGCGCAAGCCCCTTCTTGCCATACAAATTCTCCCTGTAAGTTCCACCATCCACTGCATACCCATCCCAGAACAACCCTCGCTGGCGCAGAACAGGCAGCAGTTTCTCAATGACATCCTCAAAGGTCTCAGGCATCAGCGCATACGCGAGGTTGAACCCATCCACATCCGCCTCCCGGACCCACCGCTCCATCTCGTCCGCAACCTCCTCCGCCGTGCCGGCCACCGTAGCCCCCAGCCCGCCGACCTTGATGTGGTTGGCAACAGTGTGCTTGGTCCACTTGGGCACCCCGGGGACGCTCTTGGACCACGACTCGACGGCGGACCGGATGGCGTTGCTCTCGACGTGGCGCAGCTCCTCATCATCCCCGTACTTGGCCAGGTCGATGCCCGTCCACCCGCCAAACAGCGCCAGCGCGCCGTCCTCAGACCCGTAGCTGACAAACTCCCTGTACTTGGCCGCCGCCTCCTCGCTCGTGTCCGCGATGATGGGGCACAGCATCGCCAGGAACTTGACGCCGGCCGGGTCGCGCCCAAAGTCGTCGCGCGCCATGGCCCGGATCTCGGCGATGTTCTTGGCCACCACCGAGGGGCTGTGCCCGGCCACGAAGATGGCCTCGGCGTGGCGCGCCGCGAAGGTCTTGCCCGCCTTTGAGGTCCCGGCCTGCATGATGACGGGCGTGCGCTGCGGCGACGGCTGGCAGATGTGCGGGCCCGGGACGGTGTAGTACTTGCCGACGTGGTCGATTGTCCGCACGAGCTTGGGGTCTGTGTAGACGCCCTTCTCCTTGTCTAGCTTCACCGCGTCGTCGCGCCACGATGATTGCCTGGGTTCTCGCGTGTCAGTCTCTCCTCGTTTCTCTCCTGCTTAGGGAAGAATCGTGGGCCGACTCACCAGAGCTTGTACATGACCTCGACGTATTCCTCTGCGATGGCATATCGCTCGTCGTGCACGGGCTGCTCCGTGTGCCCGAGGTTCCTGGCCGCTGAGTCCAGGTACCCAGTCACGATGTTCCAGCCGACCCTGCCCCCGCTCAGGTGGTCGACCGTGCTCAGCCGCCGAGCCAGGTGGTAGGGCTGTTCATACGTCGTGGCCAGGGTGACACCAAAGCCTAGGTTCTTGGTCGCTGCCGCCATGGCAGGGACGACGGCGAGCGGCTCGTTGACAGGCCATTGTGCCCCTGAGACTACAGCCGGGTCCGGGTTCCGTGGGCCTTTGTACACATCATAAGAGCCCTGTGATATTCGTTGTTAGTGATGTGAGTTTTCATTGTTGAAATACGGCACTTACAAGCACATCGGCGATGAACATGCCATGGAAGTGGCCCTTTTCGAGCAGCTTGGCCAGCTCGACCCAGTGCTTGATGTCGTTGAAGTTCGAGGACCGGTCACGGGGATGCCTCCATAGACCCGGGACTGGTGGCCGCTGCAGGACTCGACAAAGGCATTGATGATCAGCTGCTTCTTGGCGCCCGGGCCGGAGCCCGAAGTCCCATTGCTCGATTGAGGTGCGGATGATGCCATTGTGCCAAACTTCCTTCAGGAGAAAAGATAAGGGTGGGCAAAACGGAACGAGTGAGCTGGGCAGGGAGCGTAGTTGTGCCTCAGTTTGGGGCAGAAACCCCAGCCCTTTTCATCACGACCAAATGACGGAAACCAAGTCGCTACGGACCTCATTCCCAAGCTACCCCACGTGCGTTTTACCGATCGAAGCTCCGCATGCGCAGCTAGCGACGGGATTGTCGTGGGTTGGATGTTTGTTGATCCTTGAGATCGCCTGCATGAGCTGCATGGCGACAGGGCCAGCCGCTTTCGCGTCATCGAGCCTAATGAGTCGCAATAGATATCCCCCCATCCCACGCTGCAATTTCACCCAAACTCTTGGACCTTGCTCGTGCCCAAGCGACCCAGCGTTTCGGTACTCTAACATTTTTATTTCGTGTGTTTATCGGAAGAACTCGTTTCAAGGCTGCTCCGTGGCTTTCTGACTAGCCGTAACACCGGACTGTGACTTGTGTAGAGATGCCATGTTAGCCATAATCACACCATCGCCGCTGCGAACCCGGCAGCGTGGGGCCGCAAACTTACGTCGTGCATGGTACCAGCGGTTTGGTTATCCGTTGCAATAATTGTAGTTGCCGATGGATATCGGAGGGCCGGTATGCTCTTAAATATTCGTGACACCCGTCCGGTTGCAACAGTGCCTGTGCCGATCGTCACTGTCACCTTCTCAGCACGTACGCTGCAGACACCAACATGACTTCAATATTCTCTCGCGCCGCGGCGAGCGGCTCTATCGAGCCTCCCCTGCCTCAGGCCGTGGGATATGTGGTTGTCGTACTCATCGGTTTCCTAATTGCTTTTATCATGATATTCGTCACTTATCTCCTTAAAAGGACCGTAGGCGAGGACAACAGAACAACAGAAATGTTTATGACCGCAAATCGCCGGGTTGGCACCGGCCTGACAGCATCAGCAGTCATATCCAGTTGGCTGTGGAGTACAGCCATGCTTGGGTCTACGCTTGTAGGCTATAATTATGGCATTGCTGGTCCATTCTGGTTCGCTGCCGGGTGAGTTTGATACTCCCATGAACTGACTATGCGCCTTGCTGACGATAAGTTGTAGATGCTCGCCTATGATCGTATTCTTCGCAGTGCTGGGAATCGCATGCAAAATGCGAATTCCAGAGGCCCACACGCTGCTGGAAATTGTCCGTATCAGATACGGCAACATTGCGCACATAGTCTGGATCGCACTGTGTCTCATCAACAATATTATTGCCGTTGCAAATATGTTGCTAGGCGCCAGCGCAGCCATTTCAGCCCTGTCAGTCGCTCTCACTGGCCCATACTGTACGGCAAACTAATGAGAATTCAGGACCGGAATGCCAGTGGTAGCCGCCATCTTCTTGCTACCGGCAAGTGTGGTCCTATACACATTTGTTGGTGGCATCAAGGCAACGTTCTTGACAGACTATTTCCACACATTTATCATCACCATAATAATCTGCTACTTCACCATTGCGACATTTTCGGTTCCGGAAATATCTTCTCCGGGTCATCTCTTCGATCTCGTCGTCAAAGCCGGCGAAGCCCATCCTGTCGCTGGAAACCATGACGGATCTTACTTGACAATGGCAAGCAAGGATGTAAGTTTCTATGACCCGCACCAGTTCCGTCTCACATGTACTTACCATCTGCAAGGCCATCCTATTCGGCATAATCCACATCCTGGCCAACTTCGGGCTGGTCATCATGGACACCGGCTTCTTCACAAAGGCCTTCAGCGCCGCCCCGCAGGCCGTGGTCCCAGGCTACATCATCGGCGGCATCGCCTACTTCGCCATCCCCTGGTGCCTGGGCACGCTGATGTCCCTCTCCGCCCTCGGCCTCGAAGCAATCCAGTCGCCCCGCTTCCCAACCTATCCAGATCGCATGTCAACGGTAGAAATCTCCAACGGCCTCGTCCTCCCATACGCAGCGGTTGCCATCGCTGGCAAGGGTGGCGCCGCGGCGGTCCTGCTCATCACCTTCATGGCCGTGACCTCGACCATCTCAGCGCAAGTGATTGCAGTGTCGAGCATCATCACCTTTGATATCTACCGGCAGTACCTGAACCGCGGCGCGACGGACCGCGACGTCATCCGCTGGAGCCACATCGGCGTTGTGATTTTTGGTATTTTCTCCGCTGCATTCTCGACGGCCCTATACTATGGGAGCGTTGACCTCGGCTGGACGCTGTACATGCTGGGCGTGTTGACCTGCCCAGGCATCTTCCCGACTACCTTTACGATACTCTGGAAGAAACAGTCCAAGGTTGCCGCTATTGTCTCGCCCCTGCTTGGTCTCGCTACAGGGCTCGCTGTCTGGTTGGGCTCGGCGCACGCCTTCTACGGCGAGATTTCTATCGCCTCTACTGGCGCGACTCTACCGTGCGTCTACGGGACCACGGCCTCGGCGCTGAGCCCTGCGTTGTATTCGGTTGTCATCTCTCTAGTACGGCCGGCCAATTACGACTGGGCCGAGTTCCGGAAAGAGAGGCTGCTGTTCGACAATCACAACACTAGCCGGGCCGAGAACCCCAGAGTGCCCGAGTCCCACGTGGAGGCTCCTGCGTCGTACAACCAAGACAGGGCGAGTCTAAAACACTGGGGAGTTATCGCTAGCGCCTGGGCTCTGGCGACCTTCTTTGGCCACTGGGTGCTGTGGCCACTGCCGATGTATGCAGCCAAGTACATCTTCAGCCGACAGTTCTTCGCCGCCTGGGTGGTCATATCGATCATTTGGGTCTGGGGAGCGATGCTCGTGGCTGGTTTCTTCCCCATCATAGACGGCAGGAAGCAGATATCTCTCGTGCTTCGAGGACTCAGGTTCGGAAAGGGCAAGGCTGCCACGCCTGCTGAGTCTTCCAGTAGCCGGGAGGGTACCATCTCCGAGGTTAAGAAGGTCGAGGACGGAGCCGAGGTGAAATCTTGAGCCAGATGTTGTTGATGCGGTCGATGCCATTGATGAATTTGTTGATAGCTTGCTTAGAACAAAGCGATTTAAAAACGGTGCAGTTGGTTTGAGTACCTTGCGCTTTCTAGACAAAGAACATAGACACAATTTTGCGACTATGGCAAAGCAACTGCAGGTCTTCATACTTATCTCGGATAGATTGTCATTTACTCGTAAACAAGAGATCGTAAACCCGCAGCCATAACGAAAGAGGGTGCACCTGAGTCCTAAAGGATAAGCTCCTAAAGGACAACCGACAAAAGGACAACCGACAAAAGGACAACCTTCTAGATAACCTCCTAAGAGAAAACCTTCTTAACCAGATCGGCGAAGAACTTGTAACCGAACGACTCAGAGGAATCGTTGAATCTCAAGTTCTTGTCGATTCCGTCGATCTTCCTCATGTCCTCGTCATCCAGCTTGAAGTCAGCCTCAAGGTTCTCCTGGATCCTCTCGGGGGTCTTGCTCTTGGGGATGACCGAATGACCACGGGTGATGCCCCAAGCCAGCGCGACCTGCGGGCTAGTCTTGCCGTGCTTCTTGGCGATCTCCTGGAGCACGGGGTCCTCGATGAGCTTGCCCAGTTTGTTCCCATAGGTCTCGTTCTGGTTGCCGAGGGGCGAGTACTGAGTGATGTGGATGCCCTTCTTCTTGTGGAACTCGGCAAACTCCTTCTGCTGCAGCCAGGGGTGCATCTCCATCTGGTGGACGGCCGGGACGACCTCGCACTCCTTCAGCACCCGCTCGACCTCGGCCTTGCTGAAGTTGGAGATCCCGATGGCCTTGGCTTTGCACTTCTTGTAGACCTTTTCCAAAGCCTTGTATGTGTCAACGTAGTCGATGTTTGCCATCTTGAACTTGTCGCCAATTTTGGGGAACATGTCGTCGCCGCGTGCCCAGGCAACTGGCCAGTGGATGAGCAACAGGTCCACATAGTTTGTGTCTAGGTCATCCAGAGAAGCATCGAGAGCTTTCTCGACGTCATCGGGGTGGTGTGCGTTGTTCCAGATCTTTGTAGTGAGGAAGATCGCCTGGCGGGGCACTCCTGACTTCTTGATTCCCCTGGCCACAGCTGCCTCAGTTCCATATCTGGTACAATTGTTAGAGATGCCGTGACGAATGTTTATTTGGAGATCAAAGATGAACACCCGCAAAAACAGAATGCAACTCCCAGATCGGAGTGCTCAGGTTAGCACCTAATCAGTTGGCTCGTGACAGTCTATCCATAGGGGGTTATTCTCTAGGATTTTGTCCTCTCAGAGGCTGTAAAATGAGCTCAGGTGTACCGTCCGTCTTTGCGAGTGCGGATCCGATCACTTTGTTTGGTTAGGTGTAGCTTACACTCGTGCAGTATCGATGTGGCGGTAGCCAGCCTTCAGGGCGTGGTAGACAGCATCTTCTTGGCTGTCGGCGTCCTGCCAAGTGCCAAAACCAAGTGCCGGGATGGCGGCATTAGTGTTGAGCAGGAACTTTGTCGGCATTTTGATGAGTTTTTTTTTGTGGTGTTGTTCGTCGTGGAAGGAAGTGATAGTGGATGATGTTAGTTCGGGTTGAGAATTGCTTCTTGAGACTTGACTCTGGCGACCTCGGGAAATTCGCGTCACGGTGATTATCATTTATTTGTTTGTCAAGTGCATATGTCTGATCTAAATCGTGCAGTCGCGCCACGTTTACGTCGCTGCGCGTTGCACGGCAATATGACGAAGGCACGGAGAAGGTTTACCGGTAGCACGAATTATGACGTTGTATCCCAATGAGTTGGCCACCCAATGTAGCAGCGCCTTACAACTCTACGCTTGAACTTGAGAATCACTTCGTCATAAAGTGTCGCTATCTCAATCGTCGTATCCTGTCAAAACTCAAATCCAAGTGTGGGCCAAGTTCCGTCACACACCGGACACTCACCAAGCCGCTCGATGCCGTCAGCAGCGTTAATACACCACCAGAGCCGAGGGATTCCTGCCAATCACCGGCTATCAGACGCCGTGCTTCCACACTTGGCGGAAAGACTTCCCCGTAGTTCATTCTTCGCGAGCTTCCAACACCTTCTCTGGCCGTCTTCTCATGAATCTCATCAAGCGATCGTATGAATCCTGCTGTAGCGCAACATGCTCGGTCTTGGACCAGAAGAATGGCTCCAGAACATTCGAAGGGACCTCGTAGACCTTATCCACCCGCAAGTACGATCTCAGTTTGTTGAAACGAAACACCATCACCCACTTCCACTACATATAGAACGTAGGGTCCCCCATCTCTTGGGACCCTTCCTCCTTCTGAATCAACTCAATTCTTCTCTCATTTTGACACAGTTGCAGTCTGTGCAGCAGACGGCCACTCCAACCGAATCCGACATTCGCAATTTTCAACTGCATATTGGTATTGCGATTCTTACAGCTCGGCGCGATAGGGACCAGAAGGTCTGTGTCTATATCGGCGGCTTGCGTAGATGTCACCTTGTAAAAAGTCGAGTTAGTATCGAGCTGAGAAATTCCGTGGCGCGGCAACGAACAGTCACGACCTTGATATACCCCGGGCGGTTGTTACACTTTTCAACAGCGACAACCATGTGCTCGCGTACGACCTTTGGAACGCGGGCATCTCTCTTTGCGTCCTCGTCCCACTCCGAAATGTTTCGGAACTTGAAGAACTTGCCATAAATCTGGTTCGGATGCTTCATTTCCAGTGTATGCTCGCTCAGTCGTGCCGTTGATATTGTTGATTCTTTAGTGTGGGTCAAGGAGGCGTGACCCAGGGACGCAACCGGTGTTGGACTCATGCAAAAAAGCTACAGTAATCAGTGAGATTCAGTGATTCTTTTGACCTGAAGGTGCGGGGCTCGGGCAAATTTATGTGATTTGCTCCCGTATGGGTGGCCTCATGCAGATGTGCGGCGCTGTGCTGCTCAGGCAGGCGGTACACTGGAGAGGCACACCTGTGTGACAGCAATCAGGACGCGGCGTGGAAGATTAGACGTCTTGCGCAGTGAATGGACGTACGAGCGTACCAACTGAAATCACGACAAGTTGAAGACTCCTAGTTACCCAGGTGCTCTAGCTCGCACAGTCTTAGTGCGGTTTGTGGTCGAGGCAATATCTTTCCAAGAAGGGCTCTTTTGTCAATGAGAAAAATCGATCGAAAATCTAAGTCTTTCAATAAGTCTACGAATACCCACCCGGTCCCAGAAATTGGCCCCACCGCTCACGACTTCGCCAGCGTAAAGCTGTTGTCAAGCCCAGACGCGAGGAAGTAAATCGTCGAAAGCATGGGCGTCGACACCCCCTTCGCCGCCGCAAGCCTCACAGTATTCCCAACAATGGCATCGACCTCAATATTCCGCCCAGCCAGCGCATCAGCCATCATCGACGGCTGAATCCCCGGCAGCGACCTGACGCAAGCGCGCTGCAGCTGGAAATCGACGAGCTCCTCGTTGATGTTCTTATAGCCGTACGCCTGCGCCGTAGCCGCGATCTCCAGCATCACTCCCCTGATAAAGTCCTTGAACGGGCCGGACTGATTACTGATGTCCAGGAGCTGCCGGTCACGGCAGCGCGTCAGGGCGCAGATCGAGTTCCACGACGCGTTAACAATGAGCTTCGACCAGCGCTCCGCCTGGACGTCGTCGTGGACCTTTGAGGATGCCTTGGCGGCCGTCAGGAGGTCCGAGAAGGCCTGCGCTGCGGCCTTGTGCGGCTGGGGCGCGGATGCCGGGTAGGTGCCGATGTGCAACAGCTCGACCTCCTGGTGCTCGATGACACCTGGCTCGATCTGGGTCGCGGGGAGGTAGACAACTGTTGTCAAGATGGGATTCTCTGGGTACAGCTTTGCGAAGGGCGCCTCGGTGTCTATGCCGTTCTGGATGAGGACTATCGTCGTTGTGCCGGAGGTCACGGCCGGCTTGATGAGTTCTGCCGTCGATGGAGTCGTGTTGAGAGCCTTGCTGGTGACGATCACATAGTCGAAAGGTGCTCCTCCATTGGCTTCAACTGCCTCCGTGACGTTCCTAACAACCGAGGGCTTAACATTCAGTCCTTTGCCCCAGAAGGTCGAGTTGACTGTAAATCCGTTCTTGGCGACTGCGTTGTAGTTGGAGCGGCAGATGACGCTGATGTTGCTGGCCGGGATCGCGCGAGACAGCAGGTATGTATATACACCTCCGATGCTACCAGCACCGAAGAAGAGGACTCTTGGTGCCATCTTGAGAGCCGAACGAAGATCGATGTCTTGGTGGCAGAGATTGAGGGGGATGCCTTCGTACCTGTGTAATGTCCGAGTCGGGGGGAGGATTCACTAACATTTCCTCGTATGTCCTCAGCTCGGCAATGTTAGTACGCTCCCCACCGAGACCGGACGCGAACCAACCCTGTTCGCCAAGCTCAACACTCTTCTTACTCAGCTTACACTCGGCTCCACATTTCTGATGGCCCAAACGGATTCTCTCAGACGCATCGGTTTGGGAGCCCGGCCTATTTTCTTGATTTCTGTCGCGCTTCAAGCTGGTATTATACCGTTTCCTCGGGTTGATTCGCTATACTTTTCGCGTTCGGTATTATGCTGTGGACACGTTGATGAGATGGAATAGGCCGCGAGAGTCGTGCCAGTGATTCTTCAGCTGAATATTGCGTCCCTTCATCAAGTGCCTGGTACGTCCTGATATAGTCAACGTCCACATGCCTATCGACCTGTATTGAGCCCACAGTGTTATTTCCGGTCTTGTAGGATGTACCTTGCCGAACGTCGTTGGTAACAAGGCAACTGCTACTTCCATTGTATCGTTCAATGCTCTCTGGCCAGCTTGGACTTGGGAGATTTAGATCGAGCCGTACATCTTGCCATGGTTCAGGTTGCGAAGTAGATTCTGCCGTTCTGTGTTCCGCCCCCCCGGCAAGCCAGTTTTTTGGAGAGACGATACGGTTCCAGAGTCTCAAAGGCTGCAAAGACCCGTAAACAGGTGCGCAGCAGCAAATGATGCTGATCAAGGAGTGTATTGCAGCCCAAATTCCTAGGGATGCAGTCAAGTCTAGAGGGCTTCTCGTTAGCCGTACCGCAACTTTGATTGATCTTTTGACGATAGAAGATAAAACTCTCACGTACGCAGCGGATTGGGATCGTAAGCGAGGCCGATCTTGATGAATCCAAAGGTACCAGCACTGAAGTAAATTTATTAGCCGGTGTGCATGGCATGCTTCTTCCAAGAGTGAAAGTTGGACGTGATGGACCTCAACGGTGTAATGACTTACATGCTTCCAAGGCTGAAAAGAAACCGCAACTTCAACTTCACCTTGCTCGTCAGCTGCAAAGACCGAATCATCACCATGGCGAGGACTACCAGTCCAAAATCTACGAGTGAGCTCGGGGGCTCCGTAGCAAAGATCAGCGTAGTCCAAGGAATACAATTTATGGCACCCTCCCAGGTCCAGAAGTTCTGGAAAGGGCGGCATGAAAGAAACTGGATGAACATGAAAGCGATGCAAGTCAAGCACTGGGATGCCGCGAGAAAGTACACCCAGAACTTGTACGCCCTGTTAATACCGAAGATCCGAAGATACAGAGCGCAAATGCTGAGTTTCGACAACGTCTGTTCTACCATGTTGGTAACACTCTGCGAGAATATGATCTAGGATTGACTGTGGTTAACGAAGTCTCGTAGCGGATTAAATGGAAACTGGACAGAAGAACATACCTTGAAGACTCTTCCGTAAGTTGGTTGGCCGAGAGTCGAGTCCATGCTGCGGCCATTCACGAGTACCATACCTAGCAAGCGACGAGTGTAAGCTCCGGTCCCAAGGAAATTATTCGACAAGCTTTCAAATTGAACTGTGCTCTGAGCACGAGACAGCATACAATAGAGCATGAGACCGATACGAACAAGAGCCAGCGACACCGCAGCCAGAGAAAGCCAGTCTTCCGCGCCCACCTTGCGCTCAGAGCGAAGGGTTGCCAAGAAGCGAAGTGCAACTGCTCCAATAGAGATCAAAGCACAGAAGATGAGCAAAACAAAATATGCGCCTTGGTCAGCGACTTGGAAGAGCTTGAACTCCATGTCGACTATTCCGAATGGCGTCAGCGATGTGTGAAGGGAAGGCGGATGATTATCGGAATGGTGCAGGAAAAACAGCGCGAGGTACCCAAGGGCAGGGAGCACTTGGAGAAAATCTCGCTGGGCTTGAAATGTTTCGAAACCAGAATGTTGATTGAGTTCGAGAAAGATTGAAAGATTGAATATGGACGTGCTTCATCCTTTTGTTTCCGAATATTCAGCTCGAGGTAGTGCCTAACGGGGCAGTGAATTAAGAATCATCTGCATAGCCCCTCCAGACATCGGATGTCTTGTAGCTTGTGTTGCACACAATGCAGCTAGCAGCCCGAGGATGTCAGCCCTATGTCATACTTCCCATTTCACTGGCGTATCTCCATTCAATACGGAGTCCCTATACTGAATCAAGCATTAGACTGATGGAGTGGTCGGACTCGGGACGCAACAGTCGACGAGACCAGGTTGCCAACGTAACGACTTCATCGGCATCAGTCATCACAATTCTGGTGCAGTACGCATGGTATCTAACTTTAAGGGATTGAAAACCAATCTGAAATTCCTTTAGAGCTGAAGAAGGGTCGCGTCAAGATTATAGAAGCACTTCACAAATACGCAGCGGTGCAAGGGATGTAGTCTCTGGCGAGGGATCACTAAGCACCACTTGGAGAGCTAAGGGTGGCGTTCAGAATAAGCCATCTGGTTGGTAGGTGTGACAAAGACATTGGGGTCCAATATGTCGTCGTGTCTCAACGCGAAAGGGGGCCGTATCTCAGAACTGAGAGCCCGGCAACCTTGCAAATGTCAAGCGTGCATTGTGTCACAATGTGAACCATCTCATTCAACGATATGTTCTTTTGTTAGCCGTTATTGAGATGAGACGTGGCCAAGTGGACATGGTACATTGCAAGCACTGTTTGAGTTGAATATGACACGAGCAGAGCAGCGGTGGAAAATTGTGACCGAGCGGCACCTTGAGCAAGCGACCTCGGGAACTGATCCACAGAAGGCTTCGCTCGTCAACACACGCACTCGAGCACAGCCATGCATCCGACCACAGAGTCTTCGGTGAACAGACAGCCGGACGATCAGGAGCAATCCTAAAGCTTCAATCTCAGGACCCAGGATGTTCTAGCCATTCGAACACTTGAGCATCATTACGTCGGTCGGAAGTTTCAACCTAGGACGGCTCCGATTGAAGTGGAGTAGTGAGAAATAGCACCACCAAGAGAAGACTTTGATTAATAACAGGAGCATGGAATGAGCTGGCTCAGTGCCATTGTCATAGTGCGGAATGGATAGTCATGGTTGATCACTTGTTTTTGCGCGAAGGAGACAAGACGAAAAAACCGTAGGCCGCTGGCGAGGCAGCTGCTGGCATTCCGATACCACAGCGAGAGTTCATGGTTTTCCTGCTTTTATTAGAGCAAGCAGTGACCATCCCTAAGCTAGCATAGTTTTGCATCAAGGATCGTTGACCAACACCACTTCTGACCAAAAGTTCTTCAGACTCTTGGGCTATTACTGCACCCACCTGTCTCGAAGCCATGTCGAGGAGAGCGAGCTTGGTGATACTCTCGCTTTCAAAGCATGTCGATACTGATGAACATCGATGGTCCCATCCCGTACAATTCTCCTACCTCACACGATGGCCCTGCCTCATGCAAAGACCTGCTCCATACGATGCTCCTACCTCAAATGATTAAGCAGAAGGGCACCCAAGGGCAGGTTCAGGTACGCCAGGCTCAGGTATGCTAGGCTCAGGTATGCCAGGCTCAGGTATGCCAGGCTCAGGATCGAACACAACGAGCATATAAACCACCAATCATCCACCAAGGCCACGCCCCAACATCGCGGAATCAGCGAGTCGGGGGCACGGCCACTACGCCCGCAAACCTGTGTGCCCGAAACAAGAACTCTTGCGATGACTTGAAAGACGCGGTATAAGAGCTCGTGCCGCCGATCATGGACGCCAGAACGAACGCAACCGGGTCAGAAAGCTCGTCGGCAGACGTTGAGTTTGCTGACGTTGAGCCGACGATAGTAGCAACGGGAATGCGAGCGCTGGTGCTCCCACGCCGGCACCAACGCCGAACCTTAACATGATGTGCTCGCGAATGGGCCTCTACGACTACAGGAACCTCGTCACAGAAGAGAAGTCCAGCATACCGCAGCGGGGCCTGCTCTTGTTTCTACCCCAACTTTACGAGAACCATGCCCGCGCCCGCACGTCGGCCGGGTCCGCGTCGGAGAGTAGCATCATGGCCACAGCCCCCTGCTAGCCGCATGATTCCATCGCTGCCGAGAGACGGATCCTTCTTAGGACAATACTACTGTGATACGCTGGTGGTGGTGACGACCCCCATGGGGTCGAGGCTAAGACGCTGTACCCCAGCTACATTCCGGGCCAGCTGAGGCTCGTGTAGGCATCGACGCCGGCGTCGCTGAAGTTTGCTGCCACTGCTACAACGACGTGCTCCGGGCTGAGAGGGCTGGGCATGTCGAGCTTTGCTTTGAGACGACGTTCGCGGTGTTTGGGTATCGGGACGACGGGTACGGCCCGGATGCGACGGCCGTAAGCACGCAAGAGTTGGTGACCGGTGGCACATCCGAGGTGACAAGCGTGGCACTCCCGAGGTAACGAGCGGTATGTAGCACGTCCGCAAGGCGGGAGTTTGATGGCTTTGACCGGATTAGTGATGCTAGGGCTTTTGTGGCTTACAAGATTGATTGATATGATATGGACAAGGCAGGGGGATGGGCGATAGAAGTAATTATATAATGGATATCCCAATGCACAGCGAGGGACCCTTATCTGCATTTCAACATTCGTATTAGAGCAATCAACGGACCCCTGAACGAAACCGAGATACAATGCCTGCTTGAATCAGCGAGTGAGCAAGCAGCTTATCGTTCAACCCCCAGGGAAACCCGCCGAGGCAGATAGGTGATTCGCCGACTTCCGACGGGAGGGGTCACTCTTGGGCGAGCAGGGCAAAGCCCTCCGGCGTCACCGCGGCTGTTTGTGCGCCGCTCGTGGCAATTTAGGCCGTTTCGGCGCAGGCGAGGGAAGCTTGGCCAGATCATTTCGTGGGTGCAACCACACCCAGCCGAGAGAAACACACCCCCCGACTGCACGTCAGTCAGGCAGCGTGACAGCTCCCCGGGCCAGGCTGGCCAAACAAACATGCCTCCCTTCCCGTCTGCCCGTGTGAGGATTGAGCCTCTTCTGTCCTACCAACAACGCTTACACGTGCTCACCTGCCTAACAGAGCACGTATTCCGGAGTTCGCCAGCTGTCTATTGTTTGAACTAAGGAGGCCACGTAGACAAGGATGCGATCTCTCGGTGTAGATAGCGAAGAGGCACGGCGCCGTTCTACTGGATCCTCTGCCCGGCCGTGATTAAACTCAAATCTCCAAGTTCATCTTGAAGCAGGAGAGTTGGCATTGCAGAATGGAATTGGCTGCAGCCCATTGACGACGCCGTTGCCAATTATTGCACTGCGGAATCCAATGCCAGAGCAAACTGTCAGGTTTGCTCTCGAGTTTCCCGAGACATTTCAGTCGATCATTGGAAAATTTGGTCCCGAACCTTGACTCGCTGGCGCTCAGTTCCGCTCACTCCTCATCTCTTCTGCCTTCCGGATGCGGAAAAGCGACTCGAGTGGCAACGCCTGGGGAAGCAGGGATCGCTGCAGGGCCCCAGGTCTGTGCAGGGCTAGGATTCTGCATTGCATGCCGCCGTGAGACCCAGCTACGCCCAGCAGGACCTAGCTTCTGGGCCGAGACTGGGCTGCACCTCGGGGGAAAGAGATGGGAAGAGCCCTGGATGGGCTTGGGCTTGGGGGGCAAGCCTGGCAAGCCAACTGGCTGGCTTCGGGAGAAGCTGAGAGGAACCGGCTTCTAGAAGGATTACTCCAGGTCCCCCAACTGGGACAGCCGGCGATGATTTAGCCCCCCTTGTGGAAGAGATACGGTCAGACGGGCTGGCCAGTCACGGCTCGAGTCGCCATGATTGACAGAGCCGCTAAAAGCCGTGCAACGTTTGGTCGGACGGTGAAAGAGGGGGCCAACAGTCGCCTGAATCCGACACCGAGAGCCAGTCAGTGCTGTGCTGTTGAACAGCAAGAACCGCTAACTGGCTGTGAAGCTTCGTCCCTCGGCAAGAACCTTGGTGCAAACCTTCATGTTGGGTGCTCGAAGGATCCGGAATTATGGTCGAGGTTGGTGTAGAGAGATAGAGGAACACGAGATACCAGTTGGGACGCTTGGCGGGCCTCTCAGAATTCACATGCTTATCTGCACGTCTGGACCCTCCCGTCGTCTTCCTTCTTGTCATCTCACGACCCCGTTCAGCCCATATCTGACGCCGTCTCGTCCGTCTGTCAGCGCCTGTCTGTTCGTCTCAAGGTTCCTTATCGAGATGCCCAGTCTGGCCTCCTCCACAGCCCGGACGACAAACTCAATCTGGCAGCTTGGCTCCGCAGGCCTCCCTGCTGGTCCCGGGCCAAGCTTTCTGTTTCTGTGGCATTGCAGTCGCTCGCGCCCCAGGCCGGCCCCAGCTGGCTGCCGCGGCCTGGTGCTACCGTAGAAGGGATGGGGGCACTGGGGGGCAAGAGGGGGGTGGGGTGCGACCTTGGAGCCGACAAGTTGGGTTCGATAAAGCCGACAAGGGTAACCTACATGCCAGCGGCGATATAGTCCTTGGCGTTGATCTAGAATGCAACCAGCGATTGCCAGTGGTCCGCCAGCCCGCACATCATTTTTAATTCCCTGGTCAGCACACAACGTTTATTATAATAAGATGGGGTCGTCCCTGGGATGGAGACACCTGCCTGCTTCTGCCGTGCTCCCGCGTCCTCCTCCACATGCCGTCGCTTTGCTCTTGCATGCTGCTGTGAACCTACCGTTCCTTTGGATCCGCAACCTTGCTTGCGCTTCCCCACGTCTAGGCCAAGGCACAAGACCGGCTCGGCATTCTAGTACGCCCGTACGGTGCCATCGAGTGGCGTGGACGATCCAGTGAATCGCGCGCGGGGCCGATTTTAGACGTGTGACCGTCGAAAGTGGTACAGCTTTTTAGTGCAGACCTTCGGCTCAACCTGAAGATTTTCTGCCAGTCTGCTTAGGCTTGCTCACTCCTCAACGTCGTTCCCTCTCTCTCACAGACGCAAAAATGGGCTCCAAGGATTCAGCATCGGTCGACGGTTCTCACGACGCCACGATGAGTGCCGGCAGCACTGTTGTCTCAGGCCACAACAGCTCGGCCCAGCAGAACGTATATGTCAACCCGGACCCGGCCCTGGACATCTCCAACGAGCATCACCACCCGCATGTCCACCACAACAAGACGGCGGTGCCGGACGAGAAGGACGACATCGTCTTCGCCAAGTCCTCCGACAAATACACCGGCGACCCCGAGAAGGACACGGCCGCCCCTGACTACAAGGTGCGCCAGATGTCCTCCTCCAACGACGAGGAGAGCGGCCGTGTGGGCGACATTGCGGACGAGCGCGAGGCGAAGAGGTCCTTCTCACCCCGGGCGTTGTACAGGAGATATCCAGGGGTCAGGGCTGGCACACATGCCTTCATCTGGGCGGTGTGGACCGTGTAAGTATCGCCTGCGTATGACTGCGCATAGACGCGCAGTGTATTTGTGAGAGTGAGTGTATATGCAGTGCTGACCAGTGCTTGATGGTGACCAGATGGTGGATTCACGGCCTCATCAGGCATCGCAACGACAGGTGGCTCGGCTGGCTCAAGCCGACGCTGCTGTACATCGCCATCACCATCCGCATCATCACCCTCTGGATCCCCATCTCGGTCGTCATGAACCCGACCAAGGCCGTCTACCGCCACACGCTCTACCGAGGTTATGAGGCCATCCCGTCCAAGTTGCACCAGCCCCTGGCCGCCCTCGTCACCGTCGCAGTCTTCCTCATCGGCTCCATGGTTCCCGCCGAGACGGGCCAGAACACGCGCGCCAACAGGGCCGTCTCGCTGTTCGGCCTGCTGGTCATGATCGGCGTGCTGACGCTCACCTCGCGCGACTGGCGCAAGATCCCCTGGCACACGGTTATCGGCGGCATGCTGACCCAGTTCATCATCGCCGTCTTCGTGCTGCGCAGCCAGGCCGGCTACGACATTTTTGCGTTCATCTCCGAGATGGCTCGCACGCTGCTGGGCTTTGCGGCTGACGGAGTCGAGTTCCTGACCGACGACAGCGTCACCAAGCTGACCTGGTTCCTGACGGGCGTCGTGCCGCCCATCATCTTCTTCGTCGCCCTCGTCCAGCTGCTGTACCACGTCGGCCTGATCCAGTGGTTCGTCGGCAAGTTCGCGACCTTCTTCTTCTGGACCCTGCGCGTGTCTGGTGCTGAGGCCGTCGTCGCCGCCGCTACCCCCTTCATCGGCCAGGGAGAGTCCGCCATGTTGATCAAGCCCTTCGTGCCGCACCTGACCCTCGCCGAGATCCACCAGGTCATGACCTGCGGCTTCGCCACCATCGCTGGTTCCGTGCTGGTCGCCTACATCGGTCTTGGTCTCAACGCCCAGGCCCTCGTCTCCTCCTGCATCATGTCCATCCCGGCCTCCCTCGCCGTGTCCAAGATGCGCTACCCCGAGACCGAGGAGACCCTGACCTCGGGCCGCGTCGTCGTCCCCGAGGACCAGGAGGACAAGGCGTCCAACTCGCTGCATGCCTTCGCCAACGGCGCCTGGCTGGGCATCAAGATCGCCGGAATGATCATCGCCACGCTGCTGTGCATCATCGCCTTCGTCTCGCTCATCAACGGCTTCCTCACCTGGTGGGGCCGCTACTGGAGCCTCGAGGAGACGCCCCTTACCCTCGAGCTCATCCTCGGCTACCTCCTCTTCCCCGTCGCCTGGCTGCTCGGCGTCCCCAAGGAGGACTGCCTACGCGTCGCCCAGCTCATCGGCATGAAGGTCATCACCAACGAGTTCGTCGCCTTCCGGAACCTGATCGACCCCGACCAGGCGTTTGTCAACATGAGCGAGCGCTCGAAACTGATCGCCACGTATGCCTGCTGCGTGAGTTGACCCCACCCCGAAAAACTCCCCCAGGAGACCGACCCTCTGAGAGGGGGATGGTGATGTGTAGTAGTTCGTGATGCTGACTTTTGGTAAATCACAGGGCTTCGGCAACATTGGCTCCCTCGGCACCCAGATCGGTGTCCTGTCCCAGATCGCCCCTGGCCGTGCCGGTGACGTCTCCAAGGTCGCGCTGTCGGCCCTGTTCTCCGGCGTCCTGGCCACCCTGACCTCGGCCAGTGTCGCTGGCATGTTGTTCACCGACGACTTGAGCTAGGCGGTGGCACTTTCGTAGACGACGCATGCTTCGCTCGCTCTCCTCCGCGAGGAAGGAGGCGTGAAATCCGATGCGGTGTCGAAAAGAAAAGAGAAACAGAATTAAAACGTAATGCATTAGAAAAACGAATAATATGAATATCTGCCTGTGTTCCCGACCCCCCTTCGCGCGCGCACACACACACACCCCTCTCGTAGCTGAGCTTGGCATCGCCAAGATGGTCCAGATGTTCTCCCTCGCCGTGTGAGTCATCGCCTCTGATCACTACTTCATGTGCAGGTAAAAGTACCCGAGTAATCAGGCCCTGCGCAATTAAAAGTACCCAACTGTATGAAGGGACTGTACGCCTTCAGTAGTTACACGGGTTAAAGTACGAAAAAAAAAAGTACCTAAAAGTACCCGAGTAGTCAGGACCTACATATCTATCGTATTTCCATCCTCGATTGCATGGCGATGCCTCCGTCCCCTGAGGAGCGGGTCCCGCGCGGGCCGCTCACAAGAGTTGTCGAAACACGTGCCTCGAACGTCTGGTAGTGAGCACGATAACGACCTTGGTATGTACGGAGTAAAATGTGACAATTTTGCTTTGCCGACCAGCTAGGAACACTCGGCCATTTGCAACGGTGGAGAAAAGGCCACACTGGCATGGCGTTGACAAAACTATCGTTGGGTTGCTGAGATCCACCAAAGCCCTCTCCTAGTCTTTCTTCGTAACACCGAATCCGACTCCATTTCGTTCAGATTTGAATATCAAATGAAAGTAGAACTGGGGTAGCCAGAATATAAGGCTTTTTCAATCTTGCAACCGACGTATAAAGTCGCTACTGGCCGTCCAGCTACATGATCACCTACCCATCATGAAGTTACGCTGTTGTAGAGCTGGTGTCAACCCTGTCAGCAAGGGTTTTCATTATCCCCGCAGAAATACAAACCAATGGCATAGAATCGCAGTCATTATCTTTCGACAGAGTATTTACTGAAGCATGTCACCTACAGGAAATCCAATCAGCCTCAACAACGGCATTTCAGTCCCTCACGTAAGCGAGCGTCCGGTCTGAAACCAGAAAGGCGGTCATCGTCAACCATTTTTCAATGGTCCTTGTAGCATGCTAGCTTCCTTGACCTCGGCCAGCTTTCAGTGCTCCCCGCCTAATAGCTTATCTGTTCAGGTTCATTAATAGACGTTACGCTGGCACTAGCCGTACAAGCGTCTTGACGGCGCCACCAAGTTCACGTAACCAACGTCGAACAGAGCTATAATATAGTCGGGGTTCTCCTATGCAGCTGTGATGAGTGGGGGCATGGCATCGCCAACACTTCAATCGTAACCAGGATGTCTACTCTGTCGTGAAAGCTGGTGACGCAGCACGCAGGTCGACTTGCGGTACTTGAGACGAACACATGGTACTTCTGTATAGCGGCATTTGTAATTCTGACGAGGATGTCCAAACACAACCTGTGGGATAAGGTAGGCTTCTACGATCAACGTGCCAGTTGTTAAACAACATCTTCCGGGGAAGCCGTCTCGAGTTCGCCAACACCAAACTGATACTACGGGTCCTTAGTTGCAACAGCCATGCGAATAGCCCCAAGCTAATCCAAGTGGTCGGACGTCTCTATCGGATCATTTGGGCTCCAGGATGAGGTCTTGTGATTACAAGAGGGATCAGACGTCACCAGGTAAATAGCTCGCACAGCAGGATGATGTAGCCTCGGCCCCCATTCACTGTTCGTAGAGCACCGCATCTAGACGTGCAAATTACCCCCTCATTTCTCCCAGTCAAATATCCATGTGTGAATGTTGAAGCATGCGTGGCGCCACACTCGTTGTGAATTCTGCTCTATGGGCCACCGCCCTCGCGGCCCACCAGTCGGCCGTCACCCGTGACGTAGCAATGTCTCGCGAATGGACAATAGTTGAGAGCCATTGCTGGTCGTCAGTCCCATCGAACCCTCCCCATCCCGGCCCACCAAAACCGAGGATGTCAGAATACTGATCCGCAACAACGAGTGACAGTGACACGAAATATGGCATCCGAGCCCTAGACCACCACGCCGAGAACTGGGACGGAAGCTGCGCCACCATCGAGAATTGCCTAATCGCCTGCGAGGCCGAAGGCTACTGCCTCGCTGGCCTCGAGTATGGCCACGAGTGCTGGTGCGGGAACGTCGTCCACGGCAAGGCACGCCCTGTACCGAATGCATATTGCAACCATCCTTGCTCGGGCGACTATGACCAGACCTGTGGTGGCTATGGGTATATGAATATGTTCATACAGAAGGGACATAGATTTGTCATTGATTCATCTACGTGCCCTCATAATCGCTGTGATGGGCGTCCTTGGGATTTGACTGCTGGTTAAGAGGGGGAACAGAACGTGTGAACGCTGGAAGACGCTGGAAATTGGTTTTGTTGCTTTCCAAGGTTCATGCAAGCTGCGAAGGAGGTGGGCGCAGCCATCCAATTCTCAAGTGCCTCTCGCACTACTTTTACAAGTACAATCTTTTCGGGGGTTCAGATGCGTCTTCCAATAGCTAGACCACTCCATACATTGACCGAGGTTCAAGAAAAGGAAAGAACCGCGTTGTGTGTATCGGCAAATCTAGCACCCGTTTGCTATATTTTAGGCCGCTGAAGCTGTATGGATGAAGAGCACTCAAAATCCCTAAGCAACTCTATAACACATGATATACACATCTCCAATAGATGAAAGAATATAATCGGGTCATGCTCAAATCTGTCCAGGGCACTGCGTCATCTATTTTGGTGCGGTCGCTGTTCCCAGACGCAGAGAATTTCGAGCAGCGGTCAGCCCAAGAGCCAATGGCAACCACAAGCTTGATTTTGGCATTCCCATGGTCACTGTCGGGCGATGAAGTACAGAGGGGATTGCATTGATAGCCATATTAGCCAAATACAGTATCATAAGCTTGGGAAGAATGCCCTTTGTGCTGATTAAGCGAACCAGCATGCCAGTGCGGCGAGGATTGATGTCTGCAAATATTCATGCTGTCGTCAAGCCAACGAAGACAACAAGGACGGCTGCATATGCCGCCGTGGCAGAGATGACGTCCATCGGCTTATCCAGCGACCATGCTGTGACTAGCCCAAAAACCGAGACACATGCAGTTGTGGTAACGAGTGCTGTATAACGTGCTAAGGAAACACATGTCAGCCTTATCGCTCAAAAGAAGGGTTCCAGAAAATTGGTTGGCTGGAGTGAAGGAGTTGGATCCATGTCCTAAGTGCAGATGACAGATTCCAGACTCCTATCGTTAACTTGACCATGTTGATACAAAAGGAATGCGAAGACGGATCGAGCATACTATTGTGCAACACCATGAGCCACATTGGGCCCAGCAGCAGAAACGCCCCTATCGTAGCAAGTAGGACACGATGAAGAAACGCGTCACGCCAGGCGGCACTAATTGCGCTGGCTCTTGTGCCACCGATCGGTAGAGCAACAGGCTCCCAAAGGCAGACGTCGTTTCCCGGTTTTACATCGCCAAGTTCACCTAGATCTTTAATGAGTTGCCCCATTATATAGCGGTCGGTTTTGCGTTCCCCACTCGCGAGGAAGGGATCGCGAGGGCGTTTAGAGCAATCCTGCATGTAGTCATAGTCTTTCATGGCTTGCACTGAGTTCCATCAATCATGTGATGTTAATACGCGAATGCTTCTCCCAAGAATGAGGCGTTCGGACAATGCTCACCGTATGCAGCCAAATCATCCTCCCACTCAAGGGGCGACTCATTTTTGCCTTTGTGTATTAACATGGCGTGCCTAATCAGCCGGATCTGCAACTTGCGTAAATGCATTCTTTGCATCTCCGCAAAGCTCACACGGAAATATCTTTTCTCCTTCAAAGGTGGAGACTTTCGGGCTTTGGAAACAATGCGCCAGTGGAGGGTGTCCCATCGAGATGGTAATTTGGGTTTGATTTCGGTTATGATACCTTCGATGTGATGGTCGGCAAGGTATTTACCAGGGGACTTTGGATCAAAGCAAACTGGCTTTGGGCTAATATATTCTTTTGATTTGACCTTTCTTACACATGAGCCTTCACATTTCAGTCGTTACGTATAAAGCATTCTTTTCGTTTCTCACCTTGGGAATAGGTGACTGTCTCTCGAGATCTGAACCAGCGGCAGGATCACCAAGCCCACTTTCATGCACTGCACTCGATGTTTGCTTTCCGTCCAGGCTCGTACGGACAACCATCTCAGAAGCATTTGTGATGAACGGCCCTCGGTCTTCTGACTGTGAGTTGATGTGTGTCGTCGAAAGAACGTTTTCTTGATCATTAGATGACCGGTTCGGACTGCCTGAGCCCTTGACGGCTTGGTGGTTGCTCGATTGACCCTTGGATCCAGAGGAGGATGGGACAGCGGCCTGAGGTTCAACAGCCGCTGCATTGTGGTCTTTTGTAGCTTGGTTCATGGTCAGCTTTAGATTTGAACATCCGTGTCTGTATTCTCAAGTCCTGACGAGCAGTATCATCTAAGAATCGTTGGTGATCTGGCAGAATGACGGTCGATCCACCTGGGTAAATGATTGCGACTTCCATGAAGAGAATTCGTTGACACACCACCGAAGGCATTCGGCCACTCCCTCCAGGCTTATATTTGCAACACAGACGTGTCTGAAATAGATCACGCCATAAAGCTATTGGAGAAGTGGGTTTGCTAATTCGTCTTCCTCTCGGCGTGCAGCTAGCCTAACCTACAGGAGAGCTCGGTAGGCGAATTGCGGGCTGCAGGCGCTTGGGTTGCAGAAAGCCACAATATAAGGACTCTCGAAGCGAGCCTCTGTGACTCGCCTGTTCACCCGAAAAGAAGTACCAATTCGAATGCTACGTGGACAAAGATAAGACGATCGTGGCGACGGCGTACAAGTGCAACCTCGGTCACCCAGATCCGCGTTCGATGCATGAAGGGACATAAGACACTATAAAAGACAGCAACTGACAAGAATTCGGGCATCGTTCGGGAGTGTCTGAATCTACTGTCCACCCACGCACAATATTCATTTGTTCTAGATCTTGCGGCGGGATACCTGTGTTGTGTAGATTCACTCGAGTTGAAACCCCACAATCGCGCATTCCAATTTTTACTCGACGACATCTGGCGGCAAGTCACAAGGACATTCAATCAGAGCAAAGCCGCTTGATCGGAGTGACACCATGAAAAGCTCACCGCGTCAGCTGAACGATTTAGTTGAACTACGCATCCACATCAGCTTTGACCGCTTCCTGACCATTCGATTCCCAGAGCGTGAGTGGGCGAAGAAATTTGTGGAAAAACACTCAGAAAGGGGTTATCACAATGTGGAAGATATGCCTTTGAGATATGATGATGATTTTCCATTCGCTGTTCGTATGGCACTGCGCGAGAGCATAGATCATGTAGAGATTCGGGGGCAAGAAGCACGTATTATTTTAGTCTTCGACAAGGAGTCCTCAGCACAGTCTGACCCCGCGAAGGACTGGGTCAGCAACTCGAAGCTATGGCAGGCCATCGTCCATGACGATAAGGGGGTTCAGGAGGTCGCCCTCAAGACGAAGTGGTCTCGTCAAGAACTCGATCGTCAACTTGGTTGCCTCTCGAAACAAGAAGCGGACAAAGCGAAGAGAGTGGAGAAAGCGGAGAAAGCGAAGAGAGCGGAGACAGCAGAGGAGGACAACGAAAGAGATGAAGCTTCGACCGATAAGGGAACTTTTCGTTCTTTCTTCAAGAAGTGAACCGACCCGCAAGTACGTCTAGGGCGTCATACAACTCGTGGAAGTTATCAGGACCCTTTCTGCCACTTGTGACCAGCAAAATGGTGTGGATATTTGACAGACTAAGACTACCAGATCATCTCGTTCGAAAGCTCAGTTTATGTGTGTCTAGCTCTCTGTATCGTGGACCAGGTTGCCTCGATGTAGGCTGGGTTTTCGGGCCGGAAATGGGTTCATTCTCCGAGCCGTAATAGACAGCGGAAGGCTGATATTACAAGTCGCGTTGAACCAAGGGGCAAAACTTTCTATTCAATCACCATATGTTACAAGGCCGTACAGATAGGGTGTATCCTGAAATTAGGGAGAATGGTGGAAATAAATACTCCAAAACACCAACCTCGTGCATTTCTTGCACAGCAGAGTTTGAGAACCTTCCAGTGGAGATGTCAAAGTTTTTCTGATTTGATAATCACATCCATGGGCCATGAGCAGCCCATGTGAGGGCTGTTGAGCTGTTGAGAACCAACAAAGATACTGTGGAACATGCAAGATCGGTGCAGCGCTGGGAGAGGTAATCATTGAAAACTTTCGCTAGTATAGAAAGCTTCACCTGAAGTATTTGAATGGCTTGTCATTGCACGTGAATATGCTATATTTGTCTTGGAAGTTTCTACAGACTCTTGTAAATGCTGTCGAACTGATTGGCCGTTTCTTTGGATGCATCCCACTCGTAAATAAAACTCAGCACCCCCTTATCCGCCGCCTTGTCGGGCACCTTGCCCTGTCCGCTCTCCCTGAACGCCTTGAAAGCTGCATCCCTCTCTGCAGCGGCAGCACCGTCGCCTAGCTGCATCTCTTTACCGTTGGCAGCAGCCATGGCGACCAAGGCCTCGGCTCTCTCCTTCCTGAGCTTCTCGTATACCTTAAGGGATTTGTTTATGCTCTCCGGGCTCGAGTCCGGAGCCTTCGAGAGGGCCACAGCGATCACAGCCGCGTCCTCGATGGCCTGCGCGGCGCCCTGGTTCAAGTGTGGTAGAGTCGGGTGACAAGCATCTCCAACCAGGGCCGTGGTGCCGTGCACCCACGTCGGCAGTGGCTGGTGGACTCGGAGCTTCCACTCGCAGACCTCACCCTCGGGCACCATGTTGAGCATCTTCTGGATCACAGGCGCAAAGTCGGAATAAACAGACAGCATCGACTCCTTGCTGCCGAGCGTCGTATACGTCTCATCCGGGGCCGCCGCGAAGTTGCTGTCCGGGTGCGCGGTCGAGATGTTGTAGATGGTCTTGGACGACACGGGGTACGCGATGATGTGTTTCCTCTCGCCGATCCACCGCGTGCTCTGGTCCGCGTCGATGAGCGCCAGCAGCTCCGGGTCCTTCTCCATGTCTTTCCTGTGCAGCATGATCCTATACGCAGCCTGCCCCGAGTCGACCACCTTGGCGTCCACGCCCAGTTCCTGGAGCATAGCCACCCGGGTCCGTGACTTGACGCCGTCTGCGCCGAAGAGGACGTCGCAGCTGGCTGTGTAGGGGGCGCCACCATCTTTCCTGGGCGATACGATAAATGTGGGTTTCGGGGAGAAGGACTTAAACTCGGTGATCGGCGAGGCGAAGTGGAACTTGATCGCCGACTCTTTCTTGCATCCTTCGTATAACTCGCCGGCAAGAGATGCTCGGTGGCCTACCATGTGTTTATAGTTGTACGACTCCCCGATCCATAGCATGTCGGAGAATGCGAGCTCTTCGTCTGTGGGTCCCTCTGATCGAACGAAGGGTCAGTGCCATATTCGACGTGGTCAATGGGTGCATGTTGCTCACTTCGAATGCTGGCGCCCTTCAAAGGGGTGGCATCCTTTGCGATAGGGTCCCAGACACCAAGCCTGTCCAGTATCCTGGCCATGTTGGGGGCTAATTGGATACCTGCCCCTACAAATCCGAGATCCGAGGCGGTTTCGTAGAGATCGATGTGTGTAAATCCCTCCTTGGCCAAAGCAAGCGCTGTTGCCAGGCCGCCCATGCCTACGGCGCTGTTAGAAACCCGTGAGTATAGTCGGTGGATATCTTCTGAATTTGGGGCTTACCGGCGCCGATGATGGCGATGTGGAGGTCCCTACTGACACCCATTGTGAAGTATAACGTGCTGCCCGGGATAGAAAGCAATTGAGGATGTTGAAGCTGAAAAACCGCTCGACGGATTCTGGAAGTTTTGACCTCTGGGCCTGATCATCCCTTAATGAATGTGCTGTTTACAGAGACGTCGGCGATTCTGCTGGCCCCTCACGATGACGACGCGACGCCATAAAATAAAATGCCCTGGCCGCTGCCGCTCCGCTACCCGATGATCCCCACATCGGGTGCCCGCTCCATTCCCCACGGAGACACTTGTGACTAGCTTCAGCCAACGGGGACAAAGGCGGCGCTCCAGGGTGAATGCTCTGCCGGCTCGGAGCAGCAAAGGGCCTCGGAGAAGCGACGGAGCGCCGAGCAGACGGTAGCCAAAGTGGGTCTGGCGGGTCGGGTGTTCAGCAGGTGCTTGCTCTATCTCGACCCCTTTGAAACCAAATGAGGAAGAACCAAGTACAGCAGTTCTGCGGATGATTCTTTTGGGATTATATCGGCCCTCGAATTTCGGCCCCGAAAACCGATGTGCATATCCGCAATGTTCGGCAGCTCAAGCCGGGATCTCTGCTTCCCGGCTCGTCTCCCTTTCAACGTCCATAGCCGGGGACTTTGCTTAATCCCCGTGCCAGAGCAGCAACCACCACAGCAAGCCACTTCGCCCTGGGAATGTCCTATGACACACTCTGTCGTGGAGGGTGTGTAATTCAATAGAATCGAAGAAGCAGATGGCCCTTGATAAAACTTTCGAGAGCTACAGGGCGACGTGGTGCGGTTTGGGACCCACAACCTCACCGGACCCATTCTATGCGTCGTGAGCTGCAGAGCAACACAACCGGTCGTATATGCTGACAATTGAGGCTTGCTTAGTTCTCCTGAGACTAGTTGGTCTGACATCTAGCCACACGGGGGTATATCGTGAGCAAGTGACCTTTGATGCCCAAGGGTAGACTTCCTGCAGGATCTCTGTTTGCTGACCATGTTCTGTCATGGAAACGTTCTCATTTGTTTGCTCGGTTTCCCAGGGCACATAGGACATAGGATTTCACGCCGCCGCTCTTAATCATAAGCACGGTCACCAAAAGTTTGCGACTATGGTGCTTGGCGCAATGATAGAACAGGCAGACACGCGAATACTATGATTATAAGTGCTTGGGTACTATTTGCCATCATTCAACTGGAGCTCCTCTCCTCGATCTTTGATCACCGCTTGGAACAAACCAAGTCTCAACGAATCTTGACTTAACCAATCCAGCTGAATCAAAGTCTGCTGCAGTCAACATGCACCATCTCCTTCGATTGTCCATGCTTTCGGCTACGGCCTTTGGCTACCAGGCCCTTTCCACTCGACAATCAGATTCCATTCAGATACTTGAGCTCCAGCACTACAAGGGCAGCGGGTGTGCCCCAGGAACCGCAACAAATACCATCAGTCCTGATCAAAAATCTATCACCGTCTCCTTCGGCTTCGGAAGCATCCCCACCAGCCCCTAAATGCCTTGCGACCTCCTGTTCACCTTGCTGTACCCAACCGGCTGCACCAGTGCTGTCATCAACGTGGTCTACAACGGATTCGAGGGATTGAGCCCGGGGTTCAGTGGGAACCTCACAGCCAATTATGCCATCTCGGGTATCACCAGTGGCGAGGCGCCACCTCCTACCTTCTTCGAAGAGGGAGCTTCTGCTCCGTGGACCAGGACAGACGTCATTACTGCTGATACGACGGTATCTGGCGACAGCCAGCGCAACGTGACGTTTGAGGACTACGTCTTGCTGAGCCTGAGTGATAATGCTGCTATAGGGCAGGTCTCAATCAGCAACATTACCGTTGCGATTTCTCGGGAGACTGTATGTTGAATGGTTAGGCGTGGTAGAATGGTGTGGAAACTGTTGTTGAGGTTTTCTCAGTCGTATGTAATGGACTCTTAACTTGAAAATAGACTTTAACCAATGCAAGAGCACTGAGAGCATTCGTAAAAGTCCCTCAAAGCTCTGATTAACATCATACCGTAGAACCTCGGTACCGGGTGATATCTGAAGACAGCTTCGCTGTTACAATTTTGCCTTGTCGAGCTGAAGTCACAATTGTGTATGAAGTTCTTCCTACTCAAGTAACAAGCCATTGATATCAAAATTGTTAATACATCTAGTATTAAATGCTACCTCTTTAATTTTCTTGATGCAAGGCGTCTCACGCGCCACGACACAGTCGACCTTACTGGATCAACGATCCCGCGCAGCTGGCACACTGGCCAGTGCTGAACCTCGTCAGCGACACCGTGACAGGCAGGGTCTTCGGCACGCACGACGCATTCCCAGCCGCATCCCTCGTACAGCTCAGCGGGAACGTCGCCTCATACAGCGCCAGGTGACCCTGGCACGCGGCGCCCGGGATGAACAGGATGCGGCCCTGCTCGGTGCCCGGGTTGCTGTCGCCAAAGAAGTTGAGGTAGTTGTGCTTTGGCCCGCAGTTAACGTCGCCGTTGCCCACCTCCGCGTTGCCCAACGCGCCGATCCCCGTCTTGGGCGTCTGTGGGTTGGACTCGGTGCACGTCGGATAGGCGTAGTCGGCGATGGAGATGGAGATTGTGTCGGGCGGGCCGTATCCCGGGGGCTGGAAGGCTGCGGAGGGCGCCGTGGGGTCGCAGTAGGCCTGGCATTTGCACGTGGACGAGGCACCTGCCTTGGTCGGGTCGCAGAGGGTGTTGGTGGCGGTGTCGACGCAAACCTTGCCGTTGGGGTCGTAGTTGGGCTTGCCGTTGACGGCGCAGTTGAGGTTGTTGGTCGAGTTGAACCAAGACAGGGAGGTGAAGTCGTAGGTCAGCTTGAAGTCGCCGGCCTTGCAGCCGGGGTAGTAAGAGACTGTGGACCCGGGCGCTGTGCTTGTGGACGTGCTGCCGCTCGGTGTGATCGTGCTTACGGCACTCACTTGGGCGGTAGAAGTAGTCAGACTGCTCGGAGTGAGTGAGACCGTGGTCGTAGCAGACGGCGAGGCAGATTTGACACTCGATGGTGAAGATGTTGGTGAAGCATTCTGTTCCTTGGGGGTGGTCGACGATGCCTTGGTAGTCGTGCTGGACGGCGATGACTGAGCCGGCTTTGACGTTGACCCGGGAATCGTACAAGCGCGGTCATAGTATGTATCCGGGCTCTTCGAATCAGCCCCAAAGATGTTTGTAAGGGCAACGCTGAATAGCATGCACTCCTTGCCACCATATCCGAAACTCTGACACTTGGGGCTGGCCAAGCACCGCTTGGAGCATTCGGCTAGGGTCGAAAACTTGCCACTGTCATCGTAGTCGTAATTCGTGTCATCGCCATTGTCGTATCCCTTCTGACCGCAAATGTTGCCAGCACGTGGCTCATGGCTTGCTACATTGATGACACCGGCGAGAGCGGAGTTTGAGAGGAGGGAGAAAAGAATCGTCTTCGTAAACATGGTCATTTTCTTCAGCAAAGTTTTGGCTGTGGGCAAAGTGAACGAAAGTGAGTGGTTGGAAGTGAGACTGAAAGTGAGCAGAAAGAATGTATGCTCAACTCTCAAAAGAATGTGTGGTTGGACAGGAGTTCGAGACGGTCACTCAATGGGCACAATGCGAAGTGTCATCTTTATATGCTTTTTTCAACACCATTTTGGACCATGTTTGCAATGTGACAGCCAGTGGACGTTCCAGACCACTCCTAACGTTCGAGACCAAGTACTACCAACCAACAGTCCTCGGAAGCCGATGCTAATTGAGGGTGTAAAGTAGAACTAAGGAGCCGACTTGCGTTCGGGACAACAGTGCCGTGATTTTAGTGCCTCCGCAAAGACGTTCAGCCGCATATACGATGCCAAAGCCAGACGGGCTGTGGAGAGGAGAGATCCGAGAGCGAGAAACGGCGCCAAAACATATTAAAGGCGGGAAACCCGAAACAACCGTGCACAATTGGGCTTTCAAGAAACTAGAGTCATGACAAAGAAGCCTTAAGTCAGATAGCCTCGATCTCTTTCCATTGCTCGATGCTGCAGTCCCCTTCCAAATTCGAACGTAGCTGGCCAGGGATATTCTACACTAGTAGCATTCTACCATGTCACTTCTTGATGTGCCTAGATTCCAAGGCCTCTAAAGCTCTTTTTGCCCATCAAGCTTTAAATAGAAATAATTTCAGAGTGGCTTCATAGGTCCCGATGTGTCTTGGAATTTGCCGCCCATTGTCTAGAGGGGATAAGAATGGAAGTGCTCGTGGAGACCCTGATGCAGCCACCTCTTACCACCGAGCTGGAAGAGGTTAGCTTGGAGTTTTATTAAAACATTTGAAGGACGTAGATAGATTTCTTACATACGCAGGAAAATATATGCGGCAGTTGAGCCCGGTTCTCACTAGAATGGGCAATCCTGAGAAATTCGTTGTTTTCCATACATCTCGCAACACCATCAACGGCCCATAGGCAGTATGGATCCTCGGGGTAGCCATGCTCTTGTGCAAAGCGAAGGCAGGCGAGAATATTCTCACGGCGAGGCCCCTCAGGCTCCTCTTCGAGAAAGAGTTCGAGGCTCTTAATCAGCTCTGTCCAGCACTCCTCTACTTCCTTGTGCATGCCCTCGGTACTTGGTGGTGGGAGGCCCTGTGTGCCGGAAGGTTGGACGGCTTCGGCAGGTTCTCTTTCTGTGCTGCGAGGCTTGGACGGCATGATGAACTTGTAGCTGGAGCTCAGTGTGGTAGCTTCCCAGAGTTAAGAGGAGTTTATGGATTCTATCAAAATGGTCAATGTCGTGTAGATTCAGAGTATCTATATAATACTTAGGTTGAAGGTTACCCGCAACCTTCTAGAGGCCTCCGTCAAGTGGATGCGGGATGGAAGGCAGCAGCCAGTGTCGGCCCACCCAGCTTTACACATCGGGCCACTCGGCTCCGAGGGTGACCTTCTGCGATGCTGCTTCTTACACAACTGGCTCTTTCAAAGAATATCATTTCTGGTCAATCTTAATAGCATAACTGTCGTGTGAAGGCTTGCCCAAGCAAGACAGACCAAAATATAATTACCTTATAGACTTTGAATTTACATGTATATCCTTTCTTTATATTATATGTACTTGAGCTTAATTATCTTGACATCTTTAGTGATAAGTATGTAACTACATAATGTAACAGAGACCTTAAAGAGTAGGCTGATGGAATTGGATAAGTGTAGTGGTGTGCTGTCTGTATTATAGCTGTGATCCTTGGCTAGTTGTGTACGCAGGAGGCATAGAAACTTATATCTTTTAATATGCCTTTGACTGTGACTGAGGGCATTTGGACAGGTCTTGAGAAACTTTCTGTGTACAAGACCGTTGTATATTTAAATAATCTGCTTGATATCTCCATTGATTGGCATTGTGTCTTTTTTAACGCTGAAGGGACCGTACGCCTTCGGGATGTATATGGATTACGAGCGCAAGCGGTAATATCTCCTCCACTAAGAATAGTCACTTGAAGACGGGGAACGAGCAGTCACTCAAAGATAAACACATCAATTTTATTGATTTTCAGCAGTGTATCTGGTACTTGAACCTTAAGTATACCTGTCTAGGTATGTAGAATGGTCATGGCACCTTGACCTTATGGCGCCTTGACCTTTAATTAGCATAATCCAGATTGCTAAGTATTCATGAATATGATTCATGCTCCGATGATGATATTGAACGTTAAGGTCAATAAAAGTGACTGCTAATTGATCAAATTTAGGATATGAAGTGTCCAAGACTGCCCTTTGACACACTGCACATTGTTGTGTACTCGACCGCATCCGATCACTCATGTGAACAAAGAATTGCTTGCAATATAACCCGCGCGACACATATTCATGTTGAAAAGCAATACCCGTCACACAAAGCGACTCGACCCAATAAAATCCTACCACAACAATACGGCAGAAGCTCGACTCGGCGCATACTCTAAGGCTCGAGTAGACCTCGACAGAGTAAAATCACCAGTTGACATCAGACCAATATGGAGCAGCAAGACCCGAGACGAAGTCCTCAGGGATTACTACAACGATATCAGCGTCTCTTTGGTCTAGCAGCCGCTGAGGATGACCTGGGCGACGCGGCCTTAAACGCGTTGTTGGCTAGACTCCAGTGGCAATACTGCGTGCTTGAAGACGAGGTGGAAGGAGCACCATGCGTCTGTGCTGAGAGGCCCGAGATCCCAGAGGTCCCAGAGGTCCCAGAGGTCCCAGAAGTCCAAGATGTCCAAAATGTCCAGGGCGGCCAAGATGTCCCAGATCCTCGAGTCCCGCCGGCCTTGATGACCCTTCCGGAGGAGATTCGCAGCATGATCTGGCGGGCAACACTGGCACCCAGGAACGGAATTCTGCGCATCGTACCCTATAACATACAAGACCCCCGAAACAGGCTAGAGAGGCGTGTAGGTGGCCCTGGATACCACCCTCTGCGCTTCGAGGTGCCTGGGGTAGCTCAGCCGCGCCCTGAGCAATGGACTTGGGTGCGCCTGGGGGAGGCGTTCAGCGAAAGGCATACCCAGTACAATCTTCTTCGCGTAAATCGCCAAATTTATCGTGAAGCCGATAACCAGTTTTGGCTGCATGCCGCGGCACAGGGACTGATGTTTTCTTTCGGCCCTGAATCTCTGGAGGTACACGATCCGGGGCCTAACGGCACGTCGGAATATAATGGCATACTCTCTGCGTGGACCTTTTTCAGTACTCTTCTCAGAGACGACCCAGCTGTTAATCCAGACCCCCCAGAAAGCCTTCGTTACTTGCAGTACATGCACGGAGTCGACTACTTACCGCTCATTCGAAGGGTACACCTTGACCTGACTGATACACCATTGGGGGCAAATAGACAAGCCCTGGCTCCTATTCGTCGGGTCAATGCAACAAATGCGATTCAATATCTGGACAATCTACTTGACCTCATGAACCAGAGGCTCACAGGATTGGAATACCTGTCGTTGGGTTTCGGCGGTTGGTTGCCCGATATACGTCAGACACCGGTGAGTGACCCATCTGACTCTGTGTTTCTACTGATATTAACATCCATGCTCAGTGGCGCGAGGGCCCTCCCACCCTACTGGTTGGCCGAGTACCACCAGCGGCCTACCCAAGTTCTGCGCACTGGGTCAACCGATTGTTGAACTTCAGACGGGTAACCCGGCTGAGGTTGCGGGTGGTGCTTTTTCTGCCCGGCGCCGACACAATGCTGGAGCCGGAAATATGGCGAAACCCAGCGGTATTACGCATGTGGTATTTCATTACCGAGCTTCGGAGACATATGTTAGTCAATGCAGAAGCACTTGGTGATTATTTCGTGAATACTTACCGTATTTGGGATGGGAACCCTCAATATGCGCAACCCAGAATAATAGTCGAATGCGACGACAGTTGGGACGCGGCCACGGGAACACATGCACATCACACAGGAAGGTTTCAATATGATCCTCCATAAATTGAGTAGGGGAAGAGCTCAGGTTGACAATCGGTCGTTATGTCAATCTCAGCGTGCTCTTCGGACGACAGGCTAATTACCAGAACGAACGTGGTTGATCTGACTTGCCAGCCCAAGAATAGTCGGGCCGAAAGAAGACTCGACGACAATTTCGGCTTATTAGCGCTCTAGACGAACAAGGACTAAAAGTCTGCCTGGATTGCTGCGACAGTCTTGGCTCATGTGGTGACATTTCTACTATGAAATTATCTGCATGGGGGAACTTACTGTTTTTTTCTTAAAGATACGTTGTTCCGGCTTAATAGAGGATCTCAAAGAATACAAATTGTCCATGTGGCGACATTTATGTCTCCCATGAGTAAGCGCCCGGATCTGGGCCGACCAAATTCAGGCTTGCATCGAATCATCACCTGATCTAACCGAGAGATCCTTCATAAGGCGGGGCTGTACCGCTTACGTTGGATTGGTTCTCTACATCTCTCCAGGCCCGCGCATTTGACCTGGAATACTTCTTTTTAAATTTCATTACCGCAGTAAATACGGCGGAGCTCGATAAATCAGTTTATAATGAAGTTCTCCGATATGCGCTCCAGGCTAGCAGCCCGCCTGAAACTGGGCAAGCGATCCGGGGACACTGGCGATACGGATCAAGCTTCCGAAGGTATAGCATCGACCAGTCGACAACAGAAGGACTCTGCCTTCATGCGAATGCCTCCAGAGATACGGTGTCTGATCTTAGAGAACTTGTGGAACGATGCCGGGGCTGTGCAGCACATTATACTCAAGAACGGCCGTTACACATCAAAGAAGTGTGTAACGAATCACTCGGCGGCGGAAGATCTGATGCAGGAATGCGATGAGCATCAGTTGACTCGATTCGAAGATGAGGCTCTCTGGAGCAGGATGACTTCGGCCTGGGGCAACCATTGGAAATGCGAAGAGTTCCACCGGGACGGGGAGCCGAAGGGGTGGAGCCCCTTTCTCACCATGATGCTTGTCTGCAAGCAAATGCAAGTACCGCTTGTTTCGATCGTCAGAACAACATGGCCAGCTCCGAGTCTAAGTTCTTTGCAGGTATATCGAATCTCGTGCCTCTGTATACAGTCAGCTCACCCTTGTGATACACGACATCGAGACGCTGTACAGTTTCACCGTATCCCGGCGTCTGCCTATTATCAACCATATCCGGAGTTTGAACATAGCGGTGCGTCTTCCCGTACGCCGGGAGTCGAAGTCGAAAATGAGCCCCGAGGCAATATCCACCATGTCCCGCTGGCGCGAGTGCTGTCAGGCCATGGATCGGCTGCAAAACCTGGCTGCGGTAGACATGTGGCTGGATTCGGCCGAGCCTGCCTGGCGAGCCGTGTTGAGCGAGATACCGGGACCGAATGCGAATCCATTTGTCTTCGGTTCCCGGCTGGCTGGCATTCTGACTGTCGACCTGCCCGTGAATCCCGAGAGACCTGAGGCGTGGCAGCAGGTAGCCAATGTCGAGCCACGGTTTTCTATTCGTGCACGTGGATGGCCCGTCTTTAGGGCGTCGACGCAGGCAACTAGAGCAAGTCACTCCATCATCAAGCTTTGGGACAGTGCAGAGCCAGGTACTCCGCAGCCTCCGTTGGTATTTGGTACACATATGTAAGTGAATCTGGTAGTCGTTTCCCATAGCTTCTGGTACGTTTCGTACTCGAAAGATGAAAGCCTCCCAGTCGAACACTCGATTCAACTCATGGGGCAAACTCGGAACCCATGAGCGAGTAAGAAGGATCAACAACATGACTAATTACTTCTGCTATAGTGCACATTATCGCTAAGTGTCGGCTGTAAGCCCAAACAAGAGTGGCAGTTTGCTGGAATAATTGGAGCTGACTGTCCGTTTCTCTTTCTGAAACGGGCAACATCATTAGTCAAATTTCACTAACAGGATGTTGTAAATGCATGTCTATTTCTTGGTATGACTAGAGTTTGCTACTGGGCTCCCTGAAATGTAATGAAGCTCCCGAGGTCGGGACAAAAGTCGTACTCCGTCTTGTCAGGACATCTTTAACTACTTTTCTGAGCTTTGAACTCGTAATGCAAACAACCATAATCAATAGAACCACCAACTCCCCCATTGTCGCATTGCGTGTAATCAGCAATCAGTATATCCTGACACTTGGTATACCCGGGATTCTCCTCGTTTAGAGGGTTCGAGGCATACATCTCCGTCTGCCCCGTCTGAAGCTCGCACCCATCCTTCCAGACGACATTGTACTGATATGGCGCGTCGTTGGTCACGGTGCTCCAATGGATGAAGGTCGAAGAATCCCCGGCCTTGATTGTTTTTAGCGCGGTGCCGGCGCACGCGAAGCCAGAATAGTACTGCACCCAGGACTTGTGGATGTCGGCGTGGCTGCCAAAGTCGTCCCGGCCGTAGCATTGTTGGTCCCCCTTCGTCAGGGACGTTTTGGGCGTTTCAGGCTGCGTGTCCGCGTCGGGGTCATTGATCTTGTACTTGGCCGTCCCGCAGTCGAGGTCTATCTCCCCCGTAGTGAAGGCGGTATGGGAATCGTAGGTGCCTGCGAGTATGTGTCAGTGAGATACCCTTGATGCCGTGCTGGCTGCGTCTTGCTCACATGAGGCGAATTTCCCAAAGGTGTTGATGCAGCTATAGGCCGTGCAGTCGTTATTGCTAGTTGTGTCGAGTGTGAAGTCGAATGACCACCCTTCAAAGGAGCTGATGCCCAGATCCGAAGTCTTTACTGTCTGGCGTATGGGGCCTGACAGCTCATCTTTATTGTCGCAAAAATTGTCAAGGGCTCTGTGGCTCGTTAGAAATCCGTAAAGTATTTCAAATGGAAGAACACATACTGTTGGAACACACTTGTCTCCATGTTGACAAGGTTGGGGCTTTCTGATGTACCGGCATCACACTTGGGATCGGGAACCGGTTGGGGGTCACTTTGGTCAGGTCCGAAAACCCATGAGTAGATCAGATCTTCAACAGCATCATAGTCTGCACCCTCCGCAGTCCAGAAATTATCATCTCCGAACTTCTGAGAGGAAGGATCACAGTCGCAGCCTTTCCACTCATTGTCACACTGGCCGAACCTGTTGCCCTTGCAGCGGTTCCCCGCGCACGCCGGCGTAGCCGTTGGGCAGGAAGACGGTTGTGTGGTACTGGGCTTTGGTTTGGAGTTCCAGATGGGCATGGGCTGGGGGTCTGCTTTGAGCTTCCAGAGGTCCTCCAAGATATTGGCGGTACTAAGGAAGAAGGCGAGCGAGCCAAGAACGCCGAGCACTGCGCTACCGACGGCAGCGAGGATCTCGCCTGCGCTCACGACTTCGACAATTTCGTACTCAGTCACTTGGATGATTTCGACGACGATGTCTTCATTCGCAAATGCCATCATCTGGTCACTCTCGGCCAGGGCGACAGCGTCGTTCCCAGTGGCTGTGGCCACGTCCTCATTGAGGCGCACCATTTGCCGTGCAACGTCAGGGTCTTCACGGAGGAGCTGGTTGAGGCGACTTGTGCGTAACCTGACACATTCTGCGGCAGGAGGAGGAGTCTGCCGCCGCATGATCTGTGACTGGTTACCGCCGAGTGCCTGTTCAAATTCCAGGTCTCGACGCTTCGCTGCTGCGCAGGAGGGTAGTTGGGCAGAGATTGAGGCCATTTTGGTCTTGAGCCATTGGCTGAGTGTAATTTCGACTTTGCCGTTGGCCACGCCGACCAGGAAGGCTTTGGGGATGGTCGTGGGCGTGGGTCGCCCATCTACACCCGTGGTAGTGATAGTTGCGGTGCCAAAATCTGTTGTGGTAGCATGCCACTGATTCGCGTTAGCTGTCAGAACGTTGGAAGATCAATCATAATTTCGAAGTGAAGAAACAGTAGATTGTTGACTTACTGATGTAGTAGTGCTGCCGCCTGTAACAATTTCCGTGAGGTATTCTGTATCAACGCCAATGGGCGCGATTCTGTAGCGGCATTAGTATATTTCTTCAGATTTGAGAACTCGACTATGTCAATACTCACATGTCCGACTCAGGAGGAATGTCCACTGGATTTATGCCAATTTGTCCAGGTTCAGTGGGTATTATGGCCGCAATAATAACACCATCAGGGAGCAGAGCAGTGCGTGAAGGCGCTTGGCCATGAGCGAAGGAAACCAAAGAAATGGCTAATGCGATACAGAATTTTGAATACATGATGGGCTATGCGACAATCCCCTTCAAAGACAGTCACTTTGCTTCAAACTGAGTGTGAACCGTCAATGCTCTTGCCAATTTGCAAGTAATCTCCAATGGCGCAGCGGGAGCCCACGCGATTTTGTAATCGGGGCCGCCATCGTGGGTGTTAAGGCTCTGCCAATATCTTCGTAGCTTGGCCATCTTTTCCGCGCCGCAAGAAGGATAAAGTGCTTCAATCAACGGCTTTCTCTTGACCCTCTGCTGGTGTGAAGGACTCTGCACGTGAAGATACCGGGAGAAAAGGGTGTGTGGAAAACTCGAAGTTTGTGGGCTTGTAGACGGCATGTACAGGTACAATGGATCATAGATGGTGCCCGCAAAGCGGGTGATACTCGGTGAGAATCCTGTCGGAACCGACGCATATATGCATGGGTGTTCCTGTAAGTCATCAGGTGTATCAGGTGTGCATGTTGCGTCAGCGGGTAAAGGTGTAAGCCGCCATCTTACACAGTGCGCACCTTCGACTCCAACAATCTCAGCCTCCATCCCACCACATGATGCAGAAGGACCTACTCAGGATACCTCGGTTGATACAACGATAAATTTGAAAATTAGCTTCAGAAGACTCAGACTTCAAGTTGCTTGCTATATAGGGTCAGGCACCACAAATTGTAGCAATGGGCCATAGGTCCCTCCCTCATGGAAGATAGGTATCCCTGAGTTGCAGTTTCACTGGATCAAGATGATGTCTTTCAGTAAACTCATTTTTTTTTGTTTCCTGGGGGTTGCGTTCGGGAGGCATCGCTACGTGATTGACAGCAAGAGTTGCGGTGGTGAGTACCCTGGACTGCGGCAGCCGTCATTATACCTACCTTAACCATATGCCCCCAAGCGGCCACGTCTTCTGTTCTCTAACATCAATCGATAGCCGATGAGACGACCAAACTGAGAATCAAGCTCTTCGTGGAGAGTGCCATTACTCGCTCAAATTCAGTCGCAAATCTAATTCAGCCGCTTGTCGACGGTGGAAACATCGACGCGATTCCTGACCGTATCAAAAACCAGGCACAAACGTTGTTTGGCGCCAAAGACTTGAACCTATTTCGAAGTCTAGTCGGTGAGCTCAAAAGTATTTGACTCGGATTATGCCAGAGAGAGGACAGCTAACGAGGTCGCCTCGCGCGATTAGCAAAATTTGTAGCGGCTGGAACCTACCGATTCCACGATGTTGATAACCGGTCGCCGGCATGGATAAACGACCGAGACCAGTTGGATTTGGTAAGATCGATTTATACATTTCCATATACCCAATTATCATTGCTTTATACTAAAACATGCTTTTACTTCCTAGGAGATCTTTTGTGACGCCGAGTACATTGAAGAGGACTCCACCAGTACGGAACCAAATATCCACTGGAAGGACACAGTTCAGATGCTGCCGATTGAAGACGGAGACGCCATATTGGATCTGAAGGGAAAAAGCAGTACCCTTGCTGTGACCAGTCCATCTAGAACTACGCAGAACAATGGGAGGTGGCCTCCTGGCTCCCCTGAGCTCATCACACTTCACCCGGACTACGTCGAGACGATCGTGCGAAAGCAGGTCCTTTTCAACACTGATCGGATCAAAAAGGCTGAGAAGAACAGTCTCGCGGATTTTATTGGACGCAGATTTCACCTTCGGGTAACCGGTGCCGACATACTTGCCACAGCTGAGGGAACCATGCTGCATGAGGTACGCGACACAGCCACTTACATGTCCTTTTTTCGTGTTACTTTAGTATCCACTATAAGTTTACTAACAATGGCAATCCATCAACTCTCAGATGATGCATTTAAAGTTTTGCGGCCTCGCGGACGACTCGGATGGCAAGAAAAGTTACGGCTGGGGCAATTCCGTCAGATTGAAGGACATAGACAACGCTGGTAAGATATCCCCTGCAGAACGAACAAGAGTGTCTTTGGTTCAATGAGGGGCGTGCTGAAACATATATAGAAAGTCTTATGTTCTTCGGGATTGCCTTTGATATGATTCAAAACTATCAATATGATATAAATGAGAACGGCAAGCTAGTGAAGTTCACATAGGTACCTAACCCTGGTTGTATCAAGAAACAGGCTGTTGAGTTTGTCACGTTGCCGGTTCTAAGGTATAAGATAAATACAAACAGATATAAACTTACAATGTATCTTTTGAACATGAGTTGATGATAAATGAAATGCTTGATTATCCAATGACATTAAACCATTGATGCTGTAAAAGTTCTATTAAAACATTAACTTAGACATTATCGATATATCGATACAGCTATTGTTGAATTTGAAGCGAAGATCTCCATCTTGCAGAGAAACTCAGAGTTTACTGTGTTGTATGAGATACTCTTCAATACTTTTTTTCTGGCTTGGGAATTGGCCTTTTTCTATAATGTTGATTCCTGCGAAAGGGTAGGTGTTGTGCTGAGGCACGCATGTAACCACCGCCACCACTAATCGCCAACAGAAGAGGTTCGTAAAATTCAAGCTTCAAAAGGAGGACCCAGATAAGAAGGTTAAGGAAGAAGGCCCAAGGATACTTCATTCGGCCTTACTAGTAGTCAAGTCAGGCTCCCTAGGCTCAAAACCAAGTCGTCAGCATTGGAACGTTGCGCGTTTTTAATCCGTGTCGACTGGTCTAGCCCATTGAAATGCTTCGAGCCTAAATCTTGGATCTTAAAGAACTCTATGTATGTTCACTCTGAGAATGCTTTACTGCTGATCTGATTGTGCTGATGACCTAATACATATGTGATTCTTGCGCTGTCCGCAGTATGACCGCCCAGCGTGAGACCAGATACCTGATACCCTCGCCGAACTCGGCTGAAAGAAGACATGCATGGGCATCGGAAGAAACATCACTTTCTCAAATCCTCAAATAGCCTCTGGATAATACCATAGTGCGCAAAATTGGTTGTGACTCTTTATCCATCGCAACAATCGTCACCTGGGTTCATGTCTTTCTTGAAACGTGCCGTGACAGCTTGGGCTATAGCTTCGTGACCAGCCTGTTTGGGGTGAACGGGGCGCAGAGAAAGGCCAGACTGGCCGTTCTGGAAGGGACCGGTGTGGATCCTTTGCTCCGGCGCAACGACTTCGTTCCAGTCGTAGGTGAACATGCCAGACTGGTACCACTGATCAAACTCCTGGGCTGTTGGGGCTCGGACCGTGTAGGCCCCGTTGTCCAAGATGACACCCTCCGGAATAGCATTCCAGAGGAAGACCCTCGACCCTTGGTATTGGTCCCGCAGGCTGTGCTGGCACTCGCAGAACCTTCCCCCGTCAAAGACGTGGCTGATGTCGATGTAGCCGATCCTCGTGTCGTTGAAACCCTCTGCTAAAGTCTGGAGCTGGCTGTTCACAGCCTCGACAAGGCTGTTGAGCTCCTTACGGAGTTCCAAAGTAAGCTTTTGGCGAGAATCCTGCCTCCATGGGACCACAAAGCTCTCCGTGTTGCACCAGGTTGCCTCGTCGTCGTCGGCAAACAGTAACGAGTAGCCCAGGATGTACAGATGAAAGTTTTGATTGTACCGCACGCCTGGAGAGTTCAAGATGTCCCATACTGCGTCCAGAATAGAGCCTCTTAGCCCCATGTTGATGCGCATGCGGGCGTCAATCATGGACCTAACACACTCGCCATTGGGATCCGGCCAGTCTGGGCCGTAGTTCTTGTTCTGCTCATGGAAAACACAGTTGTTGACGACGTTCCAGAAGCCGACATTGCCGCCTCCGGCTTGCATTGTGACGATATCCGCTTCGCCGGCTCGGTCCATTTGCCGGTAGCCCATGTAGGCAGTTTCAGCCATGTTGGAAAGATTCGCCCCAGAACACGCCGAGAAGCGGAAGTCAGTCTGTTTGCCCGTCGGCACCCAGGTTTTGTTTTCATTTACTAGAACGGGCCATGCATCATTGATTCGAAGACATTGGTCCTGGTTTGCATCGTAGTCCGTGCGTCCAAATATGTCATAACTGACGCCGCTCTACAGCTGGATGGTAAGTGACATTGACACATTGTAATTTATTCGAGTGGGTGGTACTTACAGCCCACGAGTCGCCAATGGCTGCCCAGACAAGCTTATCTTGCGATGGGACCAGGTCTTCTTCAGGAACCTGCGAAACGACTGGCGCGAGGCGAGTTGCCAATGCCAGCAAACAAGCCTGGCGAAACGAAGGCATTGCGATAGTAGCCTTACAAGTCTGGATGCTGTAGAGATGGGGGACTGCTATTGACTGTGTCTTCTCTTGACTTACTACTTTTCCTATGCACAGACGTCCTCAAATGTAAGTTTTATTCATCTGCGCTGTGTTTGCCCTCCCTCTGTGCCGTACAGTGCGAGTGCATTTCAGAAGGCGCTGCCTCAAGGTCATGAGACTCTTGAAGTTTGCGAGCTGCCATGAAAAACCTGGATATTCAACACTACTAGATGACTGTTTCCATGAAGGAACGCCAAAATGCTGACCAGCCTGCCTACCTAGACTTAACAGAAGCTATAGCTACTCCAACTTCAGCTACCCCAAAGTGCTCCAATTTCCCCAATGCTGCTGAGTTGGAGGGTGGCATGTCTGTTTACGCCTTCGATAGGCGAACGTATCGCTTGTAGTGGTACAAAGTGGTGTGAGACGATACATGCAGAAGCCCGCAACCGACGCGGAGACGCGGAATCCTTTCGCTGGCCAGTGACAGTTGCCCCTTACAGCTATTACCTCCGCGACCGATACCGACGGGGCGTCGTCCCGGCCTGCTGACCGGCACGTCGACGCCCAGCTCGGGATGTGCTGCCTGCTGCAGGATTAATCACATCCGATCTGACATAAGAAATCGCAACGTCCATAACTCTAAACAGTGGGCCACTAACACAAGCCTTGCCTACAAGCCTTGCCAACCAGAGCCCAAGATGCTGCCCAGGCACTACGTACAGAGGAATTACCTCAGCCTTACGCAGTCATGTGGCTACGGGTCCTGGCTGAAGGTGATTGGTGCCCAAGTGATAGGATATGGATTCGGAAGCGTGCAACAGGGAAATACCTTCGACACACAGGAGCCACACAGGCGCCACACACCTCGGCTTCTAGTTCTTTTCCACACCTTCAGAAGCTTTTGGTGGCCACTTTGGATTGAGCAAAGGTCCAATGCCAATTATTGTACAAGATACCACCCTCCTCGGACTTCTTACACCGACTTCTGCGGCACGTTACCCAACGCCACAACGCCCACGAATTGACAATTTCTAAGCAAAGAACTGAATCGGATGTTTTGATGTTTCATTAGGATCTTATCCCAGCTAATTGATAACTCGTGACTGTATCATCGAGATTGGGATCATTGTCACATCAAGTATCCTGCAAGTAGAGCACAATCTCTAGAGTCTTTCCTGATGGCCGAAATCAGGATCTGGAGATTCTGACAGGCTCGGGACCACTCGATGGATCACATGCTGGATGATTCACCTCAACCAACCTCGATGTGCACGTAACATGCTTGACTAAAGACTAGTCTCTGCTCGCATCTTTGCTTTGAGCATTGGTGTCCCTGGCCTCATTTGACGATTGTTCGCCGAGAAGCTAGTAGCTTTGGCATTCCTGCCCAGAGCATTTAATTCTGTTTGTTTTCTCTCCAAGTCCGTCACTCAGTCAGCTTCATTTTTGGTCATCTTCTTTCACCCAAACAGCCATGTCTTCGTCTTCGTTTGCTTGGGACCTTAGCCACCATGGCTCAATGGCCTCAGAGACAGCTGCACAAGAGTCCTCTGATGCCAGCTCCAAGGCTGTATTATTTGACATTGTCCGCACTCTTCAACGTTTAGAGTCCAACATACAAGCCCAACACGACCGGTTGAGCTTCTTCGAATCGTCGATTCGAACCGAGAGCGTGGCAACTGGCTCGCCAACCAGTAGTAAAAGTTCATTCGACTCTCAACGATCACAGAATGAATCTATCTTGACTACCCCCCCTCTGTCTCCCACCGGGAAGCGTAAAGGAAGCCCTTTCATGGTGCAGAGGAAGTTCGAGTTCGAGTTTGAGGACGGAGGCCTCGGCGCCGACTTACGAACTGACATGCAAGTATTGTCCTACATTCAGTCTGTTGGCCTAAATTAATCATGTCTTGTAGATCAACAAGTCCCAACTCTAAAGATGAAGTAGAGGTCGAGGAAGAACCAAACGTTGTGTATGACGGCTACGCATACTCGGCGTCCAACTATTCTCTTCCGCTCTCGCAGATTCTTCTCCGGGCGGCGTCAGTCATGAATATTCCCCGCATTCCAAGCCGGTCTCCATTACGGCCTGTGAGTATGGACGACGATGACATCGATCCAATTGCCTGTTCAGAGCCCTCGAGCGGTGATCAGAAAGATATGACGGCCGCCACCGAGTTTTATCAGGTCACCCCCGAACACACATTTGATTGTCGTCCCGTCACCGTCCTCTCGGTGGAAAGTTCTCGTCGCACTAGAAGGAAGCGAGATTTCATAGTTCTAACGCTGGAGAAGTCATTTGGTCTCTATGATAAGTGTATCACGAGCGTCATGTCATTCTCTATCAAAGCACCAACGCTACATGTAATTGGGAAAGCCACAAATAAGCTCACCAATGGCTGGATAGTCTTCAAGACTGATCTAAAGGTGTGTGTGTATCGGAAGCGGCCGTATCAGGTAGCTTAGGAAACGGGTGGGGAGTCTGGACGCAAGCTAGCTCGACAGGAGAAAAATGCTTGGTACTTCTTTTGTAGTGTTTGCCTTGAATCTAAGCTTCAGTCTACAGTAAATTGAGCTTCATTCCAAACAATTGACAGACTACACAAGGGAAATGTTCACAGCCATTTCTTTCACCTGACCACTCTTAGAAGAGATAAATTTCATGTCTCAACTTGTACATGCTGAACCATTCGAGTGCCAATGGAACGACTGAAGCTTTCACATGCCGTTGTAGCTCCAACTAACGTAGCTCGCCAAACACGTACGGCACCCATGATGCCCAAACTCTTTGAATCGGTCAGTCAGGAACAAAAGATTGCCCCTCAACTGCACACCCTTAGGAAGAAGCAAGGCCCGAAACGAGACCGTCGAGTGAGACCTGCAGGATGGGCGACAGGGTAGGCATGCCATGTCAGCACGGCGAACCTGCATGGTACCGACGGGTACAAACAGATACAAAAGTAAGCCAAGAGGAAAATGGATGCACCCACAACCTCAAGGTGTGGGTTGATGCTTATGTGACTGACGTGACCGAGCTAGGGTTTCTAATTCTCCCCACCAGATTATAGAGCTGGACCTATAGACACAAAGGAATACTAGCTAGGTCTAGCGTCTTACTGTACCCGCTCCGGCTCTTCCTCTTTGCTTATGAGAGTCCAATCTTTCTTTTGCTCTGATCTGGGTTCGAACTTAAGGTTGTCTTATGATAAGGCTCCGTTATTGAATATCTCTGAGAATGAGTCACTGGGCTTATAACTAGTAAGCTAAGATAGATGCACCCATGGACTCAAATGCTAGTTAATTATGTTTAGAGCTATCTTCTAAGCCCGAATTTTTCGATTTAAATACTTTCTGGGGCAGTGATTTTTGTTTGTTCTCTTAATGTGTGGGGACATCTCCTTCGCATGGAGTAGATGCTTAACCACACAGTTTAGCACTGACTTCTTCAGTTAAGAGGTCTTACGCCTTCCCTCTTCGCGGCTGGGCCCTGCCTGCAGAGTGTGTTAGATGAATACACCCACAACCTTAAGGTGTGGATTAATGCTTATATTACTGACTTGACCGCGCTAGGGTTTCGAACTACAAAGTGATGTCAGACTGTGGCTGTGTAGAGGTGGGGGGGGGAAGCTTCCCCAACTTCTCCAAGTTGTGAGCTCCCATCCCGATGTAAGCCACAAACAGGGTTCTATATAGCTCTGAAGCTCACATGGCAACCTAATCTTCAACACCACCTGTATAGACCGGTGAAATAGAAGAAAAAATCTTGTTGTCAGAAGACGAATTTTCAAGTTTGCTTACAGTCTTGGCGCCAGCTTTCTAGGATGAGAGTTCGGCTTAATTGGCTGTTTAGTCAACTGCAGAGTGCCATTGGCCATTTTCAAGGCCGAGCCTCGAGCCTCGTGATAGCTTCCACTTTTCTATGAGGGCTTTTCCCTTCGGCTAGTAGATTGGTCTCATCGACCGATTGATCCTTCTCAAAGCCTGCCTAGCTGGAGATCTCGTGATAGCTTTCTGCGAGGTCCTTCATGGTCGGTCAGCGGAAGGGTGCCATGGATCCTTCTCAAGATCGAGATGCGAGACTTGTGTGATAGCTTTCTGAAGGACTTTTCACCACATGACGAATTCATGGATCAGCTTGAAGGACTCGTGACGACGGCGTTCGGAGATGTAATCAAGGGTTGTCCTCATCCCCAATTGGAAGGTCGTGACGACGGACTTAACGAAGCTCCTGACAGCTATACCAAACTTGCTTGCTCTGCTGAAGCTCGACCAAATACTACTACTTGTCTCCTGTTCCTTCTACCTCTACTATATCTCTCATTTTCCATACTCTTTCTTTTTTCGTTACTGCCAGGCCACTTTCCGCAAGCATAGCGAACGCAATGGCTAATTTCAAGCTTTTCTCCATCGGAGTCCTCTCCGCTGCCATCATCACAAAGGTTCAAGCCAACGGCACCAAAGATGGATGTACCTTCTCTCTGTCCGCCTCTGGCGGAATTGAGTGTCCAGCTGGCCAGCTTGACGATGGCCAGATCCGCCTAAACGGCAGCTATCCCACTGCGGAGTTCACAATCCGTGGCGACAAGATTTGGGACTCGGCTGGACGCGGATGCATTGTCACTCGTAAGGAATTGCCATCCTCAAATTTCCTCACAAGCGTCGTTGACACTTTGCTTTAGCTCCGCCCACCACGCAGGTTCAATGCGACTTGAACGCGGAACCAGCGCCGGGGTTCTCTATCGACAGCTCCAACAAGCTGCTCTACCAGGGCTCATCAGAGTTTTACGCCTGTCCGGCCACGGATACTGAGTACAACGTCTACATCAAGCCTGATTTTGGCCAGACTAAGTGCTTTGCCGTGACTCTGACAGCCAGCGGCTGTGGCTCGGCACCCCCGCCGCCGCCACCACCACCACCAACAACTTCGGCTCCGACGTGTCCAAACACTCAGCCTCCTTCTACTGTCACGGAGACGACTACTTGCACCGTCACCCAGGCGGTCACCGTTTCCGGAGATGCCTCAACCATTACCGTCACTCAGGCGGTCACTGTTTCCGGAAACGCCTCAACCGTTTCTGTTACGGGGCCTGTTTCGACCGTTTCTGTTTCGGGCGTTGGCTCAACCACCACAGAGACGACGACGTGCACGGTGACTGACACGAGCACGATCACCTCGATGGGAACCGTGACGAGCACGCTGCCCTGCACCACTAGCTCGAACTCCACGACCAGCAAGACCTGCCACAAGTGTCAGAGCCACAATAGCACAACTTCATCTTGGACAACTTCAACTAAGCCCTGCGACAAATGCATGGGCACAGGCACTGGTGGGCCGCACCCCACCGGCGGGAACTCGACGTGGTCGTGGTCGTTACCCACGGGCACGACTACAACTGGATCTTCATCTTCATCCTCGATGCTGTGGAGATAAGGCGAAGTGACCATCTACTGCGGTTCAATGCGCAATTCTTTGCTATTATCGTAGGTAGAACTACTGTTGCGTATCAGTAGTCCTTAGTCTAGTGTCGACCGCAGCAACAACCTCTAGCCTGCCTCAATTGCGTCCTGCTTGGCCTCGTTGGAAATTTGGTGGCAATTAATAGGTATATAGGACGTGAATCGAAAGTCTAGCTGTTTTTCCCCGGGATCTTGGGTTCGAATGTTGTCGCAAGATACTCTGTACGTTCGTGTTCTACCATGCTATCCCCTATTCGCTTCTGGGTATTGTTTCGCCAAGTGTAGTAGGCCTTCATCAACAGATAGCACAGTTCTCCTGTGGCTGTAATGCCTGTGGCGCGGTCTGCCCTGCCGCTTCCATGATTGGCTATGTAAGATGCGCCGCACTGGCAGCCCCAGAGGTCCTGACGAGTACTTGTTTAAAAAGCCTCGCGGTATCTCTCTAGACTACTAGATATTGACGGTATAGTGATATTTATTTTATTATGGGCAGTCTAGTCTCTTAGGGTACTTAGACGGAAGGCACTGTATACGATTATTTTCGATATCTACGGGAATATCCCCGGCAGGTTCTGGCGGCGTGTTCGCTACTGGTCTCGCGTCTTTAGATGGCCGGCAGCCAAAAGTGGCCTGAAGTGCTAGTGGTGGACTGGAGGACACTGGTAGAGAATTACTTCCTTGGGCAGCCATCATCGTTGAACCTGGATCGAGGTACTAGTCTCCAATCAGTTCCTTCTACGATAAATTTGATCCCCGTAGAGACCTGCTACTACTCTCTCCGACTAGGAAGGATATGTGCATCTACTTACGAAGGAGAAAACCTTCTTGACATCAATATTCTTGTTTTTGTGCACTTTGCCGACTTGTTCGGATCGATCGTCAATAGCGGCAGCCTCACCATTGTGGGCCCATATGACCTGGTCCCGCGTGATGGCATCGGGCGTCTCGCGGGCTTTTCTCAAACAGGCTTCGATGTTTTCTATCCTGACGCGATCCTTCGTTGCTCCCTTGAGAGCTACAAGAGCATCGACAAAGTGCTGGTTTGCCGGATTGCTGATCTTAGACATGCTTGATAACGATGTGTAGTAGTGACGGCTTACGAAAAGTGAGGGCTCAAATTTGTGGAAGTTGAGTTCTGTTGTTGGTTTCAAGTGCTTGAATTTTTGGGTCTCGATGGACAGCAGATGAAGGGTACATATGGTACTCGCATTGAAGGTGAAATTCTGGAGGCCTCTTTCCAGGTGGGGTTGGGATGGGGATGGGTGCCAAAGAAATGTCGGCACACCTGAAAGCTTCACATCGGCCCACCTAGCGCCCAGGCTTTGCGAGGCGCTTCCTACCCACCCGGGCAGTCACAAACCCTTCTACTTCGACCAGTCGCAACACAAGTACCTAGGTACCTAGGTAGGCAGCTACTGGTTCGCTTTCCCCACTGCAGTACAGCTTCATCACCCCAGTCTTACCGACCACGCAATTCAGTCACCGTGTAGGTCTCGCCATATGTATGAGCGGGAAACTCGAAAAACATTGCGACGTCGATCGTTCAAGAAGCTAAAGCTATTACAGAGAAAGAGAAATACAACTGATTGAATTTGATGTCTTTCCAATGCTTGATACCGACATGTCCATCTTTCTGCTCGCACCCTTGTGTAATACTGAGTATGCTTAAAGTTTGGACCTAGGCTTGGAGGCTGCGAAAGAGGCGATAGAGCTGTCCGGGATGGTCATTCCAAGGTTGTCGACACACATCATGAAGTATAACCGAGGTCACACGCTTAGCTGATATTTCGCACTCCAGCATGACTCGTCTTCTAAATATCCGAGGCTCTTGTAATCCGGTATAGCTCTTAACCCCTTCAGGTGCACCGTCCTGAGACGAGAAAACAAGTCTAGTGCACTAAGTGACCGTTCCGGCAACCTCAGTGGGGCGTATCTCTGTGTTGTGCGTGGTCGGACTTTCAGAAGCCGTGATTTGCTAACAGTTTCGGTGAGGTGCGAGGCCACGTAGGCGATAAAATCGATCATGCTCGGCTCATTATGATGGGCGCACGAGTATTGAGCCATAATTGCGGAGCTGTGATAGAATGTCGTCGTGATTTCAAGATCCTCATATCATCAAATTTGGCGGAATGATACTCCCATGAGGGGAACAAGATTCTCACACGAATACCGCGTTAGTGATGGTAACTAATTCGAGGACAACTGGAACATCTAAGAACGAATCAATCGGACATAAAAGTTTTGGAGCCCCGTCATTATCTATGTCAAATCCAGCTGACTCCTCTGACCCATACCTAACCCGTGCCTACATAGGCCGGGTGAATCCTAGCCCTGATCACATCCCCATCAAGCACCAGGCCTACTCTTGCACGGCCCCCTGTTGGGGTCAATTTTATAGTGAAAGCCGCCTTCGATTCCCTTCCCGCCTGAAGGGCAGCCATGATACTTGGGCTGGAAGTTCGCATAGCACTCCTCAAAGCTCATGCCCTGGGGCCCCCGCTGTTTATTCTCGATACTCATCTCGACCCTGTCCCCCTGGTTGTCCTCGGGAAATGGGTAGCAGTGCACGACAGTCTTGAGTTTTTCAAAGTTCTGAGGCACCCGTTCGCGACAGAAGTTCTTGATAACGTCCTCGACGTCGCCGCCGTTCAACTGGTTGAACTGCATACCATCTGAATAGCATCCCTGGGCGTTGATGGTGGTGCTAGCGACGGCAAGAAGGCCGAGGAGACTGGAGATGTACATTTTCTTTTTGAAGAGACGTCGAATTCAGAGGATCAAAGAGGCGACTATCCAGTTAGCAGCCGTGTGCTTGGAATGGGGCCCATGGTGTTCCTAGGCAGGCTTACCTGGCGAGTGGTCTTGAGAGACTGTCGAGTATTGTTGATGGGGAAGAGTCAAAGTTCTTGGCTAGGTCTCCCTTGATGGGATTGTCACGCCTTCTTATAGTCGCCATCTTAAGACTATCGTAGTCTCACCGCGCAACTGCTTTGCCAGCTGTTAGCCCTTAGGCTACTAGTGTCAACGATCAACCGCACCATCAGTCCTCAAGCCCTCGGGAGCGGCAGTTGGTGTTGAATGGAAATCGGGAGGATGCCGAGAAGGCAGGATAGACGGAGCCATTCACTTGATCATCAAGGAAGACCAAGGTGACGCATTGACACAGTATGCCCCACACCATGTCTTGTAGGTCCCCAACAGCGTCCGAGTTTACGATGTCTTCCAGCATCCTTGGTTCAAAGCGCGACATCAACGAGCAATGATCACGTCCCCTATCAGACCGCCCTTCATGCCAATCGGCTCACGTGCGCTATAGTCCACATGGTCTGAATGGCCTCGACTCCACACTATTATTTTTGGGCATCCTGCCAGCTTCGCACGGCCCCCTCGTTCGCTCTCCAGCAGTGTAGAAGTACGCTATCTCTAACAACTTGGATATAGCCTATATTAACGAGTCATGTTCTGTTATCTTAGTCTCTACTCTTACATAATTATAAGCACTTAAAGACCCAGCGTTTAAGGAAACCACAATGTTAACTATGATGTGGAAAACATCAAACGTTCAGATGCGTTCCGCACCGGTGGCCTTCTGCCAATTTGCTTATTTGCATAAACGGCCCTTCCAAAGTTCTCACAGCAGCAGCCTTTGCTGCTGGCCTTGACCAACGATGTGAGAGTTTGTACAGGAGGGGAACGTACCCTAGGGTAGCGATGGCTCTCCCCAGGCATTCAATGTTCTCATTCTCGAATTCGAAGCTATAGAATGGGCAAAGCTGCTTGAATGCCTCCTGACCTTCCAGCGTAAGCATGGTAGTAACGCTCTAGTACAAGAACCTGTGCAAGTGATGCATGATCTGCGCCTTCAACCGGCCAGACTCCCTGGCTTTGTGTCCGACGGGAGATGATTGGCCAGCATATTGCACAGTGGCTAATCATGCTCCTTCCAACTGGGCAAGTAAAGACCTCGGGCTGCTTGATATTGGGACCTCAGGTCGTGGTTCCTTCCTTCTTAGGGAGAATTCGACCCTCGAGAAATTTGCGGAAAGAACCATTGCGAAATGCAGTGCCTTTCGCAAGGTACATGAGGTGGAAAGAGCCTCCCTCGGTGCTGTCATGACTCCATTCTACCAAAGTCCATACCTTGTTAGAACAACCCCGACAACAACAACAACAACATCATCATCATCATCATCATCATCATCATCAGCATTTCCAGTCATCACGCCGGCCGTGAAGCCTCTATCACATGACACGATGCATGCCTACGCTCTTCTACTAGTAGCCTCCCTGGCCTCTTTCCTGCGGTCGTGCTCAACGTCGGCAGCAGCTCCCGCCGATCGTCGAGCCGCAGACCAGACTGCCCCCACTGTTCAAATACACTGTAATCTCAACGGCACTGCACATGGCGACATGGTCAAGTCCCTCTCGGCTGATGGCTACCGCATTCTCTCACTGAGCGCTTACGGTGAACCTCCGGAAGTCAACTACGCGTCCGTCTGGGAGCAGGTAGGCGGGGCTCCGTTCGAAACCATTCACGATGCGGATGAAGCAACATACAATGCCTGGTTCGAGTCCTGGGCAAGCAAGGGCTACACTTCGACTCATATCGCCGCGACCGGACCAGCCGGTAATGCGGTCTTTGCTGGTGTAATGGAGGGCTTGATTGGTACACATTGGTTTCAGAAGTGCGACTTGAAGAGTCCCTCCGAGTACGACGAACACACCAAGGGCATTGATATGATCGTCAAGGGCTTCAGCATGTACGGGACTCCCTCGGATCGCCGATATTGTATCTTGGGCCACGAGAACATTGCAAGACAGCAGTCCACGATATTCTACACGACGCCAATATTCCCCGTAGACCTTTCAAGTGTCTACCAAGCTGAAATTGCCAAGCGCTTCTGGCGCCCATCCCATCTGTTTGTATCCGAGGACTACACGATCACTCCTCAATTCGTCGACACTGAAGTTGGCAGGTGGGTAGCCATGGATACTCTGTCCGCAACTGACCTGGCCACTGAGGTCATGGCCCAGTAGGAACAAGGCCTGTACCCCATAGATCTTCATGGTGGCGGCTCAGGGGATGATGCACGGTTCGCGGTCATTTTTGCCGAGCACACCGTCCCTGAGCCACGCAAGTGGGCAGTAACGGGTTCTGTGAAAGGCTTTCAGGACAACGAGGCCACGACCGCAGCCCTCGACGAGGTAATGCGCACGTGGATGCAGAAGACCGGTGTGCGCCAGGCTCAGGTCGGTGCTGCCCGGAACGGCTCAACGATCGCTGAGCGCAGCTACACCTGGGCCGAGAGCAATCGGGCAGTCGTGGAGCCGGACGATGTTTTCCTCCTTGGCAGCGTCTCCAAGATGTTCGTATACGCCGCCATAACCACTCTTTTGGAAGGCGGAAAGCTCGAAACATCAACCCTGGTATACCCCATGCTGGGATATCACCCGGTCGATGCCCGCGCCAACAACATCACAGTTGAGCATCTCCTCAACCACGCTGCCGGCTACGATTGGGACAAGACAAGAGATGTGGCGTTCAGTTTCCGTGACGTAGCGCTGTCGCTTTTCAACGGCACGCGTCCTGCAACGCTTCGAGACATAATCGAGTATCAGGTGGCGCAGCCGCTGGACTTCGCCCCCGGGACCGACGAGGTCTACTCGAACTACGGAACAATGCTGCTGAGCTACCTGGTCACCAACGTGACAGGGATGCCCTACCTCGAGTACCTACAAGCACACGTCTTGGGCGACCTAGACGTCAGGCTATACGAGACAGCGGCAGAGAAACACGCCAACGACCGCATCGTGCAGGAGAGCATGTGGACCGGAAAGGACCCAACTGCGCCGTGGAACAACTGGCGGCTCGTGCCTGGCCCCCACGGCGGCGACGGCGCCATCAAGGAAGAGTGCATGGGCGCGTTCTCGCTCAGCGCCAGCGCAAGCACCATCGCGAGGTTCATTGGCAGGCACGCCGTCGACGGGACCGGCGGGAGAGCCGAGTCTCGAACGCGTTCCGGGGGAGTGCCTGGGGCGGCGACCTGGGCGTCTAGCCAGCTGGCTGACATGGACTGGGCCCTCAACCTAAATACAAAGGAACGCTGGTATTGGGATGAATGGGAAGACCTCATACATACCAAGCTGCCGCAGGTGTTCAACGACCACCCTGTCCTCTCCTAGCTTAACAGACATCATCCTATAGAAGCTTGTTCGGCCAAAGTTGTTATTCAGTAGTTTGAAGTAGAGCAGGCCTTCCCTACATGAGACTAAGGAAAATAAATTGTGTTTAGGCCCGTAGACACAAAATTCAAACTTGTCCTCCACCTAGCTAGTGAGCACTATTATTTGCCCTGCTTGCAGTTCACATTGGTTCGTAGTTATTCATCGCCCGTGTATTTGGCCCCGGATTTATGTTGGAGGTAAGATCCCACTGGCACCACAGAACTCTCCCAGCCAACAAACTTATGAACTATGATTCAAGATAGCATGTACTAAACGTGAGTTCGCCGACGGGCCACTTCTGTTTGGGAATAGCGGCTTTCTTGTAGAGATCGGAGATTCACACCCGCAAAACCGGAGGGTATACCTGAGCCCCATAGGACACCCTCTTCCTTAATAGCTTCATATAAGATAACTTCCTATAAGATCAAATCCTATAGGGGGTTGCGCTCTTAATCCGTATACGTCCCGAAGGCGTACGGTCCCTTCACACAGTGGTAAACGCTCAAAGACCCAGCGTTAAAAAAAAACACAATGTCAATAACAGTGTAGAAGTGAGCACGTGGCCACAGCCTCGTGCCGCACAAAACTCCTATAGTGTACCCCCCTCCACACGTCTCGCGAATGCTAATGCCTATCCTTCGGATCAGCGGGAATGATACAAAGTCTTGGAGGGTTTTTCCGAACACTTTCCGTGGCAACGCGATCTCGCAATGCCAAAAACCACGACACCGCTTCTGCCGGGAAGGGTGGGACGAGTTCCAGCTTCCTAAACCAAATCTCACACTCCGAGTCCATAATCGCCTTTTGGCGCACAGTCTCGCCCCAGGAGCGCTTGGTATCTTGTGTAATGTTGATCTCACGGGTTCCTTGCAGCCCGAGGGAGACTCTCCTGGAAGCCGGATTGTAGCTGTAGTGGAAGACGCACGCGTGTTGATCATCGTCCCCATTCCATATCTCCAATGTGCGTAACTTCGGCATCCTGGTCACAGCCACGCTTACAGCCTTCAACAGATGGTTGACTGCCTTCTCATTTTCGTGTGGGCGATGGAGGAGCTGGGATGTCAACGCCAGGGTTTCTAATTCGTTCCAAACCCATTCATCCGTGTTGATGGGCCTCGAGGTCGAAGGTCCGAATCGTGGCCAAAAGGGTTGGAAAAAGTCCTTCGCATCGACAATGAAAGAGGCTACAAGGTGTCGCAGCTGTCGACTGACCCTGGCCAGCTCCAGTCCCAGTTGAGCCTTATCGATAGGAGGCATACTATCGTTAAGCATGCCAGTGAAGCCCAAAGAAAATAAGATGCTTGTGGAGAATGGGCCCATCATCTCTTCAAACAGGCTTAGTTCGGACACGCACGCTGGCAGGCTCCGAAACATTTGTTCGTAGACTGTTGACGCAGATTAGTTACAATTAGATATTTTGTCAATATGGGTCAATGTTCAAGTACTTCCACCTACCTCGGGAAGCCTGGGGATCCCTATATACACTCGAATTCAGGACTCGCCGGCGGTTCTCGGAAGTGACCAGGCTCAGTGCAGGCAAGCTTCGTAAGAGATAGTGCAGGGCTTTCGGACTCGCTCGAAGGACTTCGTAAACGTTCGGATGGAGGACTAGACTTTGGATGGCGTAGACTGGTGGCATCCTGGAAAGCGATAATGGGGGATCGTAATCGAGTCGGAACTGCGGAGGCAAGTCGGCCAGACTGAAGTACTGCCAACAGAACACCTCGATTTGCAGCACCATTTTCCGGGGCTTTTACTGTTGAATATGTCCCACCACGTGCCCAAGATCTCAAAAAGAGTGGTGATCACATAATCGTGCATCTCGGCCCTCGGTTTCCATCTGTCTGTGCCCCCGAATGGAATCCTTACCCTGAGACATAAGTTAACACATTTCCAGCCTTTGAAGGGACCGTAACCCTTTGGAATATATACGGATTCAGAACGATATCACTTAGAATCTCATTTGACTTCTGCAGCAGGGATTTACACCCATAGAAACAGAGAGTACACCCGAGCACTATAGAACAACCTCTTCTTAGATAGCCTCCTATGGGATAACCTCCTATAGGACAACCTCCTATAAGTTAAAGTCCTCTAGGATAACCTCTTATAAGATAGACTCCTAGAAGATAAAAGAGGTAAGGTCTATAGGATAACCCCCTACAGGATAACTAGTTAAGGTGTACCCTCTGCTTTTGTAGGTGCGAATCCCTGATATCCTATTAGAACCACGTACCTGATGCGATTGACCAGCCTCCTTCTCCCGCCAACGACATAATCTTTGAGTTCTGGCAGATCCAGCCACATCAGGGAAAGCTCGCTGAAGTGCTTCTTCTCAAAGAATTCTCGCCAGAGCGGGCAAACAGACGCGTAGATACATGTCGGTTTCTTGTCGCGGCAGTCGCGGTACAAGGACTCTAAAATTCGATCAACGATTTCATTCGGGACGTGTTCCATGGTTGCTCCTCTAGTACGAGGATCTCCCCCGTGTTGGCTCTCCGTCGTGTGGTGCTGTCAGGTGGATGTTTCGGTTGCGTTGGTTATGGGGGTGATCATGGGAAAATTATATGCTAGAGGGTTATTTTGTGACAATCATTCAGATTTTTCCCAATTTGTTTTTGCCAAATTTCGTGTCTCGCGCCGTCTGCAACGCCACTGAGGATAGTCTATCCCGACCTGGCTCTACTATTCACTAACCAGACGCCATGTATTGACTACGACCGATAAGATTCACGGGCGATAACTACAAGCCGATAAGAACTGCATGCCGTTGACTTTTAGGGCGTATCGAACCAGGAAAGCTTACCACAGCAAAAGCCAATGAACGGCATTCCATTGTTCTAGGTGCTGCTCCAAGTTTCAAGGGTCTAAGGGCGGGGAAAGACAGACAGGCACGTTGCTTACTTACTGACGCAGCTCTGATTGAATGGCTTGGCACGCCCTAAAATGACTTGATGGCTTTGGCTTCAGTGACGTGATGCATGAGACGCGCATCTTCCGTAACGGGTGGTTCTCACCCTCATTCTATCACGGATCAGCGTGACGCCTTTCCAGAATACCAGATCACCGCCCTGGACTTGACGTTCTCATAGTGGCTACAGTCCATTTGTAATCTTGCCGGCATCGACATAAGTTGTGCCAAGTGGCTCATCAACAACAAATTCAACCTCGGCATATAAAGAGGGGACCCCGATCACGACGGATCTCCCGGATGTTTGCATTTCAACATTCGGAACTCCACAGATCATCAAACCTGAGAACAAGAACACCACCTAAGAGAAAACAGCATTCCGATATCACACAGCCCACGATGGCAAACATCAAACCCTTCAAGATCGCCGTCCCAGACGCCGAGCTCGAGAAGCTCAAGACCAAGCTCTCGCTAGCAACCTTCCCGCAGGACGTCGAAATGTCCGACTCGTGGTCCTACGGCACACCCCTCAAGGACATCAAACGGCTCGCAGCCCACTGGCAATCCGGCTTCGACTGGCGCGCCGCAGAGTCCAAGCTCAACTCCCAGCTCTCCCAGTACACAACCACCATCACAGTCGACGGCTTCGACCCGCTCGACATCCACTTCGTCCACCACAAGTCCCCCCGCGCAGACAGCATCCCGCTGCTCTTCGCGCACGGGTGGCCGGGGAGCTTCTACGAGGCGATCAAGCTGCTCCCCCTCCTGACGGACCCCTCAGATCCGAACCAGCCCTCCTTCCACGTCGTCGTGCCGTCCCTCCCCAACTTCGGCTTCTCGGGAAGGGTCACAAAGCCAGGCTTCGGGCCCAACCAGTACGCAGAGACATGCCACAAGCTGATGCTCGCGCTCGGCTACGAGCGGTACGTAACCCAGGGCGGCGACTGGGGCTTCATCATCACCCGGCGCATGGGGATCCAATACCCATCCCACGTAGCAGCATCCCACCTGAACTTCGTGCGGGTGACAAAACCGCCCGAGCTGTCCCAAACACCGGGGCAGTACCTCAGGCACGCCGTGCTCCCCTACACCGCCCAGGAACGCGAAGGGCTGGCCCGCACGGCCTGGTTCCGCGAGAAGGGCTTCGGGTACAACCTCGAGCAGTCCACAAGGCCGCACACCCTAGGTTTTGGCCTCGCCGACTCCCCCGTGGCGCTGCTGGCGTGGATCTACGAGAAGCTGCACGACTGGACGGACGCCTACCCGTGGGCCGACGACGAGGTCCTCACCTGGGTCAGCATCTACGCCTTCAGCACGGCGGGGGCGGACGCGAGCGTGCGCATCTACTACGAGGCGCGGGCGCAGGAGGCGATATCTCCGGGGTACGCGTACTTCAGCAAGGTGCCCCTGGGGCTGAGTTACTTCCCCAAGGACCTGGTCGTCCCGCCCAGCACCTGGGGGCGCACGCTGGGCCCTGTGGTGTTTGAGAGGCGGCATGAGGACGGCGGGCACTTCGCCGCGCACGAACGACCAGAAAAGCTGGCTGGGGACCTGAGGGCGATGTTTGGGAGGGGAGGCGGCGCGGAGGCTGCGGTGAGGAGCTTGAGGACGCAGTCCAGGATCTGAAACGACACGGGGAAGGGGGAGCATTTGAGAGGATTTTTGCGGACTGAGTACTTTTGAGCCGCACAGCTTCGCTTCGTCCCGGAAGGATTTCCTCCCATGCATGGCGGCATTGATTGCATGCATGCATGCATGCACAGGCTGTTTATGGAGGGTATGTCTGTATCACCACCTCAATCAGGAGGAGCCGCGTGTGCAACGGGGTTCCCGAATGTGCGGTTTGGGGATCTTGTCATACCATCCCTTACCAAAGGACCTGGTGGGCAAATCTATCGTACTGCCAAGGGCAGGGCTGTCATGGTCAATTGGTCATCAGTATCGGGGGCCGAATCAGACGGATTTAATATTTGACGGGCAACTGTGCCGGAGAATTGAGCCGAGGCGAAGCAAAGCCTTTGCACATTTTTATGTCAGTTTGCTAAAATCCCGAATGTGCCGAATTGTTATATTCTTAGTGATTGGCTACGGCAGCATAATGCAGTGTCATCTATGTATATGTGTATCACAGAATATCCCACCACAAACCAAAAGACATCCCGGCTATCGAGCCTCTAAAACGACCGTATATAGTATCCACAGCCACCATCCTTCTAGACGCCGCCCATGAAACGAACGAAAGAACGTATCGACGCTTCTTCCCCAAATGAATGGATGTTGCCTTGTCTATGATCTAATGCGTGTAACCCCAATTGCGTATGCCGTTCTGTGCTGTGGTATGGTGTCTCGCCACCTATGCAACGCCTTCCTGACTTTCTAACTTCATCGACGACAGTTTCAGTGCTCATCGACGCGCAAGCAGCAGGTACTCCGCCGTTCTGCCAACCCATCCTCGTTGTTTATCGCCTGTTCGACCCAGACCCATGCGAACTCGAACTCGACGAGCCGCCCTGCCCGCCCTGCGACCCTCCCCCGGAGGTGTTGTACACCCCGTAGACAATGTCGCTCTTGACCACGCCGATGGGGCTAGAGTAGCGCAGGACCTCGTTCCAGTTGGTCGAAGAGCCGCCGCCCGGCGGCGAGGGCCTGGAGGTCCCGGAGCCGGAAGAAGAAGAAGATTGCTGGTGGGACATGTTCTTGGTGGTGGTGGTGTTTGGTATTTGGTGATAAGGTCTGTTCTGGCAATGGAAGACAAGACAGATGTTGTTTTGGCTGGCTGGTAGTCTTTCTCGAAGGTCTGGAGAGTTCTTGGTGGACTGACTGACTGGTCAATTGCCGAACAAGGAGAATGCGATGGTGGTCTTAAGCTCTCGGATGGATGGATATCGAGAGATAGATTCAATGCTGCTGTTCCAGGGCAGGCGGGCGCATCTCGAACTTTATACCTGTTCGTCAGGCCAGCAGGCCGTCCACTTCTCTCGCCAGCAAGCAAGCTAAACCGCGCGGTGGTTGTAGTATTCCTGCTAAAAGTCCTGAAAGGTCCGACGAGTTTATGCCAAGTAGGTAAAGTAGGCAAAAGGTACATTCATACAAGCAGGTAGACACACCCCAAACATGAACCTTCATCCTGGATTGAGGCTGACACCCGTCAAATCCTATTTCGCATCTTTTGCCCAGCCATCTGGACACTAATTTCCCCGACGCAATGGTAAAGTAACTAAGTAGTTTTGGCTAGATTCCCACATGGCAGCCAGGGGTGTGTTGTGTGTGTGTGCAGGGCGGGTCCCGAGGTCTCTCTGCAATTGAGGATGGATACTTAACAAAATGACGATGATATAATGGGGTAAGTAAGCGAGTGCCGTAGGGCTGAGCCTGGGCCTGGGCCGCTGATGAGCCAGCCAGCCAGATCATTTGTTTCTTGATCCTCGCCAGGGATGGGCATGGGCATGGGCATGTGCATGCATGTGGCCTGTGGCCTGTTGTCTGTCTGTGGTCTGCTGTCTTGTGCAAGGGTGATGGATGGATGGATGCAAGTACCATAGCTACACATGTACAGTAGCTAACTTTACTTTATTAGGTCCCTCGTACAAGCCGGCCAGTGGGATGTGAATCCTGCAGCCAGCATAGCCAAAGCCCGCCCGCCCGCGCACCCTACCATATTAAGTTTTGGTGCTGGCTGCACGTCAAGGCGTGTTTGACAGGGGTGGCGTTTCTGGAAAAGACAGTGTGCAGTGCGGCTGACCACACAAAACCCACGTTCCAGAATGCCTAGAATTCGGCTTCTTCGCATAAGTGCCACCACTGTGGTGTGGGTGTGTCCCAACCAACCCCTCGGACCGGTTCGGACTTTTCGCACTAGAGACCGAAGGGTTGGGGCGTTTGGGCCCTCTCTCTCACACCGCGAAACCGAAATCCCGTAAGCATTCCTCGTGCGTGCTGGTGCGGGCTGAGCCCGACAACAGGCAACAACATAAACTCGGTCGGCAGGCCCACACCTGGGGCACACCTGGGCGGGCTGTCCTTTTTTTTCTCTTTTGTTCCCCCTCCAAGCCTTGTATTCCTGCGTCCTGCCGTTTTGGACAGTAAGCAGGAAGCGCGCTTAGCTGGCTCCATTCTAGGCTCACCATTTTCTCGATGCGGGACACATTTTCATTGCGCTGTTCCTTCGAGCAAGGACAACACAGCAGGACATGTCTTGTTGGCGAATTGTGAAGCGAGATGTCATACATGACCCCCACTGATTTCTCAGCATCTTGGCCGCATCCGGATCTCGCTGGATATCGGCTCAGACCCTTCCCATCTGATTCTCATTTTGAATCTCACCCCGCCCGGGTTGCTGGTACTATCCAGCGCTCCGTTCCTCAGTCCTGCGCTCCCCATCCGCCTCGCGACTCGTGCCTCAAGGTCCGAGTCGTTGTCTTCTGTGCCAGCCCCATACTTCCCGTGTGACCACTCCGAAACAAAGGTATCAGCGGATTCTCACCTCCTGATAACTCCTTCAAGCCTCGTCTGACGAGGTCCTTTGGTGGTGATAAATGGGGAAGCCGAGCCGCGTGCGCGCGCGCGTACGCTGTTCTTGCTTATGCCTGGACGTCCATCCAGTCTACCCCACTGCCACCTAGGTCGAACATGGCCTGCCAGAAGGCCTCGTCGAGCTCACCGGGCATCGTGAGCTGGCTCGGTGATCCGTAGTCCACGTCCATTGCCTGCCCTCCTGCATCCGCCTGCGCAGCTGGGGCACTGCTGCCGCCGCCGCCAGCTTCCGCCGTCCCAACACCGCCACCACCGGCCAGGTTCTTGGCCGCGTCGCCCACAGCCTCGTTCCTAAACCGCGCGTCCTGGGGATATGGCCCAGGATAACCCTCGCGCGTGCCCGGGCGCATTCGCCCCAGGTACCAGCTCCGAATCCACCGTACTTTATCTCTGAACATGCCGAGCACGCTCCTCTCGCCATCCACATATCTTCCCCGCCTCCCCAGTCCCGTCGCCATGCGGTCGGCCTCGTCGAAAAATTCCGAAAGGCGTGCGCAAATGGAATCAAGGTTGAAATGGTCGCGCGCCACTGAGAGAACCCAGTCCGGGTCGCGTGGGTTGTTGGCGGAGGACGCCTCATCGCCCAGGAAGAGCAGCCGGCTGGCGGTCACGATGACGAACGAGATGTGTGCGCTGTGGAACGGCATGCACACCAGATTCTGCGGTGGGATCGCCATGTAGGAGGAGCAGAAGTCGCGAGCCGAGGTGAGGCATGTCCACAGTGCCGAGATGCGCGCGTTCGGGTCACCCGCTTCGTAGCCAGTAGCCGTTGATGTCGAGCGAATGTAGATGGTGGGCTCATAGAGGCGGCATATCGCGGCATGGTAGTGCGTCCACAGGAGAGCTGTGCTTTCGTCAGCCATGCTTTCAGAAGGAGACAAGACAAGGGGTCCATGCGACCAAGAAATGACGAGAGGCGAGAACCTACAGTTGCACTCTACCTCGGGTGGTTGCTGACGGACAAGGGCGTCCAGTTCCCGCCTTACGGAAGCTATTGCCATGTGTATGGGTGCATAATTAACACTGCGCGAGGCATAGTCGTCGCCGTATGGGATGAGCTCGGAAGCGCGGCCCAGCAGCTGCTGGATCTTGACCAACGCCACCAGGAAACCGTCCGAGTCGTACTCGCGGGCCTTTTCGATCTCGTCGCAGCACCTGACTAGGTACGAGTTGTACGTCATCGGGGTATGCCGCCTGAAAAAGCCGGAGAGTCTGCGCACGAGACCCGTCAGTCGGGACTATTCCTACGAGTGAGCATTGCATGACTTTGCTTACAGTGATGTAACGTAGAATGTACCGAGGGCGGCGCGCATGTCGTCCATCGTGTGCTGTTTACTCCAATACTTCTTCCCGCCCCTGTTTTGCGCCGCGGCGTCTCTCAGCATAAGCGAGGAGGCCTTGCCAAAATCTAGGGGCCATCTGCTGAGGCCCAGATCGATCACGAGTGCAACAGCCAGTTGGACAAAGTTTGTCGCCTGCGAGTCGACAAAGAAGTGGAAATCCCCCCTAGGAGCGCGGTCAGCCATCACGCGGCCACGAAGTCGGGGCACCTGCACATTTTCTTACCATGCCACGTGGACGAGCAATGCTTGCAATAACTCCAGGCGCCGCTCATTGTTGACCACAACATGCTCGGCAATGTAGCGCTTGAACCATTCCCTAAAGTCAGACTGGGTATTCGGGCCTTGGGGCGCAGCCACCGAGACGATGGTGCGGAAGAGGAAGGGAGTCTTCTCGTAGAGGTCATAGGCGGTGGCCATGACGGGTATTGTGACGAAAGGGAAGTAGGGGGCATAGAGGGACCTGTAAATGTTCAAAGCGCGATCTGCCTCGTAAAAGGTCATACGAAAGCCAGGGATGATCTCGACGGACTCATTGCCAGTAGGCGAAGGTCTGCTGCCATGTGCCCTGAAGCCTGGCCCGGCCGTGTCAGCCGGGAGCTTTGGGCTGCTGGCGCCTGTGCTCTGGCCGGTAGTAATGGATGCAGTGTGGGCCACGCCTGGCGGAGGGAGAGGACGGGCATTGTACTGGTAACTGTGTGCAGAAGGAGGCGAGGAGGCGAAGTCCGCGAAGTCTGGCCTGTTGCTGGGGGCGGCACTGCTCGTGGACTCGACATTTGGGTTGAGGAGCTGCTGTATGCTGTTTCGGCCGGGCTCGTGGCTAGGGACGGGCACACTGGCACTGCTGGGTGGTGTCTGGCCACTGGAACTAGGACTGTTTTGCTGGATTTGCTGACTGGCGTTCAGGAGGGACATTATACCGTCGATCTTCTCCTCGAGCTGGCCAACACGGCTGTGTGAGACACATCTTGTCAGCGACCGTCTGCGGATCGAATACCTGCATATCGAAAGTTGCGCCCACCGTCGCCCCGGGTGCTAGACTACTGTGCTGGACTCAGGGCTCGATGCGGGCGGCGACACAGCTCGAGGCATGATGCAAGCTGCGGGTGCGATACAAAGCAAACACATACGTCGAGGGGCCGCGCCTCCTTCGCGGGTTGATCTCTGGGAGGGTACATGGTGCCTTGATCTTGGAACACCTGCAGCAGTAACGTCAGTGGATTGATCTTCATATTAGACGATCTATGTATAATAAATGCAGCCAGCACGGCATGGCATAGCTCTAAGGGCATGCGACTGGGTTCATGCAGCACATGGAAACAGCGAGCCGGGAGATCGGCATGAGATCGACCGACTGCCGGCGGACGAGGTGCCCTCGCAGCCAGGGGTAGGGACGGGTGGTCTCTGCTGTGAAGCTTCCGCGGAACCTGACATCCGGATGACCCGCATTGGAACCCCGGAATATCCAGACACAGGCCCAACTCTGCTATAATGAAGGAGACGGGGAGAGCTGGCGATCGATGGTCGTGGGCCAGCGTGGCAGATGTGCCAACAAACCAATTGCTGGTATATCCGGAGCAGGGCAGCTCGGCCAGATCGGGGCTCAGGCAGCTCTGAGTGGATCAAACCGGCCGGGACCCCAGGTCTCAGGTGACCCCAGGGCTGGGCAGGATCGGGAGAGCGCAACAGGGCGAGACACGGTATGAGAAGAGGAAGAAGCAGTCGGTCGTCAACTCACCTCTGGCAGGGCGTTGCGCCGGGCTCAGACGGCCAGACGCAGCGCATCTTTGAGCGGGCACAGGACTGGCATGCTCGTGGGCGATACTTCTGGACCTCGGGGGTGGCGCGAGAAAGGTCGCCCGATGCCGGGGTGGAGTCTGGCATTGTGACGGCGTCGCGGGTGCCCGGAGAAGAGCGCAGACGCGTGAGTGCGGGTTGGTGCTCGGGCTTGGTCTTGGTATGCTGCTCTGCCTGAAGTGAACGGAGACTTTTGTTGATTTCTTGCCCGTGGTTCGTGTGTCTTCGGGCTATCAGGCTATGCCGTGACCGTGGACAACAATGCACATTCGGGGCCGGCGCGCCGTTTGTGTCCCTCGGAAAAGCTGATTGCTTCTCTGAGGCACCCTCTTTTTTTCTTCTCCTTCGTTCCTCCCGAGCTGCGTCTAACAACGCAGCGTGTGCCCTTGCGCCGTGTCAAAAGAAGGAGGGCTAATGCTTCAGCCAAGGGGGGGCAAAGAAGTCTTGTCGGGCTTGAGGCGTTGAGGCGTCAGGCGTCAGACTTCACATCAGATGCAGAACGAGAGGCATGGCAGGCGGGCGGAGGAAGAGGGTGCATGTGTGCCGGCGTACATGATGCGAGAGTGTGACTGACTATGATGGTCGGGGACGGGGCTGGTACTCGGAGAGTGCGAGTGTGTGTGGGAGTCGGCCAGTTGATCGAGCAGACAGACAGACCAGGAGTGCAGGGAGGGAGACTGGGCAAGCAGGCAAGGCAGGGCACACGAACCAGGGTACGGAGTACAAGAAGCAGGTACCTACGGAAATACAAAGTACTTAAGTACGTACATGCACACATCCACACAGCCCAGAGCAGCCCAGCCCAGCGTAACTTCCCCCGTAACCTGGACTGGAAACACTGAGGTGACAGGCAGAGTGGGCAAGAACCAGAACCAGAAACAGCTGCTGCCCTGCCCTGCCCTGCCCTGCTGCTCCTGCCCTACCTGCCGCCGCTGCCACTTGCGTCGCTAGGGCGGATTTCTGGTTCGGCCCGGTCGGGCAGCTGGACCTCGTGGGGCCACCAGCTCTTGGTCTCGCCTCGAGCTTGCCCATTGGCTGTAGGGCGACAAGTGGGCCTTCAGGGGTGGCCGGCTCGGGTTCTAATTGAATATCCGACCCCGAGCCCCTTCCAGTCAGGCCTGCCCATGATTTTTCCCTCGGCTAATAAACGACCCAAGCAGTGAGTGAGTGCAGTAGTCAGTCAGGATCACCGCTTCTTCACGACACACAATGCCCACACCACACAGGGCCAGTCCCGATGTGGCTGCTGCACCTCAGCTGCGACTGCATAAATGCCACACGAACGGCTGCATGCTGCGGGCCGTCCGGCCTCCGGGTCTAGACTTCAAGCCAAGTCGTGTTTTTAATTGTCAACTGTGGTGTCTCTCTGTGTGCTCCCAATTGCTCGATGCACACATAAGCAGGGTGCATGAGTAAGCTGACCACGAATGACCACGATGACTCTTGGGTCTGGTGGTCCGGCTCGTTCATTGACCACCTTGCTGCAACCACAGAACCAACAGCGAGCTAATAAATGACGGCAATGCACACGGCATCTAGAGGGATAAGTAATCACCCACCCACCCCGAAGCTTGGTCTTGTCTACAACGGGTAGTAGGTATCATGCTCTGGGATCGCGAATACGATTGATCAGTCGGTCTCTACACACAAGACCAACACCCGTTTCATCTCCTTGTGGGTTGGTAACCGATGACGGGCATACGAGAACCTGTAGGGATGGACAGCCTGGGCATCCGGATCCCTTCTCCCGCCGCGCTTAACCTGCCAATAACCTCGTTCACCTTGTGTCCACAGCCAACAATGTGTCTCCTGGCGGTGCCTGGAAATAATACCTTGAAGGTTGATTGCTCGCTTAAATGCTGATGGGAGCCCTGGAGGAAACTAAATTACAAATAGGGTCGCACCTCTACCTCTCCGCCCCTCAAGTTGACGTCTAAAGCATCGCCGTCTACCTGGGAATCTGCCTGGTACCTAGGTATGCTACAGGAGGAAGGCTGACAATTTCCCCCTCGGATGCCGGCGCCTCTCAATTTCCGTTCTAAGGCCAATTATACTACCCCCCCCCCTTTTTCAGCACCCAGGCACGTTGGAAGTGCCGAAGGGAAGTATCGCGAGGCTGGAACAGTTGCCAAATGTCCGCCCTTCCGAAGTGGTATGTCGGACCCGATTCAGCGTTGTACTGCGAATGCATGATCTCGCTTGAGCACCTGACATTGAGAACCAGGCATCCTCTAGCCTCAACTACGAGGCTTGCGCTGCGAGCTTAGCCGCCCACACCAGGCGCCCTGTCGGTGCGAGTCAACGGCTCGCGCGCCAGGCCTCGCAGATAAGCACAATCTCGGAACAACCCATTCGTATATCAGGATCCATACTGGCAAAGTTCAACCAAGGCGACGCTACTGATTCAGGACGGTCAATGCCATCGCTTCGAACGCGCTGGGTATCAGCCAGGACGGGTTCGGTACCGGGGCCTTAAACGACGGTCTTCCCCCTTGTCACCGGCATCTTCCGGGACAGCTGGGTCATCGGTGCCGCCGCCGTCACCATCCGGCCCAGAGCCTCGCTTGTTGTTTTTGCCTTGGGGATACCTGGGCTGGCCTGGTGGCCAGCTCTAGTGGTGTCTTTTCCAATGTTGTGGCGCTGCTACTTGGGCGCAGCGGGTCTACGTCGTCACGCTGCGCACAGGACTTCCTTTTGCTTGCCCTCAGAAACGCATGGAGACGTGCAACGTTTGGTTCCCCAGTGCCTGAGACCCTAGGACCTGAGAATCAACAGGCCTTGGTCTTCATCTTGGCTCTCGCCGTCCGTGTCCTGCTCAATGTCCTCGTCCACTTTTGCCCACCATAAGCGGTTCCCCGGCTGATTTTAATACATAATTATCGGTCAAATACTAGACAGACAGCATGATCTATTAATAAAGTTGTCCCCTAGCCAGCTTTTCCTACATTAAGCATTCTGGTAGTGTGTCGATAGCGTACTGCTATCATGTCAGAGACACCCTCCTCCGTCTTCGTCATCAGAGACGTCCTCTTCCGTCTTCGCCGTCACAGACCTCTTCTTCCGTCTTTGTCGTCTCCGCTTCTTCTTCTTCACAACAACAACGCCGGTGTCCTGCCGAACCGCCGCGTTCAGCCTCTCCACCATAGCCTTGACCCAAGCCTTGTCGCCAGCGGCATGCTCCGGGGCAGCAGCCGACTCCGAGTCTCCATCTTCGCTCGACCCAGCAGATCCTCCCATCTTTCGCTGCTCGTCGTGGATCTGGATCACCTCGGCGGCCAGGTCCGCAGGCGACTGTCGCTCACGCGTCGGGTACTTGCCCGGGTCCACGTCGCTGTGTGCACAGAGCGCCTCGATGCTTGCCGTGAGGAAGTCCTGGAAATGTCCGCCGTCCGAGGTTTCGGACCCCGAGGTGAGAGCGCTGTATTCTTCTTTCAGGCAGTTTAGGGCGTGCCACAAGGGTGTTTTGCCTTCATTGTCACGGGTGTCGGGACAGATGGTGGGTCGACCCACCATCATTTGCAGTGCTTCTAGTGCTGCTTTGTGGTATTTCATAGATTCGTTGACATCCAATGCCTGTACGGTGTTCGATCAGCCATTCGGTTCTTTTGTACTTCCCCCCTTCCGGAAGGCGATGGTTGACAACTTACAAGTCTTGCTGGTCCGCTGCAAGGCAGCCTGATCCTATAATTGTACATGAGCCTGGAGGTTTTGCAGACGGAGAAGAAGTGAGCCAGGGGAACCAGCCCGTCCAAATCGACTGCATTCAGCCAGATGGGACTGGCCACATGCGACAGCAACAGCTTGATGGCGAGTGGCGAGCCTCCCTTAACAGCCAGATGAAGTGGAGTAGAGCCTCTCTCGTCGGTCCAGCCCATCGGGAGATTCGGACAATCCAGCATCTGATGATACGGGCTTCCCTCCCAAACGTTTCCGTTGGCGATAGCATAGTGGAGCGGCGACCACCCACGCTTGTCTGCTGCCAGCAGACTCTGTCCATAATTATGGACAAGTGTTGCCGCCACTCCGCCGTCGGAGAATTGACCCAGGTTCTCGGCGACGTGTGACAGTGCCGTGCGGCCCTGGTTATCCCGGTGGCCGACATCCACCCCCGGCGTCTTCAGTATGAACATGAATGTTTCATGATGCCGCCAGGCCTTTGAGGCGTGTATGAGCGCTGTCATGCCTTCGCTGTCGGGTACATGCAGTTGTGATATCAGCGTGGGGCAGGCCTGTAAGAGCAGCTCGAGACAACCGGGCTGGGGCAGTTGACAGAAAATGTGGATGAGTCCGTGTCGTCTCCGCTTAGAACAGTCTTCAGAAAGTTGGAGGCAAAGTTTTGAAAGCTCTTGTCGATCAAGTCTATAGTAGGCTTCCCTGAGCAATTGCCAACAGTTGCTGTAGAGTGTTTCGCATGTTGTGAACTTCTCTTTTCCCTGGTTTGATTTGAATGCACTAGGTGGCAAAATGGCGTGCTCGTAGGCCAGTAACGCCACAGACATGAAAGGGCAGTCTTTATTTGCATCCTGATGAAAAGCAAGTCGTAGATTAAGGTCCGAAAGCGTAAGAAACGAGTGGAATTGTTCTGAATGGTCGTCTCTTCCATGAGCGACTGCTGCTGTCAAAGCAGATTGTCCGTAGACGGTCGTGGAGTTGACCACCGCGGTCCCATCTTGCAGTCTGAGCGTCTCCAAAACAATGTCGATGGATTCTTTGCTGCCCCTGGCAAAGGCAGCCATCAGAATCGTCCCACCCTTGCTGGTGGAGTCGCACACTGACGCAGGGTAAAGCCGCAGCAAGGCCTGAAGCAATGCATCAGAGCCAGATGTCAGGGCTAATAGGAGAGACTGAATTCCGAAGCGATGTTCTCCATCGGAAATGCCAGCTTCGCCCAGTATCGGATAGTTGTCGTGCTCAAGTAAGTTTGCAGCCAGCCTCTCCAATCCTTGACGATAAAGAGGCGCGGTGGATCCAGTGGTGGCCAGTGGAATAGGATTCCATTCAAATACGTTAATACTCTCGATCTCGGTGTCTTGTTCCTCTCGAAGGCCGGCCATTTCTCTGATGCAGTTGAACACGATCCTGTCAAAACAGCTATATCCCAAGCTGTCCGCCTTGAACAGACCTCCAGGATTACAGTCCAGGAAGAACCGGCACAAAAGGTTGAAGGTATTGTCATGGCCCCCGATAAGTGCTTCCAAGGCAGCTAAAGGATCAACTTTCGCCGGCCCCCGGGCCCAGAGTTCAGTGATCAAATCATCCGCCCCGATTCTCGCCGCCAACGCCAACGCTGTTCTGCCGCAGTCATCAGCCAGGCTGAGGTCGGCGGATTCATCGGTCAGGAGAAGTCTGAGTGACTCTAGATCCCCTTGAAGACTGGCGATATGGATGAGCGTGTAGTTATTGAAACCACGGGCAGGATAGTTGACGTCGATGAAGGGAAGCAGAGCCCGCACGATCGGTTTGTGTCTTGCGTGTAAAGCACAGAGCATTGCATTCATGCAGCTTGCTTTCCACTCCGTGTCGAGTTTCCCACGAGAATGGTTCTGCGCCCAGTGGAGGATCAGGCTGACGCACTTTTCGTGCCCATTCGATGCAGCACCCACCAGCGGAGTCACCATGATTCGGCCAATGCGCTTCTCGACTTGTATGTATGGTTCAGCTGGCATCGATCCCTGCGGTCTGGGTTCCTCAGAGAGGACCAGAGGCTTGGGGGCCCAATTCATGGTACCATGGCCGGCTCGCCCTTCAACCCCAAGCTCCAAGAGTAATCTGTCATAAGCTCCCATCAGCATTGTGTGTTGATACACCGGGTTGGTTTCTTTGTGTAAACAAACCTTGGCTGCAAATCCAGGAGAAGCTTGAATTTCATAGAGTCCAGACCTAGCAGCCAACCAAGCATGTCGCTTTGCCCAGTCGACGCTGCCGCACCCAAAGCAGTGTGGCCCAACTGATCTCGACTTGCGATCGAGGCTCCATGTTCCAGCAGTGTCTCCGCAATGTTCACTCTACCCCCAAAAGCCGCAGCCACCACAGCTCCATTGAGGATTCTGTTATCCAAGGCCTTCTTCGTGCAGGCCGCCAATGAACACTTCTTGGACTTAGAAGAATTCGCGCCGCGGGGGTAAATGTCTGGGAAATTCTCAAAATCGTAGCACCACGCATATCCACAGTGTTCTTCAACTCCGGCTTGATCCATTCGGTCAAAGGTGAGTGGCTTTTGATACGAGTCAATATTGTTTTCTAGGAGTCTTTCGACGACTCCTGTCCGATTTTCGCGGCATGCCCACAAGAGCATGTCTTCTCGCATGCCTTCTAGATCGGGTGCGAGCTGCCGAAGCCCGTCATGGTCGCCAGCCTGGCTCGCAGCAAGCGGGGAGGATGCTTTTTGTGTGACCTGCAAATCGATGTTGGGATTTGTTGGGCGTTCTGTCTCCTCCGTGGCACATTTGATGGGGTGGAATTTTCCGTGGCTCCGAACGTAATCCAGGAAGGGATGCCCTTGTTCTGTGCCGGACGTTTCGTAATGTTCTGCGATCTTTTTGCATATCAGAGCCATTTTTGCCTCTGGGTGTGAGAGCCGTCCTGAGCTACGGGACGACAGATATTCCCGTATCGACTTGTGAGCTAGCTGAACAAGTCTGCTTCCTGATGGTCTCTCAACACCTTGCACTGGTGCAGCGGTCACCCCTTCTTCGCCTGTTTGTCGAGCAGGCGGCCGAGTTTCGTCTTCGATAACTACCAGCCCGGCACACGACGAAAGTACATAGTCGATTGATGGAACGTTTTCCTCGTCGAATACCTCATCCAGGTTCTCCAGATCGACAGCAAGGGCGTGACACAACTCGTCTGCGGTGAGAGCTCGACGAGCTGTGGTCAAGATCATTAACGCCTTCAGAGCCGTACTGGATACTTCTTCTAGTTGGCCATTTATGAGGATCATAGCATTCTCGAACGCTTTTTTGGTCGAGTTCGGTCCGGAGGAGAGACTTTGGAGAGCTTTGCGCAGACTTTTGGGCGATGACTTAGTCTTCAATGAACGAAGATGTAGATCAGCAAGGAGGAACCTGTTGGCAGTCAGTAAGCTCATCTAGCCCAATCGATGACTATTTTGGCCCTTACCTTTCTCCTGCAGCTTTCACAACAGATTCATTAATCTCAGTCTGTAGGTCCGTGTTTCCAGAGACAAAGTTGGGTAGTGTAGTAATGTGAGTCGAGATGTATTGCTCAATGTCCTCTCTTGTGGCTTTAATCTTCAGTCGAGACGTGTCAGTGAAGAGCGCACTAATCTGGGCGATGTCACGGGATGTGACGAATATGTTCAGACCGGTGCGCCGTTGTAGCTCAAATAGCTTTGACATAAGCCCATTTCTTGCGTCCTGCGCAAGCTCGTCAAGGGCGTCAATTACGAGAAATTTTCTGGCTCTCAGCCTCATGGAATCCGTCAAAAGATCAAAGACTTCATCAAGGCTGATATCTGATCTTGGGTGTTTCGCATCCTCGTGAAGCTTGCGCATCGTGACCGGCCAAGCCGCTGGTTGCTCTAGTATCATTCGCAAAAGACTTCGAGCCACATTCACATGCTCACCCTTATCGGATCGCTGCCAATCGCAGAATGCAAATGTGATGCTGACCTCGTCAGTAGGGAATAGTGATTGCAATTTTTTAATGACCACTACACCCCGCAATGTCAGCCTGAAGTACCAAAATGTGAGAAGATAGAGGTGTTGGGCACGTGAAAGAGTCTCTCGGATCGCACCATGACCACTTGGTATAATATTGGAATCTGAATATGAAGATGCGTGGGCTCAGGACTTGCTTACTGGCTGATGTGTAGGTCTTTCCAGCGCCTGATATACCAGGACAAAAGAGTGTCGTTCCTTGACCTTGTTCGCTAGTCCAAGTCTGCCACTCGGCAGAGTCGAAGAGCCATTCCCTAGTTTCAGGTTCGTGACGACGAACGAGCCAGTTCAGACGGTCAGTATGTCTTTCACAGTCTTTGCTAATCCATTCAAATGTGGCATCCTGTTTTTGCTCGTCAAATGTCTTCTTCACCCTGGCAAGGCTCTTCTGCATCTGCTGGTCTGTAATGTCCGAGAGAAAAGTCTCCAGCATATTGACATTGGACTTCAGTCTCGCTCTCAGCTCCAATATCTCGCTAGGATCAAACTTGTAACGTTCCAAGAGACATTCCAGGCGGCGCTTTCCGACAACTGCAGCACTACAGTTCGCAGCGCCATATTCTATGAGTACTTGTCAGCAGGTTTGGACGAGCGTCGTCTATGACTGTTGGCTTACTGGTACGAAAGCTGTCCAAATCTTGTAACACACGATAGGACCCTTCAACAATCGTTGTCAACTCGTCTTTCTTCCAAGGATATGCACGTTCCACCGTGGCTCTGAGCACCTCCGCGTCTAAAAGTACAATCACGAGGCTTTTCACCTCATGCGAGATCTCTTGAAGCTTGGTGGGCGCATCTGAAAACCTTTTCCGGATTTTGATAGCGAGCAAGGTGACAGCCACAAAGTTTCCGGCGTCAACGCCGAAGCTCATCGTGAAGTGCAGAGTGGGACACCAGGTCCTTAGAAAGATTAGTAAGCGAATGAATTGAATCTGGCGATATGAACTATCTACAACGGAGCTACCAGGAATATAAAGGCATATCTCAAATATCGGTCCCGAAGGTCGCGAAATGTGGCCTCCAGGGCTGTCAGCACTCAAGGCTGCCGAAACGTCCATTTGTGCCATGTGTGTCAGGCCCAGTGGCCCCCAATTGATCATTCTCTGACCCAGCGCGCTGGAATTTCGCCAAGCTTCACCTGCAACCCAAATTTCCACACTGAATTTACACAGGCAACAGCCAGCGGGCCGTGACCCAGTCTCAATTGCTGCAGGATTACAGGCCGGCGCTGGAATGAGGCAGGGTCCCATACTTGGGACATCACACATTTTTTCGGTCTCCTCAGGTTACACGGCTCCGAGCTGCTTTCACGGCTCCGAACTGCCGTCTGAGGTTGCACAGGCTGCACAGGCTCTGACTCTTCGACTTGGCTGAGCGGGGTTTTTGCATGGACAGAATGTAATCTGTTCAGATTAGAGAGATATCGATCCACAAATGAAATGCAGGATGTATGCAGACCCATTATCATCTCTGAGCCGGGGATAGGGCGACTTGGCTGAGCGGGGTCCTCGGATGGACATGTTGCCATGCAGTCAGATTAGAGTAGCATTGATCTACAAAATTTACAGTACTTATGCTGGCACAGTATCGCCTTTCAACTGGGGAGATGGGAGAGGATCGTAGGGAAAAGTTCGCATTGAGAAACCACAGACTTGCATTGCCGCGACCATGGAGACCTCCCTTGGCCTTGGACTGCCGCTCGCGGTTTCGTTATTCTTGTACTCTGCCATCGGTGTAAGTGCTTGAGTCATCTTTTTATAGATATAAAAAGGAAACAACAGCTGACGGGCCTAAGATCTCGATTTACATTAGTGCAAGTGCCATCTACAACCTATTCTTCCATCCTCTACGACACTATCCAGGCCCGAAGTCATGGGCAGCTACCTTTGTGCCTTGGTCCCTCAGCGTTCTGCGCGGCCATCCTCACCTCGATATACTCGAGCTACACAAACGCTACGGCGATATAGTCCGCATTAGCCCCAGCGAGCTGTCATGTATGCACTCCGACGCCTGGAGAGAGATATACGGACACCTCAAGCGCGGCGAGGTGGAGAATGGGAAGGACCCTAGGCTCGAAGCAGCAGGTGACCAGAGTATAATCTCGGCCACCCGAGAACGCCACGGGCAGTTGCGGCGACTTTTGTCACATGGGTTCTCGGCTCGGGCAATGGCTGAGCAGCAACCGCTGATGGACAAGTACATCGACCTCTTCATTAGACGACTTCGCGAGCAAGGCCAGGGCGGAAAAACGCGGCTAGACTCGACCAAGTGGTTCGAATGGACGACGTTCGACATCATAGGGGACCTGTCGTTCGGTGAGCCTTTCGGATGCTTACAAAATGCCACCTCTCATCCCTGGGTGGAGACCTTTTTCGATTCACTGGGCGTAGTGCCAGTCCAACAGATCATATTCAATCTTCCCTTCTACTCGGTTCTCAAATCATTCTACTTTATTTTATCCATGCCGAAGCACATAGCAACCGGGCGCCGCACCAGCATGCTATTTTCAGAGGAGACACTGAAGAAGAGGATAAGCCTTGGAACGGATCGACCAGACTACGTTGATGCGATGCTCAGAGGTAAAGGCGATATGGTTAGTGTTGCTTTCGTGAATATCACGTGCTGCGCTTCTGACAGTGTTGTCGCAGAAATTGACCGATATCGAACTGAGGGACAATGCGACATTGCTAACCACAGCGGGCTCTGAAACAACCGCAAGCGCACTCACTGCGGCCATATTTCTTCTCGGCACCCACCCTCATGTTCTCGCCAAGCTGGAGGCCGAAGTCCGTTCTGCCTTTCACAATGACCAAGAGATCAATGTCAACAGCGTTCAGAATCTCCCATACATGCTTGCTGTCCTAAAAGAGGCCATGAGAGCCCATCCGCCAGTGCCAATCTCCATACCTCGGGTGACACCACCTGGTGGAGCTCAAATAGCCGGCAAACATGTCGCGGAAGGTGTAAGTCAAAGTGCCTGACAGACCGCTATTGTTGCTTGTTTGTTCCGACCGCTGATTTCTCGACAGGCCATTGTTGGCGTTTGGCAGTATTCCGCTTATCACAACCCAGCCAAGTTCCGTGATCCCGACTCTTTCATTCCAGAGCGCTGGCTGGAAGACACCCAAGGATTCGAAAACGACGACAGGAACCTGGTTCAGCACTTTTCGTACGGGCCACGCAATTGCATTGGAATGAAGTAAGTCTTTCTCAGAACTTCGAATGACCTTGACTTCTCAAGGTGATTCATTCTTGATTGCAAATTTGCTAACGCCAGGTGTCTTGGTTTAGCCTCGCCTACGCTGAGATGAGACTTATCCTCGCTCGCATCATCTTCAATTTCGACATCAGCCTGGCTCCCGAGAGCCGAAAATGGGCCGCAGGTCAGAAGGTTTTCTTCTTTTGGAAGAAGCCACCTTTGTGGACATACTACAAACCCAGAAAGGAGGGGGCAGCCCCCTGATAGGCAACCTGGGGAAGCTGGTGGTGCGGATGACGGAATAAATAAGGCTGGATGACTGTACGTACCGCTATGAAAGCAGACTGACTTCCTAGGACCCATCAACGGTTCGCTGGTATATGTATGAAAATGATAAGTTAGATAAGGCAAAATGAGGACTGTATCGTCATTCTTGAACGCTAAGGCCCAGAACATGGCCCAGGCCCTGGATTGTAAAGTTAGCATGATTATGAATGAGGCCCTGCTTCTACATAACCGGAATACTTCTCTTCAGCATCGTATTTAGCGCTCGCTCATTCGAAGCTTGACGAGCACAGATCATACATCATATTGACCAATGTATGAAACACAAATGGAACAATGACAGACTGAACAGAGTGAGTGGTCTGAGTCTAAGTGACCCCTGGAAACGAATGGCAAGCTGGGAAAGCAACGAGCTTCAATGTATATATCTATATCCTGCAGGCTCTGATGAGAATGGTCAACAGAGGCACTCGAACACACCTCATCCACAAAGAGATCGGGATCATCAACCTATTGCAAAGAGAAGAGAGCTTGTACCATCGCAATCATGGTCATTTTAGCTGCTATTTTCGCTTTCGGCTTCGCCGGCATCAGCATTGCTGCCACTGGCTTCATGGACTCCTGCTCATCGATCAACTTCCTCGGTCTTGACGGTTCATACGGCCGTCCCTTCTACATTGAGGCGGGCTGCAACATCAATCAATACTATGGGCACTGGAGCCAACTCGACCTGAACACCTGCCTGGGCTGGTCTCCTCGTGACTGTCGTCTCGGCCTCCCCCCTATCGGCCGCTTTACCGACTCTTGCAGCGGCTGCAAAGCTGACGGTCTCACACTGGACTGTGGCATTAAATGCGAATGCATTTGCGATGACGGGATCGTTCTAGTAATTCGACTTGCCCTGAGTAAGTTTCGGAGCCGTGCTCTGACTTTCCTAGACACAATAAACACGTCGAGACTGACGAGGCCACCAGACGGACATATCGGAAATTATCATGGGAACCTTACCTGCTACTGGCCAAAGGACCCTTGATTGATGGCAATTAAGGGGCTTCGAGCCGTTCGAGGGAGTCGGCGTGGCGTTCAGGAGCAGTGAGAAGAACTATCCAGGGGGTAGCAGGTGGTGGGGCGAGCGACAAATGATGGCTGGCCACAGAGTAAGTGGAGGGCGTGGCATATGAGGCAACATAGAAGTCGCGCTGGTCTTCCAGCAGGGCTGCACTTTCAGCAGAGATCGACACACCATGCCCACTCGGTCAGCGAACCAATTTGCCTCGAAGAACAGTTTGGCAACCATATCAGCCACACTCTTCAAGTTTCAAGTGAAGCTCTATCTTCACCACCATTACAGCTCTTGACTTCACTTGCTTCATTACTGCGAATTTCTGCATGACTCGGAAGACATGCCAAACGTGGGCAACTTCTCGCTGCGCAAGTGCATAAGTGTGATATATTCGTCTTCCGAGCAGAATACGGCTTTCCTTGTTGTGCAATATTATACCCTGTGACCACGTTTGCAATGATCAGGAGAATCTTGTCTGCTGAGCATATATGTCGGACAGACCGGTGGCCGGTTTTTGTGGTGGGTGGTAAGAGCGAAGCCGATGGTGTTCGGCATTTGGCAGTCAATTACTATGAAACCCGCGCAAAATGTCACAGTATGGTGTGTGCTGAGTTTGTTACGGGCGATTTATCTTGGGATCCGGTTTTGGACCCGCGTCCATGGGAGGTCGGTATCCGCAGACTCTGTCTGGATCTAATAAACGAACCTTGGAACCTAAGCACTTCGTACCAAGCCTCCGTCCATGAACTTGCATGTGCAAGTCATGTGTCGATAGGTCGAGTGACTGACGGAACAGTCACGGGCCAAATGGTGACCTGCCAAAAATTGGCTACTACGTAGACCAGACTAAACCTTGGAACCCTACTGAAAGCACCTGAATCTCCACTCCAGGGGAACCGTATCAGAGCAAGGCGACTTTTGAACCCTTGTGCACTTTTATAATACTCCCTGGTCAAGAACCGGTTGGCACATATAGAAGCAGTAGTAGTTTTATTGAATAGCATCAGTGTCGCACAATAGGAGCCAAGTGCAGACATTGTAACAAAACCGTGGGTGTGAGCCTGTGAGAAATGTCATGATATGAGCAACCACTACGCTATCAACCAGGAAACAAATATAGCCTTTGCATTGCCCGAGAACTGCGACAGTGGCTGAGTAAATTGCGCTGCGCCTACGCCCCCAAATTCGTCAATCGTGCACAGCCAATCGCTCACAAAGAGGGAGAACTCGGGCAGCGTTACATATGCAGTGTCTCGTTGGGGTCCGGCAGCCACGAAGAACCAAATGCGGTGTGACTCGGCCTGAGGCCTTCAACAGGGAGGCGTGAGCGTTATTCTATTTAGCCTATAACCCTGAGCTCCCTAAAGGATGCCAAGCGAGGCCAGCTGCTGGGGCTTGGTGAGGCAGAGCCATGATTTGCTTGCACTGCCTTCAATTCCGTCGAATTGCTCAAGGAGGGTGTGATCGGGCTTGTAGTACAATCTTCAAGCCGTGCATACTTATTTCAGACCTTGCCAATGTCGATCACATGAGGCTCTGCCATGGACGGCTCCATATTGACGGCATATATCATGAGCTGCACTTTTTTGACACAATTGTGCAGACTAGCTCGACCACACATATTGCTCAGGCATTAGCATCCGCCAAAACTCAAACTATTCGCAGTCCCCCATGCCATTTCATGCGTCCAACATGAGTAGTGCAACTGCACCAGAGCCAACGCCCGAAATACAAACAAATCCTCAGCGACAAAAAGAGAAATCACAGCGCCTTGAGGCTTACGCAAAATGGCACCGCTTCACCAGGCTGTGGAGCGTGAAATTCATGCGACTTGGTAGTAGATTGGAATCTGCTATCTGGAGGCACAACACAGAGACTGCATCTTATTTGTATTTTTGCTGTCTTTCGACCGGGCTACTGGTTTTCACGTGCATTTTTGTTCCTCTTCTGCTGCCACGGCTGTACGACAACTCAGAAGAGCATTGTGCTCCTGACGGCTCGTTTAGATTGGAACAATTTAGCCTTTTTGATCCAGCCTGGACATTCCAGGTGGTTATTGGTTTTGGGTCGCTAGATTTCTCGGTGGCCAAGAGTATAGACACTCTCTGGGATGTGGTGTGTGGCTTCGCTGTCTTCATCCATAATGCTTTCGATTAAAATAATATTTCTGACTCAAAAACAGGTTATAGGACGTGCAGGACAGACGCTTCTGGCATACATAACGTGGAAGACCTTCTCAAAGTACATCTATAGTACTATGACGACTAAGCCTATAACATACCGGACCTTTTGGACAATCTTTATCCAAGACGGGCCGTCACTGCTCTCTATTTTCTATATTATTCGGGAGTTTACTTGGGTCGGAGGAATCTATTCCAAGATGACTAGGCTCTTTGTAATCTTATCGATGATATTTGTTCTTCTCTTCCCTACTCTTGTTAGCTCTATGGCTGGTTATTCTGCGTCGAACCAAGCCATGATCAAAACCGACAACATTACTCAAGTTCCTTTCAGCGAGTTCAGAAGGGTTCAATTTGTGGTACATGATGGAGATAGGCTCGGAAAACGCATTGATTATGGAATTATTGATCAAAAGCTGGCTTGTGGCTATGATCTCTGTGTATCCGATTGTAAGTGCTCGTCTTCCTCATGTTGGGCCGCATATCTGACCACTTCATTGTGTTCATTAGATGTTTCAACGTATGCATCACAAGATTCGACGAACTCCATTTGGGGTAGGAAGGTCGTGGCCGCCCCTGTACTCCAGATAACGTCTTACATAGACGGCAATGTGTATGGCGACCGTCTGTCACAGAAAGCACCATTTGCATACGACGACAAAGTTTATCAACTGCAATACTTCACCGAGGACAAGGCCGTTTGCCAACCTGTGGTGGAGCCCAGCCAGCATCAACAAAAGTATCAGTGGGGCTTCTCAATAATCCAACTTGAACTCACTCTTTGCTTACTTACCTTCTGGACATTTGGTATATGCATCATGTGGGCAACTGCTTGCTTACGTTTCACAAGTATCGGTACAACATACAACGCCCTGGGCAAATTCAAATCCGCCATAAGCTTGGTAGATGCCATGGATAAGGAGTTCAAACAGAAAGGCGACAAGGATATAAATTATCTCACAGACCGGGAAATATTGTCATGCATTAAAATGCACCTCAATGGGGGCGAATTCATGCTGCAGTCGCCAGCGACCACGTCAGAGCAAAGCGGGTGGAAATTGATTCAAAAGTGGGTCGAAGTAAACAAGGCTTGGACAGTTGCAATTCCTCTACTATCGTTCAGTACTGTAGCTTTGGCTGCGGCCTTGATCGTCGAGACGACTGGCATCGCATGAAATACCCCAAAGGCGATGGCTTGAACGTCTTCTTAGAATTGAACGTCCAATAGCTCTACCTACATATGTAGGTATGCTTTGGATTTTACGATGAACACAATTTTTTAAAAATGCCTCTCACCGTTTGTGTTCTCAAGGCTGAATCAGGCACCAATTTACGAGGGCGGACTCCGTTCACACCTCAATCAATCTAGGTATAAGTTTAGGGATTCCTCAGGTTTACTACTAAACAGTGTTAGAGGAAACAATGTATCGGAAATGGTGGACGGGATGACAACTCACGCCACTCTTGTCACGAAATGCCACCTTTTCAATGTGAAGAACCTACAGTGCACCCGGCATCTAGATGGGGCAGCCCTGATCTGGAGCATGCAGTCGGAGTTGTGGACTTCTGGTTGGATCTTTTGTTGATAGGCAGCCTAGGATTTTGCCTCTCCCAGATTGGGTCTCGTCATATCAACTACATCATACCTAGGTACCTGCATTATGCTGGCCCGATTGCCTTCTCAGGTGACCTGGTTTGCAGAGAGGTCGCTAGACTCTTGACACAGCCAACCTGGGTGAGATTCAAGGCTCATGCAGACATCAACAAGCGTTGGCATATGTAGATGTTCTATCAAGCATATTTGATGGGAGCTCAGGAAGGGTCATGATTCTATCGGTCAGGCTCTCAGTCCCGTGGCCAAAAAGAGAGTAGTGTAGTAGTAAGCACTGCATGTGTCTGGCGGCAGGCGTTGTTACATAAACCAAGGTGTCATACACAGCCTGCGGTCAGGCAGACGGCTGACTACTGGCCCGCGCATCTCTTGGAGTGTTACACAGCAGTGGTTAGACTAAAATCCATCAGCTGAGATTTTCCACTTCAAAGTAGCGTTCAGATCTTTAACTCCAAAGTTCTAATTTAGTCAATGTAATTATAAACTAAGACATTACAAGTTAATATATAATACCCTAGTATTTTATCCTTTAAATAAGACTTCTAATTATTAGGGATTCCACTAATATATAGGGATTTACTAGTTATAATAGAATAAAAATAAATAAATTACTTCCTACCCTTACCTTTAATAAAAATATAAGTATATAATATATATATTTTTTTATTTCTACTTTTTTATAAATTATATACCTAAAAGTTCTTAATTAATTAAATTATTTAATTTATCTTTATAACTAATTAACTACTAAAAATAATTAATTTAAGATTATTATTAATTATATTATTACTAAATAATATTTTATTATTTTTATTATTATTAATATTTTAAAATAAAAATAAATAAGAAAATTATAATTAATTAAATTAATTATATTACCTTTATATATTAATTATATTTAATTAAATTAATTATTTAAATTATATTTTTTTAATTAAATATTTCTCCTTTTAGAAGATAATTATATTTTATTAATTTCTCTTTATTAATTATATATATAAATACTTCTTAATTATTTAATTAATATTTATTTTTTTTACTTATATTATATATTATTTAATAACTCTTAATAAGTTCTTTCTAATAATATTAGTTTTAATTATTTATTTCTTAAATTTTATTATTTAAATTTTTATTTTTTAATTTCTTTTTAAATTTTCTACTAATTATTAAAAATTTTCTAAAATATTCTAACTTTTACTTATATTAACTTTTTTAAAACTTAATATATAAATTTAATAAAAATATTTCTTTAATTTTTTTTTTATAAATTATATATATTTATTTTATATATATTTAATAAAAAACTTTTATTTAAAAATATTTATAATTTTCTTAAAACTTTTTTTTTATTTTTTAATATATAAATTATATAATTTTTAAAAAACTTCTTTTTTAAACTTTATTTATATTTAAAAAAGAAATACCTTTTTTATTTTAAAAAAAATATTAGACTAAAAGTTATAAAAAAAAAAATTTTTAAAAATATAAAATATATTATTTTTTAATATAAATATTAGAAATTTATTAATAATTAAATTATATTATATATTTTATATAATAAATTTAACTTTTATATATTTATTATATTAAAAATTATTATTTTTAATTATAAAAAATACTTTTATTTTTATTTTTTAAATAATAAAATTTATATAAAAATAAATATAAAATAAATAAAAAAATATTTATTTTTTTATTATATTAGAAATTTATAAATCTTTTTTTATATATTTATATATTTTAAATATATATTTTTAAATATAAGTAATTTTAAGAAATTTAATATTTTTTAGTTTAAAAATTTAAAAAATTATAATTTCTAAAATATTAAAATTTTTATTTATATAAAAAAGAAAATATTATAAAAAATAACTTTTTTAAGAATATATTTATTTTCTAAAATAAAAAAATTATATAAGTTTTAAAAATAACTTATAGATTTAATTTTTTAATATTTATTAAAGAAATATATTTAACTAAAAAAGCTTAAAATATATTTAAAAAATATTATAAAATTAATAAATTTAATAGTTAATTTTTACTTTATAAAAAGTTTTTTAATATTTACTTATTAGATTTTAAGTTTATAAAAAAATATATATATAAAATAAAATATATACTTAAAAAATTAGCTTTTAATAAAATTATTTTACTAAAATAAATAATAATAAGTTTTATTTTAAATAATTTAAATAAAGAATATATTAAATTTATTTAAAATATATCTTAATTTTAAAAAAGAATATAAAGGATTATATTATTAATTTTTTATTTTTTAACTTATTAAATAAAAGTTAAAAAAAAGAAATAAAGCTTCTAAAAAGATTATTATATATAAAGTTTAAAAATAAAAAAAAAAAAAAAATAAATCTTTTAAATATAAAAAATATTTTAATTATAATATAAAAGGGTATAAAAAGAAAGATTATTATTTCTTATATTTTAATAAGGCTCTAAAAGCTTAGAAAATTAAAAAGAAAGAAAAAAAAAGGAAAAATAAGGTTTTTTTTAGAAAATTTCTTTAAAAAAAAAAGAAAAAAATTATAAAAAAAACTTATAATTATAAAGGTTAGAAATAAGAAATATTCCTCTTCTTCTTCTTCTTTAGATTTTAAAGACTTTAATTTATTAAAAAAAAATAAACTTTAATAACTTATAATAAAGGTAAAAAAGATTTAATAAATTTAAATTTTAAAAATATAAAAATTAAGATAAATAAGAGAAATTCTTATATATCCTTTTTATTATATTTAATTATAACTAATAATAATAATATTTTAAAAAAAAAAATATATAAATTCTTATTATATAAAAATAATTATAAATTTAAAAATAAATATAATAAGTTTTATTAATAAAAGATTTTTTAATAATATTAAATATATAAATAAATATATTAAATAAGGAAAAATAAGTTTTTTAAAATAAATATAATAGGAAATAATATTATAATTTTTTTATAAAATAATTATAAGAAAAAATTAGAAAATATATATTATATATTTAAATTAAAAATAAATATAATAAATTATTATATTATTTCTAATTTTATATAATTTAAATTAGATAATAAAAATATTTATTTATATTTTAAAAAAATAATAAATTAATAATTAAAAAATATTATAAAAATAGTTTATATTATATTAAAATAAAAATAAATAAAATAAATAATATTAAAAATATTTATAATATTTAAGATATAATTTTAATAAAAAAAATATATAAATAATATTACTATTTAAAGTATATAAATTTTAAATTTTTAAAATATTTTTTTATAAAAAATAAAATAAATATTAAAATAAATAAGTTTATAATAAATTATATATTTAAATATAATAACTATTTAATAACTAAATATATAATTAAAGTTAATAAAAAAAATATAAATAATAAAATATTTAATATATTTAATAAAATATATAATAATATAAAAAAATTTTTAAAATTTATTTATAATAAATATAAATATTATATATTATTTTTAAATAAATATTTTAAATATTTAAAAATTATTCTTTTATATATTAAAAAAGAAGTATTAAAAATTTTTAAAAAATATAAGAATAAAATAAAAAATAAATCTAATAAAAAAATAAAAGAATTTTTTATTAATAATAATATTAAATATATAAATAAAAGATTTAAATATATATTAGGAAAATATAAAATTAAATATTCTATTATATTTTTTTATATTAAAAAATTTAATAAATTAATAAAAAAGTTAAATTTAATTATAATAAATAAGATTAAAAGTTTATTATTTATAATTAAATTACTTATATATTTATAAAATAAGGTTATTAATTATATTATATATATATATAATATAATATTTTATAAAGCTTTTTTATATAAAATATTATATAAGTTTATAAATAAAACTAATAATTTTTATATTAATAATATAAAAATATAAGGTTTTATAATTTATTTTTAAAATAAATATTATAAGATTAAATTAGAACTTAAAAATAAAAAAGGTATATTATTAAATATAATTTTAAAATTAAATATATATTATATATAAAATATAAAAGAAAAAAAGCCTCTATTAGTATATAATATATATATATTAGAAGGTAAATATATTAATTTTAAAAAAGAAATTAAAAATAATAATAATAAAAATAATATTAAGCTTTATATATTAACTAATTATAATTTTAAAAAAGATTTAAATAATAATAATAATAATAATAATATAAAAGAAAATTCTAAGAAAAATTCTTTTTTTACTTTAAATAAAATAAAAATAAAAAAAAATTTAAAAAATTATATATATAATATAAAAGATACTTTATTAGATAATATAATAAATATATTAAAGAATAAATCTAAAATAAATAATAATTATATATATATTATTATTATAACTAATATAAAAAATCTTATTAATTTAAAAAATATATTAAATTTTATAAAAAAACTTTTATAAATAAGAATTATAAGAAATAAAAATAATAATTTAAAAAACTAAGATTTTTATATAATAATAAATTTATTATTTAATTATAAAACTTTAAGAAATAAATAAATATATAAAAAGAAATATATTAATAATTTAAGAATAATTAAAAATAATTAAATAATAAATAAAAAGAAAAATATTTATTTTAAGGCTAAATAAGTAGTATAAGGTTTTAATTAATAAATAGAAATAAATTATTTAAAAATCTTTAATATTATATATTATTTAAAAATTTATATTATATTATTAATAATAATTATAAATAAAAACTATTTTATATATAATTATAATATTAAAAATATATTTTTATACTTAAATATAAATTTTATAATATATATAAAATTACTTTTTTATTTATATAATAAATTAAAATATAAAAATAAAATAATTTTTTTAAAAAAAGCTATATATAATTTAAAATAAATATCTAAATTATAATATAATTATTTATATAAAGTTTTAATAAATCTAAAATTTATTACTTATATATTAAATAAAGAAGTATTTATTAATAATAAATTATAAATAACTTTTATATATTATATAAATAATATAATAATTATTAGTTTTAATAATTAAAATATTAAAAATATAATTATTAAAATAAATAAAGAAATAAATTTTAAATTTTAAAGAAAATTAAATAATTTTTTAAAAAATAATATAAAAATAAATAATAATAATAAGGAAATTAAAATCTATTAAAATAAATATATAAATAAACTAATAAATAAATTTAATATTAAAGAAAAAATTAAAAAGAAAGAAATAAGACTTTAACTTATATTATATATATTTAATAAAAAATTAAAGAAAAATTCTAATTAGATTAAATAAAAGGAAATAAACTTATATTAATAATAAATAGGATTTATATTATATATTAGTTTAAAAATTAAAATAAATTTATTATATTTAATTAATAAATTAATTAAATATATAACTAATTTTAATTAAAAATATATAAAAAAATTAAATAAAATATAAGAATATATTTATAAAATTTTATATATAATTAAAATATATAATTATAAAGAAAATAACTTATAAATAATAAAATATATTAATTCCTTATAAATTAATAATATTAATATTAAAAGAAATATTTTTTTTTATATATTTAATTTATAAGATAATAAAAAAAAGATTCTTATAAATTCTATTAATTAGAATTCCTAATTATAAAAAATATAAATCTTATTCTTTATAAAAGCTAAATATATAACTCTAAGAAAAGCTATTAAAAAAGTAGAATATTTATATAATTTATTTAAATATTTTAATAATAATATAAAATTTAATTATAAATTAAAAACTTTTATAATTTATATAAATAATAGAGGAGTTAAAATATTAGTTAAAAATAATACTTTTTATAAAAAAACTAAATATATATATTTTTCCTATTATTATATAAGGAATTTAGTTAAAAATAATAAAATTATTTTAAAATATATAAATTTTAAAAATAATATATTAGACTAGTTAATAAAATTTTTAAATAGACTAATATTTAAAAAGTTTAAAAAAAAATATAATTTAATAGAGGAATAAAAATTAAAATTATAATAAAAGGTTTTTATACTAAATAAAAAAAAAGTATATATTAAATCTTATAAAAAATAGTATTTTTTACTTAAATATATAATATTAAATTTTTTTCTAAATATTATATTAAATAAAGACTTAAAAAGAATTTTATAAAATTTTTTATATTATTAATATTAAAGGTTTTCTTTAAAATATATTTAAAATAAATATAGAACTAAAAAGCTTATATAACTTTATAATAATTAATTTATATAAAAATATATATATATATAATATATATATATATATTATATATTATATTTAAATTACTTATATAATAAAATTAAATTATTATATAAATATAAATTTATAATATTAATAGCTTAATTAATAAAATATATAACTTAATATATATAAAATTATCTACTAATATATAATAATTATAATCTTATATAATAAATAAATATAAAACTTATATAATAATATAACTTTTTATAATTAAGTTACTAAAAGTTAAAAAAATATAAATTTAATTTATTTTTAAGAAAATTTTTTATATTTTTACCCCTTTTTATTTTTTTAAAGTTTTTATTTATTATAAAGCTTTTATTTATATAACTAATTATTTTCCTTTAACTTTAAAAAGTTTTTATATTAATAAATAAGAATATTTTTTATTCTAATATTTTTCTTTTTAAAAATAAAAGATTTTTTATTAAATATAAAAATATTTTAACCTAATATATAAATAATTTATTAGATTAAGAGGATATATAAGTTAATATATAATACTCTAGTATTTTATCCTTTAGATAAGACTTCTAATTATTAGAGATTCCCCTAATATATAGGGATTTACTAGTTATAATAGAATAAAGATAAATAGGTTGCCTCCCGCCCTTACCTTTGGTAAAAGCGTGAGTATATAATACACACACTTTTTCGTTCCCACTTTCTTACAGACATTGTAACGTGTATATTGATGCGCCCGGCGGCAGCAGTCATAAAGGGCAAAAGAAGCCTGGGTTGAGAATCGTGAACCTCGCAAACGAGACAAGCCTTGCCAGGCTTAGTTGATGAAATCTCAGGAAAACTTCGCTTTGCTAGCTGCTGACTGACATCAACCTTCATGGCGGAACAATCGACAACAGGGCAAGACGAAGCAGACAGGCTGATTGAGGGTGCTGGAACAGAAAGCCCGGTCACCTCCCACATTGAGGCCGTGCTAGTGCCCTCAGCTGGGGAGAGGCAGGATCGCCAGGACGACTCGCTAGGCGGGGTAAGAAAGTCGCTGATGGGGGACACACTGTCACCGAGGCCTGACGACGATGGCTCGACAGAGAGTGCCCAAGGAACAGAGGCACGGGGGCGCAGCTTGACCGGCAACGAAAGCCCGCGGACACATCAAAGTCGACAGAGCATTATATCAGGCGACGACCACCATGAGCTCGCTAGATCCGCTCATCAATCAAGAGCAGAACAGGCCGTGTCGCTTGCCTCCCGCGGCTCGCCCCCTCCGCTACATCAACCCATCGCAAAGACCCAAGAGCAGACCACGAAGACCGCGGCTGCTCGGCCGCGCAAAACAAATGTGGGCGATGTCCTTGTCGTGACGCACGACTTTGTACCTCGATCCGCTGATGAACTGAGGCTGTTAACGGGGGACCAGGTCAGGGTGATTGGGATGCACGAAGAGTTTGGCGCTGGACGGTTTCTGGGAAGGAATATGCGAAACGGGGAGTGCGGCCTGTTTCCAGAGGCCTACAATGGAGTCAGAATATCGGAAACACTTGGCAGAATATCGGAAACACTTGGCGCAGGCTATGATATCGAGGAGACGGCCAAGACGCTCGATGGATCCAGCGCCCCATCACTGAAGGAACTAAGCGACGGGCTATACAAGGAGGTGCAAGTAGCTCACGAGCGGATGCGGTTCACCGGGTACAGCTCACCGGAACCTTCAGTGCCCCCATCAAACTCAGAAGCAGCCTCTGCAACCCAAACGACCGGACAGCACACAGTTAAAGAGGAGTCCGAGGACAAAAACTCGGACACAGTTCACGAGGAGTCTGGGTATCAAGATTGGGAGACAGTTTTGTTACGCGCGAGCGATGTACCTGCAGAAAACCGAGGGCCCAAAAAAAAGCTTCTCTGCCCTCATGGGAACTGCAAGCGCTCCCGCGGCAAGGGCTTCTCTGGGCAGAAGTCCCTAGCCAGGCATCTACGCCGCGTCCACAGCCCGGGTGACAACAATAACGACGTCAGCACCAGCAAAATTACCTCTGGTAACGGAATTATGGCTGGAGGTATCGCTGGCGTCGCCGTCGGCGCCGCCCTAGCCAGCTTCGGCAACCAGTATGACTCGAGCGATGACGAGAGCGTGAATATCGAGCATCCTAGGAGTGGAAAGACTCGTATTCCTGCCCACTTGATCTCGAAGCGGGCGCTCATACACTTTGGTTATCCTTGGATGGAGGAGGTAGGGTTCTCTTGATGGATGTTCTGTAAAAGTGGCATTTGCTAACATCACTTGAAGGGCAACACGTTCGTCGTATTAAAAGCTCTGGGCCAGGCGAACATTGACGATTTGCTGAAGTTGAGTGAAGAGTATAAGAGAGGTATGTGGAATACTGATCGCACGACGCAAATAGCGAAGTCTGGTGATTAACAAGGCCCCCAGACGAGCTTGAACTGGGCCTGACACGTTCTCATCCGGGAAACCAGGCGGGTGACGATAGCCCGTTGCCTGAACCTATTGTCACCGTTCTTAGGTCATCCCCACCGCCACCCCCAATTGAAACGAACCTGGACACCGACTTAGACGCCGAATCCCTGGAAGACTATCGACGACAAGCACGCCGTCGACGGAACCTTCTCCTTGACCGCCCCACAGGAGATGAATGGAGCGATAATAGTATTTTCGGTGATAACAGCAGTGACAGTGGTGAAAGCGCTAGTAACCACGGCGCAGAAGATGGGAGTGAGGAAGAGATCGTGGTGATCGAAGAGCATACGCCACCTGGGAGTATCTATGCAGAGTCACACTCTGAACCCGGATCGCCTGAGGAAGATTTCGGCTCCAACTCCTCCGACCCTGCAGTGTTTTCAGAGAATTCTCGTCAGCAGTCGACAGATCCCAGCTCTTGGTTAGACTCCTTGTCGGTGGATCGAGCTGGCTCGGACGGCCATCCGGCCAATTTAACAAGTGCAAGTCTCACAAGGCATAATAATGATGAGTCTAAGGTTGTCGAAGATTGCAATCGGTCCATTTCAAGTCTTGCAGACTCTATCGGCTCAGCCGTGTCGACGGGAGGGTTCCTTGGACAGGCAGGCGTGAACTATGTGGTGGCAAAGTTCACCCAGAGTGATCCGGAACTACTCGATTTGTACACGGAAGCCAGTCAAAAGTTAACGAAGGATCGGTTTGTTGATAATAACCGCCGTTTGTTGAAGATGTTCTATCTGGACTTTGCCGACGAAGAGCAAACGACTTCGCAGAAAGAGGCCCTAGCGTTTCTGAGGTCCAGGAGAAGACGCGCAGAGATTTCTTCGGACATCTTCAGGGCCGTCACTCCTGACAATGAAATCAATAATTCAGCTGGGAGGGACAAGAAGGAGTTCTCAATTCTTAATGCATACTTCGAGACCCTCGACGCTGCCGGTGAGTTTAAGGCTCTCGTCTCCGTATTCTTGACAGCTCACTGAGTTTGAGACACGCAGATACTGGTAGAAACGTCGAGCAAGACGAGATTTGGATAGACTCTGAGGGCTCTGAGGTCGAGGATGGTACAGATCCACCTGTGTTGGACATGACAAGTCTCCAGGCAATCGGGGAGTACTTTGTAACGAGCCGGGCCTTCTCCCAATACAAACAGCGGCTGCACCGGTTTATACACCCTGGCCAAGAGAAGGAACACAAATTGACTGGTGAGCAAGGGACAAATTTCAAGCCAGAAGATGATCACGGAGACGAGTCAAGAGAAATCGAGCGGGGGGACCGACCATTACCCGACGCTGTTACGGAGCTTCCATTGGATAATCACGTAGCAGGGACGGGGATCAAGACTGATGCGGAGGAATACCCGGCCGAACAGGAGTCAACGTCAGCAGGCCCCTTCACAGGGCATACCGACCTCAGATCATCTCATACCTGGGCAAAGAGACTCGCTCGCAACACGGGTCACAAAGTTGGTGACTGACACGTTGTGGCCACCATCAAAGGATTCTCAAAGAATATGGTATTTTTGCGTAGGTACCTACCTCTGAATTCTTTTCCACCGTTGGACTAACAAGCAACTTTGAATATCTAGGGCTGTGGCGAGCACTCCTACGTGGATTTCAAAGAACTTGAGTACGGTGGTGCCGAGACTGAATGGCGAAGCATTAGCGACAGCGCTGCGGCAGTCAGACGGGCACGCGCACTCTCGGAACATGCGTCTCGCGGCGGACAGCTTCCTGAAGCTCCCAGTCCAGCTCACTTGAGCCCAGCTTCTCCCACAAGAACAGCTTTCCAAAATTTGCCTGCTCAGGCTACTACAACACCTCACACACCGCGGGCATACCACAATCCCGTCTTAGCAATCCCACCCATCCCACCAAGCAATACACCACGGGATCCACTGTTCTTGCTAGTCTGCATCAATGGGAAAGCATACAGAACTTTGGCGGAACTCAAATGCCTTGGTATCGACGATTCTTATAACGATGAGCTTCTGGTAACAGGTATTCTTGATCTTTATGAACAGACCCGTAAAGGACACCAGTGGACAGCGGACCTATTACTCCCTACATGGGTGGTACCAGTTGGTGTGATCCGGGCCCTGAAGACTGTTTGGAAATGTGCAGCCGCCCCTGTTCGGAGGCTGACATTTATCCAAGATCTGTCCGTAGTACAATCTATCTCGAAATGGTGGAGCAATTGTGCATTCAACGTCAGCCCCTGGGCACCGCTACATATCATTGACACAGCAGATTTCGTGGAGGTAAGCAAACATGAGCTCTTGACCCAGGTTGCCACGGATTGATCGGAATGCCAGTCTCTTACTGACCCCTGTGCAAGTTCGAGCTTGTCCCGCACCCAGAAGGCAAAGAGGCGTTCCCATCCCACTTCACCTCTGGTTGCTGGCCGCCAGACACCAAGCAGTACCGATACAGGCCCGTTCCGATGAAGTGTGTCAAGACCATGAACCTGTGGCACATGCGCCGCCCAGGCCCTCATACCGAGGTCTACTGGTACAACACCGTGCCCAAGAAGGTAGACGGGCCGCTGTACAGGCCGTCCGGCACGGTCGATGAAGTCGTGGGCTACGGAGTGCGCATCAACGAGAGGCTCAATGACGTCCTCATCCTCTGGTGGTCTTTCATCTTTGTCTTGGCCACTGGAGCCTTTGTCTATGTGTATTCTCATTGCACTGGCGACGACTCATCAGCGTTTGGTCTTGGCGCGTACTTGGTGGCCGCTTTCACGGTGTACATTCAGCTGCATTATGCGTGGTGGAAGAGGACATGAGGCTGATACAAGCTGACTTGCTCAACTCAGAAGGTTTATTGTGTAAGATCTTTTAGAACGGTAACTTGAGGGGGAAGAATGGCGGGGAGTCATCTTTTCAATATTCCCACTATTGCGGGGTCCATGACGAGTGACTGGCGAAGAATGGCTGGTCAAACGGTGACCCGACCAACAGAGCTCGTGGCTGACCAACGGTGACTTGCTTCATAGTGCAGGCTACCGCGGGAAGCAGACGCAAGACTGCCGGTCCAGACTGCAATTTCAAAAACACGAGGAGACTACACTTACCAACCACACAGCGCATACCCACGAGTAACAATCTTCCAAGATGAAGGCCTCCGCCGTCGCCGTAATCGCCACCCTGGCCGCTCTCGGCTCCACTGGCAGCATCGACACCACTTTCCATGGCTTTTCCGACACCTGCTTTGGGCTCACCTGGGTTACCGACAAAACCTCTGTCCTGCTCAAGGCAACTTGCAAGCGTCTTGGTGTCAACAAAGACCGCCTTTGGGTGTATAACGAGATGGAGTTGGCGAATTGCTTTAGCTGGGACCCTCTGACGTGCAGCTTCGGCTTCCCTCCTGATCATTCCGGGTTTACCGACCATTGCTCCGTGTACGCCTTTGACCACAACACCACCACCATTTCCTGTCGGTGTGATTGCTTCAATTTTGAAGGTCTTGCTCTCAGATACTTAAAGTACACTACAATGGTTCTAGGTGAGATCTTGGGCGCCCTCTCTCCATCTTCCTGAATGGAATGCTTTGAGGTCTGTCGTTACTGACATGGATCGTGCCAGATGACTACATCAGCAACCAAAACGGAACACTCACTTGCTGAGATGACAAGCATGGGGTTTTTTTGGCTGAAAATATTTTTGACAAGCGACAACAAGAGCTCTGGTATGGCTTGATTTCGGGCAGCAGGCTGGCCTTGCGGGGCATGGCATAACATAAGGGGTTCTGTATGGCGCTTTGGTATCCTCGAGTACTAGTAAACCTTGAATCAGACACCAAACGAGTCCTATCCACTGCGAGACTTGACAGAAATTCGGGGACAACTTCTGCAATGTAGAATGGCTTCTAATAGCATTTTAACGGCTCTGGCTTGGCACAAGGCAGGACATCGACCATTCCAGATGGTCTTGTCATCTATGAAATGATACCGAAGCCCAGTCATCATAGTCAAGTATCCGTTCTGCATCCAATGCATGTGGTATCTTACTTCATAAGCGTCTCAGGCCTCCCATCCATCTTGACATCATACCCCTGCTGCCCAACATGCTGAATCTTCTCCTTCAGCGTCTTATTTCCCCAGTTCTCCTCATCCCTCCTATCCTTCGCCTCCTTCTTCGCTTGCCGTATATCAAACACAGCGAGCATTATATTCAGGAACGATATCCCGCTTCCCGTGACGTACAGCGCTGTGAGGCCCATACCGACAGCGAAGGCCAACTCAAAAGGGACAGCGCGGGTGACACACAGCGTGACAGCGCCCAAGTCCGCGAAGCCGGTGATCACGGTCGGCATGGTGAGGGTGAGCAAGAGTTGACCCAGTAATGTGCGGATCGTGCGGCGGTCGGAGAAGGTGAATGGGACCGGGAGGACGGAGGCTTGTGAGTCTGGAGGAGGGGCTTTGGTCGAGATGTAGATCTTAGTGAAGATGTTGAAGGCGGTGGCTCCGAAGGTTACGAGGGCAGTGATCAAGCCGAGGATCTAAGGGAGACAGTTCGGTTAGCTTTGGCGACCAGGGCAGGTATGCATTTAGGGATACTCACGCCATGCGCTGTCCGGATGTTGCCAGCATTGCCCCTTGCCAGAACACCGAAGATGAGTAGTATCAGTGTGGCGGGACCCATGACCCAGAACCATCCAATGTTTGCCCATGTTGAGGCCTTTGGCAGGATATGGCCCAGCTTCAGCCGCAAGAGGAGGGCACGAGTGCCTTCGAGGCTGAGGATCAGTGGGAGGACGGCCAAGAAGACGGACATGGCGACCATTACTTTTTTGAAAAACAGTCACGTTAGTATTAAGTTGATAGGGCAAGGATATCAAAGCCGAAGAGTGACTCACTGTGAATGGCCAGGAACGCCCCAAAGCGGATGGCCGTGTTGCCATTAATGCTGATGCCGTCCGCCGCAGAGAGCAAATTGCCCTGGAGATTATCGATAACCTTCTGGCCATCGATCTCATACTTGTTCCCGTCGCTTGTGAATTTTATCAAGCCCTTTGGTACCACCTGCTGGAGCGTGGTGACATTGACTCCAGTTGTAACCCCATTCGTCGAGATGGTGCCACTGTCCAGAAGACCAAGAGCCACAAGCACCAATCCGCCGACTCCCTCACAGCTGAGGGCGGAGATCACCCGCTGCGTAACGGAGGAGATTGTATCCGCATTGAATACAACGGAAAGGTTGAAGCTGTTCCCATTGCTAACAGCCGTCACACCAGAATCCTGACGAGGGATGATCGCACTCGACAGAACCTCACGGGCACTCCGCCGAGCCACAGCCGTCCCATTCCCGGGAGCAGCAGCAGCAGAGCCGGTATTGTTCCCAACAAGCCCCTCAACAAGTGAAGTAACATTGAGCTGAGACAGAAGCTGAACACCAACCAGGGTGCCCTGCCCACCAAGACCTGTGCCCAAGCCCATAGCCGCACCGCCCACGGAGTCGTTAAACGCAAGCGTGCTAGGCGGGATGGCACCCTGCTGCGGCATGGTAGCGGTACCATTGATGAGCGCCTGCAGCCCTCCCATCATATTGACAGCGTCACCTGCACCTTGCACGAGACCCATCGCAACACCCTGCGCGGCCCGGCCGATATCAATATTGCCCGCGGCGCCGGCCAAGGGCGAGTTGCCCGAGGTTAGCTGGGTCAGGTTGACGTTCTCGGTGACGCTCTTGGTCAGGCCGAACGCGAAATTGCCCGCCACCGAGGGGGCGTCGTTGCCGTTGGGGTCGGGCATGCCGACGATGGCGGTGTTGAGCTTGAGGCCCGCCGCGGCGCCGCTGCCCAGACCGGAGCCGAAGCTCTGCGCCGTCATGCCTAGGTTCGGGATGATCTGGTTGATGTTAATGTTCTGCAGGGCGCTGCCGCTTGTGAGGCTTGTGGTGTTGAGGTTGCTCGTCAGGCTGTTCGTGAGGCCGAAGCCGAAGGCGCCTAGGGCGTCGGAGGCGGTGTTGCCCGTGGGAGGAGCGAGGTTCGCTTGGCTGAGCTTGAGGCCGGACGAGGCGCCGTTTCCGATGCCTTGGGCCAGGGACATGGCGATCTGTGATGTTGGGACGCCGCCTGTGAACTGCTGGATGTTGATGTTGCTGGCTGACAATTTTGATGTGTCAATGTTTGATGCCAGGGACTTGGTCAGCCCGAAGCCAAAGGTATTCGCAATATCGGCCGTGTTGTTTCCCTTTGGTGGTTCCATGGCCATTGCTTGTGGAGACAGCTTCAACCCTGACGACAAGCCATTCCCTATACCATTTGCAGCACCGAGTGCTAGGCCGTTAAGATCTAGGTTTCCTCCTGCTCCCGATACGAGGCTTGACACGTTGACAGAGCCAAGCAGTGAAGCTGTGGCGCCCATTGCCGCGTTTTGTATCGCCGGATTGAGGCCCGTCGCATTCATCCCGTTGTCGGCAGCCACCTTTGCCGCGACTTGCATCGTCATAGGGGCCGGGGCAACATTGAGGCCCTGAGCAGCTCCGGCGCCGAGGCCAATGCCCAGGAACATGCTAGCTCCGCCCGCATCCTGGAGAAGAGAGTTTCCGATGCCGGACAGGGCTGACGAGATGCCACCAGTCAGACCGGAAAGAAGTCCACCTCCTGCTGCGCCTGATTCAGTTGCTCCAGGTGCTGCAGGAGTTGTGCCAGTGCCGCCGCCTAGGAGGCCCCCTAATCCTCCCAGCAGGTCTTGACGACGCGTCTTTGTGGCGGGTGTGCTACCGGAGAGGCTATCCCGGTATCTCTCGAGGCTGAGGCTGGCCTGTTGTAATTCAGGGACATCTTCGAATCGCTTTGCAAGCATCCTGGATAGGTCGGCTACCAAGTCGACGGCATCCTCGACGTGCCGTCTTAGTATTTGGTCCTGAGCTGCGGCTCTGGCAGTTTCTGGCGAGACGATACCTGAGAACAGATCTGCTACATCCCCTTCTCGCGATGTTAACTTTGGGTCCACCTGCGAGGCGCTCACCCCCAATGCCACGACGAGGCTCGACAGCAACATCGTGGCTATTCTCAGCCTCCTTGATACTGTTTGGCCAGCCATTATATCAGTCAAGAGGATGGCGACACTGTGCGGAATGGGCCACGCCAAATCAAAAATTAAGTATAAAATATCGCCAGCGACAATCGAATGTATTGAAGAGCCAAGTCTAGCAGCTTGGAGTCCCCACAAGTCGATCCATGGGGCGGGAGAAGCCGTGATCTAATAAACAAGCCTGGCACATCATCTACCAGTGCCAGATTGCTCCATTGATCGACCCTGGGTGACAACCAGGTGGGTCTTGTCACCTAGCCAAATCCAAGTACATCGTCGCCATCAAGCCGCTTCGCTGGTGCAGTCCCCACAAACAGGCGACCAGGGCATCGAAAGAAATTGCCCAATCCGGAATCGACTTCGTACCCGCTATCTGTTGTAGTCCAGACAGGCTGAGTCGCTCAGGAGGCGCAAGACTCTGGGTTGGGCGGACACCTCCAGGTTTTGGGCCAACCCTGAATCGAGACTGGGGTCGCATGGATATGATGACTGCAGGACTGGGGTCCGTCCTAACCACTGAGATCCGCGCTGCATGGAAGGCCTAGAGATCATTCAGGACCCATCGCGCGTGTTTTCAGACCGGGGGGCTGCATGGGCTGCTGCAAGGGCTGCAAGGTTGGGGTCGGATATCCGCCCCGTATTCGTTCATCTTGTCTGTACTCGGGGAGGAAATACCAGGGAAAGCATAAGAATGGGTGCAGGGCCCTGTTTCCCTTGCTCCAAGGCAACGGGTCCATCCAGTCCAAAGAATCAAACCCCCGGGGGCAATCCGGTCGATCCCAGGTTTTGGATCTGCGAGATTTGTTGCCCTCTGGGACTCGGACCCGGCTGGCGAATGGGGTGGCTTGACGGAGGCTGAGTGTCGTCGTCTGAAACGCTAGAGTTAGACTCCGGGCTGTCAAAGATCGGGCGGCTGCGGATCGCGCTAGGTCACCCCTTACAGGGGCAGTCCTCGGAATATGGCTAGAGCACTTGGCCCGATGCAGAAGATTCAAGAGGAGTGACGCCACACGATGCCTTCGACTCGGCTTCGGACGACGGATTTCCAAGGTTAGTGTCCGGATCTCTAACATGACAGATGCCCAACTTGGCTGCCCGGGTGAGGCAAGGCATACTCAAATTGTTTGCCATACATTTGTCCAACTAAGCAAGTGACTGTTTGTGTAACTGACTCGATTCAGCCTTCTGAAATCAACGGTGTGTCGGATGAGGCACTTGTGTTTCTGTACTACGTCCTGACCCTTTTCCGTGGTTCATCTCTGTCATATCAGTGTCCTCGAGGATTACGCCCAGGGAAGTGATTGCAACGATCACTAAAAGAGCGATAACAACCAACAGGGTCTCGACTCCCATGGCAGGGAGAGATAGGGATAGAGGTAGGTATAGCATGATGAAGCTAAGCTCCTGTCAGTCTATCGAGGTCGGAGGAACGCCGCTCAGTGGCCGGGGCTCCATGCAGTCCTCTGCACGCCCGCGTCAGACAAGCGGGACTCCAAACGTCAGTTTGCCAGGACAGATAGCGTTGAAACAATCTGGACAGGCAACTCCACTCGAGTGGCACATGAGTGGACACTTTGTCCAAATAGGGTAATTTCTGAACATCGGAGACACAATAGAGACACTCGATGGCCCGAACAGAACCGCCGTCTCGTCGGGCAGCCTGGGGCTTCCTTCTGTCTCCAGTCTTGAAGCTTCCGGGCCGGTGATCGTGGACGCCCTCAGTCGCATTGGTAGGCTGTGCAGAATCGATCAGATGTTTGGACAGTGGAATGACTCACGATATTCCGTGCTCACATCGTCCACTTCTCCAACAGCTTGAGGCTTTGACATGTTTTACAACTGTGCACTCGTGTGGCGTAGGATTGCACACAGATCATTCGCCTAGGGGTGGCCCTCAGATGGAGGAAGCCTGTCAACCGGAAAGCTTGACGGTGAACAACATTATGCAAACGGCGGCTAATCCCCAGAGAGGACCCTTTGAAGGCGGGACCATCTCATGTACGCTCAAGTAAACAGTCCCATACATGTATCATGGCGTCACTGCCCTTAAGCCCTGTGATCCACCGGGGTTGTTCATTTGCTGGCGTTCGAACATCAACCGTTGATACGGAAACGTTTCTACCCGCAGAGGAGAGTATTACCCTGGCTTTTCATACCCATTGCCCCCATGGAAATGTGGTACTTGTACTGGTAGTACTCCACAAGCCCGCCCGGCAAGCATTCGGGTCCATTATAGTGTTCTTGTCGACTTCATGTAATCCATGATGCATTCTCACCAGATCACAGGGGTCTGTCTACATAGACAAGCTCCGAAGCTTCAAGTCATGCATTACGCGCTAAAGACATCCAGGCAACCGCCGCCATGGAGTTTGAGCCTGATCACTACATATTTGCTTAGTATACTTGTGTTCTGCGCTCTGTCGCAAATCCCATTGGACACTCGCTGCCTACAAGTTCAGCAAACTCTGCCCGGATGGGCCGACAGGGCATTCTTCGCTATTCTTGCCGATATTTTAGACTCTCAGGAAAGCCACTGAGGTTTTCAACCATGCCTAGACAGGAGCTTGGGCACATATGTCTATGGTGCGATAAGAAGAGCTTGGTTTAACCTATTTTCCCATGCTTGCCAATGCGTTGCACGGTCGAGCTGTTCATGGGCTCGCGGATCGTGGCGTGGCGTGGCTTCAACCAGGCTTTCTCATACGCACCCACTGATCATCGCATTGGTATTTGAAGCTCAACCACCGTGGCCAGTCTCGTTGCGCGGCCAGGAAAGCTAGAGACGATGCTCCATCCAATGAGTCACTTCCGATGTTGCTTCCACGACGCCACCGAAGTCGTGCATCGCGATGGCCAGGCCAGCCCCTGAGCGACATCCACAGAATCGAGGTGAAACGAGAGATTCTCCACACAACCGAACTCATGGCTCACGATCACCACACGAGAAACCATCCTACGGGCGGAGACTATATTTCCGGTGCGGTATAGGGATCTGCGTCGAAGCGCCATGAACAACGGCCCGGGCGAAGCGAATACGACTTACCCGGCCCTCCGACTTCATCCGCCACACAACGGCGCTCGATGGCTGTTTCAACACAGCTTTGTCTGCAACCGTTGAGAGCTCGCCCGTTGTTGAAACTGGAAAGGGGAAAATGTTACCCAGCCCGGCCGCAGTAGCCACCCACACCCCATGGACTTGAGATGGCTTTTCCTCCACTGGATCGACTGGAGATCGAGGGCAACACCTTGGCCCCCATGTCTTATCCGTCATGCTATAACCAAACAATGTTCTAGCTCTCATATCGTGGCTCCTGCTAGCCGGGGTGCAATCGAGTCTGCCTTACCGTACCAAGCATCTTGGCTTAGGGTCGGTCACCAAATCGCCCCAGCATCAGGCACAGGAGTTGCTTAAGACCTGGAAAATATGCAAAGGATGAGGATTAACAGCGTGGTAAGATCAGTAATCTCTTTTTTCCGTGTGGAGCCACATGAACCACTGATACTACCTGGTCAGTAACGTGGTGATAATGGCCACCCACTGGTAGCGAATGGCAAACATGGATTGAGAAATCACTAACCAACATGGCATGTATTACGGACTATTTTATTTGGGAGGAAGAATCTGACAAATAAAAAGGCAAGTGAAAAGCATGGGTGTATATCAGAAACTGTTAAAATGAGGAGTTTAGCAGTTGCTCTAGACTCTTGCTTTTCTCCTCCCAACTCGTCTCTCCTGTGCCAGTCATCTATGAATGGCTAATTGTAGCAAAGTTCCCATCGGTGTGCCTTGATATTAATGCAGACATACGCGAATGATTCCAATTCCCAAGCATGTCCATCCCCCCTCCCCAAAGATTCCGTGTCGGATAATTATCCGAGGCGAGCAAAGAATTCCCCATCTGCATTTATATTCGTGAAGAATAAACATTGGCGTGACTTGAACGATCCCAGCGATGCAGCTTAGCAGACCGGGACATGGACCAAGATCACTCCTTCTTATCCCTTCGAGTCCGCCCCAAAACAGCTGCATCCCTCTCCATAATCAGCATAGTGGCAGCAGCCACCGGACCGCCGACCACTCCATAAGTCAACACCTTTGGCACTACATCCCTCAGCAGACGCTTTCCGGGCAGGGCAGCCAGGTAAACAAAGGCAGCCCACACCAGCATAGCGATTCCAGCAGTTGCCACATCCCACTGCAGGAACAGCTTGGCGAGCTCGGGCTTGCCAGCAATCGAGGTCGGATCGCCTGCCATGGGCGAGTCCCACGGCCAGTAGGGGACAAACACTGACTTGAGGGTGAGCTGCTCGAAGACGGCCTTGAGAGGCTCCGGGGCCAGAGACGCGGGCGTGAGCGCGACCGCCATGGCGATAGTGCGAGGGACGAGACACAGGTAGAGGATGGTGCGGTGGGTGCTGGCGAGGAGGGCGCCGGCTGAGTCGCTCGAGGCGCGCTCAGTGGGGTCCGACAGGAACACTTTCATGACGTAGTGGTATATCGTGTCCGTGATGGGGAAGACCTGCCACAGTGCCAGACACTTGTAGTGAGCTGCTGCGTTGAGCACTGATGGGGAGGGCAGGCTCATGAGCACGGTTGGGATGATGAAGGAGAAGACTGTGTGATGCAGCAGAGGGCCGGAATCGCTCGGGTCGACGGCGAGGTCCTCTGGTGTTGGGTTGCTGCTGCTGGCTGGGGAGGTGAGAAGGTGAACCAGGAAGTAGATGGGCGATGTGACGGCTATGGTGATGTTCTGGAAGAGGACGCCGAAGGTTCCAGTCCTAATGGCTGTCAGACTCCATCACTCATTCAATCTCGTGCTGCTCTCCCGTCTCGGCGTCAACTCACCAACTCGCAATGCGGCCCTGCCGGCTGTTGCCACCTCTGTATCCCTCGATTCTGATGAACAGCCAAACCGCGCAGGCTTCAGCCATGAGTAGCCAGTATGTGGTCGGCACATCCCATGTCGCTGGGCCGTCGATTAAAATCACGAAGAATCCAATCAGGGAAGCCAAGTGGTTGTCGATCACCTCGATGCCGGTATAGTTTAGCTTATATGGAGTCGGACCACCTAGAAAGTATTTCTCTGTGGCATCGTAACCGGAAGTGGTTCCCAGAACACCCAGCAGACCATTTTTTACCGAGGCTCCGAGCGTGGCGTAACCGCCAAAGACCGCGCATGCCACTAGGACGCCGGCTGTGAGGGTTCGTCCGAATGTCGACGAAGCCATGCTGAAGCTGTTCAATATGTGTCGCGAGAGTCTCCCAGAATTCAGTCGTTCACTTGCGCGTTGGTGCAGATGCGGAGAGAGAACGAGTGTGGCTGCCTGTGCACTCGGGATGTGCGCAGTATTTTGAACGGAAGAAGGGTTAGGATTTGCCAAGCACTTGAGGCAATCTCCGCTGACATGCCCCGCAAGTCCGACGATCCTGCCGCAACTTTCCAAGCCTGGGTTTCCGACATGTCAATTCGGCGAGAAATCTCTTCAAGTCAGTCAAGCCACTCCTTGTCCAAACATGTATTCGGCGCCAACCTCACACCGGCGACCACCAGCAAAGCCCGTTGTGTGAATAGTGCCAGCTTCTTCCCATGATTCCTAAAACATAGAAAGTTCTATCAGCCGGACTCCAAAGAATGGCGGAACCGCTTGGCATAGCGAGCAGCCTGATTGCGATCCTCGACCTGTGCCTTAAGGTTTCGAACTATACCCAAAGATCCAAAGGAGCAAAGAAGGAGAGGGCCCGATTGGCGTCCGAGATAGTGTCCCTAAAGACTCTCATAACCGGACTTTACGATGTAATTGACGACGAAGTCTGGAAGGAGACTATGGCCGAACTCACCCAACCTGAAGGTGCATTGCATGCTCTCAGTAAGGTCCTTTCCTCGCTCGCGGACAGGTTGGGTCCAGCCAGTGGTCGGAAGCACTGGTTGGAAGTCATGCGCTGGCCATTCCAAGCAAACGAGGTGAAGGATATCGTCGACCATATTGAGCGTGAGAAGTCAATACTGTCTCTCGTGCTGACCAAGCACTCCATCGTGGTGAACAATCAGATAAGGTCTATTCTCAAATGCATCAAGGTATAGGCGAAACGTGCTGAGTGTCTCTAGGGAAGAATTGCAAGAGAATATAGCTGAGCAGCTGAAGGACAACTCAGAAATCCTTCAAAACGTTGAGAATCTCATAAAAACTGGCCATGGAAAAATTGATGGTACGTGACAAAGGCAAATGTGTCATACAGGATACTAACTCAATATGAACAAGATGTGGTTCGGAACATCGAACAATCCAGGGCACATGAGATACTTCGATGGGTTTCGAGGCTGACTTTCGAAGCTCGTCAGGAGACCTTGCTCAAATCCTTGGGCAGAGGATTGCAAACCGGGACCTGGATACTAAGCCACGATAAATTCGTGAAGTGGAAGGAGCATCCCTCGTCCACAAACATTTGGTGTCATGGAATTCGTGAGTAAAAGCTCACTTTGGCTAGGAATTCCTGAAATCTTCTCTAACTGGACACGTGCGGCTAGCCGGTGCAGGAAAATCAGTAATTGCGTAGGTTTCGTTGTCACTCTTTCGATTGTGAAACTACGCGTGTATACAAACTGATGGTGTGCCGTAGTGCGATTGTCTCTGAACACCTCCAACAAACTCTGGTATCATCGAAGCCGAACATCATTTTGGCAACTCTTTACTGTGACCACGGCGACCAAAGTGGCCAGGATTCGGATGAGCTTCTGCGAAGCATCTTCCGTCAAGTCTTGAAAGGCTTTAGTAGGATCCCTCACCCAGTTCTTGATCTTCACGAGGGAAGGAGAGAAAAGCCGCCATCACCTGACGAATTGTTTTCGGTTATCGAAAGTGAAACAGAAACACAGGATTTGTACGTTGTGTTAGATGCTCTGGACGAAGCCGATGAACTAGTGCAAAATGGCGTCGTCGATCGAATCTCGAGACTGCCCTTCGCGAACATTAAGTTGATTTGCACATCGAGGCGCCTGCCCAAGTTTGAAGTCTTATTCAGGGGCTCAGACAGCATTGAGATATCGGCATCTGGCGAAGATATAGAAGCATTCGTCACCAGGGAGATTGAGGTCATGAAAGCCCACCGATGGAAGTTCTTGGACAACAGAAGCAAAGGTGAGGCCCTGAAACGCGAAGTTGTGTCAGGTATTCGAGAAGCAGCCGGAGCAAGGTGAGTTATGAGACATGTGTCTCAGCTTTTCACCAACTAACACCTTTACTGCCAGCTTTCTCATGGCAAAACACCACATGGACATACTTCAACCAGCCGCTACGCGGAAAGAACTTACGGCAATCTTAAAGAAGCTACCTACAGAATCTGGAAAAGCCTACGAGGAGATCATGAAGAGAATCCGAGGAGGATACGATAGTGAGCGGGCCGAGACAATATTGTCGCTCGTTTTTGGGGCGCGACGGCATCTCAAAATCATCGAAATTAAACATGCCCTTGCAGCCATCAAGCTCGAGAAGGATCGCGACAATCTGTTTGAAGATTTAGATGAAACGGACTTGACATCTGTGGACGTCATCATTGAATGTTGCCAAGGACTTCTGGTTCTAGAGAGGCATTCAGTCCGGCCATCTCATAGCACCGCCGACGAGTATTTCCGCGCCACATACGACAAATGGTTTCCGAACGGACAGAAGGTCTTAGCCACTGCATGTTTCAAGTATCTGTCTCAAGACAGGCTGTTCCTGCGAATTCGGGAATCGTTATGCTACGATACCAGAACCAGCTATCCCTGGGATCAGGAGCGTGACCTTTCCATGATAGTTGCGGAGCAACTCCCTCTCATAGAATATTCTAGAGACTACTGGGGCTCTCACGTGTGGGAAGCCAGTCAACGGAACACAGTGTCCTTTACAATGCAGGACTGTCAGGTGATGGAACGTTGGTGGAAAGATTCTCGTATGCTGGCAAATCTTCTCGAGGGGATATGTGGCAAAGTAACAACTCCTGCTCGCGTATTTGCAAAGATCCTGAAGATTAGCGGTGTGTTGGACGTCAAGACATGCCAGGACGCGCTCTCCGCTCTCATCCTGGAGGATTCCGATAAGGACGGAACGACCTTCATCTTGGACTTGCCCAGATTCGAGATGGACACCAAGCACCCGAAGTTCTACGACATGCTGGAAAGAGGAATACGGCGCGGGTGGTACGACCTTGCACGGCGCCTTTTATCACCAGATGAGCCCCGGAGTGCAATTCAAAGCGTCCCTATGGGAAAGCTGAAGGATCTTCCCAAGATTGCATTGGAGAGCTGTTACCAGGACAACTACCAAAACAGCCGCGGTCTGTTCAAACTGCTGATGGCCCTGACGAAAGGTGTGGAACCTGAGGATGGCCATATCTTCCTTCTAGATCTATTCAACCGACGACACGAAATGTCATATGCTCAGCGTCTGGACGGACCAAAATACCACGGATTACTCATGCTGCTTTTCGACAATCAGCTTGACCTACGGAACAGAGACGCGGAAGACAATAGTCTGCTTCATGTAGCAGCCCGATATGGTCTCCCAACCGCGGTTCAGTGTCTCATAAAACACAAGTGCGACGTGAACGCCCTGAACGCTGCGAGCAAGTCAGCCTGTCAGTTAGCTATTGACCATGGTCATATTGATGTCGTGTTGCATCTACTTCCGCGGATGAACGCTACACGGAAACAATCTCTACAGTTTCCCTCCTGTCCCGACGATGTCCAGGAACTACCACCAAAGCGGCCCATAGACGAAGCACTGGCCATTCTTGTCCCGGCTTCCGTGACCGAATCATACGGAACGGCAGTGGACGAAAAAGGCCGAACAGCACTTTCCTTGTTAGTATCAGACGAGTCCCTGAACGTGGACACAACGCTGCGTGCCATCAAAACTTTGCTCAAGCATGGCACGGAAATCCACTCCCAGGACGATGATGGACGAACTGCTGTATCATATGCGTCATTTACCTCGATATCTTCCTCCGAAGGTAAAAGAATTGTCAAATATCTGATCGAGAAGTCCGCTGATATACATCTCCCCGACAAAATGGGCATGGCACCAATACATCATGTGGCCGCTGCTTCCAGAAATTCTGGCTTTTCGTCTTCCACCATCAAAACGTTACTTAGGTCTGGAGCAAGTGCCACGGGTAAAGACCACGCAAGCGTCTCTGTTCTCGGCCATTTCGTGAATGCCGAAGGTTTTGCGAATGATGACGCAACGTCCAGGGTGAAGACACTGGTCAAGGCTGGCGCGGATCCCAACGCAGTGGACAAAGCGAAGAGGCGGCCCCTTTTTACTATCATCCAGAGTCGGGAATTAGTAGAGGGGAACCAGAAGTCGCGTGAGGCTATATTTGAAATTTTCTGGGTATTCCTCGAAGCCGTCCATTTGGATGGACAAGGCTGGCAGGCCCTGCGGGATGCAGTCAACAACGCTGGAATTGCCGAACTTCAAATCATCCTGCAAGTCCACGAGCGGATCAAGTCTGGAAGCGTCAACCAAGTAGATGCGCAAGGAAAGACAGCAAGGCGTTTGGTAGAGGAAAGTCCGGCCCTTGGCCGCGCAGTACGTCGGGTGATGCTGAAGCGCTTGAGCTGCCGGAGGCACAACTCGCGCTGAGATAGCGGCAATGGTTCGTTGGCAAGTGGCGCATTCGCAAGGGAGCCGAGGCTAATGATCCTCAACGGCGACGAAGGTAATATTGAGATACTCCTTCTTTCTGGCTAAACTCCAGATTAAGTAGGATTGTTATGAAGGAAATCGACAAAGACGCGGGCCCAATGCGGCAGCGGGTCAGCTCACGAGCGCCTCCCGATAGCCCTGTGAAGTTGTGCAAAGTTACCTAAGTACGCACCCACACACCCCGGGACACCTTCACTGGTACTGGTCAAGCGCCTGGAGGCGGGAGACCAGACAATCAGCAGAAGTACCGTCTAAGATAGCAAGGAATCAAGCGGCGTGCAGGCACTGGTTTCACATGCTCTCTCGGGGTTATTAATGCTAATGCTTTGGGTGATTGTCTGCCTGTCTGGGGCTCGGATCGCCGGACCACGGGGATACACAGGTGCACAACGAAGTACTGGATTGCTATAAGTAGTGCCGGTTGTGGACGAGGAGATGCGGTTCTAGGTTGTTCTGCCCAATAGCGGGATGTCCATTTCATGCTGGTGTTTGGAGAAATGAGGAGCACTTCGTCGGCGTGACAAGTGGAAAAGTGAGGATTTGCCAAGGGAGTTTCCGCCGACGTGCCCCGCAGGTCCGACGATCCCGCCGTAAGCTTGTTGCTGGCAGCGGTCGATGATTGCCCCGGCGCCATGGCATTGAAAACAGACGGCCATTTGTAGCTTCAAGTCTGCACTCATTCGCAGCGCACTGCGACAGGGCACAAGACTCTGCCAAAAACTTAAGCTGCCGGTGAAGGCAATGGGGGAGACGCGGAGCTGTCCCAACGTCGACACTGTTATGTTTCCCGCCTCGCTCCGTGCGAGTTAACGAATTCCGCTCCGACAAACACCAAATACAGTTAGGCAAACCCCGTCATCTCACCCCGCTCCGCCGCCATGCCACAAGTCATCTACACACTTGACAGTGCCATTGATGACTTCTTTTCAGAAGCGGGGGCGGCGTCGTCCAGGCTGCAATGCGACGAGGCTGCCCGGAAACGATGTGGAGGAGAGATCCGGCCCGTCAACATCCAGGGCATGACTAGCTATACAGTCATTGCAGGGCAGGGCGGCAACAAGATCGTTCAGTTCCGGGAGCAGACTGCCTTGCTGGACATGCGCATGATAGCGCTGGCTAAAGACACTCACAAAGACGTCGTGGCTAGCTGTTCTGAGCTGGGGTTGGTCGGCAACCCAAACGGCTCACCGCTAACAATGTACGAGATGGACAGGCTTCCTGGGGAGAATTATATCACCGCTCGCCCCTCTTTCGCTTATGAACAACGTTTGAACACCATATACAGCCTGGCAAGGTTTGTTTAGACTGAGATCCTTCATCTCTCTCACCGTCAACCTGCTGACATGAAATGAAGCTTTTTTGCGCAGTCGTGGCTGAAAGGCACACCTACAGATTCGAGTTTGGCCGACGTTTCTGTTATTAGCGCCGAATGCCAGGCCAGGTTTGAATACTTAGCTGGCGCCCTACCCGAGCGTTTCTTGCCAGGCATCACTGAAGTACAAGTCGGCTTGCTGGCTCTCCTTGACGGAAGCTATCCGTTGGTCCTCACACACAGCGACCTCAACGAGATGAATATCCTGGTCAATCCCGACAACGGCAAGATCACAGGCGTCGTCGACTGGCCCGATGCAAGCATCCTACCATTTGGCTTCAGCCTGTACGCGCTGGAGAACGCCCTCGGCAGCATGGGCCCGAGCGGATGGAAGTGGTTCGACAACGCGGATGACCTGAGGGCCGCATTCTGGACGGCTTTCGGGGAGCAGACTGGCGTATCGGAGCCTCAGACGCAACTTATTAAACTTGCAGGAAAGGCCGGCATCCTCATCCGCTATGGAACTGCCTACAACAGCGGGCTTTCGGGAATGCTAGGGGTGCGAGACCCGGACGATGAGGATTTTAGATATCTTGATGCACTGCTGTTCTGAGGAGTAGTTCCCCATGTTTTAGCGATTATGCGCCTACGTGCATGTGCGTCTGAGTTTTTGCGATTATACACTGTTCTTGATCTGTGCCTCGCTAATTGGAACCTTCTGTTTCCAGAAGACCAGATTGGAATCTGCAGTGGCCCCAAGTGTCAGATGTGTCAATGTAACATGTCTCTATCTACTACAGGGATATGTCTTTCTGCATTTTCTCACCCTCCTTCTCGGCTTTGAAGCCCACTGGAAAAGGCAGCACTAACGTTATAATAGTAGGCAACACATGGTAACACGACTTACACGAGAGACGTGCTGGTTTCAGACACGATGCCAACAACACGATGACTTCTGTGAACTCCCCAGATCGAGATTTGATCCACTTCAATGACTGCAGTCGCCTAATGATCTCGATTTCTTTCCCCAAGTCCCAGGCATCGTCCAGTAATTCAGAAGCGTCGCTTGAAAGCAAGGCGAATGATTTGTCTCTTCTCCACGCTGCGGCTCCGGCCCTCCCCAACCGGAGACTTAAGTGAGAACGCGCTAAACCAGATACGGGCATTATTTTGAGAAAATCAAAGCAACAGGGACATCCTGCCTTTGTCTGCTCCCACTTCCAGCATCGTGTTAGTAATCTGGGCACGCATCGTGAACTAGGAGGAGCTTGTGAAGCTGCCCGTTGACGAACACGCCCCATACTGGGTCTAACCGGAATAAGGCATTATTTTGAGACATTGATATTTCTCTTTGGTGGGCCATCACATTGCCATGAATATATGTATGATATAAAAAAGATCCCTATGGGTGACAAACAAGTGTGTACTGTAGAATCTCAAATCTCGACAGCACTGCACAGAATGGTATCATCGGAGACACTAAAGGCGCAGCCGTCCCTCGCTCGCTACGACGCGACAGATCCCTCAACCACGCCCGAGAAATTAGTCGAGATCATAAACCGCGATGGCGGTGTCATAGTAGAGAAGCTCATCACTCGTGACCTCGCAGAAGCAATCAAGAAGGATCTGAAGCCACACTTTGACGAAGATATCCCCGACAAATACGGCTTCTTCCCACCGACAACTCAGAGAGCCTCCGGCCTGCTGGGCATTTCAGACAACTGCGTCGAGCTCGCATGCAACAAGCTCTACACCGACGTCGCCAACATCCTCGTCTCCTCGTCATACACTTTTTGGAGGGGCGACCAACAGAAGACCGTCAGCGGGAAGCCTATCATCTCCTCGACGGTTGGATTCCGTGTGAACCCGGGCGGAACGCGGCAGGTCTTGCATCGCGACGACAAGTAAGCCATCTGTTGTGGTCACCATGACGATTTTTGAGATACTGACTTAGATTTAGCGACTATCATCCGCATGACAAGAAGCTGCCGGTGATGATCGGATGCGTGACGGCATTGACCAAGACTACCGCAGCCAACGGCGCCACAGTGCTAATCCCAGGGTCGCACCTATGGGGCCCGGAGCGGCGGCCTCTCGACGAGGAAGTTGTTCCTGCTGAGCTCGAGCCCGGCGATGCGTGCATCTTCCTCGGAAACACCTATCACGCTGGCGGGGCAAACATCACCAAGTGCGTACCTCGAAAATGCCGAAAGTACTGCTTTCCCCTCGGTAATTCGCTAACCACGACACACAGGGACGAGTACCGTGAGACCGTAGGAATATTCCTCTGCCAGCCGACCTTGCGCCCGGCGGAGAACCAGTTCCTCATGGTCCCACTGGAGAAGGTCAGGAAGATGAAGCCGCAGGCTCAGAGGCTTCTTGGATATGGCCTGTGTGAGCCGGGAGTAGGTTTTATGAAGTACCAGGATCCTATGAGGGTATTGTTTGGCGTTGAGGATGAGGAGACTGTCGACTTCTGAGCGATTTAACACAGCGCGTATGCGTGGCTGGAATCCGTCTCATCGAGGCGCCGTGGCTTCAGACGACAAACAAACGTTTGCCAGACGTTTCCCTGGTCCGAGCCAGTGATCTCCAGTCAACGTTCGAGCCGGCCCAGAAGCTTTTGAGGAAGTCGACCGCATCTAGATAGTAGTCGAATCTCGTCACTTCATAGATAGCAGTGAACATGGACAGGATCATCATTTGACGGGGTTCATTGTCGTGGCAAGCCGTTCCGGCGATGAACGTCGGCCAAGCAAGGTTTTGTACGAATCCATGGACATCCTCGAATCCTGATAGTTGGTCAAACAACCTCGTGCATGCCGTCACCCAATGGGCACTTTCCTCGTCTCCATATTTGAGACACTGGAACGCATACAGAAGTCCTGCGTGGTGATATATCTCTACCAAGCGCACAAAATCGCGGGCCATTAGCGATCCCTCCAGCCCGAGACGGCCTGCTGCGATCAAGGTAGCTCCTCTGGCTTGCTCCAACTCCGACTGGACTGCATTCAAATTCAGAAAGCTTTCTGGGGCTTCAATCGGGTGCAGGCCTTCGGGTTGTTCAATAGACTGCAGTGTGATTTGATGCAGGAGTTTGAGGTATTTTGAGAAGAGCAGGAAGTCTGAGCCTGGTGCCGGGGTGATTGCATTCTTGATATTATTCTCGTCGAATGTCGTGGTGGCCGCTATTATATCTTCGATAGCTAGTTGGTTCCGGAGGAAAGCAAACAGCTCGCGGCCTTCCGCAGAGACTGAGTGGTTGAATATGTTGACGATCGTCCGGGCCGCTTGCCTGTGGCCCTCGGCGGCCTCAAGACGACATCGTGCATTTTCATAGTTATTGATGATTAGGATTGAGGCGAGCATCCACTCTGCGTCAGCAATATCAGACTGACTGTCCAAGTCGATACCTTCGGCGACCTTATCAGTCATCTCTTTGGCTCGGGTCTGGATCAGCTGAAGGCACTTGTCGCGAGCGCTTTCAGCCATCGCTGCGATATTCTCAAGAGGATATGCTCCCCAACCATGTTGAGCGGCGAAAGCCACAATGGCGAAGCGAATGGCTGGTTGATGTTCAGCAAGAGGGATGACATGCTTGCGATAAGCATTCTCCTCGGAATCTAGCCACACCATGAGGCCCGCAAGATTTCGCCGATAATACTCCATGAAGCAGGAATTCGATGCTAGATTTTCCATCTGATCAGACGTAACAGTATCGAGCCTTGTCCATCCGCGTCGATCTGAGGTCCCGGGCATTGCCACCACTCGGAGCTGGGCATTAAGCGGGGGCATCGGAGTAGCCCTCGGAGAAGCCGGACCAGATGCTCTCGTGGGCACCGTCCGGCCCTGAAGATGTCCTCTTGCTGCCACACCGTTGATCCATCGTAGCTGGCGGTTATATCCAGGGCAATGCAGGCCTTTCTTCGAGCACTTGTTGCAAGTCGGACGTTTGAGGTCGCAACGGATCCGTCGCCGCTCGCAGTTGGCACAGCCTTTTGATAAGGTCAGTGCTCACCGACCATGGGAACGAGCCAAGTGCCGGTGCATGGGCATACCTTTCTCTGTGACAGATTTTACAGCTCTATTCTTGTGCGCATAGCTTCGGCCTGCTGTTGGCATCGCGAAACTTGCTCCCGGCAGCTGGTGGTGGCTGACAAGACTTGACGCTCTTCGAGGTTGGGTCCTGGAGTAGGATTTTGCAAGGGCGGGGCCGTCGAATCCGCTCCGTCAGTTCGTCCAGCCTCCGGCCGCGTTCCGGGCTCCCGGCCCGATCGGCTTCGATGGCCGTTGAGGGAGAAGCCCCTCATGTCCCGTAACGCCAAACGCATTAGTGGCTGTGGCTGGATGCGCGGTTAGCATGACAAAGCCGACCATTTTGATCTTTGGAACCGACCAAAAATAAAGCAGCCTCCGTTGTTCCGATTGGTCACAGCGTTTCACGAAGCTTGTTCGGGTACACTGCACACCTGCGCATGCAGCATGGGTGGCATGCAAGTTCAGATCACCATCCTGGCATTGTTGCCTAAGATGCACTAATATGTGGCCTATATAACAGTTCCCATAAGGTGGTTAGACCCTCTACACTTGACAGTCGTAGTGACACAGCCGTTTCCCACGAGCATTTGTAGACACTCATCTCTCACGTCAAAAGCTCGCCATGGAAGAAGAGTACATCAAAAGGGCCACGGTCTCGCCGCATTGGCTCTCTGGCGGAAATTCATTCTGGTACCGCCGTTACGTTTCCGCTGAGGAATCCGAGTTCATACTCGTGGATTGCGTGAATGGGACCCGCGGACCAGCGTTCAACCACGAGGCTCTTGCCAACGCGCTGAAGAGTTCACAAGAACCGGCAGAGCTCGAGAACGATATAAGCCCGACCTCGCTGCCCTTCACCTGGATCGAGTTTGCTCAACAGGGATCCTCAATACGTTTTCTTTGGAATCAAGAAAAATGGGAATTTGATCCCGACAACAACCTCAGAGCATGGGACGGTAATTTCACACAGGCTAGAGACCAGCTTCTCATCGAGGAGCGTCCCTCTCTCGAGGGAGGCCAAGATATAACCGTCTTCTTCGCCAATAATACCGATGGCCCTCTTGAGCTCTACTGGATCGACCCCGACAGCAACGAAACCTTCTATGACGAGATCGGCCAGGGCGAAACAAATGAACAGTCGACATTTGCAGGCCACGTGTGGAAACTGGTCGACAAAGAGACACAGGAGACGAAGGCGATTTACGTTGCGCCAGACGAAAACATGGACTACATTACCATTGATGAGAACACCATGACAGATAAAAGGGCCAGAGAGAGGCAGGAAGTTGTGACGAGTCCTGTCTCAGTGAAAGACCACAATGTCTGGCTAACAGACGCCGAAGGTCGCGAGGCCAAGCTATCATCTAACGGGTCCGAGGATCGCCCCTACGACGATGCCAATATCCATTTGTCCCCAGACAAGAAGTTTGCCGTCGTTTGGCAGTACACGCCGGAGGAAGAGCATATACTGTATCTCCGCGAGTCAGCACCCGCAGACCAGCTTCAGCCAGAGATGCAGGAAATCGACTATTTGAAACCAGGCGATCGCGTCAGAGTCGATCGCCCACGGATGTTTGATCTGGAATCCAGGAGCGAGGTGACTACCAGCAGCACCCTGTTCGAGAACCCGTACGAGATCGAGCACATCGGCTGGAGTGAGGACAGCTCCGAATACCGCTTCATATTCAATGAGCGGGGCCACCAGCATCTCCGCCTCATAGGGATCAAATCCACAGGCCAGGTCAGGGCCTTGATTGAGGAGAGCAGCAAGACCTTCATCGACTACTCCAGCAAGCTGTATCACCGCCTGGTTGAGGGCACGGACAAAATGCTATGGTTCAGCGAGCGGGATGGTTTCAACCACCTGTATCTCTTTGACTTGAAAAGCGGCCAATTGAAGAATCAAATCACGAGAGGGAAATGGAATGTCCACTCGGTCACCCGCGTTGACGAGCAGAGGCAGCGGATATTCTTTCAAGGATATGGCCTGGTCGTGGATCAAGATCCTTACTACGCACACTTAGCCCACGTTGGCTTTGATGGCGAAGGCTTTCAGGTACTCAGTGAAGGCGACGGGGATCATCGATGGGCGTTGTCTCCGGATCATCGCTACTTCATCGATACATTCTCACGGGTTGATCTTCCACCTCGGTCTATTTTAAGGAATTTGGAAACGGGTGAGAAGATTCTAGACTTAGAGGGAGACGCTGAAGACAGCAAATCGCTGCTTGCGAAAGGCTGGGTAGCTCCGGAAAGATTCACAGCTCCTGGACGAGACAACGAGACGCAAATCTATGGGATCATCATTCGCCCGGCGCATCTCGACTCGTCGAAGATGTATCCCGTTATCGAGTGTATTTATGCTGGTCCAGGGGGCTTTGAAACACCAAAAGCGTTCTCAGCGTTGTCTGATCTGCGACAATGGGCAGACCAGGGTTACGTCGTGGTTATGCTAGACGGCATGGGGACGAATTGGCGCTCCAAGAAATTTCAGGATGTCTGCTATAAGAACCTCAAAGACGCAGGATTGCCAGACCGGATCGCGTGGATCAAGGCAGCAGCCGAGACCCGCCCGTGGATTGACACATCTCGTGTCGGTATTATGGGTGGCTCGGCCGGGGGCCAGAACGCGGTGGCCGCACTCATCCACCACGGCGACTTTTATAAGGCTGCCATCGCGGACTCGGGGTGTCATGATAACCGGATGGACAAGATATGGTGGAATGAACAGTGGATGGGCTACCCGGTGGACAAGTCTTATGAGGATTCGTCGAACGTGGTTCACGCAGGCAAGCTGAGGGGGGCTCTGATGTTGATTGTGGGCGAACTTGATGACAATGTCGATCCCGCGTCAACTTTCCAGTTGATCAAGGCTCTAAACGATGAGGATAAGGACTACGAGTTTGTGTTCATACCTGGAGGTGGCCATTGTAGCGGTGGGATGAAATTTGCGCTTCGTCGACAGCAGGAGTTCTTCAGACGTCATCTACGCCCCTGATCTTGTTGTTGAGTTGGAGATGCACAAGACCAGCATCAGGGTCGAGAAGGGCGGGCGGGCCTGGGTCGAATCGCGGTAGAAGAGCGCCCGAACACCCACGTTGGCAATCTCTTTGGGGAACGCAAGCAAGCACGAAATATCGGAAGCATTACGGCGGATTAGACATGATGAAATGCATTCAATAGACTCGTACAACATCAGCCTCGCTTTACATGCTCGTCCTGGTTGCCCATCGCCTCCTTTTTGTCTAGCCCAGCAGTACATGAGGTTCTTGCGACACCTTTGTCTACATGCCATCGTATCCGTACAGGTCTTGCGAGGTCCATCTACTCTTCATCTCGGACAGAAAAAGAAAAAATACAGGCGCACACAGGTAGGCATGGACTGACCTGACCAAGTCCATCCTTGACCCTCCATCCGTCCATCCATCATATCTCTCTGGTATCCTCCATGATCGCAGCAATACACGCCCGCTTCATGCGTCATAATTCATCACTCATTATCTTCCTTCGACTCTGCCCATCCCATGACATCCTCTCTCAGCACCGGAAACAACGATCCCCAATTACCCCCCTCCAGGGCTTACTCCTTAACAGGACCCCGGCTCTGACTCCGACCCCTTTGCGTCCGTAGGTCACACTTCCGCACCACAGTAATATTCCCCCTATCCTTAGCATCCCGCACAACAACAAGCGCAAGATCATCCCTGACACCCGCAGAGCTCTTCTTTGACACAGCCGAGCTGCGCGACGAGACGCTCCTCGCCATGCTCGGCGCTCTGCTCCTGACCTTCCTTCTCTCAGGTGCAGGAGGCGGCGGTGGCGGGCCGACCAGACTCGGGCTCGGTGGGATGGGAATATCAGCCGGCTGCGTCGGGGACAGCTGCTCGCTGGGCGGTGGCGATTGTGGGAGGGGGATGTGCGCGCCGTTCAGCCCACCGGAGATATCGTGCTGCGCGGCCGTCATAGCCGCAATAAGACTGTTCGCCGCGGCCAGCTGCTCCGCCAGCCTTGCACACTCCCCACGCAGGGTCGGGACCTGGCTCGCGTGGCTCTCGAGCTCGGCGACCCTCGCCTCGAGACCGGCCTTCTCTGCTTCGAGGGTGGGCACCTTGGCGGCTTCCTCCTCTAGGCCGGGCACGCGGTCCGCGATGGCCTTGGTGTGGCTTAGTTCCACCTGGGCGACGATGAGGGCTGAGGCGGCAGAGTCGCGCTCGCCTTCGAGCTGGGTAATGCGTTCGCCCAGCTGGGTCTTGGTCGTCTCGACCGCGGTCGTGAGCTCGGCGTTCTTGGCTTCCAGGTCGGCTGTCTTGATGTTGAGCTGTTGGTTTGCGGACTGGAGGTCCTCTAGCTCTGTCTTGTTGTCTCCTGGTGGTGCGAACTCGACGACCACGACGTCCCTCTCGTCCTCGACGGTGGGCTTTGGCGGACCTGCCGGTGCGGGAGCTGGCTCCTCTGGTGGAGGTGGTGGCGCATCAGCAGGAGTTGGCTGAGGCTCGGCAGCTTTGCTCTCTTCCAGGGCGGCGGCTTTCTTCTTGAGCTCCTCATGCTCTGCCTCGAGGGTCTTGCTGCTGTCCAGCAGTTTGGCTACTTCGCCGTCGGAGGCTGCAAGCTTCGTGCGGAGGTCGATCAAGTCCTTCTCCTGGTCGACGGCCAGCAGTTTGTGGCCGTCAAGCTGGATCAGTAGAGTGTCTCGTTCCGAGGCGAGTGCGTCGGCTCTCGACTGCTCAACACCAGTCTTGGTCTTTTCCTCTTCGACCCGGGCCTTCTCTTCGTTGAGACTGGCCTCCAGAGACCTGACGGACTCCTTGAACTTCTCAACATCTGCATGTGCTCCGTCAATGTGAACGTTGAGGACAGAAATCTGCTCCTCCAAGTCTTGCACCCGGAGATCGTGGCCCACAGTCATGCCGGAGATGAGGGCGTCCTTGGCAGCTTCAAGCCCTTCCATCTGCTTATTGTGCTCATCCTTGAGCGAAGCAATGTGCTGCTGGGTCTCCTTGGCGCGTGCCTCCAGATTGCTAGTCAGGCTCTTGATCTGCCCGTCGCGGTCCTTGATCTTATCCTCAAGGCCATCCTTCTCCTTCTCCAGCGCCCCAATTTGCTTCATCAGCCCATGCTTCTCCTCCACAAGTCCCTTCATCCCGTTCTCCAGCTCGGTGATGCGGTGCAGGTAGCTCTTGACATCCTGGTACAGGCCATCCCGCTCGCCATGCAGCGCCGTGATCTCCTTCTGCTGCTCGTCGACCCGCGACTCGAGCGGGCCCACGCGGTTTTGGAGGGACTCCTTGATGATCTGCAGCGAGGCGACCTGCTCGACGACGAACCGTTCCTTGTCGCTGACGTGGCTCAGCGTCTTGGACAGGTCGGCGCACCGTTTCTCGAACTCGTCCTTGATGCGCTGCAGCTCGGCGCGCTCCGCCTCGGTGGCCTCCAGCGTCTTGGCCTGGGCGTCGAAGCGCGTCTTGAGGTCCGCCAGGATCTTGCCCTGGTCGATGAACGACTCCTGCAGCTTGTCGTGCTCCCGCTGCGCCCGCTCGATGTCGCTGAGCTTCTTGTCCAGCTGCTGCTTTTCCTTGTGCCGCGCCTTTTCACGCTCCTTGTCGGCCTTCTCGCGTTCCTTGGCCGCCTTCTCTCGTTCTTTCTCGGCCTTTTCGCGCTCTTTCTGGGCGTTCTCGAGCTCCGTCTTCTCCTTCTGGAGTCTCTTCAGCTGTCGCTCGTGCTCCTTCTTGCGCTCAAGCTCGGCGGCCTCTTCCTTGAGCTTCCGTTCCAGCTCGGCCCTCTCTTTCTCCCGGGCCTGGAGCTTGGACTTCTCGATTTCCAGTTCCAGCTTCTGCACCTCCTTCGTCTGCTGGACGAGCTCCTTGCTAAGATTCTTCTCCTGCTCGGAGAGCGTCGGCCTGGCGGGCTTCTCCTCCACCTTGGCCTTGACCTTCTCAGGCTCGGCAAACCTCACCGAGGGCACCCGCTTGAGCGCTGATACTGGGGCTGGCGCCGCCTTGGCTTCCTTGGCCTGACTCTGCTCGGCCTTGAGCTGGGCAATCTTGTCCACCAGGGCCTCCTCCACCAGCTGCCTCTTCCGGGCCTCGTCGCGCTGCTCGCGGGAGTCCGACCGGTTGACCTCGATATGAACATAGGGAGCGCTGCTGTTGCTGCTCCGAGCTGTCGAGGAGTTTGCGGAAGAGGTATAGCTCTTGGAGGAGTGGCTACTTGTCACCGTCTTGGTCGATGACGAGCTGGAAGACTCCTTGCTGCCATTAGAGAGGATGGACTTCTGTGTTGTGTGGCGGAGGATGGATGGGCGAGGGGTCTCGGCCACCGAGCGAGACTGGGGCGGTTCTCGCCCATGTGACTGAGTAGGCGTCGTGGTCCTGGACGAAGCGGTTGTCTGAGTTGGTGTGGTGTGATACGTATCACCCTTCTCAGTCATGTCCGACATGACACTGGTCGCAGTGGTGCTAGTGGACAGGCACGACGCGCTGTCTCCCTCCGAATCCCAGACGTTGTCACCCGAGTAGTGGTCCATGGAGATGGTCGAGTTGGACATGGACAACTGCGTCGTCAGGTCCGTCGGCCGGCGGTACGGGACCGTGGGCTCAGTAGGGAAAGCCCCTGGCAGATGCATCTGCATAGAGGGCTGGCTGACATGTGGTCCCAAGGGCCCCGAAAGATCCAGGTGATTCACACCTGGTGCATTGGTGGAGAAGGGGTTGGCAGCTAGAGGCGGTACGGATCGGCTGCTGTTCGAGGACACGACCGGCGGCTGTGGCGCCGCGGGTGCCTCTCTGATTCCATGTTGGCTGCCGAAGATGCTCGGTTGTGTGCTGCTGGCGTACATCGACGTGGGCCGTTGATAGGCCGGGGCGGTGGCACTGTGCGACAGCTGTGGCCTGTACGGCTCCTGCTCGAGTCCATAGACAGGTCGCGCAGGGGGAGCAGCAGCAGTGCTCGGGCCTGGCCGGGCAGTGCTGGCAGACTTGGTGGTCCTCGAGGGACGGAGCGAAGTGCTCTGGTGGGAAGAGCTGTTGCTGCTCGATGACGGTGGGGCACTTCCTGTGGATGCCTTGGTCGAGCTCATTGAGAGCCCGGATGTCTCAGAGGCGTCGTCATGGTCCATGTGGCGTGACAGCCGGTGAGACTTGGTGTCATGTGAAGTCGACCGTGTCGACGGGGACCTCGCCTGCCTCGTGCTAGACGACTCTTTGCTAGCTTCATTGTCGGCTCGCTGGTTGTTGTTCGTCTGAGTCTTGCTGTCCGAGGGCCGGAAGTAGTCCATGCCTGGGAAGGCCCAGGAGCCAGATGAGCGAGAAGTCATTGCTGCTGGCCCGCGGCTCAGATCCTGCCGTGGTTGTTGGTGGTGGTGTTCCTTCAATATCCTGCCTGACGTTGATCAATATGCGAATTCAGCGGTCTCGGTAACGCCTTGTGTTGTGGTACTGAAGTTGTGAGGACTTGATGCTCATGGTATATCGGCAGGGTCGGATGTGTGGTAAGTCGTCGTTGACTTTTTTTGTTTGTCGAGAATAATGAGCAGACCAAGATGGGCTGACTGAAAGGGTAAGGCGAGCTGCAGTATAAAAGGGAGCGATGTCAAACCGCACACATGCAGCTGGGCCAACGTCAGACAGTCACAAAGGGAATTACCACCCAAGGAAAAGCAGTCGATAAAATGTGCGTCTCAAGAGTGGTTCTGAGCGCAATAATTGCTGTGGCAGGCGTCCCAAAGAGGCAAGACGGGCTGTTCCTCGCCTGTCCGTCCCGCGATACAAACTTTCGTTGGGCACCGACGACATGGGTGTGCCCAGCTTTCAGCCAACAGGGGAGACGCTGTCGACGGCACGATGCATTCTGCCCTGCGTCTGCGCGGGCTGCAAATCCACACCCATCATGCGCTCGTCCGGTCTAGCCTGGATAGAGCAAGCGTTGCCAGGGGCCGAGAGGCACCACCTGGATATCCCGCTGCCATGCTGGGAATAAAAGTCGACTGGGTCTGGAGAATGGCAGAACACTGGTGGTTCTGGTGGAGGGTGTGGCCCGCCCCGGATTTCCAGGGGTTCCAGACTTGGTCGATCTGGTGGTTTTCTGTGGATGACGGCACTCTTTCTCCTCTCGTGGTGTCCACTCTGCTGCGTTCAGGATGCAGCATCTCTTGGCCGGCTGGCCTACAGCATTGGCCCACCGTGTTCTGGATGTCAATTGTGAGTCAAGTTCTGTCTTGCGAACTCTGGACCCTTCTCCCCAAATGCAGGCATACTCAGAGTAATCTCTCGCCTCACTTTCATTGGATCCGGATGCAGAGCACGGAAGCCCAAGAATTCGTTTTGTGGGTGGCAAAATTAGATTCGTGTTTTCTTGTGCGACGTCGAGGCTGGTGGTCGCACACCACACAGAGACGTGCATACGCCTCGCCTCGCCCTGGCTGGCTTTCTGACGTTTTCCCAGTGGTCTGGCTGGCTTGCCGGGCCGGTCAGTCAGTCCAGTCAGCGCCCGAGGCACACACACGCATACTCTCACACGCCAGCTGATGCTGCTGAGTTGTCTGCCATTTTCACCAGTCGCTGCCGATGACAGCTTGTGCTGTACGACTTGCCTTGGCCCAGATGACGGCGCCAGGGCTCTCGCCCAGCTTCCGGCTCAACAGTCTAGAGATCCGGGCTGTCTGCCGAATGGCTTGTCGGGTTTGCCCTGCTTGCGCGGTTATCTCCCAGCCACCGTCGTTGGCCCAGGAGCCGTAGCTGATTCGCGTCGTGGGTTCGCATGGCGCTTGCATTGGTTTACTTTTCTGATTCAGTGGGGCATGGCTGCAGTCTGTAGTCACCTGCACGCCCATCATCTCTTAGAAGGGCCAGAAGGCACACGTTCTGACAAGAGGGGGGCCGTGTTGGTGCCCGATTTTTTTCTGCCGTCCGGCATCCGCCCCCAACCCAACCCCTGATTCGTCCTGCTTCTTCGGATCGGCAACTTAGGGACCCTTGGGCGAAAACTTACCACACCATTTCGACCGAACGGGACAGTTCTGGGATCCTCCATTCAGTCCGTCTCCTTTCATTTCCTTCCTTCGACGGGACGTTTTATTTTTGGCTTCGGCCAAGTCAAGTTCATCGTTGGACGATTTCACTGTTGTAAAAGCACCAGGCTTCTCGTAGATTTTGATGGACTCGTTGATGGGTCCCGTCAATACAACTACCTAGGTACGCGTATTTGCTTAATCCGCACCTAAATCCTCAGGCGGATCTAGTAGGTACGTATTCACTCACAAGTCTGCTGTAATTCCTCTACTGTGTGGACGTGTGCATGGGGCATAAACGCTGCCGCACGCGGGTAGGGCTGCATGCCATGTGTTGGCTCCGTGACAAGTACGGATAGGCTACTCCTCTCCGGGGCTGCTAGGATTGTGGCTGCGCCCCAAGGACCCTGAGCATATGTCAAGGTAGACTGTCAGCAGCCATTTGATTCGATGACAGAATAGAAGTCGCATCCAAGGCGCTTGATTACAAGCCCTCTCAGCATGTGCATGGATTCAAGGGATAAGTAGAGGCACTGTAGTTGCCCAAACCTCAGGCTCTACCAACCCCTCCCATTTATGCACCGTAGGACGAGTGTACAATAGACTTGCTCACATACCTAGTTTTAAGGCTGCTCTTTCCCAGTCATTGAGCGAGTGGTGACTATACCCCAGGTGCTCAAGCCATTCTCGAGTGTCTTTGCCCCGATGGATGATCGAAGACGCTTCAAGCTCCCTGGGCTGGGGCAATTTATTAACCCGATAAACATCTTCAAATGCCTGCACAACGTTGATAGCGGTACTTCTCGCTTGATGACTACTTGGACTATATTTGCACTCTCAGTTGGGCGACAGATGTAGGCCAGCCTGGTCGGGCGTCCGTCAAGGCTGTCCAACCGCCCCTTGGCTGTCGCCCGAGGAGCGCACATTGTCCGCTACCAGTGAGTGGTCTCCCGGTCCTCCTGCGGGCATCTTCATGGCCTCCGACTGGTCCACGTACACTCGGATCGCATAATGCAGTAGTAGTCTTGTGTGGCGCGGGGATATGTGGCCGGTCTGTTCTCCATCACTCGCAACCGTACGTGTTGGGCCTGTCTTGGGCTGGGCCTCAACCTTGGTAACTGATAGGTAGCATCATCAATCCCAAGCGGCTCACATCCCTACGTTGACACGGAACCAAGGCTACCTCTATGGAATGATAGTCCCTGACTGCCTACCTAGGCAGCTACGCATAGGAGCTCTCCGAGGCTCTCTTTGAGTTGACAGGCTTTCTACACTTCGCAGCCCGCATAACGCTAGGTAGAATATGTATCATGGATACTACCAGATTTCAGTCTCGATTGCCTCGTTGAGCATGTCGTATAGACTCGCAACTCCCTAAGGACCTCCATTTAATATTCAATACCCTGAATCTGCCGACTCAGCTCTGCCCCTCCACATAAAGCTCGTACTCATACGCCGAAAAGATGAATGGCGCCACACCCTTGAGGTCATTCTCGAAGAGAGGGATGCTAGCATAATACTGCATATGCGTTAGTACATAGCCACTCATCCACAGCGGGTCGGCAACATCGATCTTACCTCAAAAGTCCCGTTGGAACTCAGACTCCCCGTCTGCACCGTCCAGCCCCAGACCAGCCCCCCATCGCTCTCCGTCTTCTCCGCAAAAGTGCCAGTCATGAGGTCCCACCCGCTCGTCGCCGCGGCCTCGTACTGCTCGCCAGAAACATACCCGAGGCGCAGGCTCTTGAACAGCCCGTACACAAACATCGCCGAGGCGGAGCTCTCGATGTAGTTGCCCGAGCGCGTCTCCATCCCGGGGTCCATGATGTTGTACCAGCCCTTGTACACCTTGTCCTGAGCGGCGACGACGGCATCCGCGAGGCTCTGCAGGTAGATCAGGAGGCGCTCTCTGCCGGGGTGGTCCTCTGGGAAGTAGTCAAGCGTGTCTACGAGTGCCATGATATACCTGTCTCGGCGTCAACTTGGGCGATCTCAGCAAACACTATTATGGGACTGAAGGGGGCTCACCATCCAACAGCACGGCCCCACACGTGAGGCGATGCACCGGTCTCGGGATCAGCCCACACCTTCGTCTTGGAGACATCGAATCCATGGAGCGGGAGCCCATTCGTGCGCTCACGGTCGACGGTCGTGCCCGCGTCGATGAGATCGAACTGCAGCGCGATATCGTCCCACGCCGTGGTGTTTTCAGGCTCGAACTCATACGTCCATCGCGCATAGAAAACATCCAGCATGTAGATCCCATCAAGCCACATCTATTTCGGGCCAGGTCAGTCTCCACGCACATTCGGAGTTCAAGCCATCGATGCACCAACATACCTGATCAATGTAGTCTGGGTAGCGGTGGTAGAACCCTCCATCCGGCGTCCGGCGGCTGCGGTCGATCTGATCCCTCAGGATCTTGGCCGCAGTCTTGTAGATCTCCTCACCACCAGTAATGTTATACATGTCGAGGAACGCATGCCCAAAGCGGATATCATCGATCGAGTTGCTGTTATTATACATGAGGATGCTTCCGTCATTGGCCGGGTAGAGCTGGATGTCCACGTGCTTCTCGATGTACGCCTTATACTTGTCATCCCGGGTGCGGTCGTACGCGAGCTTCACGCCGGACAGCAGCGCCGACACGGTGTAGGCGTGTGTGGGCTCGATGCCGTGCTTGATCTGGCTGTCGGCCATCCATGTCAGGTAGCGAGGCTGCCCGTGGAAGTCACCTGGCGAGATCTTCTGGGCCGGAGGGATGGTGAACCAGCCATTGGGCAGAGAGACGTTGTTTGCCGCGAGGGCGGTGCCGGCTAGTGCCAGGTTACCAAGAAACGACTTCATGATGATCGATGGTCTTTGTAGCTGCGCCCACGCTTATCACGATAGTATTCTCATCGTGCCGAGTTCCGGCCTTTTATAATCTCTTCTTGTCCCTGGCTGACCCCTAGTCTTGATGCTCACGGAAAATTGGACGGTAGCAGCTCTGCACCCAAGACTATACTGTCCATGTAGTGCAAGCCGGCCAAGCACTTCTCCTCCTCATTTCTCCCTTGTACTAAATCGCTCGGCTCTTTACATTCTCGTTGCATTCGATGGTTAGTCTTGGTACAGTCCCACATATCCACAGGGTCGCACAGCGTGATTGGAAGGTCAGGCATATGAACGGTGAAGGCTGGCGATCGGTGGGATATGCTCGCCTTTGAGATAGCGCGTCGAGTCTCATCATAACGACGGAAATGTCATCGGAAAAGTGTCTCTGCGTCCAGAACACCGGGGCCGATGTTGAGTTATTGGACGGATAAATATTTAGGGCGCATGCGGCGATACTTGGCACTTTGCGGGGAAATGGGTATCCTCATGTTGCGTGCAACCTCACTGGCTGGGCAAGGAGCACACATGACTGGGTACAGGTAATTTTGTGAGGTCGAGGATTCGTACTCGCAGAAACGGAGAGTACACCCGCCCTGCGGAACAACCTCACTTAACACAACCTCCTAGAGGGTAACCTCCTATGGGACAGCCTCCTATTAGATAACCTCCTATAGGATAACCTCCTTAAAGATAAGGCTATATAGGATAACCTCCTATAGGATAACCTCTTATAGGACGACCTCCTATATGATAACCAGTTCGGGTGTACCCTCTGCTTTTGCGGGTGCGAATCCCCGATCTCAATTTTGTGATGTGCTCTCTCTTACGCGTATAAGAAACCAACGTTCTAACACGCAAACTTCAATATTGTGTTCCTGGGGATCAACCGAGCGCTACTAAAAACCTACCCCCACGCCCGCCCTTTGACCATATGGCTCGAGGCTGGCACTTCAGCAACTTGCCTCGTCCAAGAGTCCGTTCTCCAAATAGAAACACTCCAGTTGCTTTGAAGCAGTCCGTCAGCGACATCCTGACGCATCCAGAAGGAGGCCGTGCTGGTGTCTGTGACATATTTGAAAGTGTCCACAACGTGTAGCCCCTTCGTCCGGATCTCCTTGGCCTTCTCGGAATTTTCTCCAATCTCGTCATCGAGCAGCGTCGCCCTTAGCGATCGCGGCATTGTGCTGAGTTCTGTGTTATAGAAAACAAGGATGAAGTGCGGGATACGCAACTGGGCATTCTTAACACTGAAGTCTGGAAACGTGACAGAACACTCGCAGACATCTGTCAGCGTGACCTGGGCTCCATCAGCAACGACGAACCCGAACGGCATCAGGCTTCTCCATATGCCCAAGAGTGTGGTGAACTCAGCAATCCATGGAGCGACATTGATCTGCCTGAGCGGATGCAGCTTGTCCACGTCCTCCGCATTCATGACTTCCTTTCTGGGGGCCCTTGCCGTGGCTATGATGGCGCCAGACGAAAGATTTTCGACCACGGTTCCGAGCCAGTGGGCTGGATAGCCCCTTTCAGCGAGGCGAACGATCAGCCGCATGAAAGCAGTCAGATTCAGAGGCGCATAAACTGGGGCCCCGTCATCTGGGTCGCGCTTCGCAGGCAGGCAAATCTTGAGAAAATGAGCGTACAGCCACCTCTCAAAGCGCCCCCGGGGCATGAGCTCCTTCCACGGGAGCTTGCTCTTTGGTCCCGACAGCTTCCATGCCCAGTATCGGTCGCCCAGGTAGAACTTCTCTCCTGGCTCATCTGCTGCGCCGTCGTACTGATCAAAGAGCTCGGCGCCGAAGTGATTTCTGACCTCTTGCTTGCTCGACATGAGCAGATATTCGGACAGGAAGTGCTCTTGTGACTTGAACTTTGGCGGATTCAGGAGACAATTGTACTGGAAGCTGGAATTGTCCCCTTTCAACAATGCCTGAGCATACTCGAGTGGGGCGAAAATTCCACCCACGTAGTCGCTGTGGCTCAGTGTCAATTGTATTCTCCACCTCGATGGTCTGCAAAAGTCGGAGATTCGGAATCTCAGAGAAGGTTTGCGTCAGTGGGGACTCACGGAATATTACTCATGTGTACACGGTCGAATCTCTGAGGAAGTGACGCAGAGAGGCTCTTCCCGGCTCGGCCGTCCAGGTCGCCATGTCGGATTTTCTCCATGGTGTCTGTCATCTCCCCAGCTATGATCTCCACACGAAGCTTGGAGGACCTCAGGATGTGGTGCAAAGAGTGGCCGACCACGAAGAAATAGGATGCTACGAGTTCAATAAATCCTCTCTGGCCAGGCATTGGGGTTGGTGATATGTCGCCCAAAAGATGCGTGGCGACGGCCACTGGGTCCCCGTTCACCGCTGTTAACTTCGTCCATTCAAGGCCCGCGGGCCTATCGGCTTGAAAGTTGCGCTCGTTCTTCGCCTCCCACACGAGATCGATCATTGTCATGTTCGTCTTCCAAGTCTGATTGATGTAGTGGTCAAAGTTGCGCCGACCTTGCTCCCGGGTGTCTCGCTTTTTAGACCACGCCAGCTCGAGAACAGGCCCAACCTGAGGTTCATGTCGGCGGATAAAACCATCAGGCGGTGGGACTATTGAAAATTTGCTGAATATCGCGTCATCTTTCTCGCATGTGGCAGGTGTTGGGCCGGTATCCGACAATCCGTTCATCATGCGACGCATTTTGACATCCTGCCCCGCGGCTCCGATCATCTTCCTCATGTTGTCTGGGCGATAGAGATCTTCCAATGGGGCTGACCACAGGCGCAGGTGCTGAAGGACTTGTATCCTCGTATCGTCTGACATGATAACCCACTTGAGGAAGGGATTCTTCGGACTGTTCCGCTCAAGTACACCTATAAGGTCCGATATGAATCTGGACACAGTCGCATGGACAAACGGCGGCACAACCTGCCCGATGTAGAGGTAAGCAATAACCCACGTTAGATTTTCACCCGCTTCACTGCCGAAGTCCTCGTTCGAGGGCAGCTGTGACATAACTCTCAGCACAATGAGGATTCGAGCTAGAGAAGCCGGTTTCAGATCAACGAGAGTAAAGTGGAGCTCCTTCGGGAGATGGCGATCCACTAGATCCCCATCTGGCAATGCGATGGTGTTCAGAGTCGCCCATAGGTGGCGTGCATCACCGATCCCGCACATGAGGAATGACAGACTGGTTTCGCGGCGGGACTTTGCCGCCAGCTGGAGCTTTTTGTCAAAGAGGGATGCCGCTAGGTCGTGGCCAATTGGATAATACTCGGGCTCATCTTGTCTGCAGAGATGATCAGAGGGAGGAGAGTGACGGCGATGGATTTCCTATCTTACAAACAGGGCTTGTACCGGGGCAGGCGATCCAGCACATGACGTCTCAACTTCTTGATGTTCGTATCTGAGTCACCCATCCCTTCGGATACTCCTAGGCTGTCTGCAATCGAGCCCTTCCCAGATAGATCACCGCACTTCTCAAGCGCTGATCGAGCCTGCTGGGTCTGCAAGCAGTGCAGATGGCATCGGGCGAGGCGGAGGTATAGCTTGTCCCTCGACGGAGACTCGTCACCTGTCAGCGATAAGGCTTTCTGGGCGAGTTCCGCTGCTTCGTTATATTGGCCCATCTCGAACTTTGCGGCTGACAGATTTGAGACTGGGGCCGGATCATCCGGCGCAAGAGTCGCCGCCTCCTCGTAGCATTTGATGGCTAGTCGGTGCATGCGTGAGAATGTGCGAGCCCGTGGATCGTGGGCAGCGAACACTCACCTTCCGGGAGCTTGCTCTGCTTGTAGAGCGCATTGCCTCGCTCTCGCGCCTCGGCTGCCATGATCGCGACCTCGTGATGACAGGAGTCTGAACAGACGACAATGATAGTTTGGCACTAGTGAACGAGTTCTTGGTTTTTTTGCTCCTGGCCGGTTGCAGCCCCGCGCCCTCGAAACGATTTGAGTTCTACCAAATTTGCTTGCAGGGGTCCCAAACGCCCCGGCTGCTCATGTAACCTGGCAACCGGGTCGCCTGCAGCGCTCCGTGCACCAATCTCTCATGTTTTGCAAACGGATTTCGAAAGAGATCGGGGATTCGCACCCGCAGAAACGGAGAGTACACCCGCGCCCTACAGAACAACCTCTTGTAGGATATCTTCCAACAGGACAACCTCTTGCAGGATATCTTCCAACAGGACAACCTCCTATAAGACAACGGTCTATAGGACAACCTGCTATAGGACAACCTCCTACGGATAATATCTTAAAAGATAAGGCCCTACAGGATGACCTCCTATAGGACAACCTCTGATAGGATGGCTTCTTATAAGATAGTCAGTTCGGGTATACCCTCTCCTTTCGCGGGTGCGAATCCCCGATTTGTTTCGAAAAGCCCTGGCAGCACAGGCTGGCAAGCTTCTAAACACATCTAGCTGGATTTGTTGGGGAAATCTCAGTCGATGTTGAATATCACGAGACTGTAATGCATCTTTTTTTGTTTGCCTGCCTGTCCTCATGACGGTCGGGCAAATGGACTATTCCGAACTCCAACACAGAGTTTCGACAGAAGTAATCACCAACCATGGCAGCCTTCCTGACTGGAGGTGCCCTTGTCCTTGGCAAAGGGACAGAAAAGGACCATTACAGGTGTCCTTTGTTCAACAAAGAAAAAGGGCATTCGGGGGTTTCAACTATGGTAAACGATGCAAGATGATTGAGAGGGCTCTGGGTAGGAGCCAGACTCACAATCGCAGCCGCTTTGCCCTTGGGGCACAGTGATAGCGCCACTTCGGTCCTTGACAAAATCCTCCTCGGGTCAACTGGTCTTTGAGAGTTTACCACTGTATAGGCTTAACACTCATGACGACAAAAAAACAAAACCACTACAGAATCCTAACCTCAACGAGTTGGATGTAGTTACACGCTACCAGCGGCTCGATACAGCCCTTCAATAACAACCCTTTAATGCAAGCCACAGAGACTGCAACCACACCTGGGGCGTCTTGCTCATATGTTGACACGTTTGTGCTGCTAGCCGACCACCATTGCCTCTGGCTGCTATCAGCAGTAGCACACAAAGTTCATGAAAGAGACAGTGCCTAGGTAGTTGTGACTGAATCAATCAAAAACCTAATTCTTGGCTGCTTGAGTGGAATCAAGCTTTCAATGCACCAGATAACGTATGCATCTTTGGGCGAGTCACGATACAGCAGGAGCCAACTCATGCTTCCCATTCGAAAGTTGCCACAATCTGCAAGGCAAGCACCGGGAGAGCATGCTGTGTTACTGCACAGTCTTCAAGGCCGTTTGGCTGGGGGATTGATAGGATGGCCTGTGCCTGTGAGGTTCTGAGTCGACCTCCGAGCCTCTCCATTAGAAGGTACTTTTTGGAAGGGAGTACAGAACACAGGTCGAACGCGATTCAAAAGAGACAGCGTTGAGTCCACTACACTTTCACATTTAAATTCAACTATAGCCCGCTCTGACAAGGTGCTTATTTCCACCTGCAGCTTCACTCACCACCATCCTGGAGCCCCATAGTCACCACCATGAAGCTAGAAACAATGCTCTGCCTGGCCACGGCCTTGTTCGTCCATATGGCCTTGGCGGCTCCTTTGGACCCCCGTTCTTCTGCCCAATTCCGAATCGATGTTCACTCCCACGTGGTTCCGGACTTTTATAGCGAAGCACTGAAAGAGGGAGGGTTCCCCGTCATCAATGGCGCTGTTACCGTGAATGGCTTTCCCGTCCCCTCCTGGAGCCTTGACACCCACATAAAAGACATGGATGCCAACCAGGTCAATTACTCTGCCCTTTCACTTAGCGCGCCCGGGGTGAGCTTCCTTGCTGGGAATGAAGCCGCGGCGGGGCAGTTGGCGAGGCAGCTGAACCTGGCCATGTACAACTACACGCAAGAGTACCCGACAAGGCTTGGAGCACTGTGTGTGTTGCCGTTGCCGCATGTTGACGGCGCAATCCAAGAAGCCCAGGTGAGGACCGTCTGGATGCAGCGTGCGAAGGGGAGGAAATGAAAAATCTACCTTCAATCAGTTACTAATGTTTGCAACCAGTTCTGCTTGGACACGCTGAAGTTCGACGGAGTGGGCGTTTACACGAATTCAAACGGCACATACCTGGGGGACCGCTCCCTGGACCCGCTCTTCAACTTCCTCAACAACCGGAGCGCAACCTTGTTTGCTCACCCAGCGGCCCCGGGGTGTGGAGACGCATCGTTAGGGTATCCAGCCGGGATGAGCGAGTACACTTTCGACAGCGTACGCGCCATGGAGAACCTTCTCTTCACTGGCCAGCGGAGGAGCTACAGCAACATCAACATCATCTTCCCTCACGGGGGCGGTGTGATGCCCTTCGTGGCCACGAGGATTGCTGGACAGGCTGCTGTGGTGTCCAATGGAAGCATCAATGCATCGGACACGCTCGAACAATTCCGGGGGTATTTCTTTGATACGGCAAGCGCGACATCTGCGGCTCAGCTATGGGCGGTGAAGGAATTCTATGGAGGGGACGTCAGCAAGATGGTGCTTGGGACTGACTGTGAGTCTGACCTGGAGAAACTGATGTGGTTCATTGCTAACAGGTATATCTACAGATCCATACGTGCGTGAAGCACAAGTTCAGGCTGGCATTCAGGCGATCGAACCCGGTGGGAATTTCAGTATGGAGGAGATGGAGATGATCAATGGGCGTAATGCACTCAATGTTTTCCCCTCTGTTGCCGAGAAGTTGGGTCTGGCATTGTGATGCTGGGGATGGCCACATGTTCAAATGTAATGCATGTGAAGCCCATGTGTATTACCTAGAAAGAAGGAACTGCGGTTGATGGGTCCACGGGTGGCACCTCGGAAAATGAAAGTGAATAGCTAAGCAACTGTCCAAAGGTGAATGGAAATGTATGCTACACTAATGAAGTCACATGGAATGCAGTCCATCTTTTCTACAGGCACTGCTTTCTGGCCACTTCTAATTTCCTTCTTCCGAGCATCACCCAACAAACGACATCTCAAGAAATAATCGTCTGCCTGCTCCTGGGACGAACACACTTCTCACTCGGTCCCCTTTTGTCTACCCCATTGTCAAAAACCGCTTTTTCTTACTCCTGACTTGCTTGTCGGGATTCCTGGAGTATCGTCACGATGGCAACCTTCATTGACCATTACGCCGCGCTCGGAATCGAGCCGACCGCAAACGCCTACGAGATCAAGAAGGCATATCATCGCCTCGCCCTCAAGCACCACCCCGACAAGGCAGCGCCAGGGAGCAAGCCCGACTCAACCAAGTTCGTCGGTGTCCTGGCTGCCTATGAAGTCCTCATAGATGAATCCAAGCGGAAGGTGTACGATCTTCAGTACAAGAACCCCTCCGACCGCACATCCGCCCACCAAGCGACACGTGCTACAGAATCCCGACAGCGACAGACAAGCGGCGGATTTAGTGGAGACTTCTGGTCCTACCCGGAGCATGATGGTGAAGGTGTCAACATGCCCGGCGCCTACCCATCTGACGACGAATCAAACGAGCCTGGCTATCAATACGAGGACACATACGCATACGAAGGCCCCTTCGCAGGTCGCCGATACCCATCCTGTTCCGCTGGAGGCTTCGGTTTTGATACCTCTGGCCTCTACACTCCAGATTTTGACCCTACAGAGAGCCGGCACCAATTCCCTGACGATTTTGCGGACGATGACTCTCCCGCTCAAGGCTATGACAACGAGCCTGGATGCGAGGGCGAGCACCATCGCGACGACGAGACCGCAGCGCCGAGAATTGTCGACCCCACCAGCGAGGCTTTTGACATCTTGTCGGACATTTTAGAATCGCAGCGCCTGGGGGAGAAGGTCAAGGGCCGCTATTACGGTAAGCACATGCCCCATTCATTTTACGTTTCCTCGTGTCTACTAGATAGACTGTGTCAGGGTTTGTGCAAGGATACGGACACCTGCAAGGAAACGTACACCGTTCGCATTCTTCGAGCCAGTGTAGTCTGCCGGTGGACTGTGTTAATCCTGTAAAGCAAGAGGACAAAGTATCTTACGCCGCTTGTGCAATTGACCAGATGGCTAATACTTATGATTTCCAGAGAATGCACTAGACGAACTTCGCCTGCAGAAGGGTCGGTGCAAAGATATCGACACCCAGCTCGAGGACATGGATGCTCGACTGCGTCGTCGCGTCGGAGAAATGCCCGCCGGAAGCATCCCTCTCCCAGATCTTGACAAGTGGCTCAAGCCGAGAATGAGCGCTGCTCACCGCGTGGTACGCGTCACTCAACTGGACATCGAGCAAGCCATCTTCATCATGCGCCACGAGCAGAAGTCTGGATCATGGAAGGCCACAGACAAGACGACTCGTGGTATTATCAACACGATTAAGAAGAGCGCCGGTGACTTATCCCAGATGAGGCAGGGGCTATCTGGCCTGGACTCCATCGTCGTCAAGATGGAGGGCTTGAGGAACTCGGACCTGAGGCAGCTCAAGGGATGTGTGTACAGCTTCGGGTTGGAGCTGCGCGACTGGTCCGATGAGATCGCCTTGCGCTCATGATTTTCTGAGCGAGCCGCAGCCGTTTCAGGCCATCGGAGTTCCCAGCAGCCCACGGAAGTGCCCACCGTGTTCACTCTCATGAGCAAAGGCAACGTGGCCCGTCACAACGGTGGACTGTGGAGAGGCCCAGGTTGATATGATAATCCAGGACAATACCTAACGCTTTGTCCAAGGTGTCGGCAATGAAATGAACCAGATCAAAGTAACTGAGGCGAGGCAAGGCGACCAGTGGAACATCTCATATCGGCAGTCTGTTAACCAGACTGGAATGAAGCGTTTGGGGCGTCCACAGCGTGTTCCTCTATGCCCATTTGAATGGGTATGACTATTAGAATGGAGCAGAAAATGTGGCTATTCATTAGGTACAGAGCGACACAATTGTGGAGGTTTGAGCATTTGATAAGGTTTTTGAGCGATAGCCAATCGTCTGAAAGAACCTCGTTGAGTCGGTATTGTGGTATGGGGGATAATTGGCTGGCTTTTTGGCACCAAACCGAGAACAATAGCGCTTCTGAATAGACACAATGTCAGAATAGGCAATCGTCAGCCGCCATCCAGTTGCTCGAGACGCCTATATAAAATTTATGCTTTCTGCATTCTGAGCCGATGAGAATGAATGCAAGCGGCCGAGTCTCTCCTTTTATCTGCCGATTCTCGAGATTCTCTTGCATGCGCATAAACACAGCCCACTACCTCGATTTGGTGCCTTCTCAAGGTTTTCTGGTTTCTCAAGTACACGATATTTGAATCACATACCCCGGAACCCTAAAGATGACTTCTATCCCGAATCTATCGACCTTTCACGGTCAAATTCAACTTTACCCACCTGGCCAGAGCCAGTTCGAGATGATACCCACGGAAATCCTCACCATGATCGTCGGCAAGCTCTCACAAAACGAGCTTCAGTCTTACCTCGATCTCCAGAATAGAGAGCGGGTCGAAGCTGTTCGCAATATCCACCAAAACATACGAAGTCTTTGCCTGACATCAAAGCGAGTTGAGTCTATCGCAAGGCCTCTCCTATTCCGAACCATCACGGTCTCTTCGCCTGAACAGCTGCTGCTACTATACGCAGCACTGCGAGAGAATTCGCAACTGGGACTTTATATTAGACAGATTAGTCTTGAGATTCTCCCCAAAGATATTCACCCGAAAGACTTCCTACCTCTGCCCTGCGGAGCCGTCAATCTTCTCACCACTCCCTGGGAGGACCCAGTCCGCGAACTAGATACCGAAGAGCCTGAGTACCCGGCTTACTATTGCGACCAAATTCTCTCCCTGGCATATTTCAGGGTACTTTACATGGCACCTGATGTTCAGCGACTAGTCCTCAGAATACAGAAAGTCGAATTCCACTACTCCGAGGACCGCGACAAGGACATTACCTTCGCGTACGAGCCATTCTTCAGAAGGGTCCAAATTGCACGCGCCAGAAGCAGATTTCTCCCCCGTCTCAAGTCGTTGCAGCTCCTCGGAGATCCAGAGCTCCCGGGGAAGATGATCATCTACGACATCTGCGAGCCGCTGCTCCGGAACAACACTTTGGAGAATATCTCAGTATCTCAAGTACTGGGTCTATTCGAAGACACGGAGTGTGAGATTCCGGGCCGTGAAGCGTCTACTTCAGACGACGTATTCAAGACTGTCAAGGTCGCCGACATACAAGACTGCCTTTGCGTGAATAGGGAGTTCCGGCGGTATGGCGATTTACTGCCCAACCTCGAGTCCTTGAAGTTGTCACTCATGATGGACGACTTTTACAACTCTTACGACTCCAAAGGGAAGCGCGGCCAGAATCGGTTCGAAGACCTCGAGGAAGCCCTCGCAAAGATGAAGGGTCTTCATACCTTGAGCCTCGAGCTGTCGCACACCTGCAAGGCTATCGACATGTCGGAATTGCCCGCAAAGGGCTTGAGTCTTGCGTCACTAGTCAATCTCGAGACTCTGAGGATCCCACTCCTGATATTGGCAGGAGAAGACAACAAAAACAGTGAGAGCATCAAAGGTCGCCTCGCGCGGAACCTCTCGAGACATTTGAAGCACCTGACCGTGACAGTCGAGGTGAGTTGCCTCACGCATTGGTATGGGGATGGTACCACGGATGTGTTCAGCCCAACCAGCACACCGGTCTCGACTCTGCTTGGTTGCATGGAAGCGCTGGCAAGCCTCAGGGACGGGGTCTTCCCATACCTTGAAGACGCGGTATGCTGCTACAGTATGAAGGGCTACCGGCGCCGGCAAGAAGTCGAGATAGCCGAGGCCACGAGCACAGACTTGGAGGAGGCGGACCTCTTTGGACTTGATGGCGACAGCTCCCAGCGCCTGGATCAGCTCCGGAGATCAGTTCAGCCCTCCAGCATACGTTTCGGTGTGGCATACGAGGAGCTCTACGGTCATGTCCAGAGCCGGCATGGAGGTTGGGCATGAGACATGGAAGGAATGCGGTGAAAGGAGTATCGTGGTGGGGAGATGTTGACCAAGAATTTGTCTATAATAGCAGAGAAGCAACTCCTAGGCAGGCCCCGACGGTCTTGATTCGAAAATTTATTCTCCTATTCATCAGTCTTGAGTTGGTGGCAAATCTGACTGCAGCCCCTGAGCCCTCGCGATTGCTAATTTCTCAGCCCGGGACTCGAGCAATTGGATCTCAAAGATAAGCTCCTTCCGAAAGAATCCTCTCCCCTTAGACCTCTCCTCGTCTGTAGGGCAGGGGTACTCGACTGTGTCACCCCGGCAGTGATGCGCGCGTGCGTCGCCATCATTATCTCCAAGGGGTTTCCGTTCCCAAATATCCCGGCAGATGCGCGTCTCGGAGATTGGATCCTCTGGATCGACCCGGAACAGATTCTTTTCGCTCGGCAGGATGGGGAATGGGCTTGTCGCCGCCTCCGTATCCGACAATAGAAACTCAAATAGCTCCTTTTTCTGTTCTGGAAGCAACTGCCAGATTCGGTACGTAACATCCTTGTCGTTAGGATGAAGATATATCTCGTGGGGATCTTGCTCGTGGAGAGGCTGCTTTAAATCGAGATAATGAGATAACCACATCTCATAATCCTCCCACTCTTCTGGGTCGAGAAGCTGTAGATCACGATAGACAGCTTCACCTCTATTCCAAGGGAGGAAACAGTCATCCCCGCGCTGTTGCGTTTTAGTGCGTTGCGCGAGATGAGGGGAGACACTCATCGTTGAAGAACAGGTATTGAAGATACTCACAACTTTCTTGGGTCCGAGTTGCTGTCGCCTGTCAAAGAGTGTCACACCACCAAATATCTGCGCTTCAGCCCAGTACCCGACTGCATCGGCCACACCATCGGGGTACTGTTCGATGTCTCTATACTGACTGTGCATGAAGAATGTCGGGGGGTCGCTGTCCGGCGTGAGTTGTGCTCTGTGACTGCCAACGTCAAGATTGAGCTTATAAATGTATGCGGCAATCTGATGTACAGACACGGCCATGAGTTCGACCAATGCAACTTTGAATGCTTTTGACCCGGGTGATCCGGCGAGATAACGGCGAAGAAGCTGTGACATGTGCATCAGATCCACGGTTCTGATCCAATCTTATGGCTGACATTGAGGTTCAAGCTTACGTCAAGATCGAACTGGATGATGTGCAAGTTTGATTTATCCAGAATTGGTCCCAGTTTCTCCTGGACCCCATCGCACAGCTCCGAGTGTTCCCAAAGAGGATGATCTCGTAAGGGCCTGTGCCTGTACGGCATCGACAGAACTGTCTGGCTAAGAGGTGCACCATCAACAATTTGAGCGTATGTTGACCGTGAAACATCCGTTGATATGACTCTCTCCAATGCACGCGTATATGCAACAAAGTGTTCCCCGCTCCCTAGGTCATGAACTGTGGCCCTGCGGACTTGTGCTTCTTTGTTGACTCGGTCCAGACTAGGAGAATCACCTTTCATGTTGTTTGGTGCCATGATTGCTAGGTGAAAGATAAAGAGACGTAAGGTACCGGCAAGCTCCAAAAGTAAGAAGTGGCGGTGTGATGGTGAAGGGCCACAGGCAGAGAGAGCAAAAACGACCAACAACGTGTAAAGACACAGACGGTCAGTGTTGCCTGATGAGTGGATCGTCAACCACGCTGACTCAGCATTGATCAACAGCGCTCAGTCCAAAGGGCTGCCTTATCACTTCAAGGAATCAATGATGATCGCGCCTCAGCCGACTGAATTGGCACTTGATATCGGGGGTATCAGGCGCCATTGGTAAGACCCTTTGCCGACATCTCATATACATATGTAACCTCATCATTCAACATCCACCAGTGCTTTGTCTGCTGGCTGGCTCGGCACTGAGCCTCAAAAGTCCGTTTGAAATAGAGGAGCATTTCATAAAAAGATTTGTCTACTTGAATAGCTGATTCTCACTCACATCCAAGACAGTATGTGCCGGGGATGGCGGAACCTCGCCAGCCTCCCAGGCCTTCTTTTCAGGCCCAAGTTGAAACACAATCTCGCCTCCTTCTGTCATGATCCCTCCCGCATCCTCGTGCTCGAACCAATTCTTTGTCCACTTTGCTCCGTTGATTGTCACGCTTTGGACATAGTATCCTTGACGTCCATCTCCATCATCTAAACTCTCTGCTCGGATACGCAGAGTACGGTCGTGATTGATGGTAATGTTTACATCCTCGAACCACGGGCTCTCCAGGAGATATACGGGCGTGGTAACGACAGGGTAGAGCCCTAACATCTGCCATATCAGCCAGCAGTTCAGCGCACCGGCATCCGAGTTTCCAGGAATGCCGTCTGAGGTGTTGAAGTAGAAGTCATTGGCTAGTTGACGTGACCGCTCGACAGATTTCCACTGCTTGTTGAGATAGTTGTAGAGATAGGGCGTTTGGAAATCGGGCTCGTTCGCGACGTTGTTGATGGTGGTAATGCCATAGCCGTTCACGCCAAGATCCACCCCTGACGTGTTTGGTTGGAAAACGTAGTCCAGTCGCTCCTCGAAATGTTGTGGGCCGCCCATGAGCTCGATAACTCGCTCAACGTCGTGGGGAATCACGAAGGAATATTCTGCATCCTATCAGCCAAGTTCCCCAGAAGACAACCAAGCAAGGAGTCATAACTTACCGAACGCAGTGCCCTCGTAACTTTCATCTCCCCAGTTACACTCGCCGCAGTCTGTGATGTCGTACGTTTTGTGGAATGTGCCGTTCGAGTATCGCGGCATCACGAAGCCCGAAAAACCCCGGCTCTCCGCCTCTGGGTCCCAGCTCAATTGCCATCCAGCGGACCGGCGCATATACAAATCGCGATCACCCGGCTCCTCGCCGGCCGCGATCTGAGCAACAGCAAAATCATTCAAAGAGTACTCCACAGTCTTGGAGACTGCTCGTGTGTTCCTGTCTGCGGAAACATATCCCAACGGGATCCAGTCATCTAGCGCCCCGCGGCCTTCTTTCAGTGAGCCTTGGGCGTCGACGGGGTTCTGATCGTAGAAAGGGACCACCTCGGCGTCCTTCTTAACCGCGGCGTATCCCTCGGTCCAATTGATGGCTCCACGGAGGCCCTTGACGTATGCGTCTGCAAGGACATTGTCGGCATTTGATCCTCCTTGCACAAGGCCGTTATAGTTTCCGGATCTCCCGTCTGGGAGATAGCCTTCATGCTTGAACATATCGATAAGAGATCGAATCATGCTTTCGTAGTACGCAGGTTGAATCAGATGCCACAGTGAAACCTGGTTGCGGAAGAGATCCCACATGGTATAGAAATCATCCCAGTAGGGTTCTTCCGACTCCCACAGCGGGTTTTCGCCGACGCGCTCGCTGGGAATAAGGTGCATGAAGTATAAGCTTGAGTACAACAGTGCAAGCTTTGTCTTGTTAGCCCGCTCCGTCGTGTCCACACGGATCTTGGAGAAAACATCGCGGTTCCATTCGTCGCGAGCAGCTTGGGCAGTGGTGCCTATGTCCCATGAGGACAGTTCTTCGTCCTTGTATGCGCATGCCTTGTCAACCGACATAAACGAGATTCCAACACGCGACTTGACCTCGGAGCTTTGGTCAGTGCCATTCCACGAAAACACAGCCCCTACACGATCATTCATGGCACCCGACCTTGCGGCAGAGCCACGGTAGGTCGGCTCAGGAGTAGACTCGTTTCCAGACGAGCGAAAGTGCCGCCCTACAGGAAACGTATTCTTCCCACTGAATGCCCTAGCTTCATCCGGCGGGGAATCAAATTCGCCGCACACATACACGACCACGGGAGCGCCAAGACACCAGCCGTTGGCGATTGAGGCATACCCGGTGTAGACACTGCTGTTCGGTTGGATCTCGATCTCGCCACCGGTATAGAATTGAGAATCCCAAGAGCGAGTGGGATGGGGCAGGTAGTGCGAGAAGTCGACGAGGACGTGCTTTTCGGAAGGCGAGGGGTACGTGTAATGGTATAGGCCTGCATGACGAGACGCGGAGAGTTCGGCGGTGATGCCAGACTCGAAATGCGTGCGGAAATAGCCCACAGTCGCCTCGTCCTCGCCGTCCTGAGCGCCGTTAGCTGCATAGTTGTGATGCGCCGTCTGATTCTAGGTACGCACGCGAGTCTGCCAATATGTCCGGTTGTCCAAGAGGTTGACGGGCGCCTCGATCGACGCGAGTGGCATCTGCGCTGGGAAGCCGTATTTGGGTCCACCGCCCGTGCCGGACTCATGCATCAAACTTATACCGGTGACTTTTCCCTGCGGTGTCCATCCGCCGTTCAGCGCGCTCTGGTTGACGGGCTCCTCATACGTGTCGATTCCGAGCTTGACCATGCCAAATGGAACCGCGCCACCGACGAAGACATTACCGCCGCCATCTGAAGGGCATTAACTCTGAATTTCAAGTTGGGGTTGCGTAGAAGCAAGTCGTATTAACTTACACACGTAGCCTGGTATTTTCCCCTCCGACCCAATGAATGGATTTACGAACTGGGTGTAATCCACGTCCTGAGCACGAACCCGCAATGCAGCAATCGCCACAGAAAGTGACACAGCTCGAATTGCAGCCATTATGCGCATTGCCTTTCACCTCCCAGGCTCATTCGCCGGGGATGCGTGAAGCACGAGTCCTTGTGACGGCCAGCGGACCGCCTGTATCTTTAAATCCAACGCCCAATTCATTTTCCAAGCTTCAATGTTACACCGAGGCCGGGTATCGCTTGGCTGTCAGCTTCTTTTCGCAGGCTATGACGTTGCAAGGACACATCCTTTCGAATGGGGTGCTTGCCAAGCTCGTTGGTTCCTGCGGGGCTGCTGAGTTTGGGGATTGCCACCCCCGGAAAGTCACCCCCTACTGGCACGGACCTCTTTGCGCACCGTGGCAGCCTAAGCGAGGCGCTAGCTCCCCTACGCGAGGCGCTAAGTCTGCTCGCCAAGGCGCTAAGGAAGTCAGAGGTACCTCAACTTGAAGATATTCAGAAAATAAAAGTGTGTCTCTGAGATTTTGAGGAATACAAATAGAACGGGTTGGTCCTCTGGGAACTCGGGTCGTGCCTACCGGCCCTACTCGCGGCCCTTCGCTGCGCTTCGGGGCTCGCCCCCTTCGCCCCAGCCGGCCCTTTTAAAAAGGAAGCCTTTTTAAGGATTTGAGGAAGGCCAAGATAGGTACTTCTGCACGTGTAGGGGGTGACTTTCAGGGGGTGGCAATCCCCAAACTCGGGGCTGCTGGCGATGGTGATGGCTGGGGTAAATCCCCCGCTCGATAACGCCTGGTGGGCGTGCAAAGGACATGCACGTCAATCCCGCCCTCGGAAAAGAGCATCTCGCATAGACACTGCCTTGGGTGATCGACGATCCCTAGGCTCTATCCACACTGGTGAGGATACAACTGCTTGATGGAAATCGAGTAGAACCAGTAACGTCTTAGGCTTTAACTATGCTATAACTCTGCGCTTTGAGGTGGAGATCCATTCAAATAAGCCACTTGGAGCAGCCGTAGCATCGACATGAAAATAGTTGGCCACTTCGCCGTTGGCAATTTCGGTTGGTGTTCAGTATGTATTTCCAGAGGCACAGTCGTTGGAGCGTGATCCGGCAAGACAGCCACAACAATTGGCAGTTCAATGTTGGAATGGCACCGCTGGCGAGCCCCTCGCCGAAGTGACTCAGTGCCGGAGCGTACCAAAGTGCGTACCCCAAAAGGATCGCCCAACCTCAGAGCCACTAAAACCAACAGGACTGCTCAGCAAAATCTCGCCATATAACAACGATCGCCGCAGCACCGCTAGTTGCATCAGCCAGCCCTATGCACGAATCTCAACCCGACATCATACTCAACCAGCATCAGGCCAACGAAGACTTTTACATCTTGACACTGATGGCTCAACCTTCAGAGAAAGGCAGCAGCTACCTCGAGGCTCTGCCCAATGAGCTCCTAATGGCGATCTTTGAGGAGCTGGCGCCTAAAGAGAAGCCAATTGACCGGATCACAAGGGCTCTCCCACGCAGTAACTACTACGACCTCTGTCTCGTCTCCAAGCGGATCGATCTCGTCGCGCGGCGCTGCCTGTTCAGAAAGGTCCAGATTGAAGATTCTCTCTCCCTCGCAAGGCTCTGCAGTAACATTGATGAAAACCCAAGCCTCGGAGACAAGATCCTGGAGCTGAGCATTAATGTCCTATTCACGAAGGCCAACAACCGTTGCAACGCGCTGCTGACGCGATATGAAGAAGCAGAGGTCATTGATATTTTCAACTCGTTGACCGGCGAGAGAAGGGCAAGGACGTACGGCGATATCGAACAGTACGGTGACCTGGTCGGTATCCTGTGCTACGAGCTCCTGAAGCGGACCTCCAACCTATGCTCGCTGACGCTTGTGATAAGTGGGTACAGGTGCGAAATACCGACCCCTTATTCGGATGAAGCACCCGCTCGTCAGAGTTACTCGGCATTGTTTCAGCGTGTCAGAAGCGCCAGCCAGCCTCGCGATACTAGAGCAAGGACCTCATTCCTTGCAAAGCTGGAGAATCTGACTCTGGAAAGTGTTGGGAGACAAATTGGTCCCGAGGAGTTCGGGCATTTCCTCGGCCTGCCTAGCCTGAAGAAGCTCATATGCGCCAGGGACGGTGAATTTTGGTCTTGTGTGGCACCTCGTGGTGTAAAATCGCCGAGAAAGAGCGTCGGATCATTTTCCTCCAGTTTTTCATGGGGCTGCCAGCGTGATCTAGAGGACATGGCGCAGTTGTTCCCGACACTCGATGAGCTCACATTGAGCTTCGGCATTATGGAGTCATTCTGGTACATGCGTGCTGTTCCAGGCATGCACAGAGAGTTGTCGAACGCAATTGGCGGGATGATTGCCCTTCGGACACTCAAAATCAACTGTTCACCCCCTGGGGAGTTATCTATCAATTTCTGTCGCTACATGGTCGCCAAGTCCCCGGCCGGAACCCCCAGGGTGCTCAACTTAACGCATCTGCCAAATCTAAGACATCTCGAGGTTCCATCGTTTGTCGCGGCTCGTTTGTCTTCCACAGGCTTCGATGGAAACACTGTGGTTCCCCACGAGATTTTCCCGCCGGCACTGGAGACCCTAAAACTACTGGCGCATCGCAAATGCTCTCACCTGTACGGGAAGGCCTGTTGGGATTGCATTGCGATTACTCTCGCAATTTTGGAGACGTTTGGAAAAGACTTGTTCTTATTCAAAAATCTCAAGACCGTCGGTTATTCGTTTGATGAAAGCAGTTGTGGCCATCCAATTCCGGCTCCTGCTTCGCAGAGTCAAGAATATGAGTCACCTGGAGACTCTATCCGCTTGCGGCTGCTTGCCATTGACAAATACTACTCCGAGAGTAACGTGGAGTTCTTTCTTCAGAAAAGAACGAGTGAGCTGGAGTTCGAGGCCTTTCGCCTACAAGAGTGGAGCTATTGAGTTCTCTTGAAGACCTGAAGGGGTAATGCGTGTTGTTATGGTACTTTTCAAGGCGAAGAGAGGCAGAAACGGAATTTTAGTTTCTTCGTTCTGACTAAATGATAAGGCAAACGATCTGGAGATTTAGAAGCCAATAATGGCTATTGCAATCACCGTGGCTACGCCTCTGCACACAATTCGCATCACGCCATTGGGTGTCACAAGGTCCCATGAAGCGTGCTGTGGGGTGTAATACTGGAGCATATTTTTAAATGGTATCTATGAAATATGTTTCAGCAAAGCCTCTATCACACCTCACGAGCCCCGCACCCCAGGACCCTCCCGGGAGACAGGTGCGTCATATAGTCAAAGGCCATGATCCAACGCGTGAGAGGATCTTCCAATTTCGTCATTGGTCACGATGAACCCAAAGCTATAATATCTGTATTAGAGTGGAATATCAGGCTTCTGACATGGGGTTACGATGAGTCACAAGCAGTCGTAGTTGAGGCTGAAAGTCTTCCTGAGTTCTGCGCACAAAACCCCCTTGTGGCAACATGTCAAACACATGTGCCCTGCCCCGGCTGGGCATATTCAGCAGCCAATATTGAAATGTTGCAACAGAATCATTTGCTTTGGTTATTAGCACTAGGAGCGGCTTCATCCTTGTCTCAGAACTAGGGGGCTTCGGCCACACTATATTCTTCCTTCAAACTGTTTGTCTGTCTATCTATCTATCTGCTCAGTCGCTCGTTTCTTCCCCCCAGAGCCCGCACATAAAGTCTTCGACAGCCTCATACATTTCCCAATATTCCTCTTATAAAGGTACCTTAAAATACCCCTTCCTTCCTTAACTTTCCTTATACCTATTTACCTATTTTAAAAGGCCTTTATTTTTAGTTATAAAGCTAAAAATATAAGGGAATATTAGATTATTATAGCTTTCTTTTATTATCTTATAAACTTTATTTCTTTCCTCTTCTAAGGCTTTTAAGGCTATCTTATAGAAGGCTTAAGGATAACTTACTTTAAATCTTATTTTAACTTATTAAAATTAGTTATATACTTAGATAGGAGTTATTTTATTTACCTAATAAGTACTTCTTTATATATATATATATATATATTTATATTAGTAATAAAGGAATAGGTTTTTAGCTTAGATTTTCTTTATAAGACTATAAGCTTATATAGGGACTATCTTAAAAGACTATTCTTACCTTATTATATAACTACTTTATTATTACTCTAGTTAATAATACTATTAGGAGTAGTCTCTCCTTAGCCTTATTTATATATTATAAGGCTAAGGCTATATACCTACTTATTATATTTAAATACTATTATTAATATTATAAGTTTTTTTTTAAATACTAGGTCTTAAGTGTTTATAACTATATAAAGGTGTTATGTATGGCTTAGGCTATATACGGAATAGAAACGGAACTAGACAGTTAGAATTGGGGTTATGTGAGACGATTTGGCCCGGACTGCATTCCCATGTCCCAAGTCTATCTGTCATGGTCAAGTCCTCGAGTTCAGCCAGTCACCCATATAACCCCTTCCAATCATCACTCTGATTCACATCTTCGCAGCTTCTTGTATAAAAATCCTTCGGGCAACCCAGGATCTATTCCATTCCCCTCTTCTAAACTCATTCAGAAGGCGTCACCTAGTCTTGACTTCCACAGCTTGTCGACCACACTTGGGCCGGCAATTATTTGCATGAAAAGTATCTGCAATCCAAGCCAACAAACTTTACCATCATTGAAGTCAAGCCCTTTAACACCATGAGGCTCCTCGGCTGGGACATTGGTTCCACCTATGATTACCACCCCACGGGCACGTTCCCGCAAGGCAACACACAAGCCATCAGCCAGCCTTCGGGGGCAGGTAACAGCCCACTTGAAGCTCTTTCTAACGAACTCCTGGCCGCTATTCTTGACCAACTCAGCACATGGAGCCAACACTTTTCGGATGTTGACGAGTTTAAGCTATATGATCCGCGCTGGCCGCATATGCAGAATAAGCGTGCTGCCTGCCTCAAGGACTTCCACAATCTTTGTCTGGTCTCGAAGCGAATGGACAGTATCGCGCGCCCTTATCTGTTCAGAAGGATCCCTCTTGAGAGCTCTCGCATACTGATCAAGCTTTTCCGTACGCTGGTCAGAGCTGGACATCTGGCCAATAACATTGAGGAGGTCAGCTTTGATTTGGAGTTCCTACTCGGAATTAGGCCGCTCTCGGAGACTGGGCGGATAGATCTCTACCAGGACATGAGCCGACATGGTTTAGGGCTATTGAACGAGCTCATCTATTCCAGTGACTATCAGATCACATGTCTCTTGTTTTACGCCATCATTGCGATGTCATCAAATATGCGCTCCTTGGAAATTTATGTCCGGGGGCAATACAACAGGATGGAGAGATTCGACCCCCAGCACTTCCATCATGTGTGGAGCGGTCGCCAACCTGAGAAGATCTCCACGTTCTCTACCAGGGTCGGAAATGCGGCCCGGGCAGCTTCGCGTGGGCTGGGCCCTGCAATCCTCCCGAAGCTGGAGACATTGACCTTGTGGGGTCTCAAGGACTCCGCACTGGCGGTTGGACTATTGGGAGACTTTGTGGATCTTCCGAACTTGAAGAGCATCGACAGCCGTAATGACGACGGCAACTGGTGCCATCTTACGCCTCGCTCTTGGCTTTGTGAAAAATTGCCGCATCTATTGGGTAAGACGCACCCCCAAAATACCTTATACGCCTACCCAATACACACAAGGTCCTTATACGTCTCCGTTATCACGTTGTAGGCCTTTTCATCTATCTTGAGAGATTTAAAGTAGCTAACGAACAACACAGGCGAACGACGGCCGTGCCAGAATGTCACCAAACTGGCCCTCTCTAGATCCGGTACATGTCTGTATGATGTTGAGGACATCGCTCAGTTATTTCCGTGCCTCAGAAGCCTTTCCATCACTGGCACAACACGGCACTCACAGCCTGGCCGACTTGAGCACTACATGTATTACGGCGCCGGCAGTCATAGAGATCTGTCTCGAGCACTAGCCGAGATGACCTCCCTTCAAAACCTCGAAATCAACCTGTATCCATCCTTCGCCATTACCAACGATGTGGTTTACCCTACCATTGCGGCATCGTTCGGGCACGAAGATACGCTCAGCCTAGGCCAGCTTCAGTTCCTGGAACAAGTGGAAGTCCCGCTGTACATGTTTGCCAACACCGGTCTTCCTACTCTCGGTGAGAGTGCAGCCATTCCTCGCGTGGCTCTGCCGCGCTCGTTGAAGAGGTTAGTGCTGCTAGCAAACTGCCACCATGGATACCGTCATGAACGAGAACCCTGCTGGGACTCCATAACGTCAGCCCTCGAATTCCTGGAATCACTCAGGGATGACTTGCGCTACTTCTCGCAATTGGAGACCGTGACATATTGCTACGCCTACGACAGCTGCGGCCACCCCTTTTGGACTCGTGTCACACGTGTCGAGGGATATGAGGAAGACGACGAGCGGAACCACTCCCGTCTCACACATATTCGTGACGCATTCTCCGAGAAAAACGTTCAATTCGTACTTCAAGAGACTTTCAAAGGCAGGATGGATATTGTATTGCGAGAACGTTAAGAGGGGACTCAGGGAGATGGTCGAATGTGACAGGGGCCAAATCCTCCCAGACACCATGGGCTCAAAGGCCACGCGGCAGTTACTCGTATGCCATGGGGTATATCCTGGGCATGAGGAGATCTCATAACCCACCATAACCCAAGAATATGTGAAGGAAGAGCCTGGTGCTTCTATTTTGGACAATTTTGGACTGGAAAGGGCGTCTTGGAGCAAAGCCAGGTAGGCAATGGCGGAAGGTTGGAGTCGAATGCAACTGTGGCGTCTGTTCATCCACAACTGAGTGGTCTCCTGCCCTTTGCAATGGCAGTGTGGTGGTTGTAGAGCAATCGAAGTTCTCACACAAAGGAAGACATACCCCAATTACCAGAAAACATGGTTGAACCTCTTTTGTGACACTCATTGTTATCACGTACTTGGATTGCTGCAAGCACTTGAGCAAATCAAATGTGACGGCAAAAACATCAGGATAGCCAACCAGTCAGATTAAGCATTCCTAGCAGCATATAAACCCGCCCAACGCAGCGGGGGCATTCTTCCTGCCTCCCATTGTCGGTCACATCCTTGTGCATCGGCTCAAGTTGTCGTCAGTGATGCTGGTGCACGGACCATATATATATCCATTGCCAGTGATCCAGCACCAGCCCCCAGCAGCATTACCTGCAGCAGTAAACACGATTTCGAAAGTGATTTATCTCGACTAAGATCGGACGAGCGCTTGGGCCATGTTAGCGGGGTTTTGTACATTGCTGGTCGACGCCTGCAGCGTCTTTGTTGACAAAGTCAAACCCGCTGCTCTTCTGATCCTGCGTCTACCAGCAGCAACCCACTTCGGCCAACCTTGGGCACGAATCACCAGAGTGCTACTCGCGCCTGTTAATCGTTAACGAGTGCAAGCATTGATCATCAACTGTCAAGGACACTTCCTTTGTTTCAGCGTTGGTTGGTCTGTCATCGTCCAAGTAAGTAAGGACAAGCTTTGCTCAGGTGTCCGCTACGCGGCTACAGCATCCTCTGTGCCCTCACTCTAGGACAACCTGCTATGGGACAGCCTCCCACACGACAGCCTCCCACAGCCCAATCTGCCACAGCACAAACTTATATGGCCCATATTCCTGTAGGACAACCTCATATGGTACATCTTCCTGTGAGGCATCCTCTCCTCTCACGGCACATCATCCCATGGCACAACCTCCTATGGGACACTCTCCTATGGGATGCCCTCCTATGGGATGCCCTCCTATGGGATAGCTTCCTATGGGACACTTGGCCACGCCTCAATATCCATATACTGCAAGCACGCTTTAAGAGGTCCAGGCGGGGATGGGTACAAGTCAATAGACTAATGCAAATACAGGCAGTCATTTCTACAGGCCCACCATGCCGCCCGATCAAGTGCCTGAGCGACTCAACCCGCGCAGCCTGCGCAAAGAGGTGGCCGACAGCCATAACTCTTCCTTTCCATGCCCCGGTGCATTGCTCAGCGTTTTACCCACTGATGCCGGCAAGCGCTGCGGCATAGAGAGTCTTCCTAATGAGGTGCTCATAAAGATTGCTCAGAAAGTTCAAGGGGATCACATGTTGAAGGTTGGCACGCTTCGAGATTTGTGCAAGGTATCCAGAAGAATGGATTCCGTTGCGAGGAAGGAGCTTTACCACACGGTCACTGCCGACACCTGGCCACGTCTCAGGCGCCTGTGCCGCACAATCGAGGATCATCCTGCTCTTGGGCAATACATTGTGGAACTCGAGTTGCTGTTCCCAGGTTATCGCTGTCCTCCCTCAGCCTCCAGCTGGGATATTGCGGAACTGGACGAAGCAGACCTCTCCATGCTGTACTTCCTGTTTCTCGGTATTCTCAAGGGAACAGCTAATCTGAGAAAACTCAACATGATGCTGGTTGGTATTGGGGGACGCGTTCGAGTTGGCGGTCCGCAACAGTACCTCTACGACAATTTCGTCACAAAGCTTTGCAAAACCATTAAGGAGTCACAGCGTGGTGGATCTACCGCTGCTGCCTTGCCCTTGCTAGAGCATGTACGACTTGGAGCAGGTGAGGCTTATGAAGCTCGAGGTCTAACTGTCTACCATCGTGTTGAGCTGGCTCAACCATTGACCTTCCTGCCATTTCTGCAACTCCCGTCATGTTCGACCCTAGAGAGCATCGACGACTCCGGTGTATGGCCTGGGACCCTATGGCACCGCCATTTGAATCGTGCTGCCGCCGATACCGGGCGCTCAGAATTTGGTAAGCAGCCACAAACTCCTTCTCCTGATGAGTCCGTCCGCAAGTCAGTGGCCATTTGTATTCAAACATGCCCAGAATACTGCTGATTCGCACATCACTATCTCAATGCTCGTGTCACTTGCTAACCGGTCCGTTCGTTAGCATCCCACATGCATCCTTATCACCAGATCAAGTCTGTTGTCCTCAGGGATAGCAACTGCCTCCCGATGGATATTATGGATATTTGCAACATATTTCCAGACTTGCACGTGTTCTTCTGCCAAAACCGTGTGGGGGGTGCCGCATATGACGTGATGGATGCACAAGCGATTACCAGTTACCAAGACAGGGCAGCACCTTCTACTAAGCGATACCTGACGGATAGCTTCGGCAGGCTGCAGAGCCTACAGAGTCTCGCCCTGGTCCCCCTTATCACTGAAATCAAAGTCTTGCCCTTACAGTGGAAGACGAAGTTCTCGGGGCCTTCTGGATTTCTCAGCCTAACCGGTCTTCCTGCCCTCACATCGCTGGCAACGCTCATAAGCGTCTTTGCCTCCCCAGATGGCGAGGAGACTGGCATTCTCACAGCATCGCCCATGGAAGTTCTGCCTTGCTCATTGAGATCGCTACAGATTATTGTGGACCACTGGACCTGCCGCAGCCTGGGACAACCTGATATGGCACTGAACGAGGCTTGGTTCCAACCCCGAGAGGCGGCCATCCGATTCCTAAGCGCGCTAGCCAGCGTCTGCACAAAGGAGTTCCCCGCTCTCCGGAAAGTGGAATACATATGGGCTGTCGACCGTTCCCTAGTCAACATCTTGCACCCTGCTTCTGCTCGTTCGGCCTGCGGGTGCCCAACTCCGAGTCTCATTTGTCAACACTCGCATCGCCCAGTGGACGGTCCGCTGTATTGTGATGGTTCGTCTCCACTGTGCTGCGACAAGCATGCGAGGATCCAGGCGTTGAGTCCAGACGAGGACTATACTTCCAAAGCTGAAGGCATCGTCTCTCCTTTCAAGGACCGCTTTGACTCTCTTGGCGCCGCCTTCAACGAGGCTAACGTGGGCTTCTGGATCATCGAGCTCCAGGAATACAGCGACTTTTACGCTCACTGGCAGGGAGGTAGGAAGTAGGAGGGCTGGAGATTGGAGGGTAAGAGATCGAATGAAAGTAGCCATGAGGATAGAAGAAAAGAGGTTGAGAGGTAGAGCGTTACCCTACAGGAGGTTGGGTGGATGGAGATAACAGGGCCCGCAGGCATTACGATCATTGCTCAGCCAACTGAGTGAAACCACCCCTGTGATCTTGCAGGCCCTGGGAAGCGATGAAGTGTAGAGGACTCGGGTGAAGCATGGAAAGTGGAAGGCTGATAATGAGCCCTCCAGGGAATCACAGTAGCATGGCTCATAATATAATGTACAAATCACTGTAACGTAGTTACTTCGTTTGGACAGTATTCGCTTCTGTACGTGTCTTGTAATAGAAACCTTAAGTGTGTGGACTAAAGGAACTGTGTGTTGGTACGTGTGTTCTGCTTTTCTGATCCCACGGTTGCATAAATAGACTCCAAGTGATGGAAGACGAAAAGGAAAACAGGTATTACAGTTACACAGCTTCGATTTGGGGGCTAACGGAGAGCCTTTGAGTCAGGAGAACTCGAGGATTTGGGGCTGATAGGGGGCGGCCGGAGGCGGTGGCGGCCGCAGCGACACAATTTCTTTTTCATTCATTGGCTAGCAGTGGCTCAAATGCATGCATTAGTGCATTTAACAACATCTGCAGATTAATTACTGCTTGTGCGCACAAGGTGTCAGCTCAGCCCCTTCATCGGCATCTTGGCATCTCAGAGAAGATCACCATGACTGATGCTTAGCTTATATACTGCCCAAATTCGCTTTAATGGATCAATGGAAGGTAACCCTGAGCCATTTCATACCACTCCAGTCAGTTAATCCACTCAAATATGACAATATGAGCACCTTAAGAGACTCACGAAGCCCGTCTAACTCGCCTCCGGAGTCTGGCCCAGACCACATCACATATGATGGCTTGGGACCTCGAGTCGTCCCTGAGGTGAGACAAGCTTGCCTCCGGGAATTTGAGAGCCCATTTACGGATAGGCAATATCAATCTCATGCCTCTGCAGTCTCGTTGCATGGCAGAGACGAGCAATCATGGCCTATGCACGTCATCAACACCCGGACGACCACTTTGGAGACTTCAGCGGAAACGTTGAATTCGCCTGAGCGAAAAGCCGCAAGATCTTGTAAATGGTTGAATGGAGATGGTTGGGCTTTGGAAATAATCGCCGCCACTTGCTCCTTATGCTGTTTTGTGGCCATCGTCGCAGTTCTCAAAGCCTACGACGGCCAGCGAAGCCCAAGTCTTCAATTTGGCATCACACTCAACGCAATCATATCAATACTATCGACCACGGCAAAGTCCAGCATCATGTTTGGAATAACCGCCGCGATAGGCCAGGCCAAATGGGATAGGTTCAGCACAGAAGGTCGTTATCGCCGCCTGCTGGATCTTGAGTACATCGACCAAGCCAGTCGCGGACCGCTCGGGTCTTTTCGAATATTATTCATGCCAGCCGGTCGGTCAATCTCATCTGTGGGAGCGATAGTCACGTTGTTGATGCTGGCTGTGGACCCTTTTGTCCAACAGATCCTGGTTTACCAGCAGGAGGCGAGCCCAGTGTCCTCAGAACTCGCTTGGACAGAGCAAGTGCTTGCTCCAACAATCTTCTCAAACCATAGCGATCCTGTTTATTTCGGCATGTTCAACAGCGCCTTATGGAATCCTGAGATCTCATATGAGAGAAAGGCTCACTGTCCGACTTTGAACTGTACCTATCCCTCATTTCAATCCATGGGCCTATGTGTAACCACTCGGGAAGTGCCATTTGATCAAGTTTCTTTCGGCGGGACGGCCTGCGAAATGACTTATTCCGACACCACAGCGGGGCAAATCGTCTTTGGTGATGTTGCCAATACCCTCATCAGGTCTTTGAATTCCACGAATGTATCCGATCCATGCCGGGTGTCCTTCTGGGGTGCCAATACGGCGTCTCTTCCAATCACAATTGACACGTCATCCGCAGCAGGTGGGACAGAAGACGGTTGGAATTTCCCTCTAGATTTCACCGGCCCTATGCAATTTGATTTATATGGGAAGCAGGATATCCTAGGTGTACGAAACCCGTTAGTGGCACTGGGTCGAATTAGTTGGTCGTCACCGTCGTTGCTGAATGATCGATCGATGAGCCTTCGGTTTGACAAGGCTGAACAAGTCGTGATTGCATTCTGCGCCGGGGAATACCACACCACCGTCAGCCAAGGAACCACCTTGACTTCCGTGGCCGACATCTCTCCCCCCAGCGGCTTCTCGTATTCCGACAGCACTACCATGCTTGGCCAAAATGCTACCTGCTGGACCTCGGGATCAGAAAAGACCACTTTCGCCGGAGCGGAGGTCAAGCCGTCGGTCAACGGAAGATACATTGCCAAACTCTCACCTGTGTCATTCTGTACTGACAATTGGGGTTGGGGGGTCGACATCTCTTCGCGTCTCACTAGCAATAGCTACGTCGGTATTGACTTGACGGGTTCTGTTCAGTCAGGTGGTTCCGGCACTAAACCTTGGCACTTCACCGGGAGCTCCGGCGCGAACAACGAGGATGCCCTACGGCAGATCCACTTACGCAGTTTGGACAACGTATCAAGGTCAATGATCGAGGCCTTGAACGCCTTGTTCAGGAGATACAGCTCAGACCGTATCGGCGGGTCTTACATAGAGTACGACACAGTCGTCCGCGTACAGTGGCCCTGGTTGACTCTGCCACTGGCAGTCGAAATTCTGGGGTTTGTATTCCTACTTTGGGTTGCCCTGCACAGTCCAATGTATCGAAATCCGTGGAAAGGTACCATTTTGGCCACACTGTTTCATGGGTTGAGCCCTAGCGGACAAGTCACGGACAACTTGGATACTATCACCTCCATGGAGCAGGAAGCTAGGAAGACTGTGGTTAAGCTCGAGGTTTCAGACGGGGGAAAGACGTTTCTTTCCAAAAGAATTGACGACACTCCTTGATGCAAAGCAAATTATGAGTATAGCGACTACAAAATCAATTGGTTCGGGAAGTAGTGTCGTGTATAAATAGTCTATGAATCACAAAAACAGCACCACAAAGACCCCTGCCCCATCAAAATCTCTTCTCGTTTTCGGAGCTCTTCTCGAAGCCGCCAGAACTCGACACATTCATGTCGTCTCGGATGTAAGACCGCCCAAGAAGAAAGTTCAAAGCCAACACAACCAACGCATAGATAAAAACGAGACACCATCCTGCCTGCATGCTGGATCCGTAAGCATCCAGGACATGTGGCTTTAAACTAGCAACGTAGTCATTCTGAGCACTGCTCACGTGAGGTAACGCCACCGCGACATCCGGCATCAAAGCACCGAGGGACGACTGCAGCCTCGTTGTGTAAAGGGCGGCAAAACACGCCACTCCAAACGCAGCGCCCAACGCCTGGAAGAATATGAAGACGCTGGATCCTGCTCCGGCAGGCGAGCGTCTAAAGTAGGTCTGTGCACTGCGAAGCAGGCCGATGAATGCGGTCCCTTGGCCAAGGCCAAGAAGGGCGAGGACCACGACTGCCTCCTCATGGGTGGTGCTGGGGCTCCAACGGACCATTAGACCACTCGCCAGGGCCATCGAGGCAGCACCTCCTTGAGCGATACTGTTGATGCTGCCGCGGTGTCTGGAGGTTATGAAGGTCGCACCTGCAGCCGCCACACCCACCGCCACCGTCATTGGCATCATCCACAGGCTAGATATAAACGCACCATCATCGAGAACAAGCTGGAAGAAGTGCGGGACGTAATATAGCGTTCCGTAGAGATTGGCTCCGTAAAAGAATGCCATGATCGCAGTCGTAAGTGAGCTTGGGTCCAGGAACAGTGAAGGGTGCAGAAGAGGATCAGGCACCGAGAGCTCGATGAAGCACATGGCTCCAAGCAGCGCAAGTCCAGTAATGGATAAGCCGATGCCTGTTATCCACGGATGTATAGTACCGGTTGATTCTGACACGCGCATGATGCAGGATATTCCGTTAATAAGGCATAGTGAACCGTAGTAGTCAAACTGGCAGATGTTCAGCAGGATTTCAGTCCAGAATGGCCCTGGAAGATCCATGAAGCCCAGCCCCATGTAGAGCCCGATAATTCCTAACAAGGGACCGAGGTAATAGGACAGTGGACCAAGTCCGTAGCTGCGGGATACGAAATGGAGAAGTCAGTACACCTACGTAGCAACCAAAAGGTATCTCAATGATTCGTCTGGTGCAAGGACTCACTCGACTAAGGCGCCTGACGCCAAGGGGCCACAAGCCGCAGCCACAACCCAGATCAACCCAGAGACGGACATGTACTTGTTGAATTCTCTCGGCGGAACAATGTCCCGTAAAACTATCTGCAAATCATGTTTGTCAGACCTTCCACCACTTGGGTATCAAACGCGGATAACTTGCCTCTAATATCCCGCATGCCCCGCCGGCACCCGCTCCCAATAGAGAGCGCATCGCTATCAAACGCGCCGCCGTCTTCGCGTCGGAGGGAGAGTCGCAAGATGCGAGGCTGAAAGCCGACATAGCGGCGACGAAGGAAAACCTGTGGGCGAAGCCTTTGCATACCCTTGGCCAGATGAGAAATCCCAGCGCAAAAGGCGCGAGGAACGAAGTGCCTATCCATGCAGAGTTGAGGTATCCCAGGTTATCGGAAGAAAGGGCCGGGACGGCGACCGGGATGCTGTAGACGTTCACGGCGATGCTGAACATGCTTATTTCGATGCTAGAAAGGTTAAAAGGCGTCAGCAGCTCGACATTTCCGGAGTGGCCAGAGAGAGCTATGGGCCATTACGTTAGCAACAAACGCCAGAATGCGTTCTTGCTTAGGGGGATTTTGGCACCTGGTTTGTAAGGCGTGATAAGTCGACTCGTCGCGGCCCCTTCCTCAGCTCTCTTCTCAGGGAACATGCTAGATGACGACTCCTTCAAGATCAGAAGTTGTGGCGGGAATGATGCTCTACGGCCTAGGCGAATAGGAATGAGATATGAAATAATGTAACAGGCTTGGGAACCTGAGGAGCCGTAGTATCAGCTGCAGACTGTAGATGACGAGTCTTGGGAGGGCAAGCTTGCGAATGTAAGGTGATAATTGTTGAGAAAAGTATTTCGGGATGATGAGCTGATGTATGCTGACAGGGACGTCTGGGGCCTCCTTAATCCTCGGACCAGCATGCCGGAGGAGGCTCAGCGGGCGGCGCCATAAACCAACTGTAGATACTCCGGGCGTTTGCAAATCCGCGAGTGGGTTCACATCGTTGCAGCCATTCATTGCATCAGGGTAAATGCCCCAGGGTGCGATTTCAAGCACTATGTGAAAATGCCATCGCCGTGTGACTCGGCTTAGTGCTTGACGGCGTCAGACTAGGTTGCTGGCGGCCGGGGAGGCCTCAACCTATTCGGCCCCGCGCGAGTAGAGTAGGCAGGGCCTAAAGCTATGGCTAGAATACATACTAGTTTGCAGAAGCAACTTGGAAAGTGACTCTCAAATTCCCTGCATGAGAAAACTGATTGTGTTTATCTTGAACGATGTATCGCCTTTCCCGTCTAGGGTAGTAACTGTTATTCCAGCTTAAAGGAGGAACTCACAGAATACAAATAATCGATGCGAGTTTTAGGTACCATTACGACCTGTTAGTATTCTCACTGCAGAGAGAAGGTGAACGCGTGTGAGTTAGTAATCATCCAACTCGTCCTCTACTCGGCCTGCTTTCGCATAGCCCTAATCAAATAGGGCTGCATTGTACTGCATCCTTGTTGCATGTTCTCAGGAGCAATTACTGTGAGGGAATAACGGGGACGAAGGACGCTGAACACGACCTTGTAAGAATCCATTCTGTAGGAGGAAGCTGAAGGTATACTTATGTAGGCACTTCAGCGTCTTTCCCGAGAGCAATGCCATAGCTTTTAAGAGGATTCTCTTCGTAGTTTGACGACTTTCGTCCGGAAAGATCCTATTGCCGATCAAATTTGTAGCCTAAAGATTTGGCACAACGTCGTCCCCTATATGCAGGTATTCTTGAGCTTTCGATGGAAGTATCTGACCTACTCTCCAATTTCCAGCTCAGCCAGCGTTTCTACAGCCAGAAGCCATTTGAAATGTTGCTAGTCCGAGGCATTCTCTCATGGCCAGAGGTTAAAAAGGTGATGTTCATTTATTTGGACCTGAACTTAAGGTCACTATGTTCAATTTCAATTACTGCCCCTCGTGATCTTGCCACGCGAGGTTTGCATAGGAAACTACCCTATAGGAGCTCATCCTGCAGGAAATGGTCTGATTAGCGAACGTCCTATGTGAGGTTGTTCTACGGGAGGTTGGTCTGTGGGAAGTTGTTGGTCGCGGTGGTAGGAGATCGGCGTCAGTTATCCGAGTAAAGGTCGTAGGTAACAGCTAGCTCCTAGCATTATTCACTTGTGAAGTCCCACATAGCAGCGTTGTCAAGGTACGTTGGTAGGTATCCGACGTCCACGACAGACAAACGATTCTTCACTTTCTTGTATTCACTTTCACAAATGCACATATTTAAACTGACCTGCGCAAATTTCAAAAGTTCCAATCCAAATTTTTTCTACCAACATCAACTTCAACTGAAGTCGGCGGTCAGTCGATCAAATACAAAACCAAGTCACTGGCACTTCTACTCTACCCTTTGCAGCTGGGGCGCGAGCAGTCCGCCTTAACTCTTCTCCCATTGCAATTCGTCGAGCCGCCTCCGTAAGTTCATGCGAAAAGCCCTCTCAGCATTAAAGCATCGTTGTTTGATCCGCGATGGACGCTGACAGGGTCGGTAGACCAGGCCGTCGCAAACATGGCCCCATCGCGCCCTCCGACATTCCAGGAGACGAGACATCAGGTGACTTCAACCATGTCGAAGCTCCAGATACTCGACGCCGACAACCCTCCATCAACCGATGCAAACAAGCCCAACATCAAGACCCTTCCAAACGAGCTGCTCATGCCGATCGCCAGGCACTTGGCCTTTGACAAGGCAGAGGCACACCTTGACAGCTCATCGTTCCAAGGATACATCCAGTGTCAGAAGGACCTGCGAAGCCTTTGCCTTGTATCGAAACAGATGGACGCAGTCGCTCGTCAGTACCTTTTTCGTGCGGTCATTGTGAAGAACTCGGATATCTTGGTTTACCTGGCTCGGACTCTTGACGCGTCCCCGGGTCTTGGGCATTTGGTGAAACAGATAGCCTTTGAGGTTCCCTTCGACTACGAGGATGCACGATATCGCAAGCCATATGTCGGAGTTCTCGGGTCACGTCCAAACTACTCCAAACTTTGCCAGAAGGCAGTCGAGGCCTTGGATGCCGCCAAGTATGAAGAGTTTCAGCTCGACTTTCCGGAGAATACTGGTTTCGAGAGTACCTTCACCTTCAGAGACTGGGCATGGAGTGAAGAGTGCGACATTCTTCGCCAGCTACATTGTGACGTTTTCCTCCGGTTGAGCAACGTCGAGCGTTTGTGTTTTGGAATGCTTGGTAGCTTCCAAACACGTGACACTGTCGAAGCCTGTTCCGAAGTCCTAACAAATGGCTCAAGCTGGCGTGTCGATGGACCAGTTCCGGTTCCCCAACCACTTCCAGGGTTCCAGTCCAAACTCCGGCACCTACAACTGCTTGGAGACAGCCCAGATGGCGAGATGTCATCTTTTGGGTTCTACATGACAAACTTCCTGCAAATCCCCACCCTGCAAACACTCGAATGCGTTCGCGACGATGGGGATATGTATTATCTTTCTCCTCATCAAGACTTTTCAATCTTGGGTAAGTCATCCTCATTCGGGTACTTGTGTCTCTCAGGCCAATGATTGCCCCGGGGTGCACACATGTGTGGACTCAGGCTAGAGCATGCCAGTGTTGGCTAAACATTCAATACTAATATGAGCCAGATGCACCATCTGCACCCTGGGAATGGAAGAACATCACAGTCATTGATTTTCAACAGAGCCGCTGTACACCGGCCGCAATCTTCCAGCTCTCTGCAACATTCCCATGCCTAGAGCGCTTCTCTATTTCTGTCGAGCGTGGGACTGCGGCCAAAACCTGGAGTGACAAACACGTTGAAGGCTTTGGAACCAAAGAGTTTCTCTCGACCGGACTGGGCAAGTTGGAACACCTGCGAGAATTGAATCTGGACCTCCATTACGAGCACAACATTAAACCGTTCCTAGGTGAACATGGGCTCCTCAGCCTCGGCGGCCTCAACGAGCTCACCAACGTCCGACTCCCTCTGCATTGTATAGTCGAAGTCAAGACCGGGAACGAGCCTCGACTCGGAGTTGCCGATTTGGCAGCGGTGTTTCCGCCCTCCGTGAAGCACCTCACCGTATGGGCGGGACTTGATTGTGTGAGAAATTGGGATAAGGGTCCCTCAACAAGCAAGCGTTTTGCCGGTCCACCTCCCGTGCCGGGCTTACCATATTATCCAAGGGATTCGGCTCTCGATTTCATGTATTCCGTCTGTGGCCTCCTTACATCTCACTTCAAACACCTCAAGGAAGCCACATACTGCTACGGAGGCCAGGCCCTGGAAACGGCTTGCCAATGCGACTCTGACGCGTTCTGCAGCCGTTGTGAGGCCTTCGAACTTCTGGACCTCCAGGCAACTGATGACTCCGCGACTCGAATGGGGACTCTTGCTTCCATTTCCGAAGCCCGTGGAGTCTCCCTCCGTACTCTGCAGGAGAAGATAGAGGAGTAGAGGGCGTGGATGCAGGAACAGACGGAAGAGTAAACGTACTCGGTATGCCGTTGAGGATGATATTGGCATCAAAAAGTCACTAGCCTAACCCCTCGGCGAATTTTTGGTAGCTGGCAAGGTATCCGGCATTGCAGCTTTTACAGTCAGCTGGGTCCGTAATCAGGATGAATGGAAATTGACACCAGTTGACAGTCACCTGGGCAGTCATTGCGAACATGCGTGCTCAGTGACCTCCGCGACGGCGATGCAACTATCATGACGAATATTGACTTGCTTATATTATCCAGCTCACGCGTCCGCGAGCGCCCGTAGAATGCTACCTAGCTGATGACAACACCGTCCTGGTAGTTAGTTCCTGTTGTTGGACGCGCGACTTGACATGCATGCCCCAAGCAGGGTTCTACCCTGCGGTTTAGGTTGGATACAGCGGCAGGGGCAGTTGGGGGGTCTCACCAACACCTGGTTCCTGATTTTATTCTTGCCACCAACGCTCATTTGTCCCAGATCTCCTATTTCTCGTGGTATGAGGGCGGCGTCTCAAGTCTTGGCGATAGTGTTGCACAGGTTGTTCACGTTTCTGTAACTAATCATGCAGCCCGCTGCCGCCAGCCGTGCAGATGCTGCCCGCAAGGGCGACATGCCAGGGGACACAACTCTCTCTCCGGCAAGGGCATTGGTTCAAACATACCCGCACCTCGTACCGGGAGAGTCAGAACCTGATAGGCCGGGGTTTTTGAGAAAGACGATTGCGAGACGTGTTCTCAAGACCAAGCACAGTAGGAATACAGCCTACACGTATGTTTACGACGATTTGTTTGCCATCCCGGGGCGCCAGTGCTTCTTCCTCTACGATTATGCAGCTACTCCCGTCAGCGACGATGTCGCTGATGATGATATCCCGCCTTCCGAAGGGTTTATAGTGTCGGTAAACGGGGGAGAGACTGTGAGCAGTACTCGATCTTTTGTTGCCTGTCGTTGCTTCTCTATCGTTTTCTTACTGACTCTTCCGCATGATGCCCCTGAATCAAGCTCCGCCAAAAAAGATACGGGTGACGATAAAAGAAGACTACCCGTACATGCACAGGGTTGGGCTACCAGGACTTCAGGGGCAGCTAGACTCCGGCTTGTCTAAGGAAGAACTGAAAAGGCAGAGAATGATGGAGACACCCGAGGAACGGGCAAAGCGCCGGCGCGAACAGTCGCAAGCGAAGGTGCGCAGGCTTGAATACTTGTTCTCCTTTGAGTTCTAGTGGCTGGCAGAGGAGATGGAGCAAGAAGCTTGGCTAAAGGGAAATGTTGAACCAAGGGCTTGGTCATGGTACCAGAGTCGTAAGGCCGAGTGGATCGAGTCCGCGCGACTCGAGCGACTTGCTAGTGAGTATAGGATCAGTGATTTCCCATAGAGAACTGAGAAACAGTGAACCCGAGCATCATCTCGGAACCACAGGCAGCACATGAGTTGATCAACCACGGCGTGCACCAGACTAAAGCCGCAGCATACCTTAGTAGGCACCCGCCGTTGGAAAGTGGTGATCCCACCCATACCTAGGTAAGACTCAAGGAACACAATGCATGTGAATAGACAGAAGCATAGCACACATCGTCAGGATGGTGGTCAGGTCGCCGTCACATAGCGCTTATGCAACAATACCACTGGCTAAAGCCCCGCAGTGAACCTGGGCCGCTTTGGAGCACGGCATATTCTACGGTCTGGTTCTCCAATACATACTCAAGCATGTACCGTGTCTTGTATGACGATCTGACAGGTGGACCGCAGTGCGGTTCCATGATGAGGGGTCCATAGATCGACTACTTGATGTCGCGGACATGGGCATCCGCACTTGCCCGGCATTGCCATTTCCTTCCACGCCTACTCTCCCAACATGGCTCCAGCACGTACAGAAGATGAGGTTTCCTGGGCCATCAACACTAAGGGGGCAGACGCATCGGCTCCTTACAATGGAAGGCCGAGAAATGTCGAGCACATCAACGCAATCCGTTGGGACCAGGCATTAGAGCCCAAGCCCTATGAAATCAGCGGAACTGACCCCGACTCGAAGATCCTGTTTTTTGATGTCAACATCCTCGACTCCACAGGATCCGAGCCTTACAAGGGCGATGCTCTCATCGAAGGTAGGCGATATTGCAGAAGCATTGTATACTATTATGTTCATATGTCAGCTGCGAGAGAGATAGGTTCCCCTCGTCGTGTTGGTCTTAGTATCCTTGGGCGACGCGACCTGACAATCAGAATAGGGCAACGGTTCATGGCCGTGGGCGATGTACCGAACATCGAGACACTGAAACGAGACCCACGTGTACGTGTATTTCAGGGCCGCGGAAGGACGTTGATGTCTGGCCTTGGCGATGGACACACGCACTTCACATGGAATGGTGGTGACCTCGACCATTTGGGAGATCTGGGTGTTGAAGAGCACACTCTGCTTACTATGAAGAGTGCGAAGTGTTTTCTCGATTCTGGATACACGATGTAAGCTTTCCGACAGTCGAAAGAATATCACGGGCGGTCATGTCCTTACTAAGTATATTATGTACTAATGAGTTTTCTCTATGGAAGGTGCTTTGGCGCCGCCTCAGCAAAAGAACGCCTGGACGTTGTCATCAGGGATGCGATCAATGCCGGGGATATCCCGGGCCCGCGTTATCTCGCGAACGGCAAGGAGCTCGCTAGGCGGGACGGCACTCTCGTCGCCGGGATCACGGCAGCTGCAGATGGGCCGGATGAAATGCGGGAGGTAATTCGACATCATGTGGATCTCGGCGTAGATAATGTCAAGTTGAGCATGTCAGGGGAAGAAGTGAGTTGTGCATCTTCCTATGAGAAAACCCCCGCTGATGTTCAAGCAGATCACAGAGACCCTTGCAGCTCAGGATTGCTACTTTACAGACGAGGAGACGGCTGCATGCGTGGATGAAGCGCATAACTATGGCAAGCGGCTCTGTGCTCATGCTCGCGCCAGAGACTCTGTGATAATGTGTGAGTACCAATACCCATTCCAAAGCAGCTGGATGTTGATTCATATATGAGGTATTAACCATACATACTGAGACATTTCGCAGGCGTCAGGCATGGGGTAGAGGCCATCTACCACGCGTCCTTCATCGACGACCAAGGGATGGACATGCTTGAAAAAGCAAAGACGAAGCATGTCGTGGTCCCAGCCATCAACTGGCTCATTGCCACCCTGCACGAGGCAGAGGCCTTCGGGTACAGTCATGCCCAGGCCGATAAGGCGGGCTACACTCGGGAGCTTGATGCTGCCGTAGCCGGGCTGCGGGAGATGCACCGTCGGGGCATTGTTGTGCTACCCGGAGGAGATTACGGATTCGCCTGGACCCCTCATGGCACATACGCACGGGACCTGGAGCATTTCGTAAAGCTTCTCGACTTCACACCCCACGAGGCGATCATTGCTGCCACTGCGGGTGTCGCAGCGTTGATGATGAGAAGTCATGAAATGGGCAAGATCCAAAAGGGGTATTATGCTGATTCCATCCTGGTGGACGGGGACCCACTCGCGGATATCAGCATTCTTCAAGACCACAGCCGGCTCAACGTCATCTGTATCAATGGGAGAGTGCATAAAGCAGAAGGAAAGGACCGCATGTTTTGAAGAGACCAGAGCTGCTCGCTTAAGCAGCATCGCGAACCAGTTTACACCCAGTCCCACCCTGATTTCTTCATGAATGATGAATTGATTTTTTGAGCCTGTGGCTTTATTCTCAAATCTTGGAAAGTCTTGGAACATTTAATTGGGCAGTAATATCGCTGAAGTATGTAACATCCTCAGTTATCGGCATCTTTGACAACCATGCGAGCATTGTGCGACCTAAGTGCCTAGGTAGTTATTCTTCATCTCCTTCAAGCCAAATTTCATGTCCATCTCCTTGCTTGCACGCCATGGCCATACAACACGTACATACGCCCACGGCTGCTGCCGACCAGAATGCCAAGCCCGTGAATGAGTGAGACGTCCCATAGCTGTAGACAAGGGCTCCCAGTGACGACCCCAAAGCACGGCCCAAGCCGCTGCCCACGTATGAAATGCTGTTCGTCCGCGCCAGGGCCGATGGATGAGGGCACACACTACAGTTAATGACACGAGGTAAGCTTTTGGCCCAAATATCGGTAGCCTGGAGTAGGGGACAGGAAGACAGTTACTCACAGTCTAGTCAGCATAAGCGCCGTGGGTGTGACGAAGACCGCGCAGAAGATCAGTACGACTTGTATCATCGTAATAAGCACCCAGACAGCCGGGGGCTGCCCATGCTCAGTCGTCGCCGATTTCGTGAGCTTACTGACGACGGCAACGAATGGAGCAGCGCTGTAGATGATGGGGAACCCTCGCATGAAAAGCTGCCAGGTTTTCAAAGCACCCAGCTTGTGGATGACTTTAGGGTACACGAAGAACTGAATTGGTAGGCCACATACACCGACAATTGACAGAGTGAAGCCAATCTCGGCAGGCGTCATTCCCGGACCACCAGAGAAGCGGAATGGCAGACGATCGTGAAGACCTTTCGCCGGGGGATCACTGAGGAAGTTAGTCCAGAGTACGGTGTACGCCCCTATGTGGCTGTCATGTATAGCAGTTACGATCAGCATGAGGACGAAATTACGGGTCCAAATCCGTCGGAGTGGAAGCACCGGGGGGGCTTTGCTTTTCTCCGGGATTGGTGTAAGCGACCTGCTCCTCTTTTGTCCGTGGTCTTCGTGGTCTTCCTCGTCCGAGCTGATGAGATCCTCCGCTTCCGCGTCATCTGATTTCATGAAAGGCACAGCCTCCATTTCAGTTGAGTTGTCGTCGTCTAATGGTGGGTACGAGACGTTTTGATTCTTCTGACTGTGGAAACAAGATAAAATCTTTCTTGAGATTGCCAGACCAAGGTCGCGGCCACCCTTCTTCTGTGGATGTGTCTTGGGTGGTGGAATATTGTCAGCACACGAGATAGGTACATCATGGACGCCAGCCGAAGACATACCTCTTCAAGAAAGAAGAAAATTGCCATGAATGTTATGAATAACATTGATGCATTGACAAAAGCGGGTGTTGCGTATGGATACTTCTTGAGGAACCAGTTGTCCCCAAATTTCTCAGGATACTGACTGGCAAGGTCGGCCAGTTGGCCACCCATAAGTGGACTCAAGAGGGTGGACAGAGTGGTAGCCATAGTGACCATGACGAATGCTCTGGATAGGAATCTGCTCAACAGTCAATTTAAGTCACGCTAGACACTTTCAATGCCGTGGAAGATAAAACAGCAGAGACCAAACACGGGGATAGAATAGTGCCTACTTCGCGTCACCCACGATTTCAGTTATCACGGTCCTAGCCGTTGCGACGTTGCCATTGAAAACACCTTCAAGACCCCAAAGAAGTACCAGTTGATAAAAATGGCTGGTGAAGCCAAGGAGTGATGAACTGATGACTGGTAGCACACCGCCGTTAACATCGATGTCAGACAGTGGGAATATCTCACTCGAAGCACAAGCATACCTGAAGCTGCTGTGCCAAGCAGGAGCACTCCTTTGCGGCCATATCTCGGGGAGTCCGCAAGCTTGCTGATCCAAAGTGATGACAAGCATTGTCCAATGATGTAGGCAGTTGATACTGTGGCGGACTGGCTAACAATTTGCCCAGATGAGAGGGAAGGGTCAAGATTCTTCAATTGAAAGTAGAGGTACGTCTATCAAAGTCTATCCATGAGCTTCGTGATTACGACGAGCATTCGCAAGATGATGAAGGTATGATCAGCCAAGGATGCTCACTTACGGAGGCAGACGACCTGACACAGGGCTCCGCAAATCGCAACATGAACAAAATTCCTAGCTGTCCTTTTCTGGGCATATCAAGCCAGCTTACGCTTTCTTGAGAAGAAGCCATCTTTTGTCGATTGTTGTTTCTAACACCAGCCAAGCAAATCGGCCAAATTGAATATGCCTCGGAATGATATGAAGCCTAAGGCTTGATAAGGGTTGACAGGCTCAGATGAGGGTGTGGATTCGAAGTCATGCTCAGTTGAGGAGCCTTCCCAAAGCGATGGGTGTTGCCAATACATTGCGCGTTCCTATGCAAGATCTTCTGCGTCAGTTTCGCAGTTGCGGCCCGAACGTGATTTGCATATTGGGTCCGGAATGTACCTGGATTGCGTTTAAACCCTAGATTTGTTAATTCTGTTGCCTAAAAAAATATGGTCGGTTGTCATCGTCGTGTACAGCCCCAGCTCCCCGCGGCGGTCGGGATGAGCAGGATACAGCAGTAGTATTCCACTGCGCGGTGGGCCTGCAACCCAGTCCAGAGGCACCAGGATTAGTGAGGAATGGGTCGGCCTACATAAACCAGTACCCGGTGTTAATGGAAAACAAGCCCGAGTAAATCACACAGCCTGACTGGCCCGAACCCAAGTAAACCGCACAAACTGACTCAGTCAGCCAGACCCGGGTAAATTATACAAACTAAGTGGCTAGACCTGAGTAAGCTGTACAGACCGACCTCCAGGCAAGGAACCTCTGAACATGAAATCCCTGCACTAAACGGCGTTCCTACCTATACGACCTGGCTGTGTTTACCCTCCGCGGAAACACGTTGTTCCCAATGAAGTAACGGGTTCTGGGAGCGTGCCTGTCGAGGGCCGGCACTGGCACGGCATTTCCTCGGCTAGCATTGGCACTACTGGTCAAATGAGACGTTCACACACTGTCGCTAGTCATGAGTGTTTTGTGAGTGAGCTCAATGTACCCATTCACTTCTACCGCCCAGATGTAGTCAGTAGCATGGAAAGCCCAGAGAGGAAGATGATTCGTTACATGCTGCCGCATAGTCGATCGCATTGTGGTAGCTCTGATCTTCAATTAATCTTATTAATTATTATTTTTTTTCATCTTCGAGCCCGCCCTCGCTTTACAGGGGCGATTTGATAGATATTCATCTTATTTAAATATAAAGCATTTAGAGTATAAAATAAGTTGAAAAGGTCTGAAATAAAAATAATAGTTAAAATTTAGGTGTTCACATATAGGGGTATAATTCAATAAATTTAAAATGTTAAATTTTGTAAAAATAAACTTTTCCTAGATCACAAAGCGTTTTAGACACGGAACATAGTAGAAAATCATGCTAAAAGGTCTTATAATAAATGAATTATTTTTCACCTATTTTTAGCTGTGCTGCAGCTGGGGTTACAATTTGGTCCAGACGCAAGGGCACGGTTTTGCTGACCACATTCAAGTACCATTCTCCATGACTCCGAACTCTGAAATCTCGTGTTTCCTTGTATCGAACACGCTAGCATCCCGGGACGACTACGACCATAATCCAACATGTCTCTATTGAGCAAGATATTTGCGTACGGGCGCAGTTCCGACCGCGATGAGATTGCATACAAGTCTGTTGATTTACAAGCCGACGATGACGCCCAAGCCACGCCCGACAAATCACCAATGGTTGAGTTGGCGAAGACCCGGAAGAAGCTGAGATTCTTTCGCACCGGATTCTACATCACACATGCCTTTCAGGGATTGTTCTTTCTGTTCTGGCTATTTCGCGACGGCGACTCGCCCCACCCGCACGCGACATATCACGATCTGGAATGGAGCGGGCTACTAGGCGAGGACTGGAACGGGATTGTCCCCAACGGTAGGTCAATTGCAGATGCCGGGCGGACCTCAAGCACAACTACCATGACTAAGATATATCGTGGCATTAGGAATCGGATACCCATTAAAGCCGACCTACTGGGGCCAGGACCACCCTTACTATATGCCCGAGGACATATTTGACGACTTCGACAAGTCAATGGCTATGATCAACCACTGGAAATATATGCACAATAGTAAGTCTGGATGATCTTTGTTTGTCAATATGCCACCGCTGACCTCTGCGCCTCGGTCACAGGTTCCAGTATATTTGTCAAGCCAGATGAGCCCCGTGCCAAGCGAATCACGCCCGAAGGCACCACCGCCGAGTTGCCAACGTTCTGGCCTTGGGAACCCCTGGAAGACGGCAGGGAACTCTACGCCATACGCGGATTCCACCAGATGCATTGCATAGTATGGACCACTTTCACCATTCCCCCCTCCTCTGAGTTCCCTTGCGCATCATCAGACTACCTGACGCAGGCTGACCAAGATAAACTTGTCCAACTGTAGTTCGTTATCTCCGAAGAGTTTACCTATCATTACGGGCGGACCAACGACTCCCTATGGACGGCTGGACATGTGGCACACTGCATCAACACTCTTCGCGACGCTGTCATGTGCATGGCGGACGCTCAACCCTTGTCTTATATCAACGGTTACAAGAACGGCCATGCGACGGACGGTCAGGCCATGATGTGCAGAGACTGGGAGGAATTGCACAAGTTCGTCACCGACCCGGCGAGGGGATTGCGAATCAAGAATGTCGCGCCTCCTGGAAGCAAGAACGACAAGATGGCCCCCATCATCCCTTATCCTGAGTTGACCGACGCGGAGCTGAGGGGAATAGCGTGATGGGAAGCTTCACCTGATTTTGTACATACTATAGCGTAATATTCTAGCAGACCCTTTATACACGTCTTCGAACTGTTTTAGGTATCTCCTCGTCGTTCATTACCGTTTTCTAGAGGTATCCATTTCTCTTCCGTTTTCCTGTATCCAATTCTACGCTTTTTGTACAAGCGTAGTTATCGTCACCTGGAATGCTGCACGCCAGGGAGGGTAAAAATATGCCCCTTTTACCAGAAGTGTGCGAAGATGACTGAACAGATATCATATGGTATTAGGCGCTAATCTCAACTAAAAGTGTACAGAAACAAGTACCCATTTGGGCATTCATGTGCGCAACTCCAAGCCCACATGCCGACACAAGAAATCGTAGCCATCTACAACAGCTTGTCTAGCATCCGCGTTACGAACTCTCTGCAATCCTCCCAAGTCAAATAGGTGTCCAACACCTTCCACAATCCTCAACTCCGTATCAACATGCCTCTCTTGCAGCGCCTCCCACGTCCTCTGGGCCTGCTGCCACGGAATCAGGTCATCTGCTCGTGGGTGCAGGATAAAAGTCGGTGTCGTGTAGTTGCCCGCCCTGGCCTGCGCCAACGGGCTTACAGCCACGATATCAGCCTGCGCCGGCGCAGCAGGCTCTTTGCGCGTCTTCTTGTCCAACCCGCCGAGCAGGACGTGCAGCGTGCGGCCGCTGCAGTTCATATACAGCGCCAGCCGACTGCGCTGGTCCGAGGGTGCGAGCCAACCACCTAAGGCTTTCTTATCTGGGGCAACATTATATTTGGTAATGGGTGTGTCGAAGACGCCTTTGGACCAGAGCTGCTCGTCTAGCTGAAATAATGCTCCCGTGCCTGCCTCAGGTGATCCTGCGCCTTCGGGAATGTTTGGACGCGTCCAAAACGGATCTTCGTAGTCCAGGGGGCAATATAGAGCGAATATGGCCTCGGGAGGCTGTACTCCGCGCGCTTTTGATGTCCAGGCCAGTGTCGTGGCGAGGTGCCCGCCAGTTGACCAGCCGACGGCGACAACCTTGGTCGCGTCTATGGATATGTCTGGTCTAGACAGGCTGATGTGGGGCAATGCGGTGCGAATCCAGTGCAGGGCATCGACGACATCAGTCATTGGTCCCTCGAACAAGGTCGTCTCAGGACAGAGCCTGTAGTCAATGCTGATGGGAAGGAAGCCGGCATCCAGGAGCATGACAGTTTGGTCTGCTCGGATATCGTGCCTTGACAGCATAATGTGACCACCTCCGTGAATCATGAGCGCTGCGTAGAAATATCAGCATGGGCTGCGTCGCATCGTGGAAATCAACAGTTAGTGGTCTCACCTACGGGAAGTTGCTTTCCGGGCTGAACGAGCTCGCTCGGGTAGTGAATGTCGGCGTAGAGTTTTTGGCCATCGACCTCCTTAAATTGAACCGTCTCCAGACGCGAAGGAGCGTCAAATGGGGATGCGGTGATGACACGCAGGAGCTGAGACTCTTGAGTCGAGCTGCGGCTCCAGTCAACCCACTTGTAGCCAGCTTTGAGGAGATCCTCCTTCCACAGCTCCTCGCTCGCCAAGGCATGCCATCGGCCATCAGATGACAGCCACCATCCCTCTAGAAGCCCAAATACAAGGTCGAACCAGTAGAGGTTCTGCGTCAACTCCACCAGGCAAAGCAGCCCATCCGGTTTCAGCATCTCACGGATGTGAGTTGTCGAGTTCACGAGGTCCCTTGTGGCATGGATGCAATTCGTCGACAGGATAATATCGTACTTGCCGACAAAGTCAGGTTGAGTGTCCTTCTCGATATCAACCACTTTGTACTCCATAAACGACCATTTCGAAAACTTGCGCTTTGCTGCTGCCACAAGCGAGGAGGACAGATCCGTGAATGTGTAGGTGAACTTTTGACCCATCTTAACCAGAGTCTCAACCACATTCTTAGTCGTTCCTCCTGTGCCTGCACCAAGCTCGAGTATCCTCAGCTCTCGCTTGCCTCCCATGTCTTTAAGCAAGGATGCCAGGTACTGAGACAGCACGAGGGTTCCGGTTTTGAACATAGGCGCGTTAGTGTAGACGTCTCCGAGAAGCTCACGGGCAGCCGCATTTCCAAAGAGAACTGACACTGGATCAACACGTCCTGTCAAGCAGTCGGCCAGCTGATGCCCTGTGGAGTGAAGGAGCAAGGTTTCCGAGGTGTGCTTTGGAAACTTTTGCAGCAGCTCGTCCTTGAGAACAGAGGCAGGGACTGTGGGGACTGGTTGCTGTGTGCGGATAAAGTCGCCATTTGCTTCCTCGACGAGCAGACCAGCAGTGGCCAGAATCTTGTGCAGCTGGACCATGACCTTGGCGTGCTTTGGAAGGGCCTCGATGGACGGAAGCTTGGCACCTGGGGCGACAGATGCTAGGTCGCAGCCAAGGGAGGTGAATGCTTTCAAGACATATTGCACCACGAGGGCGGACTGGGTGGGGAAGACGTCGGCGTAGAAGTCAGTGAAACCTGTGTCGTCGGCATGCCTGTCGTACGAAGTGATCGTCTCGGTGAAGGAGTGGCGACCCGCGACTGCAAGAGGCGTGCCACCTGGAATTTCTGTGTCGTTGATCCCCGTGGCAGAAGGGACAACATGGCCACCCGGGGGCGACGTGACTGAGTTGCTAGCGCGAGAAATTCCTGATGTTGAGTCTCCTGGTATTTTGTCCCGTGGAGGCTGAGACCCGCCTCCACTAAGGAGATCTGCCACCTCGCGTACATCAGCACAATTGGACAGCTTCTCTTGCGCGACGACGATCCCAAAACGGGTCTTAATCTCGGCCAATACTTCTGTTATGAGCAGAGAGTCGATACCAAGATCGTCCAACGAAGAAGTCGGGGTCACCTCCTCCACAGGTATCTCGATAATCTCGCTAAGCATCGTTTGCAACTTGGGCAAAGCATCGTCCAATCCGGAAGTCTTGACAGTGACTGCCAGCGGCTCCATCTGGGTGGCTTGGACCGGGCTGGGGTTGGCCTTTTGAGTCGGTGCCCATTCTGGCTCACTTCGCTCCGATGCGTAGCCTGAATCCGCCGAGTCAATTGGTTTCACTGGCTGTTCCTCAGCCGCTGTGACCGTGGATTTGTTGAGCCTGGCGAGACTCTTTGCGAGAGACTTTAGTGGAACACCTTTGAAGTTGGCCCCAAGAACGGCCATCACAACTTGGCCGGTCGACGTCTCACACACAAATATGTCGTTCGTCCTTGTGTTCGCGGTCGTGTCCTCGTCGAAGCGCGTGTGTACAACCCACTCACGGTCAGCGCTCCTCTCCTTCAGGCAGGACGAGGTGAAAATGATCTCGTCTATAGAGGTGCACATTAACACAAGCTCCTTGTCTCTAGGTGACAAGCAGTTGGTGTGAATTCCAGCAACCTGGAGAAAGTTGTCCAATATGATGGGATCTGTGACGCCCGCATCGATCAGCTCGTGCTGCTTCGCCGGGACCTTGACCGTAGCGATAGCCACATTGTCAGATGCAGATATGTTGTGGACACCTCTGTAGTAGTCGGCGTAGTCGACGACGTTCGAGAACATGTCGTATACCATCCCTCCACTCATACCGGTAGCCATTGCTGATGCGGAGGCCTGGCTTGTCCCCAGGCGGCCGAGCAACCGGAGCCGTCGTTCCGCCATGGCGTCATCAGCTTGTTGCCACGAAAAGGAACCTGTGGCATGCCTTGTAGGCACATCACCTGGTCGTGGGCTGCCAGTCGCTTGACTGCTGATTTCAAATTCCCACAATTCCGGTGCCGTCTGGCGGAGATGCACGCGCACAACGCTTCTATCACTTGTCCCCAGAGGAGCCAACATCGTAAGGGACTCGATATGCGGGACGCATTTCTGTTTGGAACTGGTTCGATGTGCGTCTAGACTCGCAGATTGTGCGACGATTTCCATGTACATGGATGCCGGACACAGGTTCTGGCCAGCGACTGCATGGCCACTCGCAGCCAGTTGAAATGTGTCACTAGATGTGTTCACCTCCAAGATGAGCTCGCCGTTTGCCCGATCATTTTTCACCAATTTGACAAGTTGTGCAGACTTTGTGGTTTCGGTCGTGGCTGGCGATAGTCTCTGCTCCAGCGAGAGCCAATGAGAGGTCTGCTCGAACTGGTATGGTGGCAAGTTCACCTTGCGGTAGCGATAGCCGGATGATCGATGGTGGAGCCAGTATTGCGCAGCCGAGCCTGCCTTCCACAGCTCACATGATGCCTTTGCCAGATTTCTCATGGCATCCACTGTGCCGAGCTGCATGGGCAAGAAGACGTCGGCTCGTTCCGCTGTGTTGATGGCTCGTTTGGCCATAGCGATAATGGGTGTTGCCGATCCCGATTCAATCCAGATGGCCCTGGGGAAACGACTTGCGATACGATTCACAGCCTCGTTGAAGTACACAGGCTGTCGTGTATGGTTCACTATGGCATCGGGTGTGAATTCGGTCCATGTCTCATGAACGGTGCAGGTCTCGATGGGGATGCGAGGTGGCTGGATCTTGATAGAACTAGCAATCTTCGACAGATCTTTCAATATTCCGTCCGTCAGGTGAGAATGGTACGCATGAGTGTTGTTCAACTCGTGCACCTTGAAACTGCGGCACAGATCTGCAGCTTTAGCAATGGAGAGGGTGTCGCCGGCTAGCACGAATTGCTGAGAGCCATTATAGCATGCAACTTCCACGCGTAGACTGTCTTCTGAGTTGACTTGTGAAACGACATGGTCGAGATCTGCCCTGGTGCATTCGACTGCCAGCATTGCACCATGGTCAGGGCCCCAGGCATCCCGGACCAAGCGAGCCCTTCCTGCGACGAGCCGGAAAGTATCCTCGAGAGAAATCGAGCCAGCCACACACAGCGCGGTCAGCTGGCCGAAGCTATGACCGAGCAAAGTGTCGACTTCCAGGCCAGAGTCGATCCAGCTTCTCGCACAGGACACCTGCAGAGACAGAAGTCTGCAGTGAAGCACGAGAGTGTCTTGAATCTCCTCTGCCTCGAAAATACCGGGGAAGATGCTGGGGTAGCCTAGCCGCCTGCAGACAGAGTCGCATTCGTCCTAAATATGGCAAGTCAGCAAGCCATTACCGCAAGCAGAGAGATTGTTAAAGAAATGCAATGACTTACCAAGTGCTTTTGAAAGAGGTCACTGCTGGTATAGAGCTCCTTCGATGCAGTCACTGTTCGCCCTGTCTGGCCCCCAAAACACAAGATTACGGGACTCTTGATTGCATCAAATGTCTTCATCCTGCTCAGGCTGGATATCGTACTATCCATCGCATCTGAAACAAAGCCAACGCGACAGTTCAATGATACATCGTGGGCTTGTGCTATGTTGTAAGATATGTCTCCAAGGGATGCTGTACCCTTTGATAGATGCGTTTTAAGAGCTTCCGCGTAGGAGGACAGGCTGGCTGCCGACTTTGCCGAAAGAAGAATGGGGTGGAAAAAGAGAATGGGATGCACGGTTGGGGCGATAGTTGCCGCGCGTCTTCCCTCCACTGAATGAGCGCGGATGAGAATCGCTGCGTTGCTTCCAGCTGCTCCGTAGTTGTTGACCAAGGCGACCTGCTTGCTTGAATTCCATGGAATCGTTTTGGTCGAAATAGTGATGCGGTCTTGGGATGAGCTTCTGATCTTTGGATTGATGGAACTGAAGTTTGCTTGCTTTGGTATCGTCTTGTAATGCATCATGAGGAGACATTTGATGATTCCGGCTGCTCCTGAAGCGGCCTCAGCATGGCCGATGTTGTCCTTGACCGATCCAACATACAACTGCTCGGTGCGTAGGGGACCAGTAAGAGCGGACCGAATACTCTCATATTCAATTGGGTCACCGACTTGAGTACCTATAAGCAAAGTCAGCATCGATATGTCAAGAGGCTGGGCATGAGTATTGGGGGCTTACCAGTTCCATGTGCCTCTACATAGGTCACATCTTGAGCCTGTATGCCGGCGTCGTTGAGCACTCGCTTGTACAAAGTACTTTGCGAATCGGAGTGCGGAACGGTAATCGGGCTGCAGCTTGAGTTCTGGTTGACTGCTGAAGATGCGATGACTCCAATCACAACGTCGCCATCAGCCAAAGCTGTCGACAGCTTTTTCAAGACAACCATTCCCGCCCCTTCTCCGCGACAGTAACCACCAGCATCAGCGTCAAAAGCCCTAGAGGACCCTTTTGGATTCAGGAAGGATGCTCCGGCGAGATTTTGATGAAGAGAGGGGCTGGTGATAACATTGACGCCGCCAGCAAGCGCCAAGGAACACTCCCCGCCGAGAATAGCCTTGCACGCGGTATGTATAGCCACAGCAGAGGAGGAACATGCTGTGTCCACCGTAAGAGAAGGGCCCTCCCAGCCGAAGTGATGGCTGATTCGGCCGCTAATGAAGGCCCGCAGAATGCCAGTTGCTGCGAAGGCATTAGCAGCGTGGGACGCCACATTGTCCTCATAGTCGACAGCGCCGACACCAAGATAGCAGCCAACGTCTTTCACGCGCGTGGCAGCCGGCTTGCTGCAGTATCCAGACGACGACAGCGCCTCGTATGCAACTTGGAGCGCGAGTCTCTGCTGAGGGTCCATTGATTTTGCCTCGCGGCCCGAGATTCCAAAGAACTTGTGATCAAAAGCGTCTGGCCGGTCGATAAAGTTACCCCAAAACGTGTCCAGTTTGGGTTCACGCTGTAGCTGCGCAGGCTCGAAGCGATCGCCGGGCATAGTATCAAGGCACGTGCCGCCCTCCTCAAGTAGACGCCAAAATGCTTCGAGGCTCTCGGACTGTGGAAACCTACAAGACATACCCACGACGGCGATCTCTTCCGTCACAGTGGCTTCACTGGATCGTATTTGCGGTTTTTGCTTCCCCAATGATCTAGGGAGACACGTTTCGGAGCCAAAGCTAGCTATCACAGTCTGGTCTGGGCTTTGGTGGACCACGGTGGTTTTTACCGTCTCAAACCAGTTGGCACGTTGGCAAAGAATGAGCCGTGTTGCGACATCGTGAAGACCTCCGGTGGTGATGGGGTCAGCATCAGCTGTTGAGCGAAGTGGTAGCCGCAGCTCGGTGGCATCAGGTAATCGAAGATTCTCATGCTGTGCGTAAAGGCTGATGAGAGCCGAGGAGGTGTTGTTGTGCTTTTGGTGGTGGTAGCTCCCTTGGAGACCAATAGCTGTCGTGGGGATGTCGGCCTTCCTCAAAAGGGAACTGAAATCAGCTTCGTTGGCCTGTGGCAACGTGATGGTAACAACCCTATCCTCAGTCACGCAAGATATGTAAGCCTAGGAATTTTGTCAGTCATGAAGCTCTCGGCAAGGTGTTCTTTGGTCATGAAATGCAGACTTACGTCAGGGAATCGATCTAAGTATGTGTCCAGGGTCGCTCTGTCTGCCGGCGTCCTGCAACGCACTGACACTACCTTGACTGGCGAAGCAGCTTGCTCCATGTCGACTGCAATGCCAAGACAGGCAGCTAGCCGAATGGCATTGGAGACATTGCTTTCAAATTGCTGCCAGTTTTGAGCTGACGAATAGCACGCGGCTGAGAGAAATCCCACGCAAAAGCCCTGGGCTGCCTCGAAGGTTTCCAAGCTGGTGCCACATTGCTGAATCAGGTCGACAACCTGCGTGATGACTGTGAGCGGCGCCAGTTCAGTATTTGACAATACGGTATCGTCTATACTGCTGGAACCATCCACAATTTCTTGCAGTCTTTGCAGCTTTGCTGCGGCTGGGAAGTCTGGCGAGCCATATGCCTGTTGAACCTGTGGCCATAACGAGGGGAGTGAGGCCAGTGCTTTGTGCAGAAATTCGAGGCGCGCATCTTCTCGGAAGGCAGATTGGAGATCTTCAACGTCCCGGGATGTGCAAACAGTTCGTTGTGGCCCAAATAGAGCCACGCGGAATTTCGTGGCAGCATTGTTGAAAGGCATGATTATTTGGACTGTGCAACAAAGCAACGTTGAGTTGAGTTAATCTGACAGCTTGCAGATGACAGAGGTACCATCTATACGTCTGGTGTGTGCCGGCCACCTTTTGTGCAATTGAACTTCAGTACCCAGTCATCATGACTCTTACCTTAGCAAGAGATAAGGTGTCTTACCTTACTAAGAGATAAATGACCTTGCCTTAGTACTGGACAAGGTGGCTTGCCTTAGTATGGGACCTTACTCAGAGACAAACCTGAGAAAGCATCCATCGATTTTAGGGCACATAGGTGGGTTTAAGTGTAAGTTTGAACAGTAAATATAGCATTTCTATTTAATTACTATATCCTTATATGAGTTGTGTTTACCGTGTCATCTACAATAATAAAATATAGATTAATAAAATTCTATAATTTAAATTTAAATTAATCTTAGGTTTTTTTTAAAGGAACTCTAATAAAGTATAAAAATTATTTTAGTATTATTAATTATTAAGATTTAATATTTTTGACAATTTTGTTGCTAGCGATATGATTTTAAACTTATGTAATTAGTCTAGGCCTATCCCTTTCTAACTTTACTTAAGCTTTTTAGGGATCGGTTGGAAAGTCGGTATTGTGTGTACCGGGCCGGCTCAGGGACCAGGATGTTACCCAAGTCAAGGCTGCACATGCACAGTGTGCTACCACGTCGATGGGTAAAAGCGGACTCCGGAGGTGATCTGCAACAAATTGTCAAGGATGCTGTCGCCTGTTTCCAGATAGTGGCGATTGTGCGTATCTCAGTGAACAGATCCCCAACGCTCTGGAGAGACCACTGGCGCAAGTAGTCCCCGTGTACTCGGTGCCGGCAAGACCTACGCAGCAGTAAGAACAGCGGTCCCAGACCCTAGAAACCTAGCAACCATGCTCGAGCAAGGTGATGCAAAGCTGATTTAATGTAACGGGTATTGCTCTTGTCGACCTGGCACATATTGCTGCGTAATGCACGCCGATTCATTCATTTTGGTATTGGAGTAGGGTCTGTGCCTGAGAACTGGTATAGAGGTTAGACCTGGCTCGAGGATCCTTATAGGCAGGTTTGGGTGTACCTGGGTAAAAACATCAACTGCACCAGGGCCTACCGAATTCCTCCGAGATTCAAGCAGAAGGAAACGCGTCCACGGAATTGCCTATTTGAAATGTATGGTGAATCTCATGCTACTGCATCTGCCCAAGTCTGCAGCCATCCTTTGTATTGCATGCCTGCATACTGGCAAGAAGTGAACCATGAGCGTTACCATGCCTGTCAATCTAAGCTTGGCGAATTGTAACCATTTGCTGCTTGCTGCCGCTGCGGTGGTACTGCTTGTGGTTCTACAACTTGGGCGGACATGGTGGCGTCTCCGTCACATTCCCGGGCCATTCTTTGCCAAATTCACCAACTTCCAGAGGGTCTACTGGGTCAAAACCAAACGTGCTCACCTGATTCTGCAGGAGGCGCATGAGAAGTATGGCGATCTTGTGCGCATTGGCCCAAACACGGTGTCCATCCACAATCCGGGACTCATTCCCACGATATACACAGCGCGAACAGGATTCCCCAAGGTGAGTAATTTCTCGCAGATCGGCTCTTTTGTCTTAGTGCTACAGTCTAACGTGCTCCATTTCAGTCAGACTTCTATCCTACTCTCCAGGCCTACACTCCCAATGGGGGCTCACTGGAGGCCATCTTCAACACCACAAGCGATGAGGTCCACAAGAAGCTCAAGACGCCCATTGCGCCTCTGTTTACACTTGCGAACATACCGTCCCTGGAGCCTCGCGTCAACGAAGTCCTCGAATGCATACACGAGAAGCTGGAAGAGAAATTTGTTGGCAACGATCAAGTCTTCAATCTAGGTGATTGGCTTCAGTTTTTTGCATTCGATGTCATGGGAACTTTGACATTTTCGAAGCGTTATGGATTCCTCGACAATGGCAAGGATGTCGGAGGCATGCTTGCTAGTATTGTGTTTTTCATGAGAACCTCTGCACCGGTATGTTGATCCGATCATGGATGCTGAAGACAGAAGCCAAGGGATGAGCTAACATTGGTGATAATAAAGTTCACGCAAATGCCAAAGATTGACTGGCTCCTCCGAAAGAACCGCGTGGGCGACGCCATTCAACGAGCTTTGGGGCTCCAAGCATCCATGAGTATCATGGGCTTTGTAGGAAAAGCCATTGCCGAGAAGAGGGAAGCTCTCGCCAATAATGTCGAAAAGAGGGACGTGGAAACCGACAAATATGCTCGTGGATCAGACTTTCTTACAAGATATGTTGAGGTCTCGCAGCAAGACCCTTCGCTCCCTCCGTCGTGAGTCAAACTCTTCAGAGTCGACGTGTGTGGACAATATTGACATTTTTATCACAGGGCTCCGGCTGCATGGACATTTTCCAATGTCATTGCTGGCTCTGATTCTGTGGGGAGTCTCATGCGCACGACCATGTACAGCCTCCTGGTATACCCTCACACATTCCAAAAGCTCTTCAAAGAGCTGAAGGATGCCAATGTTTCACGACCATACCCAACATGGACTGAAATACGAAACCTTCCTTACCTGGACGCCTGCGTGCTGGAGGGCATCCGCATGCACCCGCCATTCGCCCTTCCTTTTGAACGCGTGGTACCGAAAGGCGGTATCACGATCGAAGGACAGCATCTGCCGGAGGGCACTGATGTTGGTGGAAATGCTTACGTTGTTAACCGGAACAAGGACTGGTTCGGAGACGATGCCGAATTCTGGAGGCCGGAGCGATGGATCGAGAAGGAGGAGGCTCACAAAAGAAAGTTGGAGGCCGGAATTCTCACAGTAAGTACTTGTCACGATAGTCAACAACGAGGATCCAGCTTCGATCTCTCTTGCCTCCCTTACAGGGCGCGCTTGCTGACTGTGCTGCCAAAGTTCGGCGGCGGACGACGCATCTGCATAGGCAGGTATGTGGGCATTCTAGAAATCAAGAAGATCTTGGCTTTTCTCGTAGCCAACTATGATGTGAGTCTACCGCAAATGCCTAGCTTGGTAGCTGCAATCCTAACTTCACTCAGATACATGTGGTGGATCCCCACAGATTCGAGTATGAAAACTCGTGGTTCTTCTTCCAGAAGGGTCTTTATGCAAGGATTGAGAAACGACCGGAGGTGATTGGGTGAAGCTGATTGTCGGAACTGGGGCGTCTTGAATCATTATTGTACTTGAAATGCCCTGCTTTTAAATGACATGTAGAAGTGAAGCTTTTGTACAGAAACTGGCGTATCTGCCTCAAGGGTTTCCGTCACCAAACCTATAAATGATTTTTCCTCTATGCTTATCGTGTCTTCGGCGTGCCCGCACACCGTAGCTCCCAGGCTGGGCATCGCTGCAGTCGTCAGCAAGTTCATCGAGCGCTCCGAAGTCTCGCTCCACTAGCGCCAGGCGCAAGAAGTTGACAGGGGCGTCGATGAAGATATTGGAATACTATGGGCCCTGGTATTCTTGGAATTCTGACCCGGTTCCTTGTGCAATTTCAGCAGAGGAAGCACAAAAGAGAATGGGAAGACATCTAGATCTCGAAATGGATGACGACACGGACCGAGCGAAGAGTGACAAAGCAGCTAGCCGGACGGCGCCGCGTCGGGGCTTGTCTTCTTGTGGCCACGGGAATAGGGGTTTTCCTTGCCCGCGTCCAGAAAGCAATCTCCGGAGCTCATAATTCTAGCCACTCATGGTCACTTGCGTTCAGGGTTGTATTGTTTATCCGGTGTGAGCCTGACATGAATTGTACACAACCCCCCTCCGAGTAATGCAAATATTAATTTTTTGAAAATGTCCTCCAAACGTTAACATTATAGTAATCTAACTAAGTGGTTATCTTAAAAACAAAATCTTCTATTAAACAGACTATTATGTGATATATTATGTTCTGACTTCTTTCTTCTAACTTCTTTATTATTTCTTATATTTTATTCTTCCGAAATAAAAGAGTCTTTAAAAAAAGAAATTTTCTACTAATAGGGTAATATTACTTAGGCTTTATGATATAGTACGCGGCTATTTTCATCAGATCATATGGACTTCACTAGTATATTAGTCTACCTAAAGAAGAAAAGAAAGAAGAAAGATTGTCCCCTCGGGCAAAAGGTGTAAGTGTGGCAGCATTATCGATAAGGGCCTCTGCGGAGACCCCTGTAGGGGACCCCTTGCCTGGTCACAAGCCCCTGCCCCTTATAGAGTCTTCCTAATATGGAGTTCGGATAACTTCGCAGTTCCTGTTGGTGCTGCATCGGGCTGCGGGTGACTGCAGGCGTGGGTGAATGGGATTGGCTGCCGCGCACAGACTAACTGCAGCCTCTTAGGCTTTTGGCTACTTAAGTAGTCCAGACTAGGCTTCGTCGACGGCGCCTTTGCCTTCTTCCTTCTTTTCTTAGCCAGACACGGTTTTACTTGAACTTGTACTTGAACTTGTACTACATTAACCAAGACTTGAGACCTTCGCCTCTACTATGTCAATCTCATGACGCTTTTGGTGGTCATGGTTCATCACTTATGAGAGTTGATACTCACTTGCTCACGTACCAACTGCAGCTAGATTTGCTTTCTCAACAACGTCATGGCCTTTCTGATGATTTACATTATAACACGCTGTTATGTGTATCAGGATACGACGCTATGTACAGGTATAGAGGTAAGTGAAGCCCTCCCCCGGACGAAAATTCCCTACGCACATGCTTCCACACTGATAGATAAGCCACTCCCAAACCCTGTGAGCTGTGTCAGGGCTGAAGCCAGCTGTGCCTCATCGCATGTGAGCGATATTGACACTCGAAACTTCTTTGACTTTGGTCCTGATGACGTCCCATCATGCGGCGCGAGTGATGGGAAAGAAGGCGTCGACTTGGACACGGAGGAGGTTTTGTGCCCCATGGCCCAGTCATTGCTCTCCGGACCCTTGTTGCTTCCTTCCAGCGAAGATGCATGGCCAGGTTGATTGCAGCCAGCGGTGTCTGAAAGGGGTTGATTTGGAGTACTCAACCCATGCGCAAGGTGGGATGTGTTTCCCTTATGCGGACTTGGCGGTTCGTGCTCAAAATAGCAACCTGCGGACAAGTTGAAGGGTGGCTCTGTAGCTTGGTCTCGCAGCAATGCTGGAACGAGTTGCAAATACTCTTCCATGGCTACGCCACCATCCTCGTTCATGTCTGGAGTGGGAAGGACGCTCTCCTTCGGATACTCATACCAAGCCGTGTTGTCTGGCATCGCAACATTGATCCCCTCCATTCTCACCGGCATAGTGCCGCTTGGCCCCGAGGGGCGTCTATTCATACCGCTGTCGGTCTGGGTGTCCATATCACTGCTAACATCCTCGAGCCATGTACGTATCACTTTGCCCTTTTCTTTCACGGGCTCTCTTTCTTCTTCCTCCTCTTCCACGTCGTCGGATTGCATGGATTCGCTGTTGTCGCTCGAATTGGATATGCTGACCCCCTCTGAGTTTCTCAAGCTCGCCTGAGCGTGGATGCTTTGCAGTGTCGCATGTCCGGAGGATGGACTTGGGTGAGTTTGGCGTGTTCGGCTTCTGTTCTCGTTCTTGACCCTCAAAGTAGAGTATCGATTCTTGAGTGCAAGTGTAGTCCTTGTTGGAGTGTGATAGCTCGCGATTTGTGCCCATTTGGTGCCGTTGGTCAAAACTTCATGGAGAAGGTCTGCGTCCTAATGAAGCTCGTCAGTCTTCCCTTTTGTCGAATTTGTGGTCAACAGCGCTTTGGGGGTAAACACACCTCTTCTGGTGTCCAGTCGCAATAATTGATCTTAGGGTCCAGGACGTGGTTCCAGTGACTTGAGCACTGATCTGCACTTCTTGATCCGACTTCAGAAGCCACTTTGGTCCAATTCGTACCCCAGCGCTGGATGGCAGCAATCAGACGTTCATCCTCATTCTCGGACCAAAGGCCCATAGTCCTGCCATCCGCGAGACTATTCCACCACCGCCGGCGGCAGTCTTTGTTCGATCTCCCAGGGACGGCCTTCGCAAGCTCGCGCCAACGAAGAGGTTGATTCTGTTGTTCAGCTGATGGTACAGCATGTCAATTAGTTACTGCATGGCGGAAGTGGGGGTGTCAATTTCCTTGGGCACTGGAAACTACTAGATGAAGGGCCTTACCAGACATCACTGCCTGGCGCAGAAGTTCGTCTTCCTTGCTTGTCCAACTTCGTCTTACGCGAGCCATGTCGACCAAGAGAACCGTTTTTCGGAAGGAGGTACTTCGTTGCACAAGGGTTGGATTCGACGTCGGCCTGGCACCAGGTGGACTATGAACTGGCGACTGGTTTCGCATTCGGACCGCGGGGCCGGGCTGAATACCGTTGATACTATGGTGGGCCCACCAGATTAAGCCTCCCTGCCATGGCCAGCGATAGCAGTGGGTCCTCGTAACTCCAACGATTTCCCACCTTGAATGCCTCCTAAGCGGCTCTTCGACTCGGCTAGTCTGGCTGGTATCAAAGAAGTATGGAGTACTGCCATGCTAGTGGTTGGTGTGGACTTTCAGGAAAATTTTAGGTACTTGCAACAACCCCCAATGCTATGAGTACCCCCCTAAGCAACGAAAAAGTAGCACTAAGATATATTATTAGCTAAGAGTTGGTACAGTCTTTAGATTATTTATTTTAAAAAAATGACTTCTAATACTAAGAAGTTTAGTATTTATGTTAATATTATAATAATTTATAGTTATTACAAGTAATCTTATTAAAAGAATTAAATTTAAAATTATAATTAATTTAATATATTTATTATATATTATTAAACTTTTAAAATAATTATAATAATATAAAGGCTTTTATATTCTTAAATTGATCCGTATAATCACTGTTATAAATTACATATATATGTATAATAAATCACATCTCAATTTACATGACAAAAGCCTTTTTTACGAGTTAGGAACATTATCTTATAAGTTAGATGGGAGTATTTGAGCACCAAAATAGCACGTGCTAAGTAATCTAAGTACTTGTTACAAGGAAACAGTGCACACGTGCGGTAGTTGAGCCGCCTCAAAGGGCACACGAGATCCCCAGGGGTCGGGTCCATGTGGCTCAGCAACGTCGTTTCTGGCTCAACCTCCGCAGATAAGGCGCTGCCGCGTCTTCCTTTGGCGGGGCGCATGACCAGCGGACATAATGTCGCAACTGAGCTGACCGATGCAGCGGGATCCACCTCCACCGGAGCGGAGCTCTCAACGTGGCGGAAGGACGAGTAATGTCAAGCTTTGGTTTAAGGTTGATGCCGCCGTCACTTGCATGACTAGCTGAGATACGGCGTTCGACTCAGGTCGTCAGGCTGTAGCCAACTCGCTCGCAATCGCAAGTCGCCGGCAGCCTTGTTTTGTCCGCGGGGGAGCCGGGATGCATTGCTTGCATGAAGCAACCTTGCGTCTATGGCGAGGGCTAGATCTATCTCTGTCTGCAGATGCAACGCTCTCTTTACAGAATTGGGCTACTTTAATTTAGAACTATTAATCTGTTCAATAAGTATAGAGTCTACCAACAGTTCATATTGCTAATTTATAGTGTGTCACCGGATGAGTATAGTATTAATTCAGGCCAATCGCGCGTTGCACCCGAATAGCGAGCAAAGCATCGGTGGATCCAAGAGTAAGCGACAGCTGAGGGCCACTAGCTCGGTTTCGCTTGACTTGAGTGAAACGCTGGCAAGCTGAACCTCTTTGGCTATCTGTACACCGTAGTTTGAACTCCACACGAGATAATCGTTCCACCAACTACGTCTTTGCAAGCATCCCACGTTTTACATAGAGACGGGGACCTCTCCACCCTGAGTCGCTTTGGTGAGCAAACTGGGCAAAATGTGACCTGATCTATCCAAAGAGGCCATTATAGAGCTTGTATACAAGTTAAAGTTTGAGAAGCCTAGAGAGGTGTGGTCTAGAACCGGGACTGAAGCCTCAAGGGTCCAGGTCCCACGGGGCTTCCGCGGTCCGAACTCAGTACCTGCAGGAGCCAATGAATGGGCCCATCTAGAATGCGTAAATGACATAGAGAACCTGGGGATTTCAGGTAACCCGGGTTGGCGCAAAGAAGAGGTACAGGGTGGAGAACGTAAGAGCAGCATGAAATGTGGTACCGAAGTTGAACCGCCGGGAGCCCTCAAGCTGTCAAAGGTCTTGCTTGTGTATTGGCCTCACTTGATGCCACACGAGAAACGCATGCTACATGACTAACAATGGCATAAATTGAAACACAACCATCTGCTACCATCGATCAAGAGGCCTTCTTTCGGAGCGCATTCACAAATCACGACTGATATAGACTGAAGCCCTTGAATGTGACACAGACCTTCCAAACATTCAATCGTCTTAGTTCCTCAGAAATATCCATTCAATATGTCTTCCGTTACCACATCTACCCTCACCACCGAGGACTTTCAGCGGGGAGGCGCTGCGTACCCGAGCACGTGGCATTTCGACAAAGATTTGCCAGAAGACCGAAAGAACATTGAGAAGACTTTCAAGCTCTTGAGGGAATATAGCGGCATCCCCGCGGACAAAGTTGAGGAGCATGTTCACGATATTGTAAGACACGGTGTCCCATGGCTCCTTGTTTGGCGTGACACCATCACTGACTCATTCACACTGTAGAGGGCTAAGGCATGGGAAGTCTTCCCATACCCATGCATTGGGTCCTGGCGCTTCCTGGCAGACTACATGGAAGAGTTTCCTGAGTATCCTGAGATCATCACCCGTATCAAGGCCGGCGATGTCTTCCTGGATGCCGGATGCTGCTTCGGTCAGGTGCTCCGTCATCTCCTCTACGATGGCGTGCCTGCCGAGAACCTGATCGGCACAGATTTGTACCCCAAGTTCATTGAGCAAGGGTACGATTTGTTCAAGGACGAGGGCAAGTGCGGCCTCAAGTTTGTCACTGGCGACATGCTGGACCACTCAGACACGTCGCTTGACGTCCTACATGGCAAGGTCGATATAATTCATGGAACATTCCTCTTCCACTTGTTCAACCACGAGGAGCAGATCAAGCTGGCAACGCGTCTCGTCAAGTTCTTCAAACCGGACGCCAAGAACGCGCTCATTGTCGGCCGTCACACGGGCCAAGCTGAACCCCTGGATCCCTTTGAGACTTGGACTCTGGACAAGCTCAAGCGAGATCTGCACACACCCACGACGTGGCAAGCCTTGTGGGATGAGGTCGGTGAATTGACAGGGACGAAGTGGGTGACCACTGCCGAGGTGGTAGACCTGAAATTGCTCGACATAGATGACAATTACTGGGCGAAGAGGAAGGAAATAACGGGAGACCCGAACCCCCCCAAGACTTTGCGCTTTTGCCAATATAGGTATTCGGTGCGTAAGGTGTGAACAGGAAGAAGGATGGCTTGAGAAAGAATTTTTACTTGTTTAAATCAAACTTGAGTGGGCGATCTCTAGGATAAGTGTCTTTCAGCGCTACGAAAACGATAGCGATCCATATAGATAGCCTGAAAAACCCGAGGCTGTTCCTTCAGAGAATACATGTGAAATTTCAGATCAAAGAGACAGTGTCGTGCACCACATTAGCTCCGGGATAGACTGACCACGTTTTCCATTCCACGAAGCAGATCGTTTCAAACCAGCCCCCTCAGCTGAATCGTAGGCGATGATTATGAGGAAATCTCGGTTATTTGTTCGTGTCGGGAGAACGGGCCCACCACGGCACAACTGAAAACGGCATTCTCGGGGATGACCCCATTGTTTCGGCCTATCTGATAGAGATTAAACCGCACTTATTAGAGACGCGAGTAGTTGAAAGATCCCACTGATTCACATAGTCAGTGACCTTATCGTTACAGGAATGAACATCAAATCTCGAAATAGTCCTCATCAGCACTGCTGGTGTCAAATGAAACAATGTGGAATTCAAGCTACAGAAACACTCGGGTATCCAGACATGTGTCTCTCCCCGCGTTCGTGTTATTTGTGAGGGTTGTGTAGATCCCGACAAAAAGCCCAAAGAGACCCCCCCTTGATTCCGGATTTCTTCCATCCATTGATTCTCTTCGGGAACAACGGGATTGTGTCTCGTATTGAATGATCATGCGCCATCACCACAAAGACACTTTCCAGCCCGTCCAGCTGCTGTATCTTGCTAACAGTGTCGAAAGACGCGTCCTTGTCTGGGAATATGAGACTCGGAGCCGCCACTTCGAAAAAAGGATCTGATTTTCCGGAGATGCACGAATCCAGCAGCAGGCCGGGACATAGCCCCGAACCCTCGGCCAGGAATTGCTGCAGCTTCTCGCCAGATGGCAGTGGATGATACGCACTCGGCCGTAGAACACCAACATGATGACACGCATCGGCCCCCATAAAGACAAACGATGATCCTCCCTCCTCATTAGCGGCTGTCGTGCGTGCCAAGGCGCAAAGATGTCCTACAGCATGCCCCGGTGCATCGAGGAGGTAGAAGGACCCGTCACCAAAATAGTCAAAGGCGTCGAAGCGCCCAATCTTCAGGCCCGTGTCAAAGGCTATTTCAACCACCTCACGGCCCTCAATATCTGCGTCAAGGACAATGGCGTCCGCACGCGTAGGCCAGCCCGGCCACGTCACGGCTCGAACGCCGGGACCGACTACCAACGCCGTACTTTTGGGAAAGCGGGTCACGTCGCCGATATGGTCGAAATGATTGTGGGACCAGATAACGGCCGAGATATCGGTGCTACGAACATTGGCATGGCCCCTGTCAGCGGCCTCGTCCAGCATGGTGGACACGTCAGTCCCCGGTGTCACCACCGTTGTGGCAGATATCAGATCCACCGTCTTGGGTGCATAGTTGCGCCAATCTGGTCTCGTGCCGAGGTCAAAGAGTACATGCTCGCCAGTTCTGTTGTTGGAAACCAGGAAACAGTATATGGGTGCGTGTAGTCCCGTGAAGCCGTCGACTTTGGGTCGCCAGAACAATTCGGGATTGAGATGAACGGTCGTGTTTCTATTTTAGGCCATGTCAGTCAGCAGCCCCTCAGAGTAAGGAGAGACCAGCAATCATACGTATCGATAACACGGACATCAACCGTAGTGGAGGACTCAGGGATGTTGACCACCCGTTGAAGATTTGAGGCGGACATGCTGGTCCTTCCGAAGGTAGTAAAGTTCACCGTTGAGGCTGGTAAGAGTAAACAAAGCGGCAACGCAAGGGTGTCTGTGGGTTTCGCATCCGTATAGCCTCAAAGTATCCTATGATGGTCGAGATGTAACCGCCCTGGACCATGAATGCCCACAGCTCCATAGTAGTGTATAATTTGAGGGTCCTGAAGACGTGTCACCGCAACGGGTTGCAAGGCAGTATGGTCCAAGCATTGTCACCACGTGCCCAAGTTCTCATGGGGTTCGGCACCGGGTACTCCGTACACGGCGGATTTCCCAAAAACCGCCGGGTGATGATCCACTACCAAGCCAATGCAGTGAGCTTGAATCAGCTTGGGCTACGGAATCAGCCGCACTGCAATGCCGTTGAAGATAACTGTATCCGTGGGCCAGGTGGCTGGTATCTCACGAATGAAAGTCCAGGCCTTTCAACTGAGTCAGCACCCCAGATATATGACTCGTCACTCTACAACACATAGTGAGTAGTAAGTACTATGGAGCAATCGGGTTGCATTAGGCCAACAAGTGTTGGAACACGAGGTGTGGGAGTTACCGGCGGGTCGGGTAGGCAGCACGCCCCGTTCGGAACCTCAAGCATGCAACAAGGTATGCCATAACGGCTTACTGTGGATTTCCTGGGAAGATCAACACCGAGCATTCGTTTACTCATTAAAAAAAACACACAATTTATTTCAAAAAGTCTTAATATTTAATACTAGAAATAGCTGAAATATATTTAAAAACTTAGATTTATAAATTATTATATGAATTTCTTAGTAATGTTTTTAAGAAACATTATCCTAAAATAGGATCTTTTATCTAATGTGATTAAAATATATTACCTGGATTATCAATGCTATACTATAATCTTACAAATATTCTTAGTAAGATGACTTAATAGTTAAAGAATTGACAGGTATACAATTTCAATTCAATTATGTAGATATTGTATAGATAAACCAGTTAATGAGACGATCTGCTCTGCGCGGTTCCGCTCGGCGCGAACTACAATCCCCACAAAAATTGGCCATTGGATTTAATTGAGGCGTCTTTATCATGATAGGGGGTCTGTTGATGCCTAGACAAAATTACATCCGCATGTCCGGAAAAGCCTGGGCATCGCGGGATATTGAAGCTTCGGTGCTTGGGGGAACCCCTTTCCCGTTGTGGCTGCGTCAATCTCCCAATTTACAGCAGTATACACCGCGATGTCCAGTCCTTCCTGCAACCTTTCTCATTCGGTCTTTTTCTTCTATACGTCGTCAACGTAATCTGTATCACCCTACCCTAGGGGGCATTCGTTCATTATGCGGTCCCTGTCAAGCCACTCGTTTCTGCTTTCGACACTGCTGCTCCACAGCGGCGACCATGTTTTAGGTGCCCCGAGTCCTAAGCCTCGTGCGGAATGCACTTCAGCTACGCAAACTTTTGACTATGTCATTGTTGGGGGTGGGACTGCTGGCTTGGTTCTTGCGAACAGGCTCACTGAAAATGCCGACATCAACGTCGCTGTTATTGAGGCCGGGACGAACCCAGACGTGCTCGCAGGAAACTTGACTCAGGTGCCAGGCTACGCCGGACAGCTGTACCTGAACGCCGCCGAGCTGAATTGGGGTTTCAGTACTACGCCTCAGGAGGTATTTGGGGCACTGACACTCAAATGTGTCATCAATCACTGACAGAATTATTAGGCTCTCTTGAACAGGACTGCCTCGTATATGCGTGGCAAAGCGGTAGGCTTCTTCCACTCGTATACTCTCCGGTCTTTGAGAGGGAACATGCTAGTGACTGACCACTGCTTCTGTAGCTCGGCGGCAGTGGCGTATTGAACTTCATGAACTATGGACAGAGCTGCAAAGGTGCTCACCAGAAATGGGCCGACGTTGTCGACGATCAATCTTATACGTATGAGAACATGGTGCAGTACTACCACAAGGCCATGAAGTACTCGCCACCGAAAGAAGGTGCTCGCTCAGCGAATGCCACCACCTCGCTCTCCGCAGCGGACGCCGTGATCAATGGAACACTCCCCGTTACTTTCGGAGCGTACGTACAGTCTTGGAGCACCTGGGTCGCCTTGGGTCTCGAGGCCATCGGCATCCCTCAAGTCTCGGCCTTTGTGGATGGCAACAATTTGGGGTGGGCCTGGAACCTCTATACCATAAAGTCGCCAGAGGCTACTAGACAGACCTCGAAGACAGCCTACCTTGACCCTGTTCTCGGGCGTCCTAATCTCGCTGTCTTCGACTATACGTTCGCTCAGCGCATCATATTTGATGACCAGAAGACTGCCACAGGCGTCGAGGTGACCTCGACAACGACCAACTGCTCGTACACTATCTCTGCGGGCAAGGAGGTCATTCTCTCGGCAGGTGTCTTCCAGTCACCCCATCTACTGCAGGTCTCTGGGGTCGGGCCTAAGGCCATGCTAGAGCAATACAACATCAACGTGGTAGCAGATCGGCCCGGTGTAGGCCAGAACCTGCAGGATCAGGCCACCACATTCACAATGTACGAAGTCGATCTTACCACCAGCACGTGGCTGAGTCAAGATGCCGAGTACGCCGCAGCAGTTGTTGAGGAGTACAAGGCCAACCGCACGGGCCCGTTGACTGCCCCGGGAGGCGACCTGTTCGGACTTGAGAAGATCCCAGAGGAGTTCAGGACTGGGTTCTCCGATGACACCAAGGCCTGTGAGTAGCAACAGCCGGAATGTGAATAACCTCGTCAAGCATCTACTGATAGGTACAGATCTGGACGCACTGCCCGCAGATTGGCCCGAGGTAGCATACGCAGTCTACCCAAACGGCGCCTCACTGCCACAGCAGGGGGTCAATTATGCTATCATGCAGGCGTGGTCGATGGCCCCTCGTTCCGTTGGCTCGGTTACGATCCAGTCCGCGGACATGGCCGTGGCGCCAGTCATCGATCCTAACTGGTTCAGCTCACAGACTGACGTCGAGGTCACAACCGCCGCGCTCAAACGCATGCGCCAGGCACTCAACAGCTCGGCTATGGCCCCTATTCTGGTTGGCGATGAGGTACTTCCTGGCTCGGCTGTCCAGACTGATGACGAGATTGCCTCATTCATTGCTCAGCGAGGCAGCACTATCTACCATGCTGCGGCAACCAACAAGATGGGAAAGACCTCAGACCCTGACGCCGTCTTGGATAACCGAGGACGAGTAATCGGTGTGCAAAGATGTATGTCTCGGATTAGTGAACCTAGAAACACAGTCCACAACCTCAAGGCCTACACTGACATGATATAGTGAGAGTGATCGATGGATCTGCATTCCCTTTCCTGCCGCCAGGGCCCTCGCCTTACACACAAGTTTGTGAGTTATATAATTATTTTGAACCGGAAACAGCTCGTTACTAACTTGAATAGATATCTTGGCCGAGAAGCTCGCCGATGATATTAAGAACACTGTCTACTAAGATTAGAGGAATATTTTTAATTTCAGGAACTCAGCGGTTCACTTTTTTGTCTTCGTCAGATTTTTTGGCTACATCGCCGCACTTATGTGACCTGGTGGCTTTATTTTTATGGGGCATATGAGTGAGCTTTAAAAGCTTGACCTCTTGCTAGACAAATAGTAGTTCATTCAATTAATTACATCTGCTGCGCACACGCTCACTGGCTTCAGGATCTTGGATTATTTGTTGGCTCCGGCCGCTGGATTACTTTCGTATGACCTCGAAATCGCGTTGGCGTGCGCCAAAGCACACCCGAATCCTCAACTTAGAACTTGTTGGCTTTTGAAATCGAGATAAATTAAAACATTAATGGCTCTATCTACTGGGGGAATTCCTCTAGGAAGAAAAACTGTGAATGTGGTACACAATAATTGTCTTGTACTCATGGGCCGTACAGAAGGAAGAGGAAGCTGCTCATGATGGTTAGAGGCTCCCCTGAGAAGTCACCGTGGGGTCCTCTTTTCATGCAAACCTTTGCTCCTGGATGTGCACTTTATCTACCGAGGTATTTAACGCCGCCTTTCGTCTCCGGTGAGGCTCAGAACACATGCTATTATGGAAACCCCCCCCATTCCTTTACTGCCCCATACAAGTTCTAGTGCCATAACCAGGATCAGAAACGCTACCCGCGATCCAATGCTGTCGATGGTCGCCCCTGCTCTAGGATTGACTTTCGATCAGCTCTCTTAGCCGAGTTCAAATCAGAAGCCGCGATTAGTACACGTCCTTTAGCCCTCTTAAATTGAGAAGCCCAAGCAGATAGTCGTCTCTTGACCTCAGCTTCCACGTCTTCCGTACAAAACTCCGGGTTCCACTTATCAGCACCCAGAGGCTTGTATTTGTTAAACCTTTCCAGGGACTCGAAAATCTCCACAGCTGTCATCGCCCGTTGGCCGCCGACCGCCCACAACCCCGTGCTTGGATTAAAAAAGGGTAAGCCCCACTGGACGCCACCGCCGAGGTGAGCCAAGTAGTCCCTCAGATACTGTCTGTCGAGCCGAGCCAGCGAGCGAGAGAAACCCGACGTTACACCAGGAGCCGGTTGCTTCTCATAGTAAAACACAGGCGTATTAGGGCCCGCGGCGACGAACGTTCGGAGCCGTTCGGCCACTTTGCGCCCACCCTTGAAGAATTCGAAGCAGTTGTGGTTGGTTCCGTAGCGGTGGCCGCGACAAGGCTCGATCGTGATCAGCGCCGCCTTTATGGTCAGCGTTGTGGCATTTTGCTGGAGGAACAGGTTTTCCTCAGCATGGTGCTCCATGGGTGTGTTGCGGGACCAAGCAAAGGCACCGTCCCTACTCCCGTTGTCATACCAGATGACGGCCTCGCAGCCTCCATTACCCTTCATACAACTTTGAAGCGCATTATACTCGCGCTGGAACTGTGCCTCTGTGAGATTTTGGAGCTCGAATTTATCCATATCCGTGATTGCGCCTCCACACCCTATAGGCACAAGGACGAACGAGGGTTGACTAGCCATTTTGCTAGGGAGTGGTTGTAAAACGCGTATTTGGCTTCGAGCTTTTCCTCTTGTAATGGATCTATTTAATATTGCTTAGTGAAATTTTACTGGTATATGGAATAACTCTTATGAATCTGACTTCAGTGACGAGCGCACTATTTATTCCAAGGTTGCTGTCGGACTTATCTATCATCTCGAAATATGCCCATATAGACCATCCTAGCTGAGACTTTGCAGATGTAAGCACAGCTGAATCGGCCGCCACGGACAAGTGCAAAATCTGGTGCAAGCACTATATCTGGATATTGCTGGGCCTGTAACCTGGTACGGGGCCCTCACAGAGGCCGCATGTTTGAGTATGCTGAGAGGCTTGAGCCACTGTGACACCTGAGCACCTAGCCGTGCAGTTGTGGTGTGATATAATTGGAATGTGGCGCATTGTACTCTGGATTCCTAAATATAGGAAAACTTCAAGCCCTAGACCGTTTTAATTTCTAATCTTTGGGAATGACAAAAATGGAGGCCCCAATAAATGGGACAGGGGTTAATTCTGCCGGAACCTTTCAAGAAGATAAATATACTGGCTCGGGTGACAGAACCCAGGGAATACAAGGATGAAGGGGAGAAGCTAATGAAGAGCTCAGTTGTAATTAGACAGACGCAGACGAAAAGGAAAATGTGTATTGTTCAACATAAAGACTCCCAGGTCAGTCCTGGAGGGCCTCGCCTGAGCCGATCGCCGGCTTCGTGCCGGCTGGCCACAGCTGGCGGCCTCTGTACCGCTGCCCAGCTGGTTTGACTGCAGGTGCTGGCCCCACAGTGTAACCGAAGCTTGGCCCCGAAGCTTGGCCCCGAAGCTTGGCGCTGAGTAGTCTGGGCATGCAGGAACCGCGCTTGGCGCTGAGTAGGCCGACATGTAAACTTGAAGAGGTGGCCCAGAATAGGATATTCGCGCAGGCAGGCCGGCAAAAAATCATGAGATAACGAATAGACGCATCCAAACCCTTTCAAACATGATCAAATATAATTCTGCCCACGTACACCGCTCTGCGCCTACGAGGCTTAGCTAAATAAACTTATCGTCTATGCTCCTGGATCAATAACCTGGTCAAAGCAGACCTGATACTATCAAGATGGAGACATTCGGGGCTGATTCTGCCGCCGCGAAGCTCCTCGCAGTCCCAGTCAGTACTCCCTAACGAATACCCCCAAGTCGTGACTCGTGTGCCCCGAAGCACAACTTGGAGGACTTGTATCTCCAAGTTGCTGAAAAGATGTTCTTCACGTGCGCTGATTGTGCAGCACCTTGAGCACTACCTAAGCCATATACATGAATGCTAACTACCGCAAGATGAACATGTGGCCCTTCATCCTCATCGTTGTAATAGCTTCCGCGGCAGTATGGCTTTTTCAATCATTTTCCAAGCAAGATCCCATTTCCGAGATCCCACTTATTGGCGACGACACCGAGGATGAGGGCACGAGGCGCATGAGGTTTGCGAAGGGGGCGAAACACGTGTACCAGGAAGGGTATCGCAAATTCAAAAATGGGTTGTTCCGAGTCTCTTCGCCCCGAGGTATGAGTGCTGAATTCCTATGATGTGTGGCTGAAGGCTGATATTGAAAACCAAACAGAATCCACGGTCATAGTGGTCTCGCCGTACTTCTTGAAAGAATTGAGCGCTCTTCCCGACGACCACCTCAGCTTTCACGGCGCTTTAAAAGAAGTGAGTATTTTGGTCTGAATTCCTTATGAGCATAGCCAAGCTGACAGCGTTGGAGAAAATGCAATCACGATTTACCCATATCACAGTGGACATTCCTATTGTCCCTAATATTGTGAGAAACGAACTGACCCCCGCGTTGAGTAAGAGCCCGTGCTTAGAGATGTATTGTGCTGCTGCTAAAATTGCATAGGCCGTCTGAATCCCATCATTGCCGAAGAAGTGGCGATGGCTTTCCAAGATGAACTCCCCCCCTGCAAGGACTTCACTAGGATCCCAATCAACCGTGCCCTCTGGAGGATCGTTGCCAAGGTTTCCGGCCGCTTCTTCGCCGGAGCCGAGCTCGCGCGTTCCGAGGAATACATGGATATGAGTATCAACTATACGCTCGAAATCGCGGGTGCCGTGAAGGGCATCGCTGCGATCAAACCAGACGAGAGGGAGGCGAAAGCGCCGAGTCTTCCCCAGCTTCTACAGCTTCAGAATCGCCGGAAGCGGACCCTCGAATTTATTCGACCATTGATCGCTGCTCGCAAGAAGGCAATGGCTGAAGACATAGACTACCAGCCGCCCGATGACATGATCCAGTGGATTCTCAACGGCGAGACCAAGTACGGCAGGCTCTCTGTGGAGGAGCTCGCGGAGATCCAGCTCTTCCTGATCTTCGCCGCCATCCACACTACTACCATGACGACGATCAACTCCTTTTATACGCTGGCCGCGATGCCTGAGATCGTCCCCGAGATTCGCGACGAGATCCGCGCCGTGCTAATGGAACACGGCAACTTCACCACCCCTGCTCTGCAAAAGATGGAGAAACTCGACAGCTTTCTGCGCGAGGTTATGCGCGTATACCCGCTGTCATGGTCGACATTTCAGCGCAAGGTCCACAAGCCAATCACGTTATCGAATGGTCAATTCATCCCTGCCGGCGTCATCCTCGAGATCCCTGCGCATAGCATAGTCCACGACCCGGAGCGCTTTGATAGGCCCGACGAGTTCGACGCGTTCCGCCACTACCGGGCGCGTCTTGAAGCGAGCCTTGGCGCCGAGAAGAAGGCGGGTTCTGGTGCCGCTAACCAGATGGTCTCGACCAGCCTCAACAACCTGCCGTTTGGCTACGGGCGGCTAGCGTGCCCCGGGCGATTCTTTGCTTCGAATGAGATCAAGATGATTGTGGCACGGGCGATTTTGGACTACGACATCCAGTTGGCAGACGGGGCTACGGAGAGGTACCCGAACATCGAATACAACGAAGCTGTAAGTATTTTCGCCGTCGTCTCCTGTCTATTTGTTGTATCCGACCGCGGTGTGCTCTCGTGCAGCATTCCCAGGTGTTTGTGTGGGATGAAATTCGCCGCTAATCATCACCCTCTTTACAGAATATTCCAGACCCAACCAAGGAACTAATGTTCAAGCGCGTCCCAATCTAATCTTTAATGTTTTGATTTAATCATATTTTCCTGTTTGCGACTGTTTCGAGAATGCGAGGGAAGCAGATAAATAGTGGTCAGTGTTTTGCTCGAGGATAGAAATGGAAGCTAGCCTTAAGTGGAAGCTTGTTTATCTCAAGTAGCATGTCTGAATTTATCATGTGCTGAGCAAGTCCCTCTTTACGCATCAGGAATTCGATTTGATTCTGTGTGTTGGCGCATATGTCCCATAAAGCCCTTTTTGTTTCGGACAAAGCAATGGGACCGTGGTGTTCTATTTAGTAGCTATGAAGGTAGCCTGTTATTGATTGTGTCTTTACCTGCACGGAAGAAAGCGTCACCACTCTATGTCAATGTGGTGGCCCTTGATATCACCATTGAACCACTGAATAACCTCTATCCGTTCTTGACTCGTCCGAGCTCCCTCCAACACTTCACTGTCCACGACCGCGGCCACTGTCTCCAACAGCTGTTGCATGGCCAGGTTCTTGCCAAGACAGGCACGCAGACCCGCCCCGAAAGCGATCAAGCTTTTGTCCATATTCGGCCGGTACAAACTGCAGTTCCTGTCGTCGTCTATCCACCTCTCCGGCCGGAAGGCAAAAGGGTCCGGGAAGATGGCAGCGTCGTGGTGGAGGACGTAGGCAGCGCAGCCAACAACTGCGTTGGCGGGGATCGAGATGCCGTCGACCGTAAAATTTGCACCAGGTGGCACTACCCGCGTCAGTCTGGTAGGGTTTGCCATTCCTAATCGCAGTCCCTCCTTGACGCAAGCCCGCAGAAAGGGGATGTCAGGCTTCCTGTTGTCGTCTCCCGTAGGCTGTGCGGCACGGATGTCGTGCAGCAGACGAGCGCGGGCCTCTTTGTTCTGGGTCAGGTGGAAGAGTGTGGTGGCCAGCATGACGGCGGTCGAATCGCCGCCCGCGAAAAGGATGGCTTCGCATTGCACTGTGGTCTCCGGGAAGGATATGCCTGCTGCGAGGAGACGATCCTGGTAGTGTTCGGTTGTCTTGCCTTCCGTTATGCCATTCATAACTTGGCCCATGAACTCCTGAATCCTGCCGAATGACTTGTCCACTTTGTCACTGTGGCTCAATTTCTGAGAGGCCGAATAGACAAGTTTGAACAGAGTGTTTGGAAGTAATGAGAAGCGAGCAAATGCCACGATGGCGTGTATAAACTCGTTGGCGCTAAGTTTCGCATCCGAAGTCTGCTGTTCCGCCAAGCTCAGGTGTGCTTGCTCAGCCAATCCACCAAATGATTGACCCAGCACGTAATCAGAGACCACGTCGATAGAAAGTTTTGCACAGAGGTCAAGAATATCGGTCTTGATCCTCGCCTGTCGAAATGCTTTGAGCTGGCTCAAAAAGTCCGCCACATGTCGTCCAATGGAGCCCTGAGCTTGACTCTCGTCCCGTAGCCGCGCGGGCGAGAATAGCGGCGCGACTGCCTTAGCTCTCACATCGCGGTAGGCAGTGTCTATGGAGGAGAATATTGAAACAACCGGCCCGAGGTTGAAATTTTGATATCGTGCATCCTTGGGAAATCCACCGCCCGCTACGTAGATATCCCGGACGGCATTGCTGTCGGCCACAGAGATGGCATTGGGTCCAATGCGAAGGACCTTTGTCTTGTACTTGTCATGATATCGGCGTATCACGCTTCCCTCGATACCAAGGTAGCATATGGCGTAGAGAAAGAGGGAAGAGATAGCAGCAAATGGCGGTCCTGGCACGTGAGCGAGGGAGTGGAAGCGCAGTCGGTAGATTACCGGAGACGCCAACAAGACACAGAGGACCAATGCTGACTGAAGCATTTTGGAAGAGATGGCGAGAACAGAAGGCGCACAGGTGTGGTGTTGCTAGAAAATTGCCTACCCTTGAAAGAGCCTTTTAGCCAAGTGCATTGATGAGGCTCCGGCCGCCTGGAGTATCATATCACGATAACATCATTACCTAGGTGCAAATCGATAACAAGGTACAATTGGTGGTTGCACAGGGAAGGTCCATGCGAAACAGTCCTTCAGTACATGTCTACTCGGTGTCAGATGAGGCTTACTCAGTGACCTGACTCCGTGCTGTGCAGCACATGCCGAGCGCTAGCTGTCTAGCGCTCGCTACTGACTTGACTTCGAGGACGACCATGACAGATTAAATTATAGAGGCCAGCGACTGATCAGTTTAAAGGGTAGAACAACGTTTCGGCATTCCTAGAATTCCCTACTTTGTCTGTGGGTCGATCGCAGTCAGTATCCTATCACAATGACAAACCAAATTGTCCAGACCCTGAACGGGATTAGCGCCGACTCTTTCGAAAATGACGGGGAGCGCATGGAGGCTGTGGCGGCAGCATATGCTCTCGTGGCCCGTCTTGAGACGCCATGGGACTTCGTGTTAAGGCTTGCTATGGGCCAGGTGAGCAGATTCCCCTTTGTGCAAGACACTATTGATACCAAATGCTAATAATTCCCAAAGCCAGCCCTCGGAGCCGCGCTGAAAATTGCCTTGGATGTACAGCTATATCAAAAATGGCACGAGGCGGGCGACGGTGCAAAGACCCTAGAGGAGCTGCATGAGCTCGTACCACAAGTTGAGCCAAAATTGCTACGTTCGTCAACCCGCCCAGCTGTATTTCTGTGATTTTCTGATGCCTTCATTTGCGACTTCAGCGGCAATTTTGTCTAACGAATCTCGTTTGCAGTCCGCCTGCTTCGGCATCTAGCCGCATACCACGTCTTGGAGGAGCCGTCCTACAGCGTCTTTAAGCCTACGGCTTTATCGATCTCTTTCAACAAGCCTGTTTTCTCAGAATGGATAAACCATCAGTATGTGTTAGCTGGTATCTACGATTATTCCTCGCAGATTTTATTAACATGCGTTGCAGATATGATGCCACAATTCCGTGTTTCTTCAAGCTGCCTCGCTACCTGGCTCAGACGGGATACAAGAACCCAGTAGACCCTAATGACGGAGTCTTTCAGTACGCCAAGGACTGCAGGGGCAAGGATATGTTCCATTTCTACCAGGAGAACCGTGTCGAGGGGGAATCTTTCAACCAAGTTATGGGCGGTGTCATGGCGAACCAGTCAGGATGGCTGGAAATATTCCCCCACGAGACATTGCTCTCCAACGCCAAGCCAGACCAACCACTTCTTGTCGACGTCGGCGGGAATATCGGCCATGACTTGGACAGATTCTACCAAGCCCACCCGGAGACCGCCTCACGTCTGTATTTGGAGGACCTCGCTGAGGTTGTCTCGCTCTCCAAGTGCCCGGACCCGGTCAACAAGATCGGCTACGATTTCTTTACGCCGCAGCCAATTAAGGGTAAGAGTCACCACTACACACTCGCTACTTTCTTGCAGAAACTTTCTCACAATGTTCTTAGGTGCACGAGCTTACTACATGCACGGAGTCCTTCACGACTGGTCTGACGAGCCAGCACGGAAAATCCTGGAGATGCAACGGGATGCCTTGACGCCAGGATACAGCAGGTTGTTGATTCACGATCATATCGCCCCTGAGACTGTTGCCCACCCGCACACCACTGCCTACGACCTGACGATGATGGTGATGGTTGCTGGGGAGGAGCGGAGTGAGGTGCACTGGCGTGCGCTCCTCAAGTCAGCAGGGTACCGTATAGTCAAGATCTGGTCTTCGCCGCTTGCAGTGCAGAGGATTATTGAGGCAGAGTTGGACGTGTAAATATGAAAATAGTTACGAGAACATGCATTGACACATAGTGTGGTGTCGTAATTACAGCTAGTCCTTGAAAATTCCAGCCTCGAAACTTGACCTGTTCCTCGTCCTCGCCCTTGCATATATATTTTCAGTCAGTTCACCGACACCGCCGACTCAATCTTATTCAATCATTCAAGTCACATCATTGAATTGATTGAACACGTCAACCAATATAGTATGATTTGCAACATTAACGTGGGCGCTCCAGCTTCCGCCCACCCCCTGATTCCGCCCACCCTCCTCCTTCAACCATGCCTTCGCCTTAACCTTCTCTTAACTACTACCTCAATAGTAGACTCTACTTCTAATAGTATTTCTTCTTCTATTCCCTTATTATTATTATTAGATATTCTTTCTACCTTAATTTATACCCTATAAATTATCTTAATATTTATAAAAAGCTTATTTAAGTTAAGTTAAACCTTCTTCCTTTAGGTTAACTTAGTAACTTCTAATTAATATTTTAATACTTATAACTTTTATATAGATATTATTAAATTAATATCTTTTTAGTTTTAATTCTTAAGAATCTTATAGAAGAAAAGTTATTATATAGGACTTAAATATTTTTTATAAATATATTTAATTATTATATATTTTAATTTTCCTAATTACTTTAAGGTTATTAACTTAGTCCTATATAGTAAATAGAAGTACTTATTAGTATAGAAATAAGTACTAATTCTTATTATTTTTATTAATTTTACTTATTTTATTTATTTAATTTAATTTTCCTTAATAAATCTTATTTTAAGTATTTTATACTAAGAGATTAGTTATAAGCTATTTATTTATTAATTAGAATATATATTTAACTTTATAAGTATATTAATATAAGCTTTATAATAATAATAGAAGAATTATTTTTTTATTATAATTATTAATAAATTATATTTTCTTTTATTATAAAAATACTTTTTAAAAATAATCTTAAGTAAATTAAAGATTACTATATTAAGTAGTTAAAGAATATAAAAATAATATATTAAAAGAAAAATAATATATACCTTATTTAAGAAGTATTTTTATATAAAATTAAGTATTATATATATATAATATTTATTAATTATAAGAAGTTACTATTCTTTTAGGTTTAATAATATTATTTTAAAAAAAAAGATTTTTTTAAGTTAATAAATTATAATAAGTTCCTCTATTTATTTCTTTTTTATTATTATAAATTATTAGTTATTATAATTCTTAAAAGTAATAAGAAACTATTATTATTAAATATTTAGTTCTTTAAAGATAATTAGAGGGATTAAAAATTAGCTAATAGTAAATATATATTTAAAAAAGAAGATTTATACTTATAAATTAAAGTCCTTTTATAATAACTTATTCTTATTAGAATACCTAATTATTAGTATCTTCTTAGACTTTCTCTTTATAAGTCTACCCTTATTAATATTTTAGTAATTAGTTAGTTTAATTATTTTTATAATAAAGAATTATATAAAGTTAAATTATAAAGAAATATTCTTTTTTATTATAATTCTTAATTATTTTAACTTAATTTATTAAAACTTATAATTTTAGAGAATAGGGTAATAAAAGAGAAATACCCTAAGTTACTTTTTCCTAAATAGAATAGTCTTAGTAAAGGAGGAAAATATTTAGGCTATAAGAGCCCTTATTTCCTAATAAATTAATATATAATTTAAACTACTTTAATTAATTAGAAATAATACTAATTAGTTCTTCTAATTATTATAAAGAAATTAATAGAATTTATAAGAAGTCTATTAACTTTATATATTATATAAATAATCTTAGAATATAATTTTAGGGATATAAAAGGTCTTATAAGTACCTTATAGGGATATTTTATCTCTAATTACTATAATAGTATTATATATTTTAATTTTAGAGTATATCTTTATAATAGTTAAGATAATATTTGAAAGAAGTTTGGTAATTAGAAAAAATTTTCTTATAATATTATGGTTGTTTTAATATAGGGTGGGGGTAGATATGTTTAATTATGAACATGGGTGTGGGGCGGGCGGAATTAGGGGGTGGGCGGAAGCTGGAGCGCCTACATTATTGAGGAGATGTGGGCCAGACCTTGCATGCAAACGACCTGAGGTTCTTCGTCTGGCACGAGCGAGGATAGAATGCCATGGGTGCACGCTCGCTTTAATGCTCTGCTATAAATCTACCAAAAGAAACCCAAGAAAAAGCTTTGTGAGATGATTTGACGAAGGCCGAAACCTCTGACAGCAATGGTTCTCAGCTTTGCAAGAGCCTGTCGCCCACTTCCAATCCAGGGGCTCACTTGAAGAGGTCGGAATTCGCCTCGACCCACTCCCGGAATCCGGTGGCAGGCTTCCCCGTATACTTCTTCACATTTTCCTGGCCCTCCTTGTAATGTGCCAGCCACGAACCATCCTCCAAGTCGGGGTCGGTGTCCCCCAATGCCCTGATCATATACTCCGCCATTGGCTTGGGAGCACCCTTTCCAAGATAATCCGCCAGCGCATCCTCGGCGGAAACCCCCGAGACCTTGATCTCCTTGCCTAGCACTTCTCCAATGATCGCCAGTCCCTGCTTCTGCGACAGAATCTGGGGGCCATAGACAAACACCTTGTTTTGCCCATCCCGCGACCGTCCCTCGGCCAAGATTGTCCCGACGACGCCGCCGATATCGCCGGGCGTGATGCAATCGATCTTAAACCCAGCCCCGTACATCTTGACCTCCCCGGCGAGAATGCCCTGCTTTTGCCGCAGCAAATTCGTAGCAAACCCTCCGGGGCGCACGGCCACATATCCCTCTGGCCCATAAACCTCATCCAGCGTAACCTCGATCCGCGCATGCGTGTACGGGATGAATTCGCTCTGCTGCACGTCCGCCGCCGGCGTGTGGCCGATAGTAGAGCTGCTTAGCAGCACGACAAACTCAATACCGGCGGCCTTGAGCGCCTCGGCAGTGCCCTTCATGAAGTCGCGCGTTCCTTGAGCGACGTAGATAAAAGCACGCGTGGCGCCTGCGGTCTTGACGGCCGCGGCGACGGTGTCGGGCTTGCTGAGGTCAGCCTGCACGCGCGAGTAGTTGCCAGCTTTCTCGGCCTCAGCGGTGAGGCCTGGGATGGTTTTGGAGGGGTCGCGCATGGCGAGCCAGACTTTGGCGCCATGCTGGTGAGCTGTTCTCGCTGCAACGGAGGCAATGTTGCCTGTTGGGCCGAAGACAATTACGGTGGCCATTTTAGTGAATGTGGACGGGATGCAAGGTGGTGGATTGTCAGAATGCTGAAGTTTGGTCGGAGAATACGTAGTTACTCGAGAGGGGCTTGGCGCAGTTGTGATCCTTCGTTTATATCTTGATGGATGGGCTAGTCATGCTCGGCAGGAACAACTCTGATAAGAAAGGCTCATAGGCCAACAGGCGCCCAACCACCCAGTTGGTCCGTCCATCTTTCTACCAGTTCTCAGCTACCCACCCAGTGCCAAAAGCACCTGTGCACGCTTAGTAATTTTAGTTTATTTTCACGCCAAATTCAACATTCCTCAACAGGCCTATCTTCTTCAAAGAAGAGAAACTTTAAAGATTAACCCTAAACCTAATACTATTTTATCTTAAAATGTTCACATGACTTATTATAACCTTGAAAATATAGATTTACCAAAGTAATACATAACTAAGTATTGAATAAGATGCTTTATAATAAGACTTAAAATATAATATGAGGGATATTTTTAAAAAGAATTTACTAATATATAATAAATATTAGTTTACTAAAGGTGAATATAATTTTATAATCTCTTATTTCCAAACATGCTATTATATATTTAAATAGGAGGTTAAAGTTAATAAGTTCGAAAAGCTTTAAAAATTTCAACGTAAAGGGATTAACTGAACCACCCTAGATGTAAAGCTCAAACATACATATTTATGTTTTTGTTTTGCAGCCGTAGTTTCGTTGTTCACCCGTACACACCGTGGCATCCACGGGTCTACATCAAAGGGCGTGTTTGGTTTCCTTCTTGCACTGATGACCGCCCAAAGACCCAGTTCCAAAAAACACAACAATGGCTCAAGGCTAAAGCCTCTTTCTTGACAGACGCATGGGGTTATGGAAACACTGAAACAGACTAGAAGGCGCCTTTGCGCAATACTGAATACTTGATCAGTGTGCAGAGAAATGTAATATCTGTATTTGTAAAGCCCTTGAGATTGGCCTCCCCCCGTGTGCCTGTACTGGTGCATCCGGCCTACGTAGACTACGAACACCAGCCGATCAGGAAACTATTCTACTTCGGGTCTGCTAGGTTTCCCGATACTGGAGCGCGCATTTCTCCTATTTCCTCTCCCTTTCTCTTGTAGGCGTTATACCCCGAACCGTGAGCTCCGGGCACTGGGAATCCAAGCATGACCTTCTGACGGTCGGACAACTTTGCCTTGACCTCTTCGGTGAGAAGTCGCGGGTAGTCTTCCATCTTCTGCACAAAATACCGTACAAAGGTCAGAATCACGAGCGGTCGGGGCTCGTCTGTCTTGTTATCGCCCGTAGAGTGCCATGCGCGACTGTCTAGAAGCAAGACTGTTCCAGCGGGGGCGCAGGCGGGGATTGAGCCTCCCTAATTGGCAGTCAGCAACCGGATTCAAATTGCCAAGACAGAATGCGTTGGGCAAACACGTACAGCATCGCTCATGTGTCCTAGGGGTGCCACGTTCTTCAAATGCGACCCGGGATAAATCAGAGTGGCACCCTTCTCGGGTGTCAAGTCTGTCAAATAAAACAGGGCATTGAACATGTACGCGAAATCGATTTGATCGGGTGGCATCGACGACTGGTCCTTATGCATATGAATGCCACTTTCTCCTCGGAGAGAAATATTAGCTGACATGTTGTAGATCTGGAAACCTTCGCCTAAGAACCATGGCACGAAGCCTTCAATCAAAGGGTGATTGAGCATGTCGAGGAACTCATCACCCTTGTTAGGAAGGTTCCTATGAAAACCAGATTAGAAGACCAATCCAAGTCTGCAAGCCAAGAAGCCGTGTTCTCACCATATACGTTGGTTGTCCCCTTGCATATGCCCAACTTTATTCTTCCGCTCACCAGCTCCCTGTTCTAGGACAGCGGTTCTGAGAATCTTGACTTGCTCAGGTGAAAGAGCGTTGGCGAGGAATGCATAGCCCCATTTCTTGATGTCCCGCTTGATCTGCTCGGGATCTTCTGTGGGCTTAGGCAAGCTGTCTTGGTCCAGCTCACTTCCCGGAGTCATGGGGCCCGGGAGACCCAGAGGCGCAAAACATGACGCGAAGGCACCTGGACACGGGGGGTCCGCATTCCTGGTGAATATGTTCTGTGTTAGCAGGCGACCTGTGATGGCATCTAGCACAGAGGCCGGCGCAACGTTTGCCACCACGTCAGGCTCGGCATCCTTTGGTGCCGCATCGAGCAGCTTGACTTCGCTTTTGCGTGCATCGATATATATGGGAGCGGCTTGCTGCGACCCTCGACGAAGAGAGAGCAGTGCCAGCTGTTGTATGCCGGAAAATCTCTGTGGCTGACTGTTAGTCCTGGCTGCTTGAACGAGAACTGGAGATTGGATGCTTGCCTGCAAGTTGTCCCGAATCCATTCGAGTACCTCGGCGCTATCACGATTGAAAACCTCTATAGAGTCTTCGTCAGGCAGGTAAACATGGGAGCTGAAGTCAAGACCAGCGGTCAACGGCTTGGCCGGGGCAGGCAGTGTGGTCGGCATCTTGGGCTGGTCACTGAAGCGCGAATGAGAATATAGATCTGTATTGGGATTGGGGACTCAAAGTCGCTCGAGTCGCGCTGATAACGACCAGAAATTATTTATGATAGCAGGTTACTCGAACGTGCAAGGGGCAGACGAGTATCAGTTTCCGGCATCCATTACACTGAATGCACTGGGTGGCTTCTACTGAGAAAAGTGACAATTTAACACTTATGGTCCAAACCTTCTTAGTTATAAAGAAGCAGCTTTTAAAATCAAATTAATCTATTTCTCTTAATACTATGAGGTTTATTATAAAGTAAAATTAGTTTTATTTAGTCTTTTCAAAGTAAATTTTACGTAAAAGCATGATATGAAGACTTTTACCTATTTTTTTAAGCAAGCGTATAGCTGTAAAAGCTTAAATCCATATAACGTAAACCGGGTTAGAAAGTATGTCTACAGTATGAAGCACGAGGTGACTCACTGTATAGGACCCGCAAAGTACCCTAAGGCACCGGGTGCAAGAAGTGACGGGCCCGGGGGATATCCGTGCCGAGCCGAGGGTCCCCAATCCCCACATGGTCCTCTGCACCGGGTAAATGGTAAACTTTCCGAAGAACCTGCCGTAATTCATTCGTCGCCTAGTAGACCCGTGGCCGAAAACTGACTCAGGAACTCGCTACGACACCTGGACGGTGTATTGCAATTACGGCCTCTTCTGAAGAGCCTGGTAAACCTCGAATCAGTCAGAAGACGGACATGAAAGGTGTCTCGACTTCTGCGGGATTGCGGATCCTCTTCAGCCCGTTGTCATTACCTCGATGTGGATGCCTCTTTAATGAGACGGATAATCAATAATCAATTAGAAAAATTATTCCCGATATTTTCGTAGTCGGCATTGCATCAGGATAATAGATTCACTTCATCTCGACAGCCAACAACTCTTACGACAGCTGTTCTAGTTTTGTTGCGCATGCAACTAGCCGCATTCTAGAGATGGGCTCCATCGCGCTGGAAGAGACAACATTGGAGCGAGGTGTTGGGGATCAATCCGAATTCCCATCTTCAGTAGTTGGCATTGATGTGTCCAAACTGGATGACGATGCACTCTACTGGTGGCGTACCAGCGGATTGGACCTGGCCCGGATGATGGAGGAGGCTGGATTTCCCGACAAGACGAAGAATCAGTTCCTGACATTCTACAGTTCTGTCATTTGTCCATTGCTGAAAGGAAAACCTGAGGCCGGATCAATGCCGACTGCTGTGGGTTGGGATGGCAATCCATTTGAGTACAGCTGGGAGTTTAAGGGCTCCACCAAGAAGTCGAGTGTCCGGTTTGTCTTGGATCTGAGCGAAGTTCGGCCACCAAATAAGGAGTGCCCCATGAGTGTGGATACGGTGGAAGAGGTTCTCAAAGTTCTGAAGGACAAGAGTCCACTTTACTATGACAATTGGGTACGTTTATGCAGGCCGCCTGCGAAGACTATGTGGTCCCTGGGCTAGTATTGCTTAATTCCCAATTTCAGACTGCTCTGGTATTTATAACGAACAATTATTTGAAGCTAACTCTGAATCTAGCATCGTGCGATTGAGCGATGGGCAGTGTATTCGAATGTCTCGGCTGAGAGGCAAGAGTATTTGATATCCAAAGCGGGACATCGGACGCCTACAATTCTCGGCTTCGATATCAACCCCAAAATCACGGAGAAGGCCCCAGATATGCTCCCTGTCATGATCAAGAGCTACTTTCCACCATGTTTTGTTGCTGCAGACCGCGGCTTCACGCGATTCCAGGCCCTTTCTCTGGGCGTGCGCCAGCTGCCCGATATCGGCTCGCACCCAAACATCCTACTCGGACTGAAGATGATCGAAGATTTCGTGGCCGACAATCCTCAGTATGAGTCTCAAGGTCGTGGGCTGTCTACTGATTTTGTGAGCAACGCCCGCCTCAAGGTGTACCTACGGTACCTAGGCGACGATTTCGATGAGATCTGGGACTACTATACGCTTGGCGGGCGGATCCCCATCGCAGACCTTGAGGAGGATAAGCAAAAGCTGCGGGACATCATACAGTTCTCTAGGGGAATGTGTTATCCTGTCCACAAGATCCGCGAGGAGACCGCGGCTGACAAAAAGCGCCGCGCCATCTTGGGCACGAAACCTTCGTCGCTGTACTTCTCGCTCACGCCTGACAAGCCCTACCCCATCCCCAAGTTCTACTTCTACCCAGGCTATCAAGCGCCTAATGACGAAGCCGTGGCGCAGGGGCTTGATATCTGGCTGCAGAAATATGGATGGGCGGATGGCGGGCCCACCATCGAGGAACGGACCAAGAACACATTGTAAGCTTCCTTTCATCAGCCGCTGATGCAACTGGCTCGTCCTATGGCCACTCATAATCTTACTGAAATAAATGACAGCAAATATCGGAGCCTCGATGAGAAGCCGGGCATCTTCACGTTTATTGGTTTCGGGAGGAAGGAAGGTGTTGACGACCGTGCGTTAAGTTTGCAGGTATATGTCACACCTGAGCTGTACGAAAACCCGCGTTTTTAAGGGAAAGGAACGATGAATTGTTTACTAGCAAGGAGGTGTTGAACTTTACCGCTCTAGTGTATTACCTCTGTATTTTTAGCCATTGTATACTTATCTACCTGGGTACCTAAAATGTGCGAATATCCTTTTTCCCAATCCAAGGAGCTTCATTCTTATTTTAACCGAGTAACATACGATACTCGGTTCCAGAAATGTGTGCTGCAATTGAAGCACGATAATGGCTTGCAATAGTTTAAGAGGACGCGCCACGACCTTTCTTCTTCTTCTCTCTTTGCTCTCCCCAAACTTCAACGCCGAACCCTTTCCGGACAACGAAGATGCCGTTCACATACAAGTCAATCCTTCTCGTAGGAGCCACGTCGGGGATCGGCGCCGGCCTGGCGGATAAATTTGTGGCCGAGGGCTCTCAGGTCATTGCTGTAGGTCGACGCCAAGACAAGCTCGACGACTTCGTCAAGAAGCACAATTCCGCGAAGGCTGCTGCAATTAGATACGATATAACCGACACCGCAGGCCTGAAGGCCTTTGTCAATGAGTAGGTTATACCTCAAAAAAGAGGCCAACGGACACAGTAGATTTGGGCTAAACAGGATACTCCCCAGAGTCGTCACAAAGTACCCAGATCTAGATGCCGTGTTCTTGAATGCTGGCGTCCAGAGCCAGATACGCCTATCACGCGCTGCCGAGTTCGACGCCGCCAGCTTCCACAATGAGATGAACGTCAACTTCACCAGCATCGTCAACCTGGCTATGTCATTTCTGCCACACCTGCAGGCCAAGACACAGCCAACCAGTCTCATAATCACGGGAACTCACCTTGGGCTAGTTCCGGCTCCGACCATCCCTGCTTACTCGGCATCAAAGGCAGCTCTGACTTCTTTCGTCGACTGCGTCCGGGACCAGAATCGCCACAAATCCACCAGAATCATCGAGATCTATCCTCCAGTTGTTCAATGTAAGTCTCTCTCGATGTTCTCCCAGAGCTAGTCAGCGGTCCGGATCAAGGCCCCGCTGACTAGATGCCTCAGCCGAACTTCATGATTATCTGGGAGAGGAGCTGGGTCGGTCCCTTGGACTGCCTCTCGACCAGTTCACAGACGAAGCGTATCAACAGCTTCTGCAGGGCGATGAGCTTATCGTCATCGGCTCTGTCGCCACCGAGCCACGTGAGTCCTACATTGAGCTGGTAGAGAAGCGCAGGCAGATATATAGCAAGCTGTCAAAGGTCATGCTGTCACGTTTTGAATTATGAAGGACCATATCAGCGCTTGTTGGGATGAAGAGTCCATGATTGCCGTACTCTGAGAGAGTGGAAACTGGACAGCAATACTTGGCAGAGAAGTCAGAAGTGCGCAAATAATCACATGAGAAATGTCTGATGACTCAGAATATTATCTACGTTCTTGCCCAGGTGTGAATAAATGCCGCTTCTACGCACTTATGAAAAAGGTACGACTCGCAGAGTTACTCGATAGATTTATTGCTAGCTACTCAGACCTCCGCCCTTCTACGTATCATGATGCTTTTGCTGAAGTCCGGTGTGATGGATGTCCCCCGAACATTATTCGCGTAGCGTCCTTCCAACCCATCTGGCATCTTGAGATCATAATCCGTCAAGATGTAGATGAGTATCAACTTAATCTCCGCCGCCGCAAAGAACCGGCCCGGACAGGCCGGCTTGCCAAAGCCAAAGGCCATGTTCTCCTTGGTCACGGAAATGAACTGGTAGAGCTCACGGCTTGCATAACCAATAGGGTCGGGCTTTTCTCCAGACCTCAAACGGACGAATCGGTAAGGGTCGAAACGCAGCGCGTCGGGGTACTTGGCCTCATCCAGGTTAACCGGGAGCGCGGGCACGGCGATGTCGACACCTGCTGGAATAAAAGTTCCGTCTGATAGTTGGAATGACTGTAACACGTGGCGCTGCATCCTCATGACATTGGTCGGATTGAGTCTTGCAGATTCACGCATGACTGAGTCCAGGAGTTTCATCTGGTACAGAGCTTCGGTCGTGATCTTTCCACCATGGCCATCCATTGCGGTTTGGATCTCCTTGCGAAGCTCGGGTATCACATCCGGGCAATAACCGATGAGATCGTAAAGTCTTTGGGGAAGGTCAGCATGCGAGCTGTGTTGGGCAAATAGAGTCCTTGGGACACTCACATGTGAACCACGGTCAACGTTGTTGTGTGGATGGCTGCCACGCCGAGGAGGATCAAAATCATGGCAATCTCCTCATCGTTCTTGATGCCGAACTCGTCCGCCTTGTTGAGTATCCACTGGAGCATATCTTTGGGTTTCTCACCAGCGTCCTGACTTGCTGTCGTCTTCCGCCGCTCCTGAATTCGGGGGATAAAGTAATCATAGGCTTTTTGGCGATGCATATGAAGTCTCTTCACCGGAGCGATAAATCGAGCGGCGATGGCTCTCACTGGGCCCCAGTTCGGCCAAGCCTTCAGTTTCGCGATTGCGCCAAAGAGGTCTATGGTGAAAGTGATGCTGTTGGTGATGTACTCTTCTTCGCGGTACATATCAGGGCCAACGAAAGCGAGACCTGAAACGATAGCCACGACGCGCAGAAGCTTTGGGAAGACGTTCGTCTCGACATACTGCCCATCAGATCCTAGGGCCTCGTGAATTGACCGTCGAACCTCGCCGGACAGTCGCTGGGTCAGAACAGGGATATGACGAGTGAGATCCGCTTTGACGACGTGGACCATCAATGGAGTCGCGAAGGTGATCCCCAATAATTTGGTTTCGAAAGTCTACATCACGTTGTAAATAATGGGGAGTGAACAAATCGTGTGAATGCATGCCGCACTAACCCTATCGTTTGCCACATCTCTACTGACAACGTGGTCTGGTTGCTTATTGACTTCGTCCGCAGCCAGTATAGGTAGCACCAATATCTGTCCTAGGAAGGGTTAGTCAAAATGTCTTGAAAGGGGCTTTGAATGCCTCTAGGGAGGTTTGTAATTACCATCTGTGGACTCTGTGCGCCAGACACGCGTTCGGAACTATCAGCAGTCAGCGGAGGCCATTTCTTGGGATCAAGATTTGGAACCTTTTGGTAGCCCTCTTGAAACACCTTTTGCGCATTTTGCAAGAAATACTGGCGCTTCTGTGCAGAGGTTCCGGTCTGCTGTCCGAGCAGTGGAAAATGGGAGTTCTTTGAGACAGTCGACAGCCATCGAAAAGCCAGCACAACAACAAAAACGACTATAACACTGCCGGCAGAATATGTACGGGCTTCAGCATCGCCAAAGGGCTGTGCAATGTAGGAAGCCATGAAGCCAGCACCACGACTCTGTGGGAGTACGCCGAAGGGAACTCCGAAATTGATACTTTACGGTTAGACTACAGATTCGGCATCGACTGTAACCGAATACGGGCTCAACGGCATGGAATCATTCTTTTTCGGGAGGTTCGGGTTTTATCAGCGACTATGCTTGAAACGCACTGAGTCGTCCTATCTGATAAGAGGACCAACTGCCATGGCAGCTAACTTCAGCCTACCTTGCTATTACTTAGTACTAAAACATAGCTATTGTCGTTAGTCCATAGATTCAGTATACTGTTTGCTATAGATGTAGAGTGATTTTTTTAAACAGTGAAAAGCTCATGTTATACTAAATAAGCATTTAAAACTATGCATATTATTCATAATTCCTCTTGCAGTGTGTGTAAACTATTCGTAGCTATCTTCGAGAGTCTTCTACTAAGTACGGAAACAGCTGGGACGCGCTGGAAACGTTGGCCGCACGGCAGTCGGCCCCGAGTAAGGCCCATTATGCGTGCTGACCCAAGTAAAGCCCACTATTATGAGTGCCGGCCGTGCCGGCCAACCCCGAGTAGTGCACCGTTGGCTGTCGGGCGGTCTTGTAGTTTTTCATCGCGGCGGCTGGCCAGCAGCTGGTGCCGGCTGGCAGCCTCTTGAACTCTAACCTGGACCTCAATTGCAAATCAACCCTTCCATAGTTGACATTGTCGACCAGGGAAACTGATACAAATATTTTATAACCCAACCGTACTGTGCTACACCAGGCGAGTTGATCACTCACTCATTCACACAACTTCAAGATTCAAGCCTCTCCGTTCAGCCGCCGTGATGCCGTACCACCTGCCCTTGAGCCCGGTCGACCGGGCTATTCAGCCGCCGGTGTATTACCTGCAAGTCCAAGACTCACTGATCTTGAGTGTCTCAATTTTCTGGACCATCGCATATGTCCTCTATGTACGCCAAGGGTACCGCGACAAGTCCTATGGCATGCCACTCTTTGCCCTGTACGTTGTTCAAATCCCCAGGACTTGATACCAGCCTTGGTGACTAACTTTTATACAGGGCGGGCAACATAGCATGGGAATTTCTCTTTGGTGTGGCGATGCCCACGTCTGTAGCCCAGGTGGTCTGCTTCGTGCCATGGCTGGTTATTGACGTCTTCATCGTCCACACCACGTGGAAGTATGGGGCGCGCCAGTTCAAAAACTCTCCCGTAGTCGCCAACAACATGGGACTCCTCTTGGTTTTCGGTGTCACTTTCGTTACTGCGTCCTTCTACTTTTTCATCAAGACTGTTGGACTGGATGCGGCTTCGTTTTACCTGGGTTACTCCGACCAGCTCCTGATCAGCATCACGTCTCTGGCTCAGCTGCTGAGGCGAAATAACACCCTTGGACACTCCTGGGGTATCTGGTAAGTTTTACCAAGACTAGCTGAGGGATGGTATGCCGTTAGCATGTATGGTCTCAAACTAACGGTCGATACCCAGGTTCTGTCGATTTTTCGGCACGTTTCTCTCCATTGTGTTATTCAGCTGGCGGTACTATCACTATCCTGAGGCCTACCCTAGGGTCGCAGAGCCGATAGTCGTCTTCTTCTTCGTGACGTCAGAGGTTTTCGACATTTTGTACGCGTTTGTCTACGCGCATATCGAAAGGACGGAAAAGGCTGCACTGAAAGAGAAGAGCAAATAGATGTATCAATTTGGAGGGTAATTAGAAAACGAACACGGGCCCGTGTTTAATTCTACTTCACAACTCCAAAACAGGGTGCGAGTACCACGCGCATCACGTGAATGGCAAGAGTATATCGAGCAGCGACCCTCAATAATGGAATGCTTACCTATGCACGCGTCGCGTTCATCCCTCCAGTTGGCTCGGCACCAGATTCGGCTTCGAGCCCGAGTCGGCACCGCGGACGACGGAAAGGGCAAGTCAATGCCATCAAATACGTCTTAGGGCGTGCATATCGGGTCCACACTGCGGGCCTGCGGCGGTCGTTTAGCCGATAGCGCTACCGACAACGACATATTCCTTGGCATTATGTTCATCACCGTCCATCTTGCACCGATGTCTAGGTATCCTTCACTTTCCCTCAGATTTTACATCGAGGAATGTGAATTCCAGCTCATGTTCTGTAATAATCGTTGGATTCTATCATATTAGCTTGATTAGGTTTGATCCACGGGTAGCTCTCAGGTCTTGTGGCACTCGTATTCTATGGTCTTCCGGAGAGGGCATTTCGACGAGTGTGTATCCCGGGACTAATGCCGTCCGGCAAGTGTGGGCAAGATCGAGATGGCGCCCGACACGGCAACTGGCAACGCCAATATGATGCCGTCGAAAGAAGTCGGTGACTCGCCGTCAGAAAAAGGTGGACGGGTGCCACAAAATATGCACCAAGCAGAATCCCAACAAGACGCTGATAACCAGGCCTTGCCCACGACGCACTCAATCTTCAACAAGTGGGAAAAGCGATTCATCGTCGTCGTGGCCTCGGCAGCCGGCTTCTTCTCGCCCATCAGCGCCAACATATATTTCCCGGCCCTGGAGGTTCTAGCCGACGAGTACCGTGTGTCAACAACTCTCATCAACCTTACTGTGACGGTTTACATGATCTTCCAAGGATGTGAGTACAAATGCTGCCCTTTTCTGGAATCAAGACGCTAATAACAGACACAAGTGGCTCCGTCTTTTACCGGATCACTCTCAGACAATTATGGCAGGCGACCAGTCTACTTCCTCTGCTTTATCATTTACATCGCGTCCAATATCGGTCTCGCTCTGCAACACTCATTTGCCGCACTTCTCGTCCTCCGCTGCGTCCAAAGCTCAGGGAGCAGCGGCACAGTTGCCCTCGCCAACGCGGTCGTCTCTGATGTCGCGACGGCCTCGGAACGCGGCACCTACATCGCCTACGCCTCACTAGGCGGCGTGCTCGGAATAGCCGTTGGTCCCATCCTGGGCGGCATTTTTGCAGAATTCCTTGGGTGGAGGTCAATTTTCTGGTTCCTCGTCATCAGCGCTGGCATCGTCTTCCTACTCCTGATGTCCTTCTTGCCCGAGACTGCTCGGCGAGTCGTCGACAACGGAGCTATACGCCCGCCCAGATGGAACCTCAGCCTGTGGGACATGTTGCCCAGTGTGAAGCGGAGGCGGGCCGCGCACCATTCCAACAGGACATCCGTGCCTTCAAAGAGGGCTCTGATCAACCCGTTCGCAGCCTTGAACATCTGTCTCGACAAAGAGGCATTCGTCGTCCTGCTCGCCAATGGCATCTCATTCTCTGGTTACCTCGCCGTTGTCAGTGCTATTCCGGCGCAGTTTGCAGAAATATACGACTTCAACGCGCTCCAAATCGGTTTGTCATTCATCCCAATCGGTGTTGCCAGCGGTATATCAACCATGACCATCGGGCGCGCAGTGGACTGGAACTTCGCTCGCCATGCCCGCCGCCTAGGGATCTCTCCCGAGGAGGCCAAGAAGAAGAATAGAGAGCTCGGCGACTTTCCCATCGAGAGCGTCCGCTGCGAGATGGCGCTGCCTGTGTTGGTCCTAGCAAGCATCTCCACCATCATCTACGGCTGGGTACTCGACTTCAAGACAAGCGTTGCCGGGCCACTGGTGATGCTGTTTCCCGTTGGATTCTGCGCGAATGGATTCTTCACCATCTGTAGTGTGTTGATGGTAGATATTTACCCGGATGCTCCAGCCGCGGCAACTGCTGCTAACAACCTCGTGCGATGCTGGCTGGGTGCTGGTGCATCGGCCTTGATTATACCCATGATCAACAGCATGACTAGTGGCTGGGCATATACTTTTATTGCCTTTTTGTATCTTCTCCTGGGTCCGCTTCTCTGGGTCATCATGCGCTGGGGACCCAGGTGGAGGGAGGAACGTGTCGGCAAAGCCAAAGAGAGAGGGCTGACGTGAGCAAAAGAAATCAGGTCGCCACAAGTTAGGACAACGCTATCAAATCATCTAGGGCGACATGCCTCTAAATTAGCCTCTTCGCCTCTATACTCATAGTTCAGCCGGGCCCGATATACTAAGTAAGCTACCTAGACTAATCAATAAAAGTCCTAGCTTAAAGTTTATTTAACTACCCTGATACATTTGTGAAGACAACAACGTTGAGCATCTCTTCTAATAATTTAAGTCCTTTACACACTCTTTATAAACCACCAAAATACTCAAGAGCTAGAATTTCTATCTTTTAGCTAAGGAACTTCCGATTGACTCGCTTGCGGCTTAGAAGACGCCGCGCCAACATTGACAAGATACTTAGCTAGTGCGATTTTCAGGCACCCCCTACTCCCGGGGGTCACACAAGGAAAGCCACCTCTGACATAGTTGAACACCGCTACTTCTGTCTGCACCCATGCTCTGATTCTTACTTCTCTGTCATCCAAGGTCTCTTGGCATCACTCAGCAGGCGGTTTCCCCGCAGAACGGCATTCAACCTCGTGGAACCACGACCACAGTCGTCGACTGCAGTATCCCTGCCGCATAATGCAAGTTGCTGACTATGTGATGGCCCAGCTGGAGATGCTAGTATATATGCAAGCCTCCATAAGATAGTCCTCTCGCACGCACATTTTTGCTCGGCGGCTCCGTAAGATGGTGTGCAGTCGACTCAGTCCGGGAGACGGACCCACAGGCTGTCAATGAGCCGGCCGAATATAAGTCCATGTCCGCCATTGTCTTTCCTCCAAAAAACGATGCTATAATTTACCACAAAAGCTTAGTGTTTCCAGACAATGCCCAAAAGCACACTCTCCATCTCCTTCTTGTCCTGTCTCGTTATAATTGAAATCGACACATTTATACAAGACTCATCATGAATCTTACCATATTCTACATAGTACTGGCCCTTGCTAGCAACCTCTGTATCTCTCTCGCCAACCTCCTCGATCCTCTGAATCCAAAGGATGGCGCCGCAACGGAGCTTTCCAAGAAGTTTCAACCCGCACTGGACTTCGACAAGGACTCCTGCTATCACGTCGTCGCTATGGATCTAAAATCCCAATATAACGAAGGACTGGAGCCATATAACCCGAAAGGCAGTGGCAATTGCCGCACTGGGGATCACTTGATGCACAGCAATGCCTACGTTCGGCGCCGCTGCAACCACTACTGGTGTGCTTATATGTATGGCTACTATTTCGAAAAAGATGAAGGCATCCTAGCCGGGTCACACAGACATGACTGGGAGCATGTCATTGTCTGGACGCTACATGACAAAATCATCTGGATATCCTGGTCCGCGCACGGCGGCTATGAGAGTAGATATATCACGGATTCGGCGTTGCATTTCCACGAAGGAACGCACATCAAAATTGTGTACCATCTCGGGGGTTGGGGTACACATTCGATGCGACTGGCGACGAATTCAGACGAGTCGCCGGAGAACCACTGGGGCCAGTGGTTCGTTGCTTGGCTGGTCGAAGTCACATGGATGGAGGCGTGGTCGAAGATGCTTGTCGAGCACAATTGGGGTCACGCTCACCCGGATATGAATGGGGACGACTTTGGGAGGAAATTGAGCGAGTGTGCGCCGTGGGATGCTATACATAATGAGGGATTTGACCCGTGGAGTGATGCAGATACGTTCGTAGCCACGGATCTGCTGTCTGACATGGGGTTGCGAAGTAACAGCTCTTTGTCTGATGAGTCGTTGGAGCAAGAGTTGTAAGACTGGCGTCAGCTGCAATTATGCGATGGGACTAACAGACTCACGTGTTATCGTTGTCAGAGTCAGTTCATGACGTCAAATTTTAGGATAAGCATAGGCATTATCTACTCCATAGCTATCTGGTTGTTATATAAATCTCTCTTTATTCTCCTCTGCTGTTGCCTTGACGCTTTCTTTCAGCAGGATTTGCTTCGCAGTAGCATCAAGGGATCGGATTTCAGTCGAGTGGGGAGATGACATTCCATTCTCAGATTCTTTTTCTTAGGGACTGTGGACTCCTGACGTCTCCGCAGATACCGCTCGGCATGTGTGTAACCCCAGCCTAATGAATAAATATTATCTGTGCTTGCTTGTAGAGATAAATCGCCTCGACTGCTCGATGGTTCCGGAAACCTTGTCCCATCATTAGGGTGGTGTGCCTCCAATTCATCCTCCGTTCGCCTTCGGGGCTCACGATTCCCAAGTGGGACAAATATTGACCCGGACACTCAATCTAATTTCGACATGGGAGAAGCAAATGGCCAGATACCGGAGCCAATTTACCCAGAAAACGAGTTATCAGACATCAGGACCATCGGCTCATCCCCAGTTCACCTTCGAGGTGTGATGTCCCTTGCCCTTCGCCTCGCTGTGTTTGTACCTTCAACCTCACGGCCGTTTCTTCCCACCTTTCGGGTTTTGTTTATGCTGCTTCGTGTATGTAACATATCTATGGAGCTGAAGATGAAATACAGTAGGCGCAGAAGACCATCTTATCTGTGTTCAGTCTTAGGCGGACGCGGAAGGCCTTTTACAGCCAATTTGGTGTCAGCCATCGGTGGGGATGATCTACGAAAAGGGCAGACTCTGGTGACTCACCAATGTAACTGACCCCTATCATAAAAAAGTAGTGAATTACTTTCATGGCCTCGATGTTGTGCTCAGGAAGTCTCAAAACATCCCTAAGCCAATGTCCGAGGTACCAATCGCTTTCAGCCAGGGCATAGGACATTAAGCTGAGAGGCAGGAATCCAGCCTGGTCAAAGTCTATGATACAAATGCCGCCAGCGTCAGTAAAGATGAAGTTGCCGGCATAAAAGTCACTATAATAGAAACATAGGCTTCTCTCAAGGCTCACAGTTGGGCCTGTCTTGTTTCTGAGTGTGGCGACCTGGGCATCATTTTTTGTCAGTAACGATCAAATTCGAGGTTCATGTACTAGATTCGGGCTTTGGTATAGTTACGTACTATATTTAAGTGATTCTCAAGCTCGTCAATTGATGAATAATCGCAATACGAAGTGTGATCCTTGAACAGGGAATGGCGGATTTGACCACCACCAACCGGGCCGGGCGTCTGCCCCACGGGCACTGGTATCGACATAAGCAGCCTAATAGCCCTCGCAATACTGTCCGTAAGAGCTGTCTTCTGGGATTCCCAGCCCTGTGGGTCCTGATCTAGTAACTCATGCAGAGTCTTTCCAGGTACGTGTTCCATAACAATGAAAAAGTAATTGCCGTTCTCGAGTGTACGGTAGACTTCAGGAATTTGGATGCCGCTCGTCTGATCCAGTGGCATATCCTTCAGGGCTTTGAACACATACTCATGATTCCTCAGTTCTGGCTTGAGTACGCATGGCCACCCGAACTTGACATGAGCGTCAGGTTGTTCTTGCGAGGGAAAACTGAAGCCCGTCACAGCGCAGCCGTTAGGCTTCCAGGCGGGTGTCTGCTTGAAGGCTGAAATGATGTCCTCATCGCGCCAGCTCAACGCAAGCTCTCGCTTGGAAGCGGCCTGCTCTCCGGGTAGCATTTCTGCTCTGAGTGATGTGTAGGCCGAGTGAAGGGGAGTGGCCGAGACGTGTCGAGTGCGGCTCTTGAGGACAACCAACAGACCGTGGCATGTGCCTCTCGTGCTGGGGCTGCGGTACCTAGGCAGCCACCGGATCTGCAGGTCCACTTTTCCTCTCGGTTGTAACTAGGGCTTCCCCTGAGGGGGTGTGTGTGTGGGGGGGGGGATTTGGGACCTACGGCCTCCACACGGGGCGGGTATAGGGTCCAGTAAGTTCAAGACTTTGTACCAAAGCGATCGGTAGCAAGCACCAGCGAATAGTTACTTATAATGACCTACCGACGAGGCCATGGAATGAAGGACAAGGGACGCTTATAATGTCACTATCCTAGTCCTACAAGACTTTCCGGGGACACGGCACTCAAAACAGCAGCTCCCTGGGTGCAGGTTGTTCAAGAATCAATCGTTGTTGACATGATTAAGCAGAAACGTCACCATGCACCCCGGGCCAGTCCCGTTGTTGCAGACTCCTGGGCTCCAAACAACCCTCCAAAAAATAAAGCTTCCATGATATTATAGGTGCGCTTATGCACTCTTTGTAGTCTCTTTCCCTATACTAAATCATCCGTCCTTCTGCCCTTTGCATTCCACTCGAAGGAAAATGATAGTGTTCCATGGGGAATGGGAAGCGGCAGGTAAGCTCATAGGTGGCTGAGAAAAAGGCCTAGCTTCATTGCGGACTGACCGATGCGGTCCTCAATCACCGACCAGGAGTTGTCGGAAGACGCCCAGTCAAGGATGTTCGGAAAGAGAAGGGCCAGATCCATTTTATCCGAGTCAAAGCAGCTGTGCACCGACTCTAGGTCATCAGCCAGACCATCGCAGTTGTTGAGGATGCTAAGCGTGGTCGCAACCTTGCTGTCACAGACCAGCCAAACAGCTTTGGTCTCGGATTTGATGTCTACCATGACTGTAAAGTCGGATGGCGACCAGCTTCTGCCATCGGACCTGTCCTCCACGTCGCTTGTCACAACAAGCCGGCCGAGGTCTAGTACTACCCGCGGCAGACTCACGTGAAACCGGGCCAGCTGGTCACTTTCTGCAGCGGCAGCCTTGCCTTCACTGTTGTCCTCTGGATAATGAACCAGGTAAAGTGTTCCGTATGACCAGGGAGTAGTAAGGGTACCAGCAGAAGCTGGGTTCCTTCTGATCAAACCGGGCGAGTACACCAATTCTAACTCCCTGGTAACAGCGAGGCGGTAGATGAATTCAGGCGTTGAGTCTTCAGATTCGTCGACGCTGGACCAGTATCCCCGAGCATCCTCAATCCCGCTACTATCACGGTCGGCACAGTCCTCCTCATCTTGGTCGGGGGCTCTGGTCTCTTGTGTGCGCTCAGCAATTATGACCGAAGCGCTGTTCTGTTTCGCTGGCCAGATGAGAGGTAGTGGCTTATCAGCAGGGAGGCCCTTCTGTAGATGATTGATGAGGACAAATCGGTCCTTGGCCGAGTAAGGTAGGACGAGCTCGGTGGAGTCGATGGTCGTCTCCGCGATCAACTTGACGATTCTCGTATACAGTCGAATGTTTCGGTTCGGGTTGATGGAGGATGGCGGGCCTCTTCCCGCGGGACCGTGACGGGCCGCAGCAATAACGAGCTTGAATGTCTCTGGGTGGTCGACGAGGAATTGCGCAGCCTCCTTTGCTTTTTGGGATGCCTCCATGGAGTCTGAATCACAGCCCCCAAGCCTTCCTGTTAGCTTTAGTTCAAATACAGGATACTTGGGGTATCAATGTTTCAGGAAAGGAGAGGTCATTAGGCTGCGTGTAATCAATAGACAGGATCAGGCCAGCACATCTGTCACTTACCTGAAAGTGGGGTTTCACCAGTCATCTTGTCCTTCGTGATAGCTTTTTTCTGTTTTGTGGGTGTTGAGTGAACTATTTGAAGTGGCAAAATCTGTATTGATATGACCTGCTGGCCTGTCGAATTCACCTTGTGGCAGTGACTGGTCTGCCGTTCTTTTACGTCGTTTGCAACCGATGTTGCTAATGCCGCGGATTTTCGGATAGAGGAATGGCTGCACGTCATTACCAACTTGTGGCTTCAGAGTTGACTAGATCCTAGTAACTGTCATTGAACGATGATCATTAGCTGCTGTATTCACACATCAACAAACCGCATGTACGCATGGACCCCCACCTGGAATGCCATTGGACGGTGTAGCCCCTTGAGCGCCCCCGCCATTTCACATTAGACGAGGCCGAAAGCCGGCGACAACAGCATGGGTAAGCCCGTTCCAACAAGTCAAGAGCCAAAACAAAAACGGCCCAGAGAAACCAAGAGCGCCAATCATCTGACATATTGGGGTGATCGTTACAACACCAGCGGCTGGGTCTGCACAGCCGGGGCTCCATTGGCGTATTCAACCACGCTGACGAAAATACGGACGCATTTGACATCCTGAGCGCGCTTCAACGCACCGAGCCCCACTGCAATGGCCTCGCCCCGGGCAAGAAACTGGATGAATTCATTGGAATTTGAATCACATAGACGTCATGGTCTAATCCATGACGCCTTGTATCGGGTGATACATAGGATAGTCTCACTGGCCATCACTTTAGGCGGAGCATGTTGGGCCCTCTCGCAAATCGATTCATTTGGGGTCGGTTGGGGGCCTCTCGTGTTGACCTCAGACATTGTCGCGCATGTTCGGTACCTGTATCACGTCGTGGTAAGAACACATTTTAAGTAATATAGCTCGTGAGACTGGTCCTGGCTGAATCCTGACTGGAACCAGTTTCCCATGCCAGTGAACAAATGGCAACTCAGATTTATCTACAAGGTGACACTTGTCTTGTCATTCCATTATAACGCTCAAGTTGCCCAATTTGAACCACTCGCCTGCTTGTGACTTCGCAGTTCCTACTTGAGTCGACGTCCGGTGACGCTATCTCTCAACAAGTTCTCGTATTATCAACTCTCGTCTTGGATTGTTGGCCAGCTGGCCCTACTTATTCAAACTCCCCAGCATCATTCCACGCAACGCTCACGATCCGAAATCATGTCCGGTTCTCATGAAACCCGATTAATTACAATGAAAAGAATATTAAGGCTCTGGAGAATGGAGATATTCAATCTTATCGTGGCTCTTGCGATGCTTGGGTCAACGTACGGCATTCTGCAGTATTGTGATGGCCAGCGTATATCCGATTGGAGTATCCCCATAAATCTAAGCACGTTAATCGCGCTGCTCACAGTCATATTTCGAACATCGCTAGTCTTCATATTACGGAGATCACCGGCCAGGCAAAATGGAACTACTTCGCCGGCAACGGACGGCAAGACCCGCCTGTACGCCGGCTGATGGAAACAAGTCGCTTCAGTGATGCTAGCCAGGGTTTATTTGGTGCCCTGAAACTCGTTCCAACGATTGTCAGGCACCCAGATATTCTACTCGCCATCACGGTTATAATTGTTTCGTTAGGTACTGGTTCATTTGTGCAACAGGCCATCCAGACGCAACCTTGTCAATTTTCGACGGAGAGCATCAATGCGTCTATCCCAATCTCTCGCAACATCACCTACAAAGCAAGTGGTGGAGGAAGGAATGAAGCGAGGATGGCTGCCGCTATATCATCAGCACTCGCCCCAGACAACGAAGAAATGGGTTCGCCTATATCAGTTGGGTGTTCTACGGGGAATTGTACTTTTTCAAACCCAGTCGGCGGATTGTATAATACGTTGGGCGTCTGCAGCTTGTGTACCGATACGTCAGCACTGATTACATCAACTAATCAGACCGAGGTCGCCGCCGGCAACGAAACGTACTTCAACAAATGGTACGAACTGCCAAATGGCCTCTCCATTTATACTGCCTTTACTCCATCGAAATGGGGGGCGTCGGAATTTTCAACCTTGTCGGTATCCTCTATCCGGCTGTCGAAAACCGGACATCCGGAACAAGCTAGTGATACAGCATGGACTGGTGATCTGGACTGGGCTGGCGATCTCGTGAACCCAGAGATGAGAGCCTTCTCTCAATGGGCTTTCGCCAACGTTACCGTTCTCACGCCGAACTGGCGTCGGACAGAAACGGGGTACACAGATTACCTTGCAGCCACGTGTACTCTATATCCTTGTCTTCGCACATACAACGCCTCGGTGACACTGGGCAAACTGGACGAGATTCTTACCAATACAGTTTCTCTGGCACCTAACGCGAACTCGCCCTTCTACAATGACACTATAATGGCCGAATACTTTCTGGCAGCACCATCTTTGTGGGGGTACTTGATCCCGGCCACGAACCCCTTGGGCCTAAGAGCTAAAGGCCCAATCTCACTTGAAGCTGTTCAATCTCCCTGTCTTGTGAACAACACAGTTCGGACCGAAGAAAATGGATCAACTACTATCGACACAGAGGATCTCTTACTTCTTCAAGCCGACCCCGGTCACAATAGGAGCCGCCATGCCAAATTCGAAAAGATTACAGCTCCGGTAGATTGTATATACAGTTTGGATGAAAGTCTTTGGTCGGATCTTTCAGGGTTTATGACCGAAACATTTAATGGATCCTGCATGAGCTATATCTATGGAGATATCGATTGCGACAGTTCATGCTGGCTTTCAACTTTCTATGATGATAACGGCATAACGACCTCCGACATCTTCGGTAAATTTCAAGATTTTGCAGATCGACTAACAAACAAAATCCGAATGGGCCTTCTAAGCGATCCCGAATATATATTTGGTCAAACGCTTCAAACCACTACATGTGTACACATAGATTACAAGTGGTTGGCTTTCCCCACAGTACTTGCTTTTATTACCAGCATGTTGCTTGCATGGACTATATTCTGGAATTGGCAGCGTCAAGGTTGTCATATTGTCTGGAAGACCTCGATATTACCATTTCTATTCTATAGCGAGCGATTCGTTGTCCAGAATGGGGAAGATGTGTCGGTTGAGTCGAGTACAGCATCACGAGGTGTGACTAAGGAGGCACTTATGGATCTGGGCCAGATGCAAAATGAAGCAAAGCAACAAGCGGTGCGGTTTACCATATTCGATTGAATGGTTGCATACAGCGGCAGTTTTGCAGATTCACAACTCACCTGTGGCAAAGTATAGATGGAGTAAAGTTCATGCGGCCGTGCGCGTACTGTAATGTCATTCTATTGTAATTGGCATTGTGTTCTCTCTGAGCGCTGGGTCTTGAGCGGTCACCACTGTGTGAAGGCACCACGTACATTTTATATGTATGGGGGATTGGAAACGCAACCGCAACCGCCACAGTGGTTTTTACTCACTGAAGCGACGGCTTCATCTCGAGACATATCAGAATCACCTGAGATACGGTATGCGATTCCGTCGCTCTGGTTTCCAATAACGAATCACTGACTTGACAACGACTGAAAGGTCCCGTTGTGAGAGAAGCTCCGAACCGCTTGAGCTTCAATACTGTTACGGCTCTACAAGGTACTTGATCACATGCCCAATTCTGCGCGCAACAAACTCATGGCTGACTCTCCATCACCTGCAGACATCTATCTGAACCCAGGCATCAGGAAAGGAGATGCTTGCCTCGGTGCTCGCATCTCCGGCCAGCCCAACATTTTCGATGTCTTGGACAAACGTCAGCACAGCCGCAAGAGAAGAAGGATCGGCCAAGCACTATCAGAACGATCCATGCAGACTTTTGAAGCGACGATGATCTCCCAAATAGATGTCTTTCTCCGTGAGATGCTGCGCTCGAGCCGAAAGCAGGAGAATGTCAACATGACGCTCAGCTGCTTCCGACTTGGTGGGGACATTATTTGCCAGCTTGCTTTTGGGTATCCTCTGAATACGCAAACGGAGCCAACGAGTCGGCCCTTCCTGGCGGCGATGGAAGCCATCAAGTCGCGGGTCAGTCTTTACATGGCTTGGCCTGCTACCTCCATTGTGCTTGATCCGCTTGTGAAGTGGCTTGATAAGAAGCGAGTTGCGGAATTCCGCAAATCCGTGTTTGCGATGATCCATGCTCGAACTGCTATGGAGAAAGACGCCCAGCATGATCTCTACGCCGTCGCTCTCAGCGATAAGGGTGCAGGCGGAGGCGACTCGTCCGATGAGGGCCTTCATGAAAGCGAGCTGTGGGCCGAGGCTACATTTTTCATCAATGCAGGTGAGAGACATGCGATCACTCTTACCCTTGCTCTTAGAAGCTGACATTCACGTCAAAGACGGCACTACAACCTCGACCACAATGGCTGCAGTCCACTTCTACCTTAAATGCAACCCCGACGTCTACGAGCGTCTTACTACGGAAAATCGCGCCACCTTCTCATCGGGCGCCGAGATCTGCAACGGACACAAGCTTAAGTCTTGTCTGTACTTACGCGCCGTCATCGATGAGACACTCAGGATAGCACCATCGTCCCTAGGCACACTATGGCATCAGCAAGACACGTCCACCACGTCCAATGCCAACAAACTCTTCGTCGTGGACGGGCATATAATTCCGCCAGGTGTGCAAGTCGGTATCAACCCATACACCCTGATGCACAACGAAGAGTATTTCTCGGAGCCATTCAAGTTCAAGCCTGAGCGATGGCTTCTGCCTGAGGACTCGCCCCAGCTGCGCACCATGCGGCGAGCTCACGTACCTTTTGCGGTGGGTGACCGGGGATGTGCTGGCAAGGCGATGGCATATCTCGAGATCAGCCTCATGCTAGCCAAGACTTTGTGGTATTTCGACTTTGAACGGGCCTCCGGAGCGGCTGGGCAACTGGGCAACGGCGGATATGCCAACTGTAAGGGGGAGCATGGTCGGGAGAGGGAGGACGAGTTTCAGCTCTATGATATGATCACGGCCTCACACGATGGACCTCAGCTTACGTTCAAGCCTCGAGGGGAACTTTGGACAGAGCTGTAAATAGGGAATCAGACATGATCATGACTAGGTGTCTCAAAAGGATCTATCATGTCTCTACTCAATTGTGCCTGTGCACATCCGTGCACCGAAAATAAATAGAGTACATAATGCCCATCATTTATTTATCAGCCACTTTCCTCTTTTCCGTAGTGGGCCTCTTATAGCCCGATCATGCTCTTCTCGTTTTTTCTTATTCACTTCCTGCTCCATCGTTACAATTTCTTCTACAGGCCCATAAATCGACAGAAGGTATCTTGCAGACTTCTGAGGGAAGCAATTGGAGATCGTGGACCTAAGCAGTTCTCGCATTGGGGCAAGTTGATCCAACGCCGCTGATTGCTTCTCCACGTTGGCCAAGATTAGACACACAATTCCAGCGAGGAACCCTTCTTGTGCGCCACTTTGACGTTCTGCAAATTCCATATGGTATTGCAAGTGTCTGCAAAGCACATCCGCCAACGTCGTACCACTGTCATCCGCGCTTTTCATCAAACAACAAAAGTCAGTAGTGGGCCATCTGAGCATCTCCTCTAGAATTTGAAGGAACTCTTTCTTTTGCTGGCCCGACAGCTCTTCACATTTCAAAAGCAACAATATGAGTCCAAACCAGGCCGGTACGGATATAAGACCAGTTCGAGCCACACAAATCTCTGCGCTCGGTTCCAGGCGACTTGCCATCGTGGACATTATACCGAATCTTAGTGCGGACGTGAACGACACCAAGTTCTCAGCAGTGGGTTTGGTCTCTGTATTCAGAATATTTCCAGGGAGACAATCTCGCACCATCAACGTCCAGATGACTCTGTCTGCACAGGCACAGTCGTCACCGCAGCCATATGCGACCATTTGATCGTCAGCTAGGACACTGTAGACCGATTCGGCCAGTTCCTGTGTCCATATAATTCGCGAATGTCGGGTCAAAGAGTCATCCTTCAATATAGCATAGAAAGGAGTGGCTGGATATTGCTCAAAAAACCCGGGTTCATCTTGAAGCTTTCGTGCAATGTAGTGCCAAAGTCGGGCTTCCAACAAAATCTGCCTGAACATCATTCTCGGAATTTTGGCAGGCGCACTTATCCAGGGACTAAAGTGAGCTCCATTCATCGCGAATAGTTCTTCGACTGCCTTGCCCAGGCAGTTGATTATTTCGAATGTCCGCACACTGTCAGTGCGCCTTCCAGCATTGTCAGCATAGGGAACGTAAGAAAGCATTTCTCGTAGGCGATTGCATAATTTTCCGTGCCATTTATGTGCCAATGCGTGTGTGTTGATGAGTATGGTGTCCGTGAACCTAGTGCCCTTAAGCACTGCCAACCAAGCCCACAGGATGGCTCTGTAGGGATTGAATGTTGGCGAGGACTGTTCATGGAGGCATTGTTGCATTGCAGGATCCGTCAACCAGTCTTTGACAGTTCGATGAAGGTATCCAACAGAATCTCCATTGAGCTCAAGAAGCCCTTTGCAGATGCCATTCAGCCGATAATGAACTCTTTGTCTCATTTGCTTGGATGTTCTCGGCTCAAACTGGGGATTTGTAGGCATCCTTAGAGCGAATCCGGGCTCGTCATACTCCCTGTCGTGGAAGTAATAAATGCTGCAAGGCATTGAATACGCGTTGGTGACCTCTTCTGCCGCCAATGGGATTCGAAGCGTTTCTGCCGTTCTTCCACGGTAGAAGGGATCCACCGAATCCAAGATGTGCACGAAGAAGGGGACAAGCTCAGACGGCATTCTATATAGCCTCCTCTTTAAGTCTGCTACAGTGTCAAGATTGCTGAGGCCCTCCCGTAACTCCTTCGTAACCAGATATACCCAGAGGAACACGCCTCCGGATCTTTCGGTGACCTCTCTGACGATAGACGTTAAGTCTTCCTCGGAAGCGAACTTGCCCCAATTCGGGTGAGACTTCAGGCGCTCTGACGTGAAAGCACGGATGTCTTTGGCCGTGAGGTCATGGACATAGATTTTCAAATCCGGGAAATTGCCAAAGGCTTGCTCGAAAGCGTTCCATGGCCTACTGGCGACGCATAACTTGACCAGGCGTGACTTCGACAATGCTTGCAGAGGCTGGATGAGGTCCAAGGGGTCACCTTCGAACTCGTCCAAACCATCAACGAATATGCAGAATTTCGTCGCTGACCCTTCTTGGTGGGCGAGAGCTTGTATACAGTCGAGGAGCTCACGGAGGGACCAAGGTTGACGACATGAGTCTGCCTCCGCACTTCCACATCGCTCGAGGCAGACTTGCGGTATCATCCGTGGGTCTTTGCGTAGCACATCGTAGAGGATCGATCGCCACAGCCCTTGCTGTGACCGCTGGATTGCTGTGCCTGCGGACCAAAAATAGTGACTAGCGACCACAACTTTGCTTGCTGACCAGGGCGAATGGTCGAGCATACACTGCGTAAATTCATGGCCGGCGAGGAATTTCATCAGAGTCGACTTTCCAGATCCTGGCTTTCCGGAGATCCAAAATGTGTCATCTGATTCTTGTAACCAGCGAGAAAAATCCCCTTCACCCTCGGTAAAGCCCGGGCTGGCCGCGCGAGAGCTTTGGCGCTGATGGAATGCCCACTGAAAAGTCTCCTTGTGCGCAAGTGGGATTGATTCATGCCTCGAATGGCGCTGTTCGTAGTCCAGACTTTTCAAGATATCGCCGGATCTCTTCAACAGCCCAGTCTCCATGGACAAAGCAACCAATTTTGATGTGAGAAGGTCTACGTCCATTTTGTCGATCACGTAGCGATTCTGCCGTATCATCTCTGTAACTCTGCTCTCAATGTTTCCGAGCGACGTTTTCAATTGGTTGACATCGTATTGGTAAGACTGTATGTGACTTGCCCAGCTCGAATTCATGTTGCTGATATCCCTTCCGAGTGTAATGCAGTGCTGACTATGGCAAACTTTCGTTAGATCTGAAAATTCCAGCCCGTGAATTACCCTTTAGAAAAGCGAAGTGTAGGTTACCTGGATATCGTGCATAGGTGCATCATAATAGTCGTCTCATAGTTCTCGATACGATTTTGCAATTGGCTGATTTCTTCTGATTTCAGATGCTCCCTCAGGGCAACCTGGAAGCTTTTCCACCAACGTCCATTTGTCCGACCAATTTGAAGCTGGCAAACGATACCAAGAAGCTTGTCGCAGTCTTCTTTACAATCCTTTCCCAGCTGAATGATAGCTGAGTAGCAGCTGTGGTTGACAATAGGAACCTGAGATGTGCTTGCATCGGCGTAGACTTTCTTTTGCAGGCTTGAAGTGAGCTGGGACAACTGTGTGTACACACTACTCAAGTGCTGGCTCTGAGTTGAGACACCCTCTGATGCTCGATAGATTTTCACTGCACCGCTGAGAATTTTTGATGAGAATTGAACAAATTGTATCACACTCGCGGCAATACTAAGCGCATTCAGAGGATCCATGCTTGACGACATGGGGCATGTCTAAGAAGAATCGGATGGTTTGGAGCTGGGCGAAGAGTGTCCGGGTGGCATCCAACTTATATCGACCCCTAAGTCCTGTACAGAAATATCTAGGTAGCACGCATGGCAAGGCAGATTTTGGTGTACTGGGCAGCTCTCAATCCTTGCCGCATACTTCTTTTTCCTAGGCGGCAATTCGACGCCTGACCAGCCAAGCGTACGGATAGTCCAGTGGCTGCAGCAGAGAGAACAAAACTCCCCGCTTAAAGTGGCAAGCACCAGTCGGAAGAAACTCCGGGGTCGCCCATGCATGTGCAGCGTAACCCTGCCAGTGGTGCCTGCAGCTTTCCAGCCACGCAAGTCAAACAGAGCGCGGAAGACATTTGCTGTTGTTAGGCAACATGATGTTGCAGCACTCTTCCTTTTTCTGTCTCTCTGTACTCGTGTGTTTTTCTATGCCTTGGTTGCTCTTGAATCCGCATTTGGGGGTGAGGGGTCGCGTTTTCAGCCTCGCTCGCATCTAGAGTGTCTTTTTCGATTATCCTCGCTTCTGGTGACATTCTGGGGCTGTTCTAACGGCATGTAAAGATCTTCATGACTATGGTCTTGTAATTTCCTGCTTATTGTTCCAGGTCTTTGATTTCAGGGTACTCCCCAGGTTTGAAATGACTGAAAGCCCATGTCTCAAATCTAATCAAACGGAGATGATGCAACTACACACAGATACAAGTCCTGTAATTCAATTTCGTAGATATCCGTGCTTTATGAAATTACCTAGTTTATATGTAGTATAATTCTACCAAAGCCAATCACATTCTAGCATCTCGAAGTACCTGACCAACGCATCAATCATGTAATCAAATCCCTTAGGTACAACTGGCATTTACGTATGGGTCTTCTCAACTTCAGAGCTAGAAAGTGTATTCTTACTCACGTCTGTCTCCGGCAAGCCATACGCAGCGACAGAAGTATGGATAATAGATACATCTAAGCCAGAATCAGTCTCTGCTGCATAGTCCGACTGAGCCTGCCTTATGGCTGTCTCAGAATTGCAGAAATTGTATTTGAAATTAAATTCCTGTTATCGGGATTGTATTATATCGAGCGCCCGGACCCGGGTTGATCTCCACTGCACGAAGGTTTGGATATACTCAATGGCGTGTTTATAGACTATAGACTATTAACCTTGGAATATTCTCTGAGTTCCTCTACTGAGCCACATCGACAGTGGGAATGCTAGAAGTGTAATGGAGGCACTGAGGTCCATTCTCTCTAATAAAGGTTGCGGGAAAATGAAGACTAAATACGGATTAACAACGACACCATCCAGAATAGGCATGAAAATCGTGATTTCTCGTGCGTGAAAGGTACGGGCGATCTGGCTGAGCAACGCAGACTTGTCCACTCGGCTCTACACATTCATGGAAAGGGGCAGCTTTCTAGCTCCCGTAGACCGTTACCTCGTGCAGCCCAGCGGCCCAGTCCGCCTCGTTGTCGTTATGGACATTGATAACATTGTGTACATTAACCCTGACGTAGCGGAACTTTCCCGCATCCGAGACGGCGGCCGTCCTGAACCCAGGCGACTGGTTAGCAGCCTCGTCAACAAGCGTCGTCCATGCCGCGCGGTCAGTGCTGCCGGTCACATTGTACTGGATATAAGTCTCAGAGCCGCCGACCTGCCTCGGAGTCAGGTCGATCTGCGAAACTGCATGGTCCGCGCCAAGGTCAACCTCCCACCAGAAGGGCACAGCTCCGGGCGAGAAGAGGTTCCCGTCCTGATCCTGGATCCCGTCATTGACGAGCGATGCGTTGCCACTGTTCACGCTCGCGCTGGCGGGCTTCCCGACGCTGAGGACGCGCCCACTCTGGACCGACACCACGACGCCGGTGTCATCGTCGTACTGGAGCTGGTGATAGAAATGATACGATGCCGTGCCACCAGCCGCAGCGATGGGCAGCATGATCTGGCGGTTGCTGGCCTCCTTATGCGCCCAGTTGGCAGCCCAGCGGTTCGCCGCCAGAATTTGAGTGCTGCCGACCTGGATCACTTGTCCAGACTGCGCGCCGAATGTGTTCAGGTTGCCGATATTGCGGGAGGCAGACCACGGGCCGCTGAGCTGCTGGGCGGAGATATACTTCCCCTGGGACGCATACCAGCCCGCCGCGGTCGAGGTGAACAGGTAGTACCAGCCGTCCTTCTTGATCAGCGCGGGCGCCTCTCGGTGCTCGTTGGGCTGCAGCGTTGCCACCTTGGAGGTGACGTTGGTCCAGTCAGACGTGAGAGCGTACAGTCCGAGGTTCGTGTTCGTGTTGATGGCGCAGACGATATACGCGGCACCGTCGTCGTCAGCGAAGAATGTCATGTCTCGCGAGTCGTCGCCGCCCGGCCGAAACGCCCCACCAAAGGTCAGGTTGCCGTTTCCGGGCGTGCCGTATGCCACGGCTACCTGCCCGAGGGTGTAATCGTTGGCCTTCTCGAAGTGCGCCCACATGAAGACGCGGCCGTCGGCCGGGTTCTGCGCCCAGTTGATGGACTCAAGCTTGCAGTTGCCATCGTCGGTGGACGCGCAGACCTCGGATTTGGTCAGTACCTGCGTGTCGCCCTGAAAAGTGTAGCCGTCGGTGGATGTCTGCTGCGAGATGTGGCTGAAGCCGTTGGCGTCGGTTACGTAGTTGTACCTGTAGTATGTCCCGTCTGAGCCCTTCAGCTTGCTCTTGACCTTGAGCGAGGATGCGGCCGTGTTGTCGTACGCGGCCAGGTTGGAGCTCGAGCTGGCCGTGACCGTGACGTTGAGCTCCGCGGACGTGTCCAAGGTATTGTTGCTGGCGTCGACTGCCTCGATCTGGAAGCTGGTCAAGCCTTGCACGCCATAAACGTCGTAGCCATTGCCTGGGGCCGTTGCAACGGTAGCATATGAGCCGGAACCAGCTTTCTGCTGTATGTTGTATGCAGCCGCTCCGTCGACAAGGTCCCAGCTGAACTTTACATTGTTGGCTCCGTCAGTGGATCCGGCTAGTTGGAAAAGCTGTGAAGTGGCACTGAGAGCGCAACGTGCTGTCAGTGGTAGAGCGGCAGACGCCAGCAGAGAGGAAAGACGGGTCATCGTGTTGAGATCTTCTTGAAGCGAATCTCTGGCTGTGACATTAACCTGCAGCGCAAAATGGCATATGATCCAAATGATTCGAAGGAAAGCTGTCCGGCTACCTTAAATAAGAAAACAGCATCGACCCTGTGTCCAATGCAACTCTAGATAGATGTCAGATCCAAGGTACTGTGAACCCGAAATGTTCAAGCTGGCCCTTTCGTGGCTGCTCCGCCTGTTCCGGGGTGGTGATGTTCATCTCATACAGAAGGGCCAACCTACATTATGCAGGGGTTCCGAGAGTATGCCGGCAAACACGGATAACCTTTACGAAATTTGGACGTGATATCCTATCCAAATAATATGGCTCTCTTTCAGCTTGCAGATCTTCGAATGCTTTGGGACGAGAACCACTTTTTCCCTACACATCTTCTCAGCTGTCGTCTTCAGAGGAAGTACTTCTAACCTCAATAACCCAATCACATCCCCTCAAGCAGGCATACTCGGAATCCCTGTAAATTGCGCCGCATTTTATCTGCCCATTTCTCGAGTCTGCCATCTACCTGGTTACGTAGGGACTTCAGGGGCTCGAAAGTTTGTGCACAGACTCAACCACATCTACCTCGTGTATGTGGAACCCGGGGACTTTAAGGACACTGCCGGCTGCTTCCGCAAGAAGGCTGTCGAAAGCTTAAAGTTAAAAATACTTTGTACCAAACACGAGATAGGTTCTTCATACTTTCAATGCAGAGATATATGAGGGTGTCTTCGCTGCATCTATAGCAGCTGCGCCCTTGAAGCTTTTGACATCATGAACCAAAGTCTAGCTCCAGAATCAGGAGTGAAGACACCGGGTAGCCGTAGGACTAGTACTAGCAAATCTATTAGCCTACCTACCCGGGGAGTTCGGCACATGACTACTGGACTCTCAAGCCATGGCATACCTAGGTACATTTAGCTACGTACTTTAAGTCATCACCAAAGAGACTAGCAGGCCAAAAACGAAGGATTTCCTTGAGGAATCGAACTGGGGCCTTCAAATGTCATGCAAAAAGTCAGTCCCTAGTGCAGGAGGCCTTCTCGTTGCGCCAAACTTCTCTGGTGTCCGAAGACAACTTGTATAGAGACGCCCCGCTTCATATAGCACTTACGCATTTCCAGACCGGACGACGTTATAATAAGACGCTTGGGAAATCATCAAATCATGTTAGTCTTCTTCCTCTCAGGGCGCTCTTTACCAGCCGAATTCGCTGCCCTTTGGCTACACTCCAGCGGTTCGTCCATTTTACCCCGCCCAGCCATTTTCGTGCTCCAATTGGGAGCCTTCGCAATTTTGTCTTGGTGGTTCTAAGTCAGTGCTTTGGCTCGATGGGAAGGCCGTCACCGAGAAGCCGGCTAAGGCAGACGCTCCCACAAACATGGGCTCGATTATTCTGGGCGTTGGGCTTGATAGTGGTCTGCAGACACTAGGAAATGAATCCAGCATCATTTGTCTGAACACAAGCACAAATCTCCAAGTTTAGTATCGCGTGAATCCTTCCACGGCAGATCGGGACACAAGCCCCGCCCCGAGTCCGCCCAAACCGGCACGACCCGGCCGGAGCACTCACCACATCTTCCGGCATCTCCAACCGCCTCATCAACACAACATCGGTCCTTACCCACAACTCAGTAATTCCCACCCACCCAAATCCTACCCCCGGCCAAAAAGCCCCAGACCGCTCGCCCAAAATGCCTAACCCCCACAAACCAACAATAGCAATAGCAGGCCTAGCAATAGAAACGTCCACCTTCCACGCAGGGCGCACCACCGCAGAAGATTTCCACCCCCGCCGCGGCACGGCCGAGATAACAGCCTACCACTCTGCCGTGCTGGACCACCCCCTGACAAATGCCAAATCCACAGGCACCACCCCAACCACGCTCCGCGAAGCCGCAACCTGGCACGGCGCCCTAACAGGCCACGCCCTCCCAGGCGGGCAGGTCCGCCTCACAGCCTACAAGCAGCTCGAAGCAGACCTGCTCCGCCGCCTGCGCGAGATCGTCGACAGCCACGCGGCCGCGAACGACGGCGCGCACCTCGACGGGCTGTGGTTCGACATCCACGGCGCGATGGTCGTGTCGGGCCCCTACGGGGACGCGGAGGCGGTCCTGCTGCGCCGGATACGGGAGGTCGTCGGGCCGCAGTGTGTCGTCAGCGCGAGCATGGACCTGCACGGCAACGTCTCCCGCGGGCTGGCGCACATGTGTGACCTGCTGACGTGCTACCGGACGGCGCCGCACGTTGACGTGGTCGAGACGCGGGTGCGGGCGTGCGAGAACCTGCTTGAGGTCTTGCGGCGGCGGCGGGAGGGCGGCGACGATAACAAGAACTTTAGGCCGTTCAAGGCGTGGGTCCCCATCCCGATCTTGTTGCCCGGGGAGCAGACGAGCACGCGGGACGAGCCGGCGCGGTCCATCTACGCCGCCGTGCCGGGCGTAGAAGCCGCGGAGGGGGTGCTGGACGCCTCGGTGTGGGTGGGCTACGCGTGGGCCGACGCGCCGCGGGACCGTGCTGCGGTGGTGGTGACAGGGTGGGACGAGGACGCGGTGGGCCGCGGCGCGGAGCAGCTGGCGCGGCTGTTCTGGGACAAGAGGGAGGGGTTCCACTTTGTCGCGCCTACGGGGAGCATGGCCGAGTGTCTGGACACGGCGCTCGAGCGGATATCCGAGGACGAGACCAAGAGGCCGTTCTTCATCAGCGACTCGGGCGATAACCCCACCGCGGGCGCCAGCGGGTTCAACACCTGGGGCCTGCGGCAGGTGCTGGAGAGGGAGGAGTTTAAGAGCCCGGATGGCCCTCGGGTGATCTACGCCAGTGTGCCGCACAACCACGAACTCATCCGGGACGCCGTCGTGGGGACTACATTGACGGTGACGCTCGGCCGTGGCTGGGGCTGGGACCCCGAGTTGGACAAGGAGCTGACGGTCACGGGGCGGGTGCACAGTGTCAAGCGTGGTGACAAGGACGCCAAGACCGAGGTGGTCCTGCAGATTGGGAGCGTGTTTGCCATCGTGACGGAGAACAGGAAGCCGTATCATAAGGAGAAGGACTTTACGGATCTTGACCTCGAGCCGCGGAAAGCTGATATTGTCCTTGTCAAGATTGGGTACCTTGAGCCCGAGCTCTTCGATATGGCCAACGACTGGATGTTGGGCCTCACCCCTGGAGGGGTAGACCAGGACTTAGTTAGGCTAGGCCACAAGGAGATCAGGAGGCCCATGTTTCCCATGGACAAGACTTTCGAAAAGGAGCCGGATCTGTCGGCGAGGATCATTGCGATGTCTAACGAGCCGCTGGAGGGTCCAGACGAGTAGACTGCGGAGTCCTTCAGAAGCGACGGTCACAGCGGGGTGGTCTCAGGAGCCAAATTGGTAAGCCAAGGGGTAAGAAGTAGAATAGCATTAGAATGAAATGATCGCTATGAAATGATATGTGCTGAATGTGGTGCCCCTTGGTTGGAGGGCATCCACATGCTGGTTTGCCTCCCTCTGTTTTGCCGTCGGATCCGAGAACAGTGTGATCGCCAGCATGGACTGCGTACCACAGTAGGCATCAGCACCATTATGTTGTGCAGCGGCCATTGACCGGCGGGAGAATTGTTCTGGAACCGGCCGCACGGCGGAGAGGAGTCTCTCAGGCGGATGGTCTCGCGGGTGCTGAAACCGTGAGTCGGGTGTCACAGCAGAGTGGTTGTGTCAGAGCCCTGTGCTGCTCTCTTGGTTCGCCCCACAAAGGCTGTTTCCAGCCCCGGACCTTGGCCGAGGCGGGTATCCACCTCGAGCGCGACATACCCGATGCTTTGGGAAAGGGCATCTGATTCTCCTGCGATCCGAGATGGGGGATTGGACATCTTTGGTCGACAACAGATCTCGGTGGGTGCGGTCCTCGGAAATGACCCGGGGGTAGGCGTTGAAAGGCGGGCGGTTCGATCAAGTGGATGCAGGCTCAGATGCCCTGGACTGCGTCGAAGTGCCCTCGCCTCATGGTCGACAATGTGTCTCGTCCCAGCACATCGTCAGGACGGATGATGCTCTGTAGGCAGAACGTTAGTAAGATTTGCCTGGAGTAGTTGGAGCATCTTGGAGTGTAGTCATACCTTGACAGCCAGCTTGCCGGTTGGTTCTCTGCCCATCTGCAGGTAGGCGACAGGTGCAGCCATCGTGCACGAGGCCATGATGGAGACAAGGAGGACGGAGAATTGCATCGTGGAGGATTGTCGATAATCGATCGGATAATTCGGTAGTCAGTATAAGATCTGCGTTGATAGGCAGAGAGATAGACAGTCCAGCTGTTAGATATTGGTTGGTCCAGCAACGTGATGATTGAGGAGAAAAGAAAGGTAAGGGTCGGGATGATGAACTCTCATCCGCGGATCATCGAGGCAGTGCAGCTGTCAAGTTCTTAAATGCCAATTCAATGGGGCAGAGGGGGGCTTCTCATCAGAATTAACATAAGCGGTAATGTGCTCGCATCGTGCTCGCATCGAGCGGCACATGCCCGACTGGCGAAGGCATGCGGCGGTTGGCAGACTGGCGGTGGCTCCGCTGTCTGTTTCAACTGCTCGGGGCGCGCATTGTGACAGGCGTCTCAACCATGGGACGACATCTCAACAGCTCACTGGAGCTGGCAAGTGTAGCGACGAGGGCGATGTGGGCGGCGGACATGTTCCTAGCCTGCCAAGAGGTAGATCATTTCGCCCTGGGGTGCCCAAGGACTCTATTAGGGGGGCCGATCTGGTGAAGCGAAGAGATGGTGAGGGAGCTTGGGGGAGCTGAGAGAGGTCGGGATCGGCCCGTCGTCCCATCGACAGTTTGGAGATGGTGTTTCGTATGCGAGATGGGAGGCGACTCCGAGTTATATCTTGCGTGTCTCTGTGCTGCACCGGCGGCTGCTATGGCGGCTGCACTCGACAGCATGCATAAGCTGGGCGGGCTGCACGGTCACAGCATGTTGAACAAGCTGACGTTACAGAGGAACCAATCCAAGCTGAGATGAACAACGACAGCAAGCAAGGGTCGGGGGAGGGTGGCTTGACCACATTTGCCCCTAACCCGGAGAATAGATAAGCGATAGACAGACAGACTGATAAGATAGCCAACCGCCTGCCACCACGCAGCTTCGTGCCTGAGGCAACACATCCCAATGGAGGGGCCTGGCCCGCGCAGGGTAGGCGGGGTAAGAAAATTTCCCAACCTCGCCCTATCTGTGTTGTGTTTTCCTTGGGCAGCGACAACAACACTCGACGACTTCTCTCGCAGCTTCATTCCACCTCATCCATCCCGCATTTGATACCCATCCGCATCAGCTCCTTTTCAATCCCACACAAACCGCCAAAATGGGTTTCACCGATCTCGTCAGCGACGCCGGCCTGTCCGTCCTTAACAGCTACCTGACCACCCGCTCTTACATTGTCGGGTACGTTGCCGCTTCCAGTCCCTCAAACCCCTCGCTTGATGACTCCTAGGATGCGTGTGTCTGGGCGGCCTTGAGACAATGACCTGCACCCGTGCATGAAAATACAAGACCCAGCACTCCTGTCGCACCTCAGAACCATCCATCTCTACCAAACTCTGCTCCCCCTGCGCCACCCGCCTCGGCCACCTTCCTATCATCCGCCTCACATTCTCAACCTCAACATCCCCCAAGCTAACACATCTCTCCCACCAACAGCCACAACGCCACCCAGGCCGACGTCGCCACCTTCAAGGCCATCTCCTCCGCCCCCGACGCCGAGAAGTACCCCAACGCCGCCCGGTGGTACAAGCACATTGCCTCCTACGAGTCCGAGTTCCCCACCCTCTCCGGCGATGCCTCCAAGCCCTACACCGCCTACGGCCCCGAGGTCGCCGAGGTCACCCTGAACCCCGCCAAGGCCCCCGCCGCCGAGGACGACGACGACGTCGACCTGTTCGGCTCCGACGATGAGGAGGAGGACGCCGAGGCCGCCCGTATCCGTGAGGAGCGTCTGGCCGAGTATCGCAAGAAGAAGGAGGGCAAGGCGAAGCCCGCCGCCAAGTCCGTCGTCACGATGGATGTTAAGCCTTGGGGTATGTCTTCCCGCTCGAATTCTCAGCAGTCCCTTGCTTGACCTCGAGGGAAGGGGTGCGAGCATGTTTGCTAACGATGAATTTCTGCAGATGACGAGACCGACCTGGCTGCCCTCGAGGCCTCCGTGCGTTCCATCGAGAAGGACGGTCTGGTCTGGGGTGCCTCCAAGTTCGTCGCCGTCGGTTTCGGTATCAAGAAGCTCCAGATCAACCTCGTCGTCGAGGACGAGAAGGTCTCCCTGGAGGAGCTCGAGGAGGAGATCGTCGGCTTCGAGGACTACGTCCAGTCCTCTGACGTCGTCGCCATGCAGAAGCTGTAAGCAGCTGGCATGCAGGTGATTGGCTGGTGTAGGAATGGAATATAAAAAAGCAAAAGAAGATATCTGAGGCTGTCGAGAGACGGCTATGACTGAACATGGAAATAATGATGGTGTCTATCTACACCGCCTGCTTTTGTCAAGCTGAGAGCCGGAGAGTAGAATGCGTCAGTAAAGAGCATGAAAACCAAATGCAATGAAACGCAATAGACAAGGTTACCATGGCGAATTCTCGCGGTCCTTGTCCTCACTGTTCCAACACTGATTCCGTTTTGCTCTTGGCTCTGCTTACTACTTGTACAGAATGCCGGGCTCCATTACATCGACCACCAATTTTCGGGGCTGCCCTAACAATGTGGTCGATCAGGCTAAGCAGCCAACCCGAGGCCACGCCCCTGCAGATCTAGTTCGCCATCCGGTGCCATGGATACCTACTAATTCTTCCCGCAACATTTTGCCCTAGACGACGGAACAGCTGGCATAGTAGCAGTCGTGGAAGTCACCGCAACGTAAGACTACGAGGTTTTCGCCCAACGCGGCCAGAAGCTACAAAATCAAAAAGACAGCAACATCTACGGTATTTTTAGTCGGTGTGGGGCCGGAAGGAGCATTGGCTTACGCAGGAGCATTTTCAAGGTGCATTTTCAAGGTGCAAGTTTCTAGGCGGCCAATATGGTGGACTCTGTCCCTCCCGACACATCAATGCATTGAAATGGGCCGGTCCCCATCAACAACTTATCCTCGCTGGTCAACCTTTATATCTTGATCTCACATGACGCTGTGCTCAACTTCATCTCGGCACATCAATCAACCCTAATCCAAAGGACTCTTTTTCAAGAGAAACATTTCCCACGATCAGAACTACTACCTGGCAGAAATGATTTAAAACAGCTGCGAATTCTACGACAGCAGCTACTATGGCCGCTAAGCAAAAGAGTATCGAGGTGGACCTAGATGCCATCCCACACCAAGCGAGCACGATCCTCCCATCCTCGTCATTCTTCCAGAAGAATCCCAAAGGCACATTGCTTCCCAGCCCAGATGAGGTCCGATCCGCTCACCAGAAATCCATGCAGGGCCAAACGTCCTTGGATCCACAGGCACCACATATAGTCCGGTATCCTTCGCTGGGACTGTGTGTCAAGTACAGCCAGAGGGTGCGCCTCAATGAAGCCCAAGCTCTATTGCTTCTCAATCGGTATTTCGGCAAATCATTCGCAGCGCCCGAGATATACGGCTGGCAGAAAGATGATGCTGATACTTTCATCTACATGGAGCTGCTTGAAGGAGAGCCTCTGGACGACGTCTGGGACTCGCTCCCCGAGACGGACAGACAAGTGGTTTGTGGAGAACTACATGCAGCCATATCAGAGCTCGGAGCTCTGCAACGACCTAGGGGACACTCGTTTATTGGTAACAAGCACTTGAGACCTTCTTCTCCAAGCCCTAGACCCAATTCACTAGCAGGAAACTAACAATAGCTGCACAAGGGAGCTTCAGTAAAGGCCTAATTCCAGACCGCCTCTTCACTGGCCTCAACCCCCGGCCGGCCCTTTCGCCACGGTGACCGCTTTCCACGACTGGCTCACCGGGCTAAAAGGCGGCGGCTGGGACGAGCTCCGCGGCCCTGGCATGTTATCCGACAACTACAGCATTCGGCTTGCGCACGGGGATCTGCACCGGTCCAATATTATCGTCCGAAAGACAGACTCAGACGGCAGGTGGAAGCTGTCGGGGATTGTGGACTGGGAGATGTGCGCCTGGGTGCCGGAGTACTGGGACTATTGCCGGGCCCGGTGGCCTCTGACCCCCGAGGAGAATGCGACCTTTGGCGAGGTCTATTTGCCTTGCATATTTGGGGAGCGGGCAGACAACTACGCGAATCTGTACAAGTACTGGCATTTCTTTGTAGACCGTTTAGGATCTCTAACCGAGTTGAGTTGCTAGTAGCTATAACGAAACGAAGGATGCTCATCTCCCAAGTTGTCCACGTCGTCGTCTGAAAGCCTGTGGTCTCTCTTCCCGGCATCCCTCGCCCTATTCTCCAAATACAGAAGACTACTGTACAAGACAACCAGGGCGGCCGCCACACAGCTCATCACGGTCAGGGTCTTGTACCCGTCCGCATAAGCCGGCGCCTGGCGTCCCTGGAAGACCAGAGCCGATGCGATCCCTCCGAAGTTCCCAAGGCTGACCTCAAACCCCACAGCGAACCCGATCTTGTACGCGCCGCTGACATTATTGACAAGCATGGTCCAGACCATGGGAAGCGAAATGTACACCCCGCTTGCCATCAAGAATAGAGCGGCATATTTCACGTGTACGCTGTACCAGGCCTGGTCCATCAGGATGACCGCGCCGGCGACGGCGAGGCAGTACCCGAAGAGGGCGAACCCTGAGCGGTGTCTGAGCTTGTCGGAGGCGTAGGCAGCCGCCAGGCATGCCACCAAGGCCGATACGAAGATGGGAATCACCAGGGCTTGCACGTGTCGGGGGCTTTGGCCCTTTTGGAATTGGTTGATGATCGTGGGCGCGAAGATGGAGACGCTGTAGACTGTGACTGTTGAGCAGCAATACATAGCCCCGCTAGAGATGTGCAATTCGTCAGCCTCCCTCTCATCAGGTGAAACTAAGGAGCAATGGCAAGGGTTGCAAATTTCTTACCAGATCCAGACCTTCCAGTCGAACAGGACTCGTCTCGCCGTCTTCCAGTCCAGCTTGTCCATCCGACCAATAACACCCTGGCGACGAACTGTTGCACATCAAAATTAGCAGCGAATCCAAAGCTCTACCAAGCTGCGCTGCTTACTCTCATCTGCAATTACTTGTTTCTCCTCGGCCGTGAGCCACTTCACCGAGGACGGCCAGTTCGGTAAAAAAGGGAAGACAAGAATCGCGGCACCAGCAGTGATGCAGCCCTCGATGATAAAGAGCCACCTCCACGGGCTGTACCCATTATCGGATTTGATGCCCGCAATCGCAAACCCAAGCAAGCCTCCAAAAGCGTTGCTCAGAGCATTGCTGACCATGAGCATGCTCACTCGCCATTGCAACTCGTACCGAGGATAGTACTGCGCGAGCAGGTACACGCTGCCGGGGATGAGGCCAGCTTCCAGCGCGCCGACAAAGAATCTGAGGCTTGCTAGTCCGGCGAAGTTGGTTACCAGGCCTTGGCCAAGGGTGAATACTCCTACGCTCAATTTAGCACTTGGTGATCTACTCTTGGCGTCGAGCAGATGTTGGCAAGGGCCAGGCAATACGTACCAAGCAGCAGATTCTCTGCGGTCAGCACCCAGGAAGGCCTTATCTTCTTTAGGAGGTAGTTGCTGGGCACGTCGAACAAGATGAGACCGACCATGGTGGTGATGATGGCCACATTAAAGTTGGTACCGCGTGGGTCCATGTGCAGGTCCTTCTCGATGCCAAAGATCTTGGCTGAGCCGATGTTGAGGCGGTCGATCAGGGAAACGAACCACAGGACAAATAGGGGTGGCAGGAGGTGGGCGTCGAGTTTCCATATTAGCTTGCGGTACTCCAGAGGTGACATGGCGACACGAGTGAGGCTGTCATCCTGTATGGCCACGCTCACTGTATTTCCCTCGTGTCCATTGACTAGTTTTTCCGGTTCCATACTTGGAGCTGTGACGGCTTGTGACTGTGTGAAAACTGTGTCGCAAGCACGTATGACTAGACGACCGCGGGATATGGTGTCTAAGTGCACTGAGCATGATACACACTCTCCCGTACCTCACGATTGGAGCTCTATAGCTCTTATATATCTAGAAAAAAGCATACTCCTTAGTGAGAGATGAACCTAGCCCACCGAGTGTGGATTTGCCATCAGTCAGCGCTACGGATGGTGAGCACTTGATAAGACCGACCATTAAGAGGATGTGTGACAATGGAGAACGTAGCATCGGAGCCTATTCTGTCGAAGCAGCCATAAAATGATTCCACAGCTGTTCCTGATAGAACACTGTCAGGTCCATGATGCAGAGACTCAAACCTGAGGACCTTCTAAATGCTGACATCTGCAACAGGCCGCTATCTGGTCGTCTCACTGTCGGGCTATTGGTTATGCTGTGCATTGACTGACGAATATTGCAACGTACCCCTCCCCTCGCCGTGAGAAATCTCACCTGCAGGGCTATGTGGTACAGAAACGTGGATCCATTGCCAGTGAACTTGCATCTCGTCTCGGCACATGCGAGCGTGACACGCCGCATTATATCTAAGGAACGGAGCTCTTGGCTTGCCCTAGGCGACTCTACAGCTTCTTAAAAACTGCTGCACGATAATTATGCTCTTCCAGAGCCTCACCTAAACAATTTTTAGCACCAGGTTAGGAGAAATACCGTTCAACCTTTATTGAGATACAATCTGACACATCTAAGAACTTGTTGACCCATTCATTGAAATCTGAGGATGCCGGAGAAGCAACGAATTCGCATCGCCATTGTGGGTGGTGGCATCGGAGGAGTGGTTTTAGGCATCGCACTCGCCAAATTTAAGCACATCACTTACACCATTTACGAGTCGCGGGGCGCATTCGGCGAAATCGGGGCTGGCGTGGCCTTCTTCAAGAACGGCCACTCCGCAATGCGCCTGATCGACCCGCGTATCTGGGAGAGATACCTGCAAATAGCATCCTTCAACGGCTGGGAGGACAAGCAGGACGTGTGGTTCGACTTCGTGAATGGCGAGCGGGGCGAGAATGAGGGCAGGCGCATCATCGAGGTGCAGATGAACAGCCCGAAGGGGTTGAGCCAGGTCCATCGTGGGAGTCTGCTGGACGCCCTGGTGAAGCTGCTGCCGGCCGACGTGACGGAGTTCAACAAAAGGCTGGTTTCGGTAGATCAAGGCGGTGAGAAGGTGGTTTGCCACTTTGCGGATGGTAGCCAGCGAGAAGCGGACTTAGTGGTTGGGTGTGATGGCATCTGGTCGGCTTGTCGACCGCTGGTCTTCGACGACCCCAAGTTGGCCGCCCCGAGATTCACGAGGAAGGTTGCGTATCGCGGCCTGGTACCTGTGAAGATTGCTGAAGAAGTCTTGGGAACTGAACATGCGAACAACAGGACCATGTTCCTCGGCCGCGGTGGCCATGTCTTGACGTTCCCAGTGGCTAACGGAGCGATCACCAACGTCGTTGCTTTCCATGAGAGCGAGAAAGATACGTGGGAAGGGGATTACGTTCAGAAGCTACAGATGGACAAGGCTCAAAGGGACTTCAATGAGTCCCAGTGGGGGTCATGCGTAGCCAAGATCGTGGAAGTGAGTTTCACCTTTCGAATGCCCACATCTACAGTCACTTTCTGATGTCTTTCAGCGGCTCCAACCAGACGTTTGGGCCATATTCGAGCACCCGCCGGTGCCAACATTCCATCGTGGCCGGGTATGTCTCCTTGGTGATGCAGCCCACGCAATGTCGCCTCATTTGGGACAAGGGGCCGGCATGGCTATCGAGGACTCATTTATTCTTTCTAATCTTCTGGGCGACTGTTGGTCTCGAGAGGACATATCCGCCGCACTCACTGCTTACGACGCTGTCCGGGTACCACGTGCTGTTAGGGTTGCCGCGGAGAGTCTCGAGAACGGGAAACGCTTGGATCTCGAAGGCAGCACTGCCGGGTCTGATTTGGATAAAGTAGCTGCAGAGCTTAACACGGTAACGAGGTGGATATGGAATTTTGATCTAGATGAGCATCTGAAAACGGCGGCCGAAAAGTTGACGCAAATTAGAAAATCATGACAGATATCGTGTAAAGCGGATGCATTTTTCAAATTAGCCGAAGCATTAAATAGGCACCTTAAATTATCTATGTGGCATATCACGTTCTTTGCTACCGTATCATCTGCCCCATGCATAAACCTATGGACACGCAGCTATTATCATGTACCAACTTCCTTGTTTCTGGTTTAGCCTATAATTTTACAGCCTCGAATCCAGAAGCGATTGAGCGTGAATGTACTCTTCATTTCAGATACACCACCAGCGCCTCGCTTGCCTTGACGGCGAAGCTCGCCTGGCCCCCAGACACGGCCGCCGTCTCGTACGTTTCCGTGCCGCCCACTACACAGGTCCCATTCGCATAAGTCTGGCCCCCAAACGTCGGGTTCCCGCCCTGGTCCTGCCTAGACAGAGCGCTCGCTGCCGTCAGCCTCTTCGCCCTGACCGACGTGGCGGTGAGTCCTGTCAGCACGAATGACTGGCTGGAGCGTGTGCCGGTCCCGTTGAAGTAATCCGAATTGTACAGCAATACCCTCAAGGGCGCCCCTGTGGAGTCGAAAGTCGCGTAGCCGGCATAGTTGGTGGAACCTGTGTCGAGGGCTGTCAGGTGCGATGCCCCAGCGAGGAACGCCACCGCCGCTGTAGCGCCATAATATGGCGCTCCCATGGAGTAACGGCCCCAGAAGCAGTACTGGCAGTTGCCTACGGTGCCATGATGGAAGTACGTGCGCGACATGTTGCTGTACGTCGCTCGCAGGGCGTAGTCCATGGTCCAGAGTGCTGCGCCAAAGGTCGGTGAAACGCCCGCAGCGCCTCCGCCGGATACTATCCAGAGAGTCAGTGCTAACTTTAGACTAATAATGAGAGGAACTAGGGTGATAGCTGACCGGAGTTTGTCTCGCCAAATATGTATGGCTTTCCCTGGCCCAGAGCCGCAGCAATGTCTGCGTCAAACAGGTGGAGGTTGCTCGCAATATTGCTGTGGCTCATGAGGCTAGTGACGGTTCCACCGGGATAGTTGTGGTGAGCATAGGTCTTCACGTATTGCTTGACGGTCGCGTTCTCGGTTGCAATGAGCTCTTCGGCGCCCCAAGTTGGCGGCAGCGAGTTTGAGTTGCCTGCTTGAATGATGTTCGTCTTTCCAATCGCGCTTCCAACTAAGATGTCCCAGTTATTCTGAGACGCGGCGTCGATAGCAGGACTCCAGCCTCCTGCTGCGATAGGTTGGCCAGCACCAGCATAATCTAGACGAGTCCCTGGCTGTCAGCGACCGACTCCTGAAATTTCAACGATCAAAGCAAGCACCAACTGACATTCTGGCTCATTGCCCAGCTCAATAGCAAGCAAATTGCTCATCGACGAAACGGCTACCTTTGCCGCAGCAATGGTGTTTGAAATGTTGTTTTTCCCACGGTTCAGACCGACGACTACCGATCCGCCATAGGTATTTGCCAAGGTCATGAAGCTCGAACCGAAGGTCAAACTCGCGGGGGCGTCCGCTGGACTGGCGACGGTGTACACCACGTATGCGGACGTTGCGGGATCATACTGCGCTCGATCTTGCGTCGTGCCTCCGATGCGAATGGGTGGCCAGACACCCGTCAAACTCTTCCAGTTAGAGAGACACTGATTCGTAGCTGTCACGTTAGTGAAGTACGAAGGGAATGCAAAGAACTCGAATCTGAGTTGAGGTATTGATCAGCCAGATGTGTGCGTATATTCAAGAGGCATATCAAGACTCACGAGATTCCCACAGGGGCTGGATCCAGCGGCGCGTATGCATAACCTCCCGTGCCAACCTTGGTAGGGACGGCAAAAGTCACAGCTGCCACTTGTTGTGCCGTCAAGCACAGGCATGCGAGGAAGCTTGCCAATCTCGCCATCGTTGGGATAGGTTGCCGTGACTTCTAACGGGAACCTCGACGTCGTGACAACGATGTCTCTTCAGATCCGTCATCCCGTCATCCTGCGATCCCCGTCTAATATAGTATATGTCAAGACACTCATGTGAGCTGCCAGCGCGAACCGCTGCGAGGCGTCTCCCCGGCTTATTGACCACCGATGCAACCCAAGACGGGCCCTCTGTTCAAGCTTTAATTTTTCCGGCGCCATTCATTCTCTGGTCTAGCAAGCTAGGCTAGGAAAGATGGGTATTTGTCCCTCTACCCCAACTTTTGCCTGAATCGAGTTGCGGGGAGAATTTGGGGTTGACAGGATCAATATTGTGTGCTGCAAGCTTATGATTGGACGCCAAAAGGCTGGTAGTCCTGACCCAAAGTGGAAGATATCGTGAGCACGTGAAAATCCTCCCCAGGCAGACCTAGTAGTTAGACTGGGCCGAAGCGGACCGAGCAGGGTGACCCTGGCATACCGAAGCAATTTCGCGAAGTGGTACGCGTCGCCATCGCGCTTGAAGGGTTCTCTCAGCCACGACAAAGAAATCAAGATACAGAGTGAAGTTAACAAACGCACGAAAAGTGACTTTCCTGGATACAGGCTCATAAAACGGCATCATGGTGTTGACAAGCTAGTATTGACCAGTCCCACTCGGCACCGTACGTGCAGTATACCAGTTATATGATGACGGCTTAGCGAAACTACAAATCCCTGCCCTCAGAAAGCTGCTCGTAGTCATAGCTAATTGGACACCAGTACCTTCCGGAGAGTCCTGATTTTGACCGGACCAAGTAGCCCGTGCGGCTGCCATTCTGCCAAAGTGTATATCTCGGGGTACAACGGTCCTATTCCGTTCGTTTTGACCAGGTCAACTCTCGCCTTGATCGCGTTGAACAGCGTCGATGCCACTTCTATCCGGATCGAGTTGATCCCAGGCACAAGGTAGTCGGAGACTTCAAGCCGAGCATCGAAGATGTCTACGGCCGGCAGCTGCCTATCGTTGATCCATGCCCTCAGCGTGTTGAGCACCGGACCGAATTCGATTATGTGGGCGGTGTCTCCTCTGGGTAGTTCAGGCAAGCTGCGCAACGTGAAGGATGAGGTGTATATGCCGACGCCAGAAACGTTTTGTGCTTCCGGGATTTCCGACCACGGCCGCAGGGTTGCCTGAGGACCGAGAGGAAGTAGGATCTTGGCAGATGCTGGGTCCGACCCATCGCCCTGCGGCACCCAAGACTGCAGCGTCAAGTTCCAGGGCCCTATCTCGACAATGGGAAGCTCCGTACCACTGCCCGCGTCCAAAGCAGGGATCTGCTGCACGCTACCATCCGACAATGTCAGTGAGGCCGCACGGACGTCATCCAACAAAGCCGAGATTCCAATTTCCAAGCCATAGATGGGCTGAACGATATTTCTGGAACGTGAAAGGATGTGGGGCCGAGGTGTCCCGATATCAAATGCAATAAGGGCAGTTTGTTGCTGTTTCAAGGATATTTGAAAGCCGAGTTGTCGAGAGCTACGACTGTGGACGGCCATGTACGCATCTTCTCCTGTCCAAGCATTCAGTTTGCGAGGTATTTTGTTCTCGTTCACATCGACGGTGATGTTGAATGTGGCCGACGCGCCCTTGTTATAGAGGAACAAGAAATCGGAGTTATTCCCGTCGGACCTCCACAGGTTGTACAGGTCCTCCGCAGCGTTGAGGGGCTCAGACTGGACTTGTACCTGTGGGCGAATGGAAAGGCTGTCGAGTGCTTCCAATAAAGAGTCGTTCGATGCGATAGACTTCACGTTAGGATATCCAGCTTTAGTCAGGGATGATATCCTCTCAGATACTACGTCCTGACCACTGGAGCCAATCGTCCGGTTGGGGAGACTGCCAACAGTGATGATGGGCAGGCCTCCTTCGGCCAGCTCAACAAGCTTTGTAGCTGCATCGGGACTGATGAAATGCTGCTGGTCGAGGATAAGGGCTCGATATGCTGGACCTGCGGGGTCCAAAGCCCCTTCTTGGACGGTGACGTTATCACTGACCAAGTTTGCTGGTGACAAGTATTCATAGGTGAAGCCTAGAGGAGAAGATTCGAAGTTAGTTCATAACTTCGTCGTGTACCAGCTCAGGCTCTGACTTACCACGAGCACGGATATCAGTCGCGTTGCGTTCAGGGGTTATGACATAAGGATCCTTGTACATGTAAAAGGCCAAGTCCTTCTTAGCCACGCCCGACTGCAGTACGAACTGATTTCTAGCAGTATAATTCATCATCTCGGCCATGTAGTCCCAGGCGGGGTGCCTTGGGCCCCACGACTCCGTGAATATGAATTGGAAAGGCGTGTGACCGGGCCAGGTCGCCCCGGGATATTGACCACCATATGCCATCCCATGAATCAACACCAAATTAACCCCACTTGCGAAAGCATCGTGAAAGAGACTAAGCAGGGAAGGGATTGTCTGCGAGTACCCACCCGTCGGTACCGCACCAATCTCTGTGGAGATGACGTTCCGGCGGCCCAGATGCGCCGCCCCTACAAATTGAAGCATGTCGTCAATTTCTGGGAAGCCCAGAGACTCGAGCTCAGGCGCGGAGACCAAAGGGATGCTCGCCAGCTATGAGGCAAGTGTTAGCAAAACGTGAAGCTGCAAGTCTGTCAAGAATCGAGAGCGCCCACCATATCCATTGGTAAATTGTATCCGACCTGGCAGGAATGAGAGAGACCCAGTGACTGCGCCCAGGTCTCATAGGTCTGCAAATACTCCATGTAGCCCTCGCTGCGAGTCAGGCGGTAGTCCTGGAGGTACTTGTTCTGTGCCGTGTCCACGTCGCCTTCGAGATAGAATGTCGTGTTGTAGGGAGCCCGTCTGCTGTTGAACGACGTCGATTGGTGGAAAAGTAGAGGCAGGTACTTGATAGGGTTGTAGCCTCGATTGGTGGTGAAACGCTCAAGAAAGCTCGAAGACCAGTAAAGTGAAGCTTGGATTTCCATGCTATCCTCCCATGCTATACACGTCTCAGCAGTGATTGAGTGGATGGTAAAATCGGTGTTGGTACTCACAGTGCTGACCGACGAGCTTTAAAAGCTCCAAGATCTGCGTGTCGAGGAGATTTTGCTCCCAGAATGCAGTGACCAAATTTGCCCCTGCTGAGCTGAAGTGGTCTGTGACCCATGAGCCATTCGCAATGATGTCTGTGTTTAGCCCGACACAAGATCTCTGGTTGGTAAAGCGTTCGTAGAGAGCAAATAACACGTATTCGTCATGATCTGTCGGCGCTCGCCAAGTGAGCTGGCCCCCGCTGACCTGCTCCGAGAGGTCAAGCAGGGAACCTTCGTCAACAGCAACATGGGCGTCACCGGTGTCGGAATAGTTTTCTGTAGTAACCCAGTATTGTAAGATTTGGTAGCATGGAGTTTTCGTGAGAGCCGACTACAAAAGAATGTCCGAGTCATTTCCAAGGTCAGGACTTACTGGATGTTACCCCAGCGGCAGAGACACCCACGAGGCGGCTTCCTCCAAAGTGTTCTTGGGCCTGCATGTATTCCGTGAACTCATTCCATTCAGTCATCGGGGCTGGCAAGTCCCCACGAAATTCCTCTCCTCCGCGGACACTCGCCCGGCCATAGACCAGCTGTACAGCCAAGCCCGTGGTGAGCGGCTCGGCCGGGACGCCCTGGCCTTGACTGGCGCCAAGAGCGAAGTCCATGACAAGCCCATTCTCTCTGCATGAATCCAGGGCCGTGAAGAGAACATCTCTGAATGCAGGTTTGCCAAAGGCGTAGACGTCTGACTTATTCACGTGGGGCCCGCCGTTTCCATAGTTGTAGAATGGAACAAACTCCAACCCCCCGGCGCCAATGTCCTTGAGTGCAGAGATGTCGCTGGCGATGACATCGTGATCCACATCCGCGTCGGGAAGCCTTGGGCTCCTTTGTCAACAAAGTTCGGCCGCTATCGGTGGCAAGGTCTACAAACCAATATCGGAATTTGGGGCGATACTCAACAGATGGTGTGTCAAATTGTCGAGTAAATGAGTAAGTCTGTTCCGAGCGCGGAAGAAGCACGTCCTCGGAGGCAATACCGGTGGCAGCCAGAGTGGCAAGTAAGTACCACTGGTAAAGAGGCATGGCTGTGGCGATTAGTTGACGAAGATGCAGCCAGATTTGGTCATTGGTACATCCAAAGTCCGGCCTCAGTATGGAAGTTGTCTTTGCGCTTTTATATCTACGTTATTTCAGGATATCTCGGGACAATCACAGGCGAAGGCGAGCCCAGCGGACGAGGGCTTACGACCACACCTTGTAGAGCTCAGGCATTCCTTATTATATTCATGTTCCGGTTCAGCAGAGATACCCTGCCATCGCGGGGCACAGCTGCAAGTTGACCTCGTTCCTGGCTGCGTGGACGCTGTGGAGTCGTCATAATACGAAAGCGACCATATGCGAGTTGCCCAGATCCCCCTAGGGCCAAGACAAGGGCGGCCCACCCGTGGCTCTGTACCTCGGAAGCGGTCTCTCAACTACTGATCGGTTACGCCTATGCCGATATAAATGTACTCTTTTTCAGGGCTCCGCGTGACGAGTCCATCCGGTAAGTGATTTTCTCCTGCCCCGGCAATTCCCCGCCTTATAATTTGGGCAACGCATGATGACAACTACCCAATTCACCAGAATTCGACTCTGCCAATACCGCTGTTCACAATGAGACTCACATGAGAAGGCCGTTCTTTTACTAGAGACGGCGTCTTTCATGGATACCTAAGACCGAGCGCATGTTAGGCTTCAGAGACAATACATCACTTGGCAATGTCGCTATCAAATTACCTGATAATAAGTAATTGTTCCATCGTAACAACTATAAGGCATCATTTCCACTTATAACCTAGTCATGTCACCTTCCCCGCATTAGTACGAGACTTAAACGAAGTACGAAGAGTCCCAGAAATGCAGATCCCGTCATGGGCGTCAACTCTCGTTCCGGTTCTCGTTCTTCGTGTCCCATGGCCTTACAACCTCGTTTAAATCTCTCGAAGTATGCCGGGCAACATTATAGCAGTCCATGACTATCACACGCTATGATGGAACAGACATTGGTCGAAGACGGTTCTAACTTAATGACGGCTTCGGTTACTTGGCATGTGCTTACAGTACAAGGCTCCACTTAGTAGTCCGACCACAAGAGCGCGCCACAGCAACCACCAGTAATATTCCCACTCGTTGGCCCGACTTTCGCCACTTCACCAGCTGTTTGAAATCGTACAAAGCCATCGGAATAGTTCGTCGTTGGCTCCGCCATCTTCCAGACCGTGACCACATGCGACTGATAATACGTCGCCGCCATATACTCCTCAGACCACGGAGCCGGCGCAACGACGTTCGCCTCGGCGCCATTGGTAGACGTGGGAACCTGAAACATCTGCTCAATGATCCCTCCGTCGTCAGAAAGGAGGTACGCTGAGACAAATCCCGGAGAATCGGTAGCGATGGAGCGCGCAGAGGCGCGCAGGTACCGCCCGCTGGCCGAGAGGGCCAGGTCGGCCGCCCACCAGGTCGACGAGTTGGCCGCAGGGATCAACGACGACCGGAACACCTCATCCTCAATCAGGCCCGTCTCCTGGTCCATTTTGTAGAAACCAGCAGGCTAGGCGTCTGCATCGTCGCGTAGAGATACCTGAACGCAGAATGCACGGCGACATGCCTCGGCGCCCAGCCCGACTCGACGCTCGCGTTTCCCAGCACCGTGACGGCCCCGGAGGTGCTGTCGACCGCATTGGCCCATATCATGTCTCCCGTCAGGTCGGCCACATACAACAGCTGCGTCCCCGTCGGTGGCATTCCCCCACGCCAGGCCGTGCACGCCGGACGCGGCGATAAGGCACGCATTCAAGCTTGGCATAACAAGCGCACGCCAACAGAATTGGTCTTCCGCCCTTCCAAACTGACACTCGAGCAAAGATTGTTCCATGCAAGTAGTTCGCCTGTGCAAACTGACGTGTTTAATCTACGTGTACGTACCTAGGTACTGTCCCTGTGATATCTTGACCTGCGCAATCCTGTTCTCGCGGAACGTCCAATCACAACCCCTAGCTGGTTTGGTGCCTCAATGTGCTCCTCGTCAACAAAGGCCTTGCAAGTCAGCGTCTGAGTTGTTATCTCCTCAATACGTCTGAAGCGTATAGGTCCGCGTCGCCCGTCTTATGTGAATGCGATGCATGAGCCCTTCTCACTACCTTATCAACTTGCAGTATGTCCACCTGGGCACTCTTTGATGGGGGGTGGACTCATGTTACTGCACATAAGGTAGGGCAAATTCTGAGCGTACTTCTGTTCTTCATATTTGAACAAGTCTTCGCTAGTTTTAGAAAGGATTTGAATCACTCCCAGAATGGAATTAGCTGCGTATTTTGTCATAACCTGTGGAATAGTACGCGAGATGTACTTACCAAGCCGGAGTGTTGGATGACTTCCAAGGTACGTCAGGCATGAGAGGAAATATGGGAAGAACTGCGGCGGAAAATTGCCTCATTAATGGAGAGCTACTAATGTACTTCTCTGAAGATAACATTGGTACTGGCTCCAAGCTGACAGCTAGAATTGACCCAGCCCAATGATGCAGTCGTCGTATTCACAGCGAAGGATGCGTCACGGCCATTCCAGGTAGACAAAGCTACTCATTGCTTGAAACAAACAAGTGACAGCCTTCACTGCCATGAACCGAATCTTCAAACACCAGAACCAAAACAGCAGGATGAAATGCATGTCCATAATTTGGGCACACTGGTTAATGCAGGCTTACACATCGTCATCACTCTGGTAGTTTCCAACACAGTAGTGACGAAACGACACGCAATTATTCATACAAGTGCGGAATGCACACAAGCTTCTGCATGGACTTTCTTGATTGTGCATGGGTTTGCCGTGACCAGGCTGGCCATAAAAACGTGTGCGTATGCCATGATGCTGCTAATTATGGGTTGGGTTGGCCGTCAATGTCGCCGCGGCCGCCTTCTTTGTAGGACATTGCTGATCCAACACAACAATTACGTATGGCGGCGGTGGTCGGCCATTTCGATGTTGGTCGTGTTGAATCATTTTGGTATTGTCTGCGTTCGAGGATTTGATGTTGGATGTATTGAAACCAGGTTTGTCACATGGGCCAGCCTTATAGGCCTACAGGGCCGGTTTTAACCTTTGAGTTGGATTTAGCGCGGCCTGGTCCCATTCTACAGTGGGCCGCCACATGCTAATGTGGGCTAGACTTTTTGCGGCCTACTGTAGCAGGACCGGGCTGTCAGCACACCACCACTGCACATCTTCACCATCAGGATGCAACTTGATCCTTCAACCTCGTGGGCTTTGGTGCTTCCCAAACATTCTAGGTCCCGTTCATGGGTCTGCGTGACTGGTGGCCGCGGGTGACACAACGTTTGGCCGTCTACCGGGCTGTTGTTTCGAAAGACGTCTTTATCGCAAATTAATATAAATGAACATCTCCTGCGTGATGTAACATCTATCTCTTGCCATAAACACAAGCAATAGTACCAAGTCACCCTCCTCGTTCCTCTTCCTCAACAACCATACACTAAGACATCTCCAAAGGTTTCGCCATTTCTAGAACAGTCGTACCGAGTCATCAATATTGCCGCGGGTATCGGCCAGGCACCTCTAGTCAGGAAACCACTCAGGTTGAAAATCTGCACTCTGTATCAGACACCGAAACTCAGTCTATCTGAATTTCTTGGCCATACTCTCTTTCTCCAAAAGGCCGCACCAAAATAACACCGACAAAAAGTATTTACATTTACCTTAGGAAGCTGCCATGGCGCACCAACTTAAAACCAATCGCAACCAGCTTGGCGGTGCCACGCAGCTGCGAACTGCCAGCCCTGTCAATATAGCCCATCGCGGTCCCAGCAACAATCAAAATGCCACTGGCAATCAGCAGCAATCTGCTACCACGACCACGACAGGCAAAGACGACTTCGTCCTCTGTCTCTGGAACAATGATTTCCCCGACTGTGACAACGCTCTCGTGTTGGACGTCTGGATGAAGATGGTCAAGGGCGCGCAGAAGGCATACGGCAAAGACGCTGTCCAGAAACTCACCGTCTTCGAGCTGAACAGAGTCAATCTGGCGATAGACCGTATCCAGGGCTCCGACGTCGGGACTATTCTCATACCATTGTGCGCAGCACTTTTCAACGACGATGGCATCTTCAAAAATTTCGGGGGTGCTATGAAGCGAGACCCTGCGTTTAATGAGAAAGTCATGGAAGACCTCAAGACAGTCCGGGAAAAACATGCGTTCAGCATGGCCTCAACATTTATGCAAGCAGGCCTTAGCAGGGGCTTGGTCAATGCCATGGTTCGAAACAGAGAAATCATGAAAGGACTCCGCGACAAAAAGTTTAAAGCCTACGAGGATAAGCCATGTTCGTGTGACAAGACGAAGCCGGAGACGACTTGCAATAATTGCAATCTGAAGAATGAATGGATCCGAACCCAACTGAACAAGTTGGTGCCATCGGTAGATCCCGCTGGCTGGAAAGATGATTCCATCATGACAGGGCTGCTTGTTGTCCAAGACTTCCTCAAGGGCCTCCATGAGCGCCAGCTACTCGACTCGGGCGACAAATTCTACCTGGACGTGGACGGCCTGGATGAAATTGACGCACCTCTGGAGCGCCGCATGGAGCACCCGTCGTTCCTTGTCAATTACGAGAATTTGGTACCTGAGTACAAAAAGGTGATGTCCGGCCCCAAAGCTGATGATATGAAACGTCAGGACATGAGAGGCTTCATGGCGAAAAAGTTGGAAGATGGATATAAAAAGATGATGGATAGGACCACCCTGCAAGGTCCTGATAGGTACAAGTCGATCGTCGAACAGGCGAGAAAGGCTAAGAGGATTATCATGTTTGGTGGCTCCTCTATGACCCTACTAAGCAGATTCATGCGTGAGGACTTCGCACATAAGATCGACTTTGTCGGCCAGGGTGTAAGTTTCCCTCGTCCAACATTCCCCATAACAAGCTGCGTGGCTATTGTCCACTAACACCTCGCAAATAGGGTACCTCAGACCCGAACCTGAACCTCACGGGCAACCCCTTCAACTGGGAGCTGAACCTCTGGGCGACCTACGACGTCCTGTCCAAGCATGCGAAGGGGCCCAAGAGACTCGGCTCTTTCCAGCTTGGAACCACAGAGCTGGGCAAGAGAGTTATATTTAAAGGCCAAGATTTGGCTGACCATTTTGGCCCTCGTTTCGGCCGCCGTGCCGCCGCTTTCGGGGTGACCGGGATCAAGACCAACCCAGAGAATGTCGATTTGAGGGGAAACAAGTATACCCAACACTTCACAAAGGACGGTCAGCCCGTGCCGATCATGTGCCCCGATCTCAACGCCCTCTTCGCCGCCTTCGCAGAAAAGAAATTCAGAGATGTATATTGCAGGCTTTCCCCCTTGGATAAGATGCACATCACCTCGAAGGAGGTCGTGAGAAAGATTGAGGGGAAGCCCGTGAAAAAGAGGAGCGTGGTGCGTGTGAAATTCGCCACAGGGGCGGCGGAAAAAGGGGAAGCTTTGTCCATCAAAAACTTCATACAGCCATGGGACCCCCGGGAGACAGCCGCAAAATATGTGGCGAAAGGGCATCTCGACCCCATCGTCCAGGAGTGCGTCGCTACCTTTATCACACAGGTGGGCGCTGCCCTGGGTCGCACTGCGCAGCCCCAAGGCGGCGTGAAGCGTGCTGAGTCGCTTCCCACGGCGGCCCGGACTGACCCAGGCGCCGCGAAGCGCACCAATTCGCTTGCCACGCCCCCGCCTAGCCAAGAACCCGTGAAGCGTTCTGCGACTATCCCTAAGGCCCAGCCTAGCCAGGGCGACAACACCGCGGGCCAACAAGTCAGACGAGCCGAACAGTCCGCTGCTCATGGACGGCATGGGCAGAGCCAGGGGGTGGGTAGCGGGAATCAGAGGCAAGGATCCGGGCAGCCTGTCAATGGAAATGCCCAACGCCAGCCGCCAAGTAGTGTAGGCTCGGTCTCTGGCCGCCGCGTGGTGGGTGGGGCTTCCGGTACTGCGAACGGGACACGCAGTGGCGACCGCTAGTGGCTGGGCCCTCCCACCTCGGGTTGAGTGAGCTATGCTTGGGTACATTCTTATTGTTTCGAAAGTTGTGTGCCCTGTCATTGAGACGGGGTATGAGGGAGAGAGAAAAATGACGAGTGGCAAGAAGCAGGAATGTTAGGAATCGTTGTCACGAAGGTATCTAGGTAGTTAGTTTTGGCAGTCGGACTGGTTCCTTGACATTTTGATGCATAATCCTACCTCGGTATTGAGAATATCCATAACGAGTACTTGCACCATGGGAAATAGGTGAACGTGTTTGTCATATGACTATGACACTTTACCAGAAGAACATTCTAGGAACAAACTAATAGTTTAAAAGCTATCCTCAAGTGCTGTGAGAATTATTGCCCAGAACGACTCAAACATACTATCCTAGGTAACTTGTAACCAGCATCGATCCCGAGATCCTTAGTCCCGACTGCAATGTCAGCTTGCTAGTTGCATGTCCACAGCCTAGCCGGATGGAATTTCCCTCTGGTCAAAATCCAAAGTCTAGCTTTCAGTACCGCAGAGGGCGTCGCAAAATGTCAAATGCAGCCGATCCGCCACAGGCCGTCGAGAAGCTGGATTAACTAAGCAGTCACAGGGCCTCGACGTCTGGACGTGGGCCACTCGGGCACTAGTACAGCCCTAGTTGCGTCGGCAGCCGCTTAGATAGACATGAAAATGACGGACCTTGTTTAAGGAATGCGCAACTGCAGGCTGGACTGCCCAGGTGAGTGTCATTCTAGAGCCGTCGGGAAACTAGGACGCGCACCACTGCTACCTGACTTTAAATCTAACAGGACGAGCGCAGATTTCAGAATATTTCTTTTTCTATTCCCGACGCCTCCTCCCCTCAAATTCGCCGTCTTCGCATGTATCAAAAGGCCCTCTTCTCAGAATCAACACTCTCAACCATGGCCTGCTTCAAGTTCCTCGCCCTCCCTGGCGAGCTGCGGAACATGATCTATCGATTCGCACTAACGACTGACCCCCCCGACATGGAACGAGAGCACAAGTATAATTGCAAGATGTGTACTTGGAATCCGTACCATCTGCAGAAGCCGATGTGGTGGTATGACAAGAGGATACCAGTCTGCAGGTGCTGGGCCCGCAGTGGACTCGCCTTGCTCCTGGCCAACCGCCAGATATACTGGGAGGGTGCCGCGATATTCTGGGCTGAGAACCACTTTACCTTTTGGGGTGTCGAGTCTTTCATTGACCTGGTCGGGACCCGACTGCGGCCTCAGTGGCGGCACATGTTACGCAGTATCAGCGTCTATTGCGCTTGGGACTCTCATTTTGACCCGCTAAGTCACACCCACGACAGGTTTCCGAGCGTATTGTTCGGATGTAAGGGACTTCGGAAGCTGGAAATAGAATTGAACATAAACTTGGGGCTGTTTCGCCGCCGTCCAACCCGGAATCGCCCCGACGTGGAGCTGGCGGCCTGGGAGGACTTCAAACGGCTGCTACCCAAACTGAATGTATTCACGGTGGCGCGTTTCTGGGCGGGCAGGATAAAGTCAACCTCTTCGTTGGACATAAAGGCACTACCGTCAGAGAAGATCAAAGAAGTCTGCGACGCGAGTGGTTCTGAACCTGATATTATCCGGGGATTGTACTCATGGGTCTTGTACGGCACACGGCCATCATTCCCTAGTTCGGTGGAGATCCTCGAAGCCACAAGAAGCCCCCACGTGTATGCCTGCAGCGTGCTCGTCGCGAATTGCCCGGTGAGGTTTACGATGCAGCAATATCTCCAACCCCTGAGCCCCGAGACCATCGCGAGGAACAGAGCGCTCAGAGAAGCAGACAGAGTGCGCAGGAGATCACGAAGGAATGGTTTGAGGAAGATGTATGGCTGGGAAGAACGACTACGCCCCAGGGATAAGCGGACAACGACCCCACCCGAGAAGGCTATGGAGGCAGTGGTCTCTACCCAGGCACCAGAGTCTGAACAGTGCGGCGAACAAAATGGACAGTCCCAGTGACGGCGAGAGCCGCGTTCGACGTTGGATTTGTCAGGGTTAGGGCGCCCTAGCGGTCTGGGCATCTCGCGGCTCGGATTTAGATGACTAAAACGGGGTCTGCTTTTGTCATGACGATGACCTCGCGCCAAATCCTGCGACTTGTAAGCCGGATTTAAGCCAGCCAGCGCCTCCGTATTCGGCGTCATCAGATCCTTCCTACAAAAAGCTCCTAGCCCAACTCAACCAGATACTTCTTGAAGTTGAACAGCATCTCGGAATCCCCGCCACCACACCAATTCTTCGCAGCCAAGAGCAAAGGACCAACAGCAACCAGATCCGATTACTAAACCACCATGGCCCGCTTCTTCATAACAGGCTCCTCCGATGGCCTCGGCTCCCTCACTGCCCAGCGCCTCATCAAACAGGGCCACTCAGTAGTCCTTCACGCACGCAGTGCCCAGCGCGCAGAAGACGCACGCAAGGCCTGCCCCGGATCCGACGCCGTGCTGGTGGCCGACCTGACCTCCATCGAGGAGACCAAGGCCCTGGCGGCGGAAGCCAACAAGCTCGGGCCATTTGATGCCGTTGTGCACAATGCCGGTCTTTTCACAGGATACGAGAAGGTTCCCGGAAAGTCCGGGCTGCCCAGTCTATTCACCGTCAACGTCCTCGCCCCCTATATCCTGACGGCCCTGATGGAGCGGCCCAAGAGGCTCGTCTACGTCAGCTCGGGGCTGCACAGGGGCGGCAAGACGAGACTGGACTCGCTCGAGGGCTCGCTCTATGCCGACTCGAAGGTGCACATTATCATGGTCGCCAAGGCGCTCGCCAGGCGGTGGAGCGGCGTCGAGAGCAATTCTGTTGACCCCGGCTGGGTGCCTACCAAGATGGGCGGCAGCGGCGCGACGGGAGATATCGAGGGGAGCATCAAGACCTTTGCGATGTTGGCGCTGGGTGAGGGTGCTGCCAGGGGCAAGACGGGCAAGTACTTCTACGACCTCAAGGAGGACACCTGTCTGGAGGCTGCGAATGATGAGGCGGCGCAGGATACGCTACTGAAGAAGTTGGCCGAGATCAGTGGCGTTGAGCTCCCTCAATAGGTCAATCAGGATAAACAAAGTTTTGATCTTAAGCATAGTTCGTCTGTGGAGAACCATTCCCATCTTAAAGGTCTAACCTAGGAAGTGATGACATCTCCGTTGCGGCCGAACGCAACGTCAATTACACGACTGAAGCTTGTAGCATAACTCCGTGCTCTAGACCACCAGCCACCCTTGCTGAGTTCCGCTTCGGCTTCTTGGCGGATCCTAGCATTGGCGAGTGGGTCGGTGTGGCAACGCCAACAGCCGACAATTCAACGTTCTTGCTCTCATTACTTATCCTTCACATGCAGCATGACAGTAACACTACAAAATTTCCGAAGCTGACTACAGAGAAGTGCGGAAATCGTTGCGGCTGTCACGGGAGGGACACAGGAGACGCAATATTCTGGACTTGATCGTCGGAGCTTTCCTTTCCTCCTCCCCTCTTTTCCTGGCTAGGCCAGGTATTACTTGAAGTTCTATCATTTTAACAAGACTCAAGAGTTTCACCTCTCCTACGTTGCTTCTGCGACAGACCGAGACGCCACCTGCTGGGCTTCACGGAATTTTTACTCGACGATTTTACTGAATTATGCATGTTTTACAAGCAAGTTTGTCTCTTTAGGAGGGGAGAAGCGAGGTCACAGGAGACCATCAGCAGTGTGCTGGCAGAAGGTGTAGGACAGCAGGTCTCTTCGGTGATGGGACCTGCAGGGCGTATCCCCGCTATCCCGTCGTGGACTACTGGGGCCAGTCTACCACAGAGCCCTGTGAGCACCCAGACTTGATAAATCGGTGGCCCCGTGTCTCTCGCCCCCACGGCAGCCAACCGTGGCGGCTCTGATACCTTGAGTGCCAGGGTTGTGCATTCGGCTGGGCGCACACGGGGTTCACAAGCCGGCGCCTGTTTGTTATCCTACACACAGTCGCCTCTTGCTCTCAACCCCCTTTAAAGTAAGTCATACCCTCTCCACTCCCGGCCTCTCGCCTTTAGAGATTCAAACTCTCCTCCCAGGAATAATCCCCTCGCAAGCTTGATGGCAAGTATTTATCCACCGGAGACCACCTCTGGTGTAGTTACATCTTATATACCCCTTACGGATGTATTCATCCCACCAGAATCTTGCAAGTCGATGTTTCGAGAAGGTGCAAGTTGGCTAGCCTACGATCCTCTTTACGGACTCGAAATCAGCAGCAACGTTGTTTGTCAACCTCCAGCCGTCACCACATGGTGGACCCAAGCCACTGCTGGAAGCCCTCCGTCAGGCGAAACCATAGTGTCATTAGGCCCTTTGTCATGCCCAAGCAGCTGGAATACAGTAGCTACATCTCTGAAGGATGTATCGAGCACAGCAGCAATGTGCTGCCCTCCGTGAGTGGCTCAGCAAGCATGGAAAGTATTTCTTCTGGTGTGCTCTGTGGGCTAATATGATGTATGGTCTAGTGGCTACTACCTGGCCAATGCTGTGGAGGGTGAGGTGGTTGGTGATTGCTTGTCCACCGTGACCAGGGGTTACTCTGGTGTATTTGCATATTCTAAGGCCGGCTCCGGATGGTCGGTCACGTCACGCACCGTGACGACGGATTGGTGGAGCGTGGGAGCCATTGCGGTTGTCGGGTGGAATATCAGACAGACGCCACAGACTACCAGCACATCATCAACGCTGTCTTCCACAGCGTCGCTCTCGCAGACTTCCCAGTCGATTAGTTCCTCTACGACATCATCACCTACATCCACGAGTGGCTCGACGTCCGGCCTGACAACGGGCGCTGCCGTTGGGATCGGACTAGGCGTTGGGCTTGGTGTCATTGGTCTTGCATCCCTCCTTGCGTCTTTCTGCTTGATTCGACGCCGAAGGCGAAGGAAAGAACGCGACACAGGAGGAGCAAGCACGGACGATATTCCCGGTGCTACTGTTGAGACGAAACCAGCCGCGGGGGTCTCGAGCGGCAATATGAGCCAGCCTTCTCCATCGGAGGTTGGAAATGACGTTGAAATACGGGCATTGGAGCTGCATTCTGAGCATCGGGAGCATCTGAGCCCCGCTCCTGTAGAGCTTTGTGGCTAATCGGATAGAAACAACGGTAACGCCCATGTAAGCCTGGCCATGGGGGTAAAGGGGTAGTTGGCTGCACTGAACTCACACATGCCTCACGTACAACCCACGATGCACACGATGTAGTCTTGCCTTCATGACTATCTCTATCCTAGCCCGAGCTGAGACTTCAGATGATAGGATCCAAGGCGCATGTCTTGGGGTCCCGCAACCAGCCTGTCAAGGCTGGGAGTCCACACACCACGCCCCCGTTGACCTCATCTAATCCCGAAGTCCCATGACTCCAAATTGCAACCCGAGCAAGAGCTCAGGCTGGCGCGAGGATCGGGAGTGACAGGTAAATGCAGGTAACAAAGCCACGAAACCCACTCATGTCCCAGGGTGGGCCAATACAGTCCCAGAGCTCCCTGGAAATGCGAATGCCTCTAATGTAAATTATGCCAGGGTGGAGAGGGATCTCTATATCGTTGGATGTAGTGCCCAAACTGTAGAAGATTAAACTCATGCTGTGACTCGTCACTAGTACCTTGATCCCTCGTTTGTGATTCAATATCCGGAGGCACCATCGCATTCACCATTGGGTCCGAGGCGGCTCCCACACATCCCGAGGTCGGGACCGAAATCTGACTGATCCACGTCTGTGCCACCTCCAGTCTTGGACAGACGGTAGCACTGACTTGACTGAACCGACGTACGACTTGAGACAGCAGCCTTGTCCCTGCGTCTCCGCTGCCAACCCCCAACCGGTACGACGGCCAATTTGCCTTCTCGAGCAATTGTTCTGTGGGCAGCCAGGCAGCCTCAGCCGTTGCGTAGTCTCCTCAGGATCAACCCCAGGCCTGCACTCGCCTGAGCCGTCTCAAACTCCTCTATTCAAAGCAGGTGCCATGTTTCACCACATCCTTTTCCCAATGTCGGCTCAAGTCATGGATCTCCAATGTATGATGATGCCGACCCCTACATTTGGGTATTTAGTTAAACATTACAATTTGCCCCAGACACTCGCAAGAACTTTGCCCTCTCTGAAACAGAAGCCGTTAACACCCCAAGATCAGCGGTATTAAGCTCCCCTGATAGCTTTTAACAGTATAGCAAAAGCTCCGTATAAAGATCGTGGTATTGCAATAATCTACTGTTTTTAAGCAAAGCTCTACTGTGACTGGTCAGACCGACTCGGAGGCCCCAACGCCAACCCTAATTGCAACAGGCTTTGAGTCTATCCCACCAGACCAACCCGAGACTCTTATATGTTAGTAGCAGACTATGTATTGCGTCCAACCCTGGCATTTTCCAGGAGCTCCTCAAGCAGGACTTGAGCGACTCCTCGGCTTCGTCCATTGCCCGCCCATCCCCAGCCCGCCCAGGGCGCCAGTTCGGGTCTCCCAAACAGCTCGTCCTTCTGGCCAAGACCTACCCAGTTTTTGAGCTGATGGCGCAGGTGAGGACCTCACCCGACACCGAAACTGATTTCGGTAAACGCCGTTGCCCTGAGTAGCCCTCTCCAGGGCTCCGCTTGTCAACCAACTCGCTCAGGCCAGTATTGTCCAAATCTCGCCTACCGAGCGGATCGGATTTGACTTCTTCTATCTCCTGCCTTCCTGCAGCTTTAATCCCGATCCCGACTGACCGGCATGTGACCCGCCCCTGTTGGTCCGAATACTTCCCGACAGCGCCCTTACCCGCAACTGGAACCGCGGTGTCATTGCCGCTCGCACTTGCCGCCGTGTACTTGAGTCATCCGGGTTAAATGGCTTGCACTGCCTCTCTATTGAGGATTGTACATATCAAGTCATACACCTCCGCTGCGCCTTCATCCCAGGACACAGCTTGTGACTATTACAGCCTGGGCCATAACGGCAAGCCCTCCAGAGATAAGGGACGCATCATTTATCTCATCTTCCGTATCATATCACCCCCAGTTCCAACCTAGTCTTGAGCCCTTTTCGGGCTGGTAGGGGGCTGCACGGTGGGGCCTGCTGGTACATCACTTGGGACATTACATATGCTGTTCCAGATGAGATAGTCACACCCCAGGTTGATAGACAAGGCAGGGGTAACTAATGAATCAGACGCACATGTGGGGCATGATGTGTCGTGTTTTGAGGGAGGTGGGAAAGTACCTAATTATATTAGACAACGGTCGTAGGCAACCATTCAGCCTGTACCCCATCTCTCCACAACTCGCCGTACATAACACCATGAACGTAAGCTTCACCGACCAACTCATATTTACTTTTCTGATCTGTCTTCCTGAACATGAAAGGCACTGTATGCCCTGCGACGAAGAAGATCTCGTCGCCGACCCTAGCCGCTGTCCGTACCATGCCGAGGTGGCCCGAAGCAGACCGGAATAGCTGCCAGCCATTTATCTTTATGGATCTGAATGCATCATCCTCCGATTTCCTGGCACTCATCGGATCTTCCACTGCAGCACGGAGTTGATCGCAGGTTGGGAAAGCTTTTATGCCACGCGTCTCGAGGTCATGAAGCAGCCTGGCCAGGTTGGATGCTGGGGCTAGCAATCTACCGACGGAGATCCCGCTTCGACTGGTCAATAGGCAGAAGAGATTGGTAAACACGTCTCGAAACTTGCCGTACGCCGTCTTGCAATCGTAATTCCGAGTACCATCCGTAGTAAGGCAATGGATCATGGACAATGGTGCTGGTTGTCCGCTGGCATCGAAGTCGGAAAGGGCCGCCACAGATTCAAGCCAAGTCAAAAGCTCAGTTAGGGAGCCTCGCACCGTCTGGAACATCGGTGGAAGCAGCTCAGATATAGTACTGAACCGGGACGCCCATATATGAAGTTCTCCATCCCTTGGAGTCACTTTGTTCTCGTAGAGACTATCCAGAGCAAGGCCTGCAAGGCAGCTGAAGTTGCGGTCGACATGAGCATTGATGGTCAGGATAGTGTGGTCACCATAGTCCGGCACCCAAGTAGGCAATCCTTCCACCCTCGACCTCGGCTTTTCTCCGAACACGGATAGCATCAAGCTTCTCCGGTCCCGAGCGCTCTTGCAATTTTGCATCATGAAAGTCCTCACCTCGGTGAAGATTTGGGCTAGAGGCTTCGAGTAATCCGGTTGAAGTCTAGCCGTGAGTTGCTCACTAGGCCTGATTCTGATGTTAGTCCTACTACGGACTCCAAAGTGTTGCACTATAGATCTGTTGGAAAGATGGGGAGCTGTGGCAGGGGAAACGTTATACTCACAGCAAGTGAAGAAGTAATGCCACGGGCGCGAAGACCTTGTCCTTGGGGTCGGTGGCTTCCATGTTCCGTGTTGTCAAGATAATAGACTCCAATAGCTTTGCTGATACATAGGCCCTGTTCTCAGAGCTGATGCCTACAACGGCTCTTTTGTATCGCTCCTTCAAGTAGGCGATGGTTTGTGGAACGTGTCCGATGACTCTGATATAGCCACCAGCTGTGACCTGCACCATTCAGAGTCAGCCATCCAAGATCTAGAACATAATCCTCATGCAAATATGGAAGACCGGGCAACGACGCGGTCACGCCCTGCCCCGGACCCCTGGCAAGGTCAATCCTTGTTGTCTTGTATATTACGATTGCCACAGCACGTCGAGGTAGACCCACTGTCCCGTAGATCCACTATCTCGATGGGTTTGTCCTATAAGAGGCTGCTAACTGGGAGGCGTTCCATGCAGAGGTCATCCCATAGGAGGTGAGGGATCGATGCAGTGGCTGCGAGGCGGGGATCCGAGCACGGCTCGAATAGGCCATAGAAGGGGTTTGTTTGTTCTTGGTGTGGTGAGTACTGGATCCAAAAATGCTTACCAAGGCCTCTCTGGCCTCGGGCACTTGCGCCAAAGCGGCACGCGTGAGCCCTTGTTGTGGGGCGAAGGCCGAAACGACAGTCAATGCCCACCAAGGTGCCGAATGCGATCCACAGAACACTAGGCATCCGGCGTCGCCTGCAAGAACCACCTCTTGTATGACCCACGTCCTACTGAACCAATTCCGCATGAACAGCCGGGCGAGCGCGTGCCTCTCTGCGATAGTCCACTCGGGGCGGCCTATCTTGGACCAAAATCCGGGGTCCGAAAAGGGACGGTTCGACTCCCCCAAGTTGTATAAGCTTACTTCGCTCGGTAAGCGACGCGCGATGTCGAGTATAAAACGAAACGCGGTCGGTGTGGATTCGTCTGCAGGGCCAAGCCATACCACGACCCGGCTGGCTGATGAGTATATTTTCCCCATAAGGGCAACTTGGGCGCTACGCTCAGCCAGGTCTCGCTGATTGATACATACAGCATCTGCCCAGATATAGTAGTGCTCTCTTGGTATAGAGCGCAGGGCATGGTATAGGCTCGCGGTAATAGGCACCTTCCCGCCATTGCAGAGCAGGATCCGGTCAAGGGCGGACGTCATGCCGTCGCCTGGGATAGCGCTTCCCCAAGTGTAGGACAGAGCGGTGTAGACGGGCGGTTTGTCGAGCGAAAAAGTATGTATCGCGCACTCGATTGCGGGGCTGTTCCTGTCGAGTATTGTAAGGAGGCGGAATGCGCCATTTTCTATGGGTCTATAATTATATGATTCCATAGTAGATTTGAGAGCATTGTGTGTGCTTCTACTCAGCTGACATGTCCAAGGCAACCTAGATGTCCGCCACCCCAGCTTTCTGGCGGGCGCGAATTCCCCTTAATAGTCTGAAAAACTAGTTCATTGTCCTGAACACCAATCGCATTACCGCGCTCGCATTCGAACGGCATTGTGGCCCCAGGAAACGATCTCTGGTACTGCCCGGCCGGTGAGCTCGAGAAGGAGGGCTGCTTATCAGGACGCTGACACACCCCACGCTGAAGACTGGGTCGCCGATGATACATTTTGGTCGAAGGGATCGGTATCCTAGATGAAATGACTAAAGGGGGTTCAAAAAACGACATCCTGATTGGAGCTCTTCCCAAAGGAGGCAATGCCATGCTTGAGAAGAACCCCAACAGGCTTCCTCTGAGAATGTTGTCCTAAAAGGGATCAACCCGCAGGAGAGCGTCCTATTGGAGGCTATGTCATGGGAAGCTATCATGCAGGAGATTTTGTACACTTAGATAGGAGGATTACAACGAGGTACTTCACGAGGCCAGCCTATCGAAGACTGATCGACTGGGCCCGGTGGCAGTGAGCATGTGGGCACCGAGCTGCAGTGTTTCCCGAGCGGATAGGTACGCGGCAGATCCTTCACGTCATATATCTCGCATGCTACATTGCTTCAGGATGAGAACCTTGGGTTCCTGACGACAGTGGATTTCTAGTGAGTAGTTCGTGTTCCACTGACCCTACGTATTTACATTCGCCGCGAACAAGCTTCGTTGCATCTTCAGCGAGAATGAGATGCGTGATACCGGATCACCTACTCTCAAATCGCAGTGTCCACCCTGAAGTGCTAAAGACAGACATCATCGAGATGGACGACGATGAGTGCGCATATGCAACCACACAGTTGTCTTTGAAGCCTGACACAGCCCCTAGGCTACTTATGCATGAATTTCCTGCTCATAACTACCTTCATGCTGCAAAAACAAGAAAGAAACACAATACGGCTCAAATTTCGGTTCATCAGTGACAAAAGGCTAAAAAATGACCTGATTGGAATTCATAGGGTTCAGCTGGAAGAACCTGCCAATAAGGAGCCTGATGAGGTCGTCCGGTTCCACACCGGCAGTAAGCATAAGGGCGGACGTAATCTCCGATGCTCGACCTCGGGAAGGGCAATGATGTCTTCGACAAGCCGAAGAAAGTTTTTGCCACTTAGGTGGTGTCCAGTTTTGATTAACTTCAGATGTATTGACAGCAGAGCGGATGAGCAATTGCTTGCGGTTCAGGTGTCTGTAGAGGTTTGACCGAGGGTAACAGTGTTGTAATATTACTACAAGAATCTTGAGATTAGGTTTGCGTCGCGCTGTGACTTCCGGGGGGGCTGGAAACCCTGGGAAGAATCCCTTCAATAGGTTTGTGGTCCGTCCCAGGTGCTATGATTACCGAGTACCGGGGAATCCAGCAGACTTGAATGAAGATTTAGGTAGTTGTTGCGTAGTGTTGTATTTGTAAATTGTTAGAACACGTACACATTGAGGATTATTGGTTGGTGGGAACAAGGTTCAATTATAGGAGGGTAGAAGTCCCTGACATACTAGTACGAAAGTCAAAGGGACCCCTCTGTACCTAATTGGGTCTTATCTATGAGATGACAGCCGTGAGGTGAGGGGACGACACAGAACAGAATAACAAGTCCATGTGTACGACTTTCTTCCTCCCTTACTTCAGCGCTTCCAGGTCTCTCGGCTGCTGCAATTTTTACTGTCACAGATTGAGCCGCACTTTTTGACAGGGCCGATAGCTCCCTGAATATTCACATCCGACCCAGGTTGTCTGTCTCCAAGGAATGATCAGGTCCCATCGACTGCCCTTTTGAATTGCTAGGAGCATCTGCCATTTCATCTGCCATTCCACACCCAGCATCTCAAATAGCGCCATTGGAGGTGGACAAGAGCCGTGTCGAAGATGGTGGCGAGGTTGACCAGCCAGATTTGGCTCACACTCTCGATTCTGCATATATGTCCAGTACTCTCGGCCCTGTTCAAACGGATGCCGAAGCCAAAGAACCGCATGACGAGGGCAACATGATGGGTGGAGCCGCCATGGTCGTCAGTGAGACAGAAAAGGTAACCAATTCTTCGTCCCTATTCCGCTCTGTCCCTGGTAATACTCGTCATTTCTAGAAACGTTTACATCCTATTCGTCCTGATAGCGGGAATTTACAGGTGCCTAGCCTTTGGATGATATGCGTTCGTGGCCAGCGAACTTTATTACAGAGTCTCTAAAAGGTCTGATATTTTATTGCGCAGCCTTTTTCGTATCTCCTCTCGACCAACTCCGGTGTAATTCTCGATGAGCCTGCGTGGTCGTAAACAAGTGTATCCGTGGGGCCCTTTGCCCTGCGTCATGAGTGAGAATACTGCGGTCATGCCCTCGATAGATCTCAGCCTATGGGCCTGTCTGATCTGTTGATGGCTATCAGGCTGTCTCGCAAAGTCTAGTATCTGGCCACAGATCCCAGCAGCGATGGCGGTTGAATATGAGGTTCCAAAAACCGGCTCATTAAATGGCTGGACAGTGATTTGCTCGCCTAAAATTGCAAAGTTTCGGCTATCGGGGTCTGGTTCTGGATTGATGGAAGCTGCCGAACTCGCGATGTTTGCTCGGGCGTCTGTCGCGAACATACCAAAGACTTGGTGCTTCAAGCGAGCGGGAAACGTAATATTGTGTAAATTTCCATAGTTGGAAGCGGCTGCAAACATGAGAACGCGGTCCGAAGCAGCTTTCATAATCGCGTCGTGGATCTCGTCATCGCTTCCGTGGAAACCGGAAGCAATTGAGATGATGTCAACCTGCCATCTCAGATGGGCGTGTTGGATGGCCTGAGAAACAATCAAAATGTGAATCAAGAATCTGTGTACGCCCGATACTCACTGCTGCCATCAGGAACCTCGTGTTTGAATCTTCAGTGTCTTTTCTCCACACGCGAGCCACATACAACTTGACGCCTGGAAAGACCTTGACCAAAAGCTCGGCGCCGTTAGTGCCATGACCTGTCTCGTCCACGAGGGCTTGGTTGCCTGGGCACACAAAGTCCTTGTACTCCACAACGCAATGTGTAGCCATACTTTCGTGGCGTATTCCGGTATCAATTATGGCGACAGATACTGGGTTATAGACTGAACTCTGACTGGTCTGCGGATTGCGAAACTCAAGAATTGTGATCAGATCGTCAAGTTCGGTAAACCACAAGTCCGAAGAAGCTGTTGTGTTACTGCCCACAGGTCCTTGCTTAGCGTTCTGTAGTACGACTTAGGTTTCATCCCACTAACCTTGCCAGCGTGCTTCCCCCTCGATCTCGGTGTTCCCCGTGCCGACGATGTGTATCTTGTGACACTACAGTAAAGGTATGTTCATGATACTTCCTTGAGTTTCTCAAAGACGCTGTCTGGATCCCCATTTCGTCTCTTGTCACCGTCGGCAAGGTTACCTCCAAGACATCAGGATGCTTTTGATAAGTACCCTCCACAAGGTCCTGCAATGGGGCGGCCAAGTTCCTCCAAATCGCCATCCGGAAGGCGGCAGAGTCGTTTTTCCCAAGGTATGGCTTGAATGTGATGTCTGGCTGCATGCATGCATTGATCACATTGCGAAGTTCCGGGGGGATGTCCTCCGTCTGCGACACGTCTTTCAGGACCTCGTTTACAACATAGACCTCCTGAAAGAAGTCCACCCCGCCATGAAATGATAGCTCCGGAGCACTCTCACGGGCCATCATACTCAAGCTTTTACCCAGCGCCACTTGGAGCAATATGACACCAAATGACTTCATGTACATCAGAGGACTGAGGTTTCGACTTTCATCGAAACGCTCTCGGGCTCTAAAAGGTGATACGAGAAACGGCTCGTTCAAGAATATTCCAACCACTTTTTGTCGACGCTCCGCCATGAAATGAATAGATTGCGCAGTCCAAGGGGAGCTCATCCATCCTGTTTCGTAGAGACGCCAGAAAGCTCTAACAAGCAAAAATGTGAGGAGCCATCTCAATCGCTCTGGGGGTGGTCGGAGCTCCAAAATAGCTTCGAGGGAGAAGCTCGGTGATGAAGCTATCCATGCATTTGAAGAGTATGAATCGGATGAGATGTGCAATTTTAGAGATTCGCCATTCAGAAGCAATGGTAATGGATATGCATGGGCTTGCAGAAGGCCTTCGCAGAAATCACCAGGTTCCAACGGCCTTCCCGTGGTCTTTGGGCTTTCCATCGTCCCATACGGTTGGTCACTATTTTTTCCGATATCTCTGTCACTTAAATCAGTGTATAGCCTCCCTTGGGTGGGACCCAAGGCATCTTTCAGAACAACTCACATCGGGGGCATGTCGATTATTGTGTAACTCCATTCTATATTATCGGTGTTACTTGTGCCATGAGGGTGAGCTAAGAAAAGCACACTCATGGCAAGGCCGTTCTCGAATTGATTGCTGTTCATAGTCTTCAGACGAAGCTGAGCAGGGATGCCTCTATTGCTGCACGTTGCGTATGCTGCAAGTGCCTCGTGAAGTGTCTGCATGGTAGTAGTGTGACTTGGTGGGGCCTGTGTTCTTATGTGTCGGGCCCTTACAAGCGAGATCTCGGCATCTTTGTGCTGAATGTTGACTTTCCTCGCGAACGAAGTAAGCCTTTTCACGATTGTAGCTCGACCTCGACGTCCTTTGGCAGAGTGTCGTGATTGTGTGATGTACCATTTTAATCTGGCCTTTGCCGGGCGACGGTCTTTCAGCAGCAAATCCAGTGATGGATGGCCCTGTACATTGCGTGGAACCCGCTTGATTTGGTAAGCTGGTATGTTGCATGGTCGTGCTGTCATGATGTTCTCGGGTCGACTGAACTAGTCTGTCCGAACACAATGTACATCGCAATGAACATAAGCTGCTCATTGCACCTTCGGGACAGAGACTGGGGTACATCGGATTTGCCATACGCACCTTGTGGAGTAGTTTCTCAAGATCATCGAGGAGACCGCTCACCATTGTATCTTCTGTCTCTCCCATGGGCCCATTTTGCATGAGCGACAATGAAAACCGAGCGCATACCAGGGCTCCGGTCAGTTCCGTAATGAATTGTTTGTCGTCTGGTATTCTCTTGAGCTCCGGGCTGATTTCTTCAATCACCTCGCATAAGCTGTTGATTGCCTTGATTGCGAACATTGCAGAACAAAATCTGGCTTTGAAGCATACTGCCACTGCGCCACGAGGCAATTGCCGATTGGGTTTGGGATTCACTGGGAAAGAATATAAGGCGTAAGTTTGGCCAGAGAGGGTGCACTTGTTGCTATTCATGCAGTCCAACCACACTTCGTAGACTTCGGTCTATCAGTCGCTATTCATGCAGGTAAGATTACGTTCGGGCAGCTCGGAGAGGGCTGAATGCGTGCAAATCACCCGAGATCAGGATCCAAGGCGCCAATAGGGCGCTTGTGCGTCGCCTATCATTTCCGAACCTATGCAGCCTGCAGCTCACTTTGGACATGTGTACCTATACAAGTGCGCGCATTTGTCCCCGGGGATTCTTAGGGAGACGTGCCAATGAAGACGAATGATGCACCTCCATCAGTTTCTTCTCCAACGACTTCGACATCCGGAGACCCATCGAGTGCCAAAAGCGTCGGAATGTTTGTCATTGGTACACTTCCGTCGAAAGTCGCACCTTTCAGATGTGTCCGCTGTGACCAGCTTGAATCCAAGACACCTCTCTCAATGCGTGAAATACGAATTGCCCATACGAAATCAGTCAAACATTGTGACTCTGAGGATTGTTGCTGCTCTGTCGCAGTCGACGGCTTGAAGCTGAAGTCCGCGACGCCCGATAAACCACTAAAAGCATGTTATCCTCTGGTAGTATCCCAGCCGTAGGCAAGGGCATGATGCCTACATCTCTGGACCGCCGGAAAACTCTCGTAGGGAAGTGTTTTCAGCTTTTCTCGATTTCTTTCCCCGAGCTATGATGAGGCCCGTAACCATGAAGACTTTCCAAGCTCCGAGAACAGATTTATTGGCCTTGATCCATGTCGAGACCGACTCCGAGGCCAAACAATGATCAACAAATTCTCTTCTTGGTTGGATAATAGAAACTTCTAGGAATTCGATTTCGTCATAGGCGGCTGCTGACTTCTTCAAGGCAAGGTCAAGCCCAGCCCCAGCGGTGAGGCCGACTGCAGCAGTGACTGGTGCAGACAATGACCCAGAGAATCCGTGACCCGTATTGTTCTCAATGCGCCATTTGAATTCGTGGATCCGCGTGGTGTAGATAGGCGTGTTTGGGGGCAGAACAATTGAGTCGTCTTCGTTAATTCGTTGGTCAAGGTGCCGTAGATCTTCTAAAAGATCGCCAAGACATATTGCACCAGTCTGCTTGACCCCATGCGCATCTCTGTGTGTCACTGGTGGTGGATAATGTGTTTGGCGAAGGGGAAACCAGCACTTGTCCATGGTGGGATGGTGCAATACTTGCAGGCAATCAAAACTTGAATGAAGACAACGATGACTTGAGTAGGTCTGGGATAAGAGGATGGTTTTCTTTTGTATACGTCGGTCGGCTGCAAAGATTACCCACTGCCCAGGTGGGGATCTTGATCTGACGCTTCCAGCTTCAATTTGAGGACGCATCACATCCGACGGTATCTGTACATACTGCCAAGAACATCTACGGCGCCGAACAGGGCACAAATTAAGCGAGGAGTAATCTAGAACCAATCATGCGATACCACATATTCTTTGCCCATCTCTAATGTCAGCCCAGCGCGCCCTGCATGCCGATAGTCCGTAAGCCGCCACATCTATGCCCGAGGAAGGAGAGAATCACCAATTTATCCCTAAAGCAATCAATGTGTCTGGCCTCCAAGATCTGCCCAGGTGTTTATCGGAGTCTTTAAGGCGCCAAACATTCCAATACAAGAATTCACCATCGGAAGTCATGGACGAAGACCAGGGGAATTTGATACGCGGGGCAACACTTCGCTGCCAAAAACTACTTCAAAAATGCCAAACGCTACCAGAACTGGCCGGGGGAGCTTGGATAGATGACCAACAAGCTGACTTCAATTGGTGGTCGCATAGCTTGAATGTCACTAGAACGGGCCACTCCTCTTTGGACTACAGGCTCAGGCAGCGTGACGATATACGAAATGTGGTTTTAAATCATTTGGAATGTTTGACAGATGCACTCAAAGAATGCATAAATCTTGGTACGTTTGTCTTGGTCACATAAAAGCCGCCATATTTCATCACACATGTGCGCTCGAGGCTTCATCATATAGAGCAGGGCCATTAACAAATTTGACACAGGGGGACAAGATCCAGCCTCTCAGACTGGAGAAGACGACACAAAAGATGATGATGACCTTCCTACCTGGTCCGACGACTCGTCGAACGCATCAGCCTCAAGTGCTTTCAACGAATTGGAAATACCAAACACCCGCTTCTCCCAACAACAGTACTATGTCCAAACACATATTACACTTCTTTCCAGAATCTCCATTGTGATCCGGAGATCTGGAGTGAAGATAAGACACGAAAGAGCAGATGCTGCCTTACCGATCCGATATCATCACTATGAGAACCTAAGGAAACATCTTCGTTTCATCTTGTTCGCGCGATATTATAAAGCATGGATCGCACAGCCAGGCTTGGTGGGCCAGGCTGAAGAAGGGAAATTACCATCATCAAGCATTGCACTCCTCGAAAGCTGGACCGCTTTCGAGAGGTTTCCACTATCGGTGGTGCAACATCGTCTCATCGAAGCTACGGTGACTCGACGTAACCGGTTCGAGTTCGCGAAATCTCCCTGGCGAGCAGTCGAGCCCGAGAACGCCAGCTCTTCCGTTGTCCGACCCGCTAAACGGAAAGCTGAACAAAGCCACGCACCAAGAGTGAAGCTGCCCAAAACAAGGACGCCACCTCAAAGCAATAATGCGCTCCCCGACCATATTACGTCACCGCAACCCTCAAGGAGAGACCGGGGATCTGCAAACTCTGCGGTCTTCACCAATACAGCGACTGCGGTTGGTTCTAATGTGCTTTCAGGGCCTGCTCAGGAAGACGATCTTGCCTCATTCGCCACACAAATTACCGCTACTCAAATGAATCTCAGAGAAGAATATCCTGATCCACCCGCCGGCCATGGTCCTGGGAAAAGCTTTCAGTGCCCATTCTGTTTCCAGATATTGCCTAAAGGGACTTTGGATTCGGGAACAAATTGGAGGTAATGGCGCCCATGCAATCAAGTTATTCTTGCGGCTAACATGATGACTCCTTCGAACCAGGGGCCACGTTGCCTATGACCTGCTGCCATATACGTGTGTTTTTGAGCACTGTGAGAGTGGGAATGAGATGTATTTGACGAGAGAAGACTGGATACATCATATGAAAGGAAAACATTCCACGAAGTATTGGATATGTGAGTATTGTTCAAATCACGAAGGTAAAGAACTTTTGAGATTTCCGACTCCACATGAATTGTCTTTACACCTGGAAGCAGTGCATCAACCCACAGAGAAGGCGTGTCTCCCAATCTCCGATTTTGTGGAGCTGGGTGCCCGGAACATCCTACCAGCAATCAGATGCCCTCTTTGCCCGGAAGAAGACACTTTTCATGATATTGAGAGCAGCACCCATATTTCTGATCATCTGCACTTGTTCGCTCTGAACGCGCTGCCTTGGGGCGATACATCTTCTGAGATTGAATCTTCCATGGGTAATGTGGCAAGCCGGGGCGCCTCGTTACACGATGAAGTTCCTGGTCACAGGGCCTCGAAGAAACTTGAAGGACACAAAGAACTTGCGGCCGCAAACAAAGAAAATCAGACTCATGTTTCGAGAAAGCACCCTGTGTCGGTGTCACTTTGGATTGAGTCTACCGTGCTGGCTGGAGAAGACGATTCTGAGACAGACACGACGCCCTCGATGGCACCAACAACGGACCCTGGGTCGCCTATGCTGGAAGCTAAGGGCGGAACACCTTTTTATGAGAGAGAGATCCCAGTCAGAGGGCGTAGCATGACCATCGATGGTGAACGCCGTTCGCTCAAAAGGGGAGAGGCCGCGTCAGCTGACGGTTTAAAAAGCCCACCCCCATGGGCTACCCTTGATACCATTGCTGCTTATCATTTGATGCCAAAAACAGTATTGGCATACCTTGCCAACCTATTTCCCAAGTACCCAGTTGAGGTTCACGCTGTGAGTGTAAAGTGACACAAATGGGTTGCGGTTTGCAAGTTCGCTTGCTTTCAGTGGCTGACAATCGCGTATGCTCTTCAGGGAGACATGGACTCATGGAATTTGTATGTTCCAAGAAAGTTAACTAATGTAAGTCACAAATTGATGCGCCATCCAACATGCCATCTTGCAAAACTAAAATTTGACACAGTCTGAGAGGGCGGAACTTATCCGTCTAAGGAGGCCATAGCGTTATTCTGGCTATGAAATCAAGATTAGCGACGACAACATGGATGCAAAAAATAGCAGGATTGTGTTCTCCGACTCAAGTGTTGCTTCTTCGATTGCTGGTGGTCGGTAAAGTATTGGCACTTTATAGTTATGGAAGCTCCCAGCAACGTGCATAAGTACGACTTTTAGACGAAGAGGCGCATGAAGCCACTGCATAAGGCTACTGTCTGTGTGAACTGAGATTGGGGACAGTGAAACGTGGAACAGCTGCAACACTTGTAATATTATCAATAGTGAAGAATGAGCCGGTGATCAATGAGTGGTTTGATATAACACTTGATCCGAATTGCAAGATACCCTACCGGTAGGGTAATGGGGAAAGCAATAGCTGAACAAGGAACGAGTGATTGGATAATTAGTGTAGGCCCTATGAGAATCAGTCGACATGAGAATATTGTGGCCACTAGTTGTCAGTGCTCGTGGATAGGTAAGTGGAGTCTTGGGGTTGAAAGGAGACACGAATCTTCCAATTCTAAATAAGCAGGTGCAGCGTCAACAGTAAAAGAAATGTATGGTTCTATTCTTAGTCAGTATAAATCTGAAGACACGCACAAGCTAGGGAACCGGGAAAGCTCTTGCAACTGCCAAACCATCCGTTCAAGTCAAGTCTTGCTGGTGAATCTGGGCGAATCAACTGAGCCAAGAGCCCCAAAAGGGTGACCACCCTCGAGAAAGGAGGGAAGGCTGTGTTCAATGGCAGGGGGAGCGCCATACATAATTTCTATCATGAATGAAGCTTAGAGAGACTCACTAGGGGCATTGATAATGTGAAGATCACAAAGAAAAGTTGAAGATATCTCGTCTATGCTAGAGATGGCCTAGAAGTCGAAATCCTTGGAACAGGAAGCACTCAGACTTGTCTTAGAAACCGAACTACCCTGAGGTACTCCGCTATCGGTATGGCACTTAATTGTGCCCGTACTAGGGTAGGTATACTGCTTGCTAACATTCCAAAGGGTTGGATACTACTGATCTATTAGACACAGAGGCCGTTTTCATTTAACGTGATCAACAGCTTTCAAGGTCGTTTCATGACCGTATTAGCTGCCGTTGTCTATACTGCTGCCACCCAGGTGCTTACTCTCGCCCGCGTGGCTTACAGATTCAGCTTCGTGATGGTACTTAGTTGCGGATATAGCTTTTTAAACTATCTCAAACACCCTAGTAGCAGCAACATACTCCCCTTCCCTCGTATCAAAACTATACATAGCCAAAAACCTCTCCCTCCCAAGTGCATACAACCCAGGCCAAATCGCCTCGCGCGCAATCAAGACACTCTCACTCCACGTCTCCCCATCATCAACACTACTAACAACCTTGAAGTCCCCAGGCACAGTTCCGCTCGAGTTGGTCCCCTCATTCGTCATGAAGCCAGCAACCAATACACCGCCAACATTGATCACCCCAGCCGGTGCAGACGCCTGCTTCTCCTCGTCGAGCGGGTCATATACCCTCGCCCTCGTTTCAACCGGCCACGTCTGCCCATCATCAGGGGACAGGACACGGCGCATATCGAAGCGGCCCGACTCCGTCGTCTCGAAGAGCAATATCAATCTCTCTTCATCTTCGTCCTGCCCATCGCCCAGCCTCGCAACACCAGTCATCCCATCCCGGCTCCGCACCCTATCCGCACCAGAAACAACCCGCCTGTTTCCCCAGCTCATCCCACCATCCACCGACTCCCGCATCAGGCTATCCTGATCCCCAGCATCGTTCTCAGCCGAATAAAACGCCTGCAGCGTCCTACCGTCCGCCGCAACCCTCAAGAACGGCTCCCACAGCCCATTCAGGTTCGCGGACCCGTTGTTGGCGGGGCGGGTGTCGATATGGCTCAGGAAACTCCAGCTCTCCCCGCCGTCGTCGGACGCGGACACCGTCAGGCGGTAGAAGGTGTAGTTGTCCGGGACGCCGAGGGTGTTGTTGAGGGAGCGGTCGTGGTTCCTGTAGGCGTAGAGGATCCGGGGCTGGTGATGCTGCTCCTCCCCGTCCGCTGCCCCATCCACGCTCGCACCCGTCCCGTTCGACACGTTCAGCCCGCCCGAGCCTCCAGTCCCAGGAAACCTAAAAGGCAACACAAGCGGAAACGCATTATCAATCTCCCTCGTCCTATTATCCTTCGCACGCTCCACATCGCCCAACTTAATCCACGAATCCCCACCGTCATCCGACCGGTACGCCCTCAAAGCCTTAGCAAAGCCCTCGCGCACCGCATAGCCCAGGTACAGCCCGTCCTCGACGGTCCCGGCCGCCCGGAGGTAGACGCCCGTCGTCTCGAGGGTCACGGGAGGGCCGGCTGGGGTGATTTCCACGGTTGCGTTGCTCGCCGTGGTGGGGAGGCACTCGAGGGCGCCGAAGCCGCCGGGCGGTGGTGGGAGGAGGAGGCCTTGGGCGGTTGATGGTTGGGGCCAGAGGGCTAGCAGGGCTAGGCATGTTGCTGGTGTGAGGCCTAGCATTTTAACGAGTGTGAGGGCCGCGAAGACCCCTTGGAGACAGCGCAGCGAGTGTCCACAGCCAACGCTTGTACATCAATGCTCATCTGCCAAATCTATGCGACGGTCTATATTCCCACGAGGATATCTGCTTCCCCATGACTCGGCATGGAGGGGGGATAAGACCTCATCCAAAAGGGCCAACATGTGATGAACCCATCATCGAACCCGGGAAGTATAATTATTTTGAGTTCAGCCACTGAGATCCTGCAAACCGTAAAACAAGAGACGAACACGTCCAGAAGCGCGTATAGCATAATGGAGCCAATCTCGTACACTTCGTTTCTGCAGTACAGACTCACATCCGCAGATCACCAAGCTCATAGCCTGAAGCTTGTACAAAATCCAGGGCGCGGTTTGTTGGGCAAATTACACCTGCAGCGTGGCTTGATGTTGATGCTGCTCAGCCGTTGGAGAAGTGGTCCGCGGGACCTTGCAGCAGGTCCCGTGTCTCAGAGTTTGCATAGCGGCTGTATTGAAGTATATTTGCTCACTTGGGTGTATCAATCGCTAAAACAAAAAAAAAAAGCATTATTATATCACAACATCAAATTACTTGATTTCTCCCCATCAGCTACCACCAGCAGGCTTGCCTGGTGATTGTTGTAGTTGCTGCTGCTGTTGAAGCCCCAGGCCGACCGCGCTCCCCGCCACGCTGCCGCGTGTCTGTGCGTACAGCGCATACAGATCCTCCCTCGTCCTCGTGTTCTCACCCGTCGTGCTGGTAAACGCCGGCGTCATGGGCGTCTGCGGCATGGCGCTGGCCCTGTTCGAGCCGCTGTGGAAGCTCGGCGGCGGCGACAGGCCTGGTGTGGGCATGGCGCTCGAGCGCCCGCCCCCCATGGTCGTGCGTGTCACGTCCGTCCAGGAGCTCATGGCCGACATACGCTCGGTCGAGCCCGACACGGACGAGCCCGCCCACATCGACTTGTAGTAAGCTTGGGCGTCGTCTCTGGTGAAGACCGGCAGGGGTGCCGTCACGGATTCGGCAGTTGACTCGGCGGTCGACTGGGTAGGCGACTGCGCGGCTGGCGCTATGTTGTTGGTATATGCTTTCTGTAGTCCTAGGTCTGGGAGTGGAGGAACGTCCTGCATCCTCCTAGCCCCGCTGCTCTCTGCAGCGGCACTGTCCCCCGAATTGGAATAGTAGCTGACGGTCCTCTGCGTCACTTGGCTTCCAGGCCGGCTCCTTCTCCCGCCCGTCAAGGTGCTACCAATAGAGCTGCGCAGGCTCCCGCTCCCACTCGCCGGGTTGAGCTTGAGCGGATGATGTCTGCTGGAGCGCTTGAACCAGCTGACCACACTCTTCCGGATGCTTGCCTGCTCGACCGGTGATGGGTCGAGTAAGGGCAGAAGATAGTTCGGATCACGTCGCTTCTCATCTAGGAAGCCCTGCGGAATCGCCTCATTGCGGCCGTCTTCCATTTGGTACGCAGCCTGGATAGCCTCGTTGAGGATGGCCGAATCGGAGCGAGCGTCTCGGTGGCCGCTAACGTGTCTTGCGTTGAAAGGGTTCGAGACCTGGCGTTTCGGGATCGCCTCGGGTTTGGGTTTATAGAATCGCTCGAGAGGTGCTGTGAATGACGCCGGTAGGGCTGGCATCGACGGGAGGTTGAAATTGAACCGGCTTCGTCGACCAATGCGAGAGGGGTAGTTACGAGGGTCAAGCTCATCCTGGCCATGACGGCGCCGGCGTCGACGGATAAGCATCGTCCCCCAGAGTATGCCTACAATGAGGCCTAGACCAGCTGAACGGAGTGTTAGCTACAGAGACACCCTCTGAGCACAGCGAAACATACCAAGGACACCCAAGGCGATGCCGGCTTTGCAAGAGGTGCTAAGACCAGGTGGCGGCCCTCCATCACGATCATTCTGCTGTCTTCCTGTCTCCTGGCTCCCGGGCGACCCTATGAAAACAGCACCGCTGCTGGTCGTCGTCGGTAGCGCCAGGCTGCTTGTCAATAATGGCAGATTTGTCTGCGGTGGCGCGGTTATCTGCGGGGTGCTGGTCGAGGTCGAGAGCGTTGATGTCAACAGCGGGGGGATAGACAGTGTCGTCGATGCCGAAGTGGAAGTACTCGATGTACTTGAATCTGTATCAGTATCTGACTCGGACGACGTAGTTGATGTCGTGCTCGAACTCGTGGTCAAAGCTGCGGGCGGCGACGGCGACGGTGGTCCGGGCGGTGGAGTTGTGGGAGACGGCAAAGACGTGGAGTCATCGTCGTCTTCAGACTCATCCCGCGCTGTGTCGGCCCTGTCTTCAGCCTCATCCGCCGCTGTGTCGAGCTTGTCGTCGGCATCGTCCCTTTTCACAAATTCGACGGTCCTCTCAAAAGAAGGCGTCAGCCGGCCCTCCAGAATGTCGTCGTCATGCTGTTGTCTGGCATGCACACGAGCAGCTGCCCATTGTTCGCCGCTTCGCCGTGCCCTATAAAGTACAGGAGATCAGCACTACGGATCCTCGACATGAAGCAAGCGAGCGACGATCACTGCCTGGGCAGCGTACTTACAGCAACGAATCGAGTCGAAGAGCAACCATTTCTTCACCAACAGCCTTCGAGCTGCAGCTCAGGCATGAAGCAACCCTTCGAGTCAGTTACGGCAGCAGCACGCACGGGGCCGGGCGCGAAGATAAGTTCGATGTTGGGAAATAAAGTTGGAAGAAAATGAGCTGTCAGGCGTCATGAAAGAACAATGCCCAGCAGCGCCCACCCATTTGACAACCCACAATCCCAACTCCGGATTCGATAGCCAAGAATAAGCAGATCAGAAGGCACCCGGTGTCATTCGAAGTATTTCGAAACCGGCAGGCGAGCAGATAATGGGCACAGCCCTCGGATGGTACTGGAAAGAACAACAGAAAGGGCCTCCTGGGCGATGGGGAGAAAGGAAAGAGGAGAGATGATCGTCCGGACGACACAGGTTGACGCAACCGTTTGTGTCAGAAGATGGGACAGAACAGCTCAAAAAGTTGGGATGAGCGACGGGCTGCCCAGGGACTCAAGGAGAGTGAGGGAAAACAAAACAAGACAAGCCAAAAGTCTTGGGAGGGTCTACAACATGACCAGGGAGGCAGGGCACATCACCGATTTTGAGCAGATCGGGGGGGCGCGTCCTGCGCTGGCGATCGCTGTGCAGCCAGCAAACATGCCTGACATGGTGGTGCCATGCAGCCAAATTGCGAACGAACAAACCATCATGCGTCGAGAGCGATTCTGGGTGCAACTGGAAGCACAGGTGCTGCAGCGAACCGGGATGGAGGCGGCAAGTCGTGTTGTTTCAGCAGCAGGCTCGCCCAACGTCATGTTTCAGAATGTGGGTGATTCCCTCTAGCGATCAGCAGTCGGACAGCGCACATCCCAGGACAACCTGCCCACTGCCGGAGTCTGGCAGTGCAGGTCAAGCCAGATGACCCGGGAAAAGCAGACGCAGAAGCTTCGGGTTCGGGGTTGTGGGTGTCGCTTGGCACTTGTCCCACCATTAGCAGCGAGCGAAGCAGCCAAGCCACCCCTAGGAGACCCAGAAGCCAAGTCTCTTAGTCCACCAAAATCCACTCCAAAGCAGGGGGTGCTAGCAGCACTGGGCTGGCTGGGCGCGGAAACCCCCACTGAATAAGCCCCTTCCACAGACGTTTCCAGGGTTCTGCGGGTGATTCGGGGTGGAGGGGGCCAGGCTGGTGTTTGAAGCCCCCGAGGACAGAAACACAAGCAGGCAGGGCAGGTGTGACTGAGCAGGCCGGTCTGTAACACGGGGTACTATCACACTCGGCCGCCTTGGTAGGGAGACTGCGTAATTTGTCCGACTGTGGTGTGTCACACTGTTATAGAGGCCGGCAAGTCCCATCCCAATCTCCTTCAGGCTCTGGCCTGTGTCCTTGGCAGACCCCCGTCTGTTGACCAGCTATTCGACTCGGCAGCTGAAGTTGAGACTGAGTTCAACCTCGAGTCTCCTTTCACAGTGGATCCGCAAGGAGAAGCTTGTTTGGCCCAGAGTCTTGGTTGATGGGGTGCACCAGCCAGCGTCTCCATTGAGTTTCCCTGTTGGGTCCGTCGGCCTGGTCCAGAACGAGGCCCAGGTCCAGGTTGGTGTGCATCTCGGTGTCTTTCTTCCTTTTCCCAAATCGTTAACGAGAGCGAGAAATCTTGGTTCAGGATAGTTCCTCGATTGCCTTTCCACCAAAATTTCGAGTGTTTGCCACCACCCCAGATTTCCTGCAGAAAAGCGGTAGGCTAGCACGGCAATCTTGTGGAGCAGCTGGGTCTTCAAAGGTAGGTCGTCAGTCGGTCGGGGGCGGTGGTCAAGAAAAGAGACGCGTCACAACGGTCGCATCAGTGGTGGGAGGGAGGGCAGCCACGACGAGGTCGGGCGCGTAGAGGTGATGACAATTAAAAAGATGGGATGATGCCTGGGCTGGAGGTCTGAATTCGGGCAGACTCGATTTTCCGTCTTGTCGCCCGTCTTGTTTGTGCCGCCCTGTTTGGTCTTAATGAAGCAACCAAGGCTTGGGTGGGAGCAAGGCAGGGAATAGCTGCTTGCCAATCTGCAGGAGCTTGGGCACTGGCAGCTATCTTAACCCTAACCCTTGCTGCCGACTCCCTTCACGCCTGACGCTCCCCCCAACCAAGCCGCAGCACAACCTGCTTGTTCCAGGAGGTGCCAAGGATTGGAGGGCAGTTGACGATGACTTCATGCCTCGAATGTGCGCAATTGTAGCATAACAAACCCATACATTTCCATCCCCCACGCAATTTTTTCCACTCTTCAACGGATGGCTTAGAAAGGGTATTCTATGGAGATCAGCAGTCATAATTAGCATCAGCCAGGTATCCAACCCTGCTTTGAATGTAGAAACAAGCAGTGGGTATCTCTAAAGCTACACAAATTTCGGCTCCCATGCTTCGATACTCAATTTTTTCCCATGTATTTGGTGGTTGTAGTCGTAGTTACTTGACAAGATAACCGTACAGCCGCCACAGACATGCCTGCCCTCTCTCCCGGGGCGGATTTGCCATGTACGCCCTCCGCGATTAACTTCAAGTTGGGCCAGCAATCCGTTTGACTTCGACTGTAAATCCCATCCAACCTCTCGACTGTTGACCTGCCATGTCTCGACCTCACCTTTCCTAGTATCCCACATCTTGACCTCCAACCTCCCACCTCCCACGTCTTGACCTCCCACGTCTTGACCTCCAACGTCTTGACGTCCTACCATCTGACATCCTACCGTCTTGACGTCCGATGGCTTGACCTCCTGCATCTTACACGCAGGCCTCTGTAAGTTTGCCTCCACCAAGCACTTCTTCCAACAAAGCTAACCGTCAATCGAGATCAACCGCGGTACCCCATCGTGTCAAACAACATGGCCGACGAGGACGAGAACCACCCCCGCGACTGGGGACACCACAAGTCGCCCATCTTCAAGCTTGCCCCCGAGATTCGCAACAAGATCTACCACGAAACCTTCACTGGCTCTCAGCGTGATCTCGTCCTCGACCCTCCGCTCGACGCCAGAGTTGTCCCCGTCACCGGCCGTCGCAGCATCTTCAGCACTGCCAAGTCCACCCACAACTTCCTCCTCACCTGTTTCCAGGTCTACTCTGAGGCCCTTGCCATCTACTGGTCCCTGACTGTAATTGGCAACCTCCGCGATCCGCGCCTTCGGGGCAAGAATCGTCATTTCACACGCGGCTACTTTCTGAACCGCATCCCCGCCATCGCTAGGCAGCACGTCCAGCATCTGCGTCATGTTCGTCTGCCGATCAGGCCGATAAATCATTGGCTACAAGGCGAAGCGATCCCCTGGCACGCGTCTGTGGCCGAGTGTCTGGATTTCTTTCCCAACCTCAAGTCGTGCTCGTTTACCAACGAGGGCGCCTTCTCCTCGCACGCGCGTAACGAGGTCGCAGCCAGACACCCACACATCCACATCCTCATCAAGCTGTCCCACTCGCCTGGTGCCGACGCTCCGCCTTTGCCGAACCTGGATGACGATGGATACTGGTCACAGGTAGGTTGCTAGATCTCGAATCATTCCACCTAGAACAGGTGACTAATTCGTGTTAACGCAGATTACTTTCAAGGACTTCACCTCTGGCAAGAGTTTGACCTGGTACCAGCCCAGGTCAGCTGGCCAATGGCTCTCTGACGAGGTCGCCTATCATACGGTCATGAATACCCTGAACGTCGACATCAAAGCCGTTGAACGCGGCCTTAAGATCAAGGCGTTGAATTATAGCGATCCGCTCCTCTTCATGCTTGATCCGATTAGGTCGCTAATGATCTTAAATGGCCTCATATTGATACCTGATCAATAGGAGGGTATCCTATAGGAAGGATTCCAGTGGGAGGGTGTCCATGAGAGGGTGTGCTATAGGAGGGTCCTCATTGTAGGTTAGGAAGAGGTTACCGTAGCCACGTAGTAGACATCCGAGCAGTCAGGCAACAAGTGGCATTGAACCAGTTCTCAACGGTACAGTCTCGCAGATCAACAAAGGTTTTGTCGAAATCTCACACCGTGTCCTGCTAAAGTGCAAGACAGCACGCACCATGATCACACTCGAGGTTGCTTCCGAATTTACGCCGCCAATAAAATATCCCAGACCGCCATTCTATCGAAACCTTGCTGACCTTACTTCTTATGTTCCACGTGCCTATTAGGCTGTTCTCCGGCCCCATGCTTCAGCCCATCCGAGACAGTCCCGACAATCTCGCTGACCGGGTTCCGGTGCCCGCCCACCTCGAGGCCCTTGGACACGGAGCCCACAATGTCTCCAGCCAAGCCTACGCCCCGCTTAGGTCCGTGGGCATGGGCATGAGGGGCAGTCGCGCCAGGGTTTCTGAGGACAAAGCAAAGAGCTCGGTTAGCAATTTGTCATACAGATATGTTTGCGAGAACGAAGAGGGAATTCCGAGCTATATCGGAGTGGCTATATTTACCCTGAAGGAGGAGGCTGATCCGCCATGGTGATATTGGGTGACTTGCGCGAGGCTACTGTGTGCGAGCCAAGAATTTGTAAATGAAGGGGCTTTGGTAGTGTCAAAAGGCTTGCGGTAGCTGGAGCTATGATAGACTTCGCAGCTAAGCCTCAGAATTAGCGCATCGGTTGCGGCTCCAGGAGCATTTTTATATTTCCTTCTCAGCTTGTGAGCATCAAGCCTCACCTTGCCCAACTCTTCGCCCATCCTACTCTGTGCGTGCAAGCTGCACAATGACGCAGCCGTTGGATGTCCGTGGCTCTGATGTAATTTCTAAATTTGCAAGTCCGAAATGCAGCACAGAAGTTGATGTCGTCGCAAGCCCTGCCATCCGGTGTCGTTAGCGCTGTCGCATCCGCCTCCGACATGGCGCCCTACCATGTTGGGAATATTAATGCGAGGCTCTTGGCCACACTTTCTTCATGTGAAACCCGAGGCTTCAGAGCAAATTTGCCTGCCTTTCTTTCAGCAGTATGATATCATTTGCATGTGGCTGTCTCCAAGGACTCGAGGAGCACTGAGTAGGGCAATTCTTGTCATTATCCGGACTACCACGCCACGGATGTTGGCCAAGATGATATCAGATCCTTCCAAGCTCACCAGTTGTAAAGCACCCCAGTATGTTTTGTCCCGCATCTGTACTTAGACCGTGGCCCATTGGCCCATTCCAAGGTGATCATCCAATACTGTGCTTGTGAACAGAGAATCTGGCTGAAGAGGAAAATAAAGTCGTATGTTCTGTGTATACGCCCAACTTCCGCTTTTCTATGTGATAGCATGAGACACGCCCTGAATTTCTCATCGCTGCCGGGGTTGTAACGTAAACTCAAGATGTAGGCCGCCTTGTACTGACTGCTTCGAAATCCCTGGACTTCTTCATCTGGCTCTGAGCCGCAGCCGGCGCGGATAAGCCTGCTGTGATGTTGAATTTCGGGAGATTAGGGAGCCGCGAGTTCTATACCGGAACGGAAATAGAGGCGAGAGATGATGAGAGACTGTGTTGAATATATCTTTATGCTCCTCAAAAACTACTTCTTTCTAGACCTTTTCCCCGAGGTCGCAACCTTTTTACTATTTATAGAGTCAGACGCCTTCCCGCCAGCAGCTGACTGAGCTTTTGTGGGAGAGTCTCCTAATATCATGCACACCTCATGATGCCCCATTTTCCGAGCAAGCCCCCGTGCAGTTGTCCGATCATTTGTCAGTGCCTTTCGATCAGCTCCTTTCTCCAGCAGAAAACTGACTATTTCCAAGTGGTTTCCATGTGCGGCAAAGTGGAGTGCCGTCCAATCCTGAGACTTGGACTTGGCTTCGATATCGGCACCATGCTCCAACAGAATCCGAACAGCATCGATGTGGCCGTTCCCAGCAGCAGAGATGAGTGGGGCATCGCGTGCGTGCGTGTCGAATTGAATGTTCGCTCCCCTCTCACACAGGATTGACACGATCTCCGCACGCCCCTGAGATGCCGCTTCAAGAACAGCATTTGCTCCTCCTGTATGGATCAAGGCGCCATATTCCAGTAGTAACGATACAGTACTCATGTGGCCACTGCGCACAGCATAAACAAGTGCAGTTGTGTTCCATTTGTCAAGGGCGTCGAGCTTAGTTCCGTTCTTGTGTAGCACGGACACCACATTGTTATGGCCTTTGTGCGCCGCGTGATGGATCGGGTAGCGGCCAGTAGTCGATGACCCAATGTTGACGGCGCCGAACTTACACAGCACCGAGACAGCTTGTTCGTGACCTCCTAGTGCTGCAAGGTCGACAGGACTGAGGCCTTCGGCTCTGGCGTCAATGAAATTTGCTGTGCCTCCCTCGAGGAGAAGCTCGAGGATGTCCGCGTGGCCCTTCCAAGCCGCATGATGGATCATTTGCCACCCTTTGGAATCATGTGAGCACTTGTCGAGTCCCATATTGAGGAACAGCTCCAATGGCTTTTTGAATCCGAAATACGCAGCATAGTGTGGCGGGAACTGCCCGGCCAGGTTAGCCGGCTCTAACATACTTGCTCCACGACTAAGTAGATATTTGATCACGCCGAGGCTTTTGTCGCCCCCCTCGACACATGCGACATGTAAGGCAGTATGGCCCGCACTGTCTTGGCTGTGGAGGACTGCTCCTTTGTCCAGCAGCCTCTGTGTAGTCTCCAGATGGCCGTTTTGTGCAGCTACGTGCAAAGGAGTTTGCAAGGAAGCCGAACGAGCCTCGATATCAGCACCTGCGTCCAGCAGCCTCTGTGTAACCTCCAGATGGCTGTTTCGTGCGGCTACGTGCAAAGGAGTTTGCAAGGAAGCCGAACGAGCCTCGATATCAGCGCCTACGTCCAGCAGCCTCTGTGTAACCTCCAGATGGCCGTTTTGTGCGGCTACGTGCAAAGGAGTTTGTGAGGAAGCCGAACGAGCCTCGATATCAGCACCTGTGTCCAGCAGCCTCTGTGTAACCTCTAGATGGCCGTATTGTGCGGCATAGTGTAAAGGAGTTTCGAGGTCGTCCGTACGAGCCTTGATATCGGCACCTGCGTCCAGCAGCCTCTTTGTAATCTCCAACTGACCGAATCGTGCGGCGTCGTGCAAAGGAGTTTCGAGGACACCCGTACGAGCCTCGATATCGGCCCCTGCGTCCAACAGGCCCTGAAGAGCCGTCGAATTACCTTCAAATGCCGCGCAGTGGAGAGCTGTTGCGCCATCTGTGTCCCGGGCCTCGATTTCCGCTCCAGCATCGAGCAGTAAGCGAACAGATTGGTCAGAGAGCGGACTTTCACGCCCCGCGGCTACCCAGTGGAGAGCAGTGTAGCCATTTTGGTCCCGGGCCTCGAGATCTACTTTGGCAAGGATCAGGTACTTAACAGCGTCATGGTTGTGTACTTCTGCCGCGTGATGAAAGACTGTTCCCCCAGACTTCGGGAATGTAGACAGGAGATCAGCTCCGTGTTCAACCAGAGCTTTCAGAGCATCGTTTTGGCCCATAGACACGGCGACGAAGATCGGAGCACACGCAGTCTCGTCCTCGATCGTTAGCGGTGGGGGAATAGGCTCCGCCAAGTCCACGTCAGCGCCGTTGCGCAGATAGGTTCGGACGCGTTCAGCCTGGCCGTTCAACACAGCCAACATCAACCCACTATTACCATTGCCATCTTTGACATCGATCTTCAGGCCCAAGCGGGCAAGAAGTTCCACGATGTCAGACCTGCCGGCTGGAATCCAGTGCATAAGCGTTAATCCTCTCGAGTCCGTGGCGTTGACATCGGCCCCATGAGCCAGAAGAAGATTTACTATCTCAATATGGCCATTGCCGACGGCGGTATGGAGCAGTGTCTCCCCAGAAGAGCCTTTCATGTGCACGTCTGCGCCTTTGCTCAGGAGCCTCCAAACAACGCCAGCCCTTCCATGTAGAACAGCCTTTTGCAACGAAGAGGTCTTTGAGAGATCATCACCTGACTCTGGTGCGTGTGATTGAAGGGATTCGCGTGAGAGAGCGCCTGGAGACGGGGGTAGGGGCGAATCTTCGACCAATTGTAATCTTTCCAGTCCCAGGGAGGAATCCGTGGGCTCTGCAGATATATTTGAGGAATTGTTTGACAACGTCTTATCAACATTGGTTCCAAATTCTGGAAGAGTGGTCGATTGTGTCTTGTTGGATTTCGTGTAGACATGGCCTTTTAGGTTTTTAGCTTGAATCTTTTTTCTTGGATGTGATGAAGGGCGCCTGGGCACTCTCCTTCCACTAGTGAATCGTGATCGGACGTCGCTGATGGCATTCTCCCAGAAGTCTTTCAGTTCCATGATCAGGTTCCTATAGTTGAGATCGTGGCGGTGTAAGAATTTGGGAAGGTCAGCGTGATTCTGATTCATTTGCATGGTGTAGAGGCTTATGCTCTCGGGTGCTTTGTTCATGGGTTTCGTAGCCGATTCTTCTTCAACCAAGATCTCGGTCGGGCCTTTGAGCTGCCAGCGCCCGTCTTCAAACTGCATGGAGTCAGTGTTTATGGTTTCATTTCTTGGCCAGCTTTGTGTATTTTCACTCGCCTTCGTTGTTCGTGTCCTCATCGTCTCGAATATTGACAGGACCTTCGACTTGGGATACGTGAACTGTGTTTCGAACCTCGTCTGCAATTCCAGAAGGTACTCAGAGCCGGGGCGCAGGTCGCGGACCAGAGCCTCATTTGGCCGATCTTTGACAATCCGGAGCCAATGTTCGATACGGATACCAGTATTCGGGACACCGAAGAATATTAGCCCATAAACGGACGAAGCTGTTGTCCTTTGGTATTCGTCCTTGCTCAAACTCATCTTGCAGATCGCCTTCGGACAACTATATTAGTTACAGAAGCTTAACAACCTTTGATATCGCGCACGCTTACCTCTTTTACTACCAACCCGCCTAGGCTATGCGCAATGAACACGATTGGGCAAGGCTTGGGATCGACTCGGTCTTGCTTCTGGAACGGTCAGAAATGTCATTTGATCTCACTCAAATGAGATCACGCACCTGAGATAAGCGACGAATTCTTGTCAGAGCGCATCCCAGTTCGGTACCGATGTTCTCGATAGTTTGAAAAGACTCGCTTTCCACTAATGTCGTGTCATATCCGTATAACATCACACGAACATTTGGCTTCCGCCAGGTCGGGTCGTCTCTCAACCACATGAAGTGTCCGTTTCTGCTCTTCCAGGACCCGTATGCATGACTTGCGAGGCCGCTGACAACAATACAGCTTTTAAGTTCACTGCGTTAGAATGGGTGAATGCAGCTCTGACACACCCTAGGGTCACCACCACACGACTTACTCGATAATCTCGTCCCGTGGACAGTCAACCTCAAGCTCATTGAGTGGTGTGAATCCGAGGAACGTGATATCGAATGTTAGACTCATCAACATCCATTCACCTCGAAATTTCGCTTCCTTCTCGACGAGTACGCTTCTTTCGTTTACCAGCCGTGGAGGAACTGTTTCAAAGGTGACTGTTGCGACCATCTCTATCTGCTGCTCGGGACAGTAGGGATCCTGGCCGAGCGAATGTACTGTAGGGTGGCATGATGATTCCACCGTGCCCAATTTCTCGCAGACTTGGTTTATTATTGACGCAGCATCCTCTTTCGTTGGGCCTGGAGGCAGGCCTGCGACTCGGAACACGATGTCGCGTCCTTGAACTCGGTTTGCCATCGTGGGCTCGAAGCCATGCGGTCGAACAGGAGATTCCGCTTGTTGATCTGATCGTGGATCCTTCGCAGCGGGAATATGAGGCATCGGAAGAAAGCGCGAGACATGTTCAACGGTCCTGGGTTGGCATCTTGCCTAACAGTCCAGTCCCGAGTTCATGCGTCGTGTTGATGAACAAGCAAGGCAACATACGATTGATGACAGAGGAAGCACTTGAGCGAAAGGAACAGAACGGCAAGACGGTCAGTTGGAAGAGGGGTTTGCATCTCACGTGCATGCCTGCCTGTGTAACCAACCATCTCAAAAGGGCGAAGCGTCAAAGATATACGGCGCGTCTGACCCGTCTCTGCCGCCAGCCTGCTTCTGCATCCTTGAGACCTCTGCTGTAGACTCTTTTCTCTCAAATGCGGGCCAACAGCGATCGATTTATATGAACAACTCCTTCGCTAATGAGATAGTATGTAGGGATTTTGGAGAGGAACCCGCTTTTTGAATAAGCCTTGACAATACCTAGGTAGAGTGCACTGTGTCGAGGTCACGTAATCGCAGCCAACAAGCCCTCGGTATTCTGCGTCGACTACAAGAGATAGATGGTGTGTGGGAAACGCCTGCAGATGCAAGCAAGCCTTACCTGGAGTGTAATGGCAATAGCTTGGGTATCTCGCAACTACCTGAGTAACGTGCCAAGAACGCAATCTCATAGAAGACTTTGAACATCGACCAGGCAGTCCGAATATGTAGTACGCAGGGTGGCGAACTGTACCTAGGTAGCTGAACTGGGTTCGGGCGCTTATTCTGCATCGATGGATCTCTCTACCCTTCTCATGCCTCCGCCTGTTTCGACTGCAAACCAACATGCTCAGGAACAGGCGAAAGCAACGGCTCGCCAAGGACAGCCCTCCTCGCATTCTCCATAGCCCAAGCCTCCATCTTAGCCAGCGTCTCCGTCGTATGCGTGCCTAAATGCGGGACCAACAGCGCCCGCTCCTGCCTGAGCAACTTCTCATTAATCTCAGGCTCACGCTCGTAGACATCAAGCCCAACAGCGCCGACCTTCCCACTCTCAAGAGCATCAGCCAGCGCAGCCTCATCAATAATAGCACCCCGCGCCGTGTTAACAATAACCACCCCATCCTTCATCCTCGCAATCTCACCCCTCCCAATAAGATGCCTCGTCCCCTCATTAAGCGGCACATTAACACTAACAACATCACTCCCAGCCAACAGCTCCTCAAACCCGACATACTCAGCACCCCCGGCCTGCTCCTCCCCCAGCGGCCGGCGGCTATGATACTTTGTAACTAACCCAAACGGGTCCGCGCGCTTCTTGATCGCGCGCCCGATGCGGCCCATCCCTAGGATGCCGAGGACTTTCCCCTGGGGGTCATTGCCGAACCCGACGCCGGTCTTGAAGCTGCCTGACCGAAGAGACGTGAGCGACGGGCCGAGCTGCCGCAGCGCGCCGAGGAGCAGCCACAGCGCCAGGTCGGCGGTGGCCTCGGTGACGGCGTCGGGCGCGTAGGTCAGCGTGATGCCGCGCCGCAGGCAGGCGGCGGCGTCGACCTGGTCGTAGCCCGCGCCGTTGTGGCAGATGTGCTTGCACGTCCCCGGGAGGCGCTGGATGAGCTCCTCGTCAAAATTGCCTGCGACCTTTTTTTTTGGCCCTCGGGGGTTAGCATCGGATATTTATGTGGCTTTATTTGTGGGGTGGGGGAGGCAAGGCAAGGGACATGGTTGGCATACAGCGCCGCTGGCCGAGGTCCTGTAGATGACGGATATGTCCTTGTACTTGCTCTCGAGATCACTGAAGAACTCGTCTCTGGATTTGCTCGTGACCGTTTCTGTGCGTGCCACCTCTTGCAGGCTCTCGTAGCAGGCCCTTGCGTGCCGGACGGGGTTGAAGAAGAGGATGAACGGCTTGGAGGATGAGGATGACATGGTCCTGATGTGGCGGATGTGGGGTCTCACAATTGCCTTGTGCAGCAAGTGTCGGGCGCTGAACATGGCGATTACAATTCACCTCGCGTCTTTGTCTGCTGCTTGTCTCTTGTCCCGCTTCTCTCGTCGTTGAATGATAAGCTGCCGTCCATTTGGTGAAATAACTAGGACCAGACGGACCGGTCCGTCGTCGGCTGCGGGCGGCGGCGGTCCCTGTGTCGGGGTCAATTGCAGAGCCCCATTTAAAACATGTAATCGGGGAAACACATGACCGTGCCGGAGAAATACATGGCCGCCGTCAGAATCACAGGGGAACTATTTGTATTCATTGACATGAATGAGACATGCCACATTGGATCATCGGGAATGCAGCAATTAGGTAGAGGGCTGCAAAAGTCTACTTGGACTGGATACCCGACAGTGACCAGAGTTCGAAAAGCAGGACCTGTCCGCCACATAATTGGAGGTACTCCATGATTTGCTGAACTTACGAGAGAATATGTCCATGCACTTACTCACAATCCTGTTGAGAACATTTTGAAATCTCTGGTTGCACAGAGTTCTGGCGACAAAATACCTGCATACATGACCGTCCATATTAAATCGTACAAGCCACCCGACAATCGTCTCGACGCTGCGAGCCCCTACTAAATTTGGGCCTTGTAAGTGAGCGCATCCTACCAAATCGAGCCCTTCGCCTTCAGTCTCCATTACTACTCCCATTCCTATTGTTACCGATGCAGAACTCAGTATTTCGACCGCATCACGTCAGGAAGGTAGGAGGCAAGTCGGGACCTGTCAAACGTCAGCAAAAGCTCATCCCAAATCGGACACACACATGAGCAGTAAAAGCAGAACACAACAGAAAGAGCACTCACCCCACACATGCAGCCCATCAGGGCTAGCCTTAGTCCGCTGCGTCGGATACTTGCGGTCCAGCAGGTCCCCGTCGACATAGTGCTCGAGGATGAACTTGCTGGGGTCGAACCAGTAGTCGAAGATCTGGCTGCCCATGATGTGGCGGCCCACGCCCCAGCAGTTCTCGTAGCCCTTGTGGCGCAGCCAGTCGTGGCCCAGGACCTGGGCGTCAAAGTCGTGCGTCTCAAAGGACGAGTGGTGCACGTGGCACTTGGGGCCCTCGAAGAAGAAGAAGCAGTGGTGGTCGACCTTCTCGTCGCCGCGGTCCAGCCGGAAGAAGACGGTGATGTCCTCGCCGCTGTCGTCGTAGTTGAGCTGTGGGAATTGTCAGCGCGGTCTGTGGTGGGCTTCGGGAGTTTCAATGGTGGGTTTTGGATGGGAGGCTTACCTCGCTGGGGTAAAAGTTGAAGTATTTTGAGTAGAACTCGTAGCACTTCTTGAAATTCGTCACGCACATGCCGTAGTGGCCCAGCTTGTGTACTGGTGTTGGGCGCTTCTCAAAGCGCTGGAACTGGTTGGTCTCGCGGTTCTGCTTCTCGGGCTGCGGTTTGTGACATTTTGTCAGCTCATGCACGGCTACCCGTCTCACCACACCCGTCGTCTCCTCAAAGCGGCCGCCATGAGGGGCAAACTCACAAAGTTCAACTTCAGCTCCGGAAACTTGGGGTCCAGCTCCTCGACCTTCTCCTGGCCGTACACGAGGTGCATGGGGAAGCCATCGACGGGGTCATAAAACGTGACACACTTGCCACCGCCAGGGGCGTCGGTCAGCTCGTAGACGTCGGTGGGCTTCGACTCGGGCGGCAAGATCTTGGCGGCCTTCTCCAGCTCGGCGAGGGAGTCGACGGCGAAGGCGGCGCCGGCGAATTCTGTCTTGGTGGAGGCCTCGACGCAGAGGACAAAGGGCTCGGACCCGTAGCCGCGGTAATATGTCCTTGGGCCGACGCGCTTGGACTCGAAGAAGCCGAAGTCATTCATGAAGAAGCGGGCGGCGTCGACCTCTTCTGTGCTGTACTTATAGTAGACATGTGCGATGTGGTGGAGCTTGATCTTGTCTGTGTCGGCCATGTTGAATGGTGGGATGAGGTAACTTGAAGATGAAGGTGTGTCTGGATGTGACGATAGCTATCCTGGCTTGGTATAGCTGCAAGCTCGATGTGAAGCAGGTAAGTGGTGGTTGATAAGTTATACTCTAAGCTGCTAGATGGCAAAAGTAATCAGATCGGACGGCTAGAAATGGAGATAAAGTCTTATACCAAAGCACCAATTCCGTAATTCCGCAATGGATCGTGGACGGGGCAGAGGAAAGAGTGGTAGCGAAGGCAAGGCATCGGCGCCTATATGTGTGCGACGAGACGAGACGAGGGACAGGCACTGAGACAGGACCCCTTTGTTCGGGCCGTGACGTCTTGACCCAGGCATGCTAGTCCTATTACCGTGTTAGCACCGCCCATACCGCTTACCCCCCGCGGGGTTCAGTGGTGGGGAAGCTCCATCTGGTCGGATCTATGCGCCGGGCAGAGGTGCCACAGCAGAGGTGGCAGTGGGCTTGGAAGTCCTGCGGCAGTTGGAGGTTGTGGGAAAACATTTTGGCGATGAGGTGCATTATTAGTAAGTCAATTTGCAACGATAGAAGATCGAACATTCATTCACTTGGGCATTCTGAGCGCAGCTGTTGCAGCTTGGACGATGGAAAGCTAGATTCTATAATCGATCCTACTTCGGCCAACTCTCTGCAAGATGCAAGAGAATCGAGCCGGACATCCGTAGCTCTCAGCTGTTCATATGAATGTGCACAAGTAGCTGGCTGTCTCGGTGGTTTGTCGTCGAGGGGGTTAGGGGGAAGAAGGTGTTGGAGCTGGCAGGGGGTGAGCGCCATCTCTCTTATCGAATTCCGATAAGGGACCGACCGACATCATCGTTTCCTTCCGAGGGGCAAATCGAGTAACCAAAAGACCTCATCATCCCCCCTCCATCTCAGGCACAACCCAAATCGCACTCGCAGCAGAAGCCCATCTCCACCAGATCCGAGCTACCCTGGCCCACCCATAATTCCTACCTGTATATCCCAGCTCCAAATCAACGGTCGCACTCGAGACGCATCAAACCTAATCGCAGCTCCAAGCCGGACCCTACTTCTGCTCCCCGCCCACCCTTGGCCGACCCGTCCACCACACACACACACAACCAAACCTCACACCTCCGTGTCACCGTATCCCGCCTACCTCCAGCTCCGAAGCTCCAGCCCCGTGGCCGGCCAGCCCGAAACAGCCAGAGACGACACGATGCCCAAGAAACTCGCCAAGTCCTCCACCTTCAACACGATCGCCTCCTCGACCTCCGACCTCTCCACGGCCTCGACCCTCCTCCCGCCAGGCCTCCCGCCCATCCTGACCGACGGCGGGCCCCTGCCCAAGCTCTTCGTCTTCGACCTCGACTACACCCTCTGGCCCTTCTGGGTCGACACCCACGTGAGCGGGAGCAGCCTCAAGGCCGTGCCGGGGTCCAACAACACCTCGGTCGCCGACAAGGTCGGCGAGCATTACTCCTTCTACTCGGACGTTCCGGGCGTGCTGTACGCCCTCCCGCAGCTGGGGATCCGCGTCGGCGTCGCGAGCCGCACGTGCGCGCCCGACCTGGCGCGGGAGATGCTCAAGCTGCTGTACGTGCACCCGCCCGCGCAGCCCGTGCAGGACGACTACGGCACGGGGACCAGCAGCAGCAGCAGCAAGAAGAAGTCGTCCGGCGCGGGCAAGCCCCGCAAGGCCATCGACCTGTTCGACGCCGGGCTCGAGATCTACCCCAGCTCCAAGCTGCGCCACATGGAGGCCCTGCACAAGCGCACGGGGCTCCCGTACGGCGAGTTCCTGTTCTTCGACGACGAGGTGCGCAACCGGGACACCGAGAGCCTGGGGGTCACCATGTGCCTCGTGCGCGACGGCGTCAGCTGGAACGAGGTCGCGCGGGGCGTCGCCGAGTGGAGGCGGCGGAAGGCTGTTTCTGCGCTGGCGGATGGGCCGGCTGAGTGAGGGCCGTCACTGCTCACCCCTTCTACAATTGCGAGATCGAAGGCGGCAGCCGTTGTGTGGTTAATGACGAGGCATCTGGCGGGGGCTGATGCAATGAGAGATGGCTTCAACTCGTTCACTTCAAGTCGGCCGCGAGAAGGGCCACATGCCGAGTGGCTCAGGAAGCCGATGCTTCCCAAGGCGATGAGATGGGCAGGCTGCCACATGGACCAGTACCTCTTCCCGGCTGTCCAGCGTCCAGCCAGGGGTCATCGAGCGAGGGATATACACAGAATGGGCGCTCTTGAAGGTAATCGAGCCTTTGCAGGCGTTCCATCCTTCCAAGACAGGCGCTGGGGTGGTTTATCGGCCGCCTTAGCCCACTGGGGCCGAGATGGCCTCATCAAACACGCGATACCACGAGTACATGAGCAGATAGATAAGAGTAGACCTAGAGTCCAAGCATACATCCAAAACAGCATAGAATGAAGATTATATTTCCACCCACCCAGCCGCCGGTGCTCGTCTCGTATCGCCCAAGCAGACCACGTGTATTAACACCTATAACGCTCTCCACCATGCGCGCAAGGCGCATCCAATCTTTCTACCCCTCCAGCCAGCTCGGGAAATGACATGACACAATCTGTCAGAATCTCATCTCGCCTGCGTTCTATATATCTTGTTGCGTGGTATCCAAAATTGCGTCCTCCCGGATCTGCTGTATAATGCAGAGTCGAATCTCGTCTAATAACTCCGTGTCACTGATGCCTCTCTACCACGCGCAGGCCTGCCCCCGCCCCCTTCAGTGCCGACTCTCCCTCGTCAATGCCCCCCCACGGCCCCATCAAGACTCATGAGGCCGCAGTGACAGGCTTCCCGTTAGGCACGGCCTCAGCCTCGCCCACGACCTTCTCCGACACGCCCGCGGCCGCGGCCGCCACCGCGTCGCCGTTGGCCTTCTTCTCATCATCGTCTAGCGAGAGCTGCTGCGTGGCGCCGACGAGCGGCGACCCCAGGGGCGTCTTGAACTCCTCGTCGCCGGGGCTCACGGGGTCCGCGGCCGCGGCTGCCGGGTCCAGAGTCGAGGCCGCCGCTGCTGCTGCTGCTGGCTCCGCGGCGGGCTCTGCTGGCTCTGCCGGCGCCGGCGCGTCCTTGGCCTCGGCGGTGGTGGTCCCAACAGCAGGCGGCACAGCCTCGCCGTTCGCAGCCGCAGCAGCAGCAACGACGGCGTCACCATCCTGGGCCTCGGCCTTCACCGCCGGCTCCTCCCCGTAGAAGGCAACAGGGATGGTGCACACCCTCTCGCACCGCTCCTTCTTGTCCACGCTGCCCACGGCGACGCACTCGAGCCTCTTGCCGTCGTCGATGGGCCGCCAGTACGCGGGGCCCTTGGGGAACGCCGGATTCGTCCTCGCTGCCCCTTCCCACTCGGCGGCGTCGCGGATCACAGGATCCAAATTGGGCATGTCGCCCCAGTTGAACTCGAGGGTGCCGCCGTACTTCTTGGGGATGTTGGCCGGGTCGATGTACGAGGACAGCACGGGGAGGACCTCGTGGTGGCCGAGGATGAAGATCTTGGAGACGGTGACGGGGTCGAACCAGCGCTTGATCCAGGCCCAGACCGTGGAGAAGAAGGCTGGGGCGCCGATGACCTGGTTTCGGGGGGCGGAGGGTTAGTACGTATTCGCAAGGGGGAGAAGGCGAGGAGGGGAAGTGGAAGAAGAAGAAGGGGGGGCCTAACGAATATCCTGTCCAGCGTCTCGGGGTAGTGCGCGGTGGCCAGCTGGCTGGCGGCCTGCATGTGGCCCTTGAGGTTCCAGAACTGCTTGAGGCTCACGCCGCCGACGTCGACGATGTTGGTCGACAAAGTGATCGGGGTCCGGGGGTGTTCGCGGTCGGTCAGCTGGGTGCACAGGGGCTGGGCGAAGCGGGTGAGGTTCTCGTAGAGCGCGAAGAGGCGGATCAGCTTCTGCGGGGTGTGCATGGAGGCGGGCGGGGCGGCGGCCTTGGAGTAGGTCTTGTCGACGGACTTCTCGTAGGCGGAGATTGTCTTTGAGTCGAGGTGGCGGATCTCGAAGAGGTAGAGGGGGATGCCCCTGTGGTCGTCAACAACTACAATTAGCATGCTGTCTGTGATATCCCTGAGAGAGAGAGAGAGAGAACCCACCGCCTGTCCCTCCTCCCCGTCCACTGCGGGTACAGCTTCCTGCTCTGCTCGTAGGCCTCGACGTCGATGGTGTCGTACAGCACGTCGAGCTGGATGGCCTTGCGCCACTCCTCGGTGTCCTTGAACTGGGCATACGCGTCGGCGATGGACCACTTGCGGGCGCGCAGGAAGCGCAGCAGCGTGGGGTCGTCGTGCGACCCGGGCGTGTACAGGCCCTTCTCGCCCAGGTACGCCTTGAACCCCGTCAGGGCATTTTCTTCTTCAGTCGTCAAATGACCTAAGTGGCCGTGGGGATATCCATTCTCGAGCAGCGCCTTCTCCCGCTTCGACGAGGCCCGCGAGGCGTTGGACTTGACCTTCGTGGCCGGGCCGGCCGTCGTCGTTGCGCTGGGCGACATTTGAGTTGTGCTGTGCTGTGCTGGGCTGGGGCCCCTGCTGCGCCTGGGTTAGGTGTATCGATTGCTGCTGTGCGGAGTTTAGAGTTTGAGGCTGCTGCCGAGCTGGCCGAATCAGATGGACCAAAGGCAGTCAGTCAGTCACTCACAGGGCGAGGGAGAAGCGAAGGGGGAGAGGGAGCAGGTCTTCCTTTTTGGGGTCAGCAACAGCAACGAAAGATCAGCAACGAAGAGATCAACGACAGACAGGACGTCCAAAATGAAAGATGGGTAACAATAAGCCGCAGGATCAGATCCGGCTAATCCATCCATCTCGCAGGCACATGTTGGTCCAACACACACACACACACACTACGCCCAATCTCCACACCGGCGGGCTCGGAGCTGACTCTCAGCCCGCGGGTGGGTATTCGGTTATTTTGGCCCGCGACAGCTGCATTCACGCTTTGCCCGTGTTGGGCATAGAGTCGATCCTTGTTTTCTGCGCCGTCATGACGGGACAGACACTCTTCAATCCAAGCCCACACCCTCAGTGACAAACCCAAGATATCGATCCCTGTCACCTGCATGTCTTTCTGGTAGAGGTCATGCGGCCTGGTCTGCATGGCCATGAGCAGACGACTCGAGTACCTGAAGAGGGAGGGACACACGGTCCAGCACCACGAGACCCTCACCCTCCCTCCCTTGGGCCAAATTCCCAATGACGTCAGCCAGGGTCCGCGACTCGGACATTCCAATTCAGCGGCTGAGGGTGTCGGCAGGGGAGGGAGTAATTGTCACTGACAAACTCATAATGTCTTGGGATCTAGATTTATTTGGTCTGGTCCCTGCGCATAATTTCTGAGGTGCTGACAAAGCCTCATGCAAGTCCTCGCCTACGTGGGGTGCACATCCTTCCCTATGCAGCAATGATTTCGTCCCATATGAACCCTGGGACCCTGCGCTGCTGCACATCTGGCAGAACTATGACTCTGTTCCGCCTACGGCTCGGTACGCGTATTTCAACCCGTGTAAAGGACCTTGGGGTGTCATGCTCCTCAAATGAATATTCGCCCATGAGGTCGATAACCGTTGGATTCTATCTGGGCGGCGGGCAATGCAAATACAGGATTGCAAACTTTTCAGCAAGATGGAATCTTGTGGATTGCTTAGTATTACTCGACTGACTGTCTGATGGCAGAATCTTAGGTTGACATAGGAAGGGAGGGGATGTTTGATGCTGACAAGTGTTGATTGGATGACCAAGCGCTCGAGACCATCAAGTCGCTTGTGCTGTGTGCCCTGCATTGCATGTTGCATATGAGATCAGTAAGAAAGGCGGAATTGTTTGTTGGGCAACTCCGCCAAATAACGTCACTGTCTCATCGCGAGCGGGTTGGACGTGTCCCCTACCTGGGTATCCCGTTATCCCGTGCCGTCTTGCTCGTTGCTACTGGGTTGCTGCTGGGCAGCTTTTGGATGGCCACGGCGTTGCTCAGGGGCTGAAATCCTCACATTCAGGCCAACATCTCATGCACGGAGTACTGCCTAATCGGCCCAGGCAAATCTCGTCTGGATGCAGGTGTCCAAAAAAGCAATACCAACAGCATCCAGCTGCAACCCTAACCCTATCAGGTATTTACGCCCTCTGGTGGTCCTCACCTCAGGCTTGGTCTCAAGCTGGCCCCTTTTCGAGCTCAACAAAGTGCAGCATGCAGCCGCCCTCCAGCCCAGATTTTGTCGACTATTGGATTTCGAGATCCTGAAAAGTCGACTGTTTTAGCTCCCGTTGAAGATGCGATGCGTCAAAATGACTGGCTTGGTGCCCAGTGTCACATATAACTTGTACGCCAGGCGACTGCTGACAAACTCCAAACGGCCCGACTCCTCGCCCTCGAAATCCCAGAGCCGTCAACCGTCACCAGGCAGGTTCCTTCCTGCAAAGCCTGGCACGAGGGTTGCTGTACCGGCTCGCCAGTTGCCGCAGGCGCCAGCCCCAACGAGACAGGACCGTCAGGAGGAGGAGCAGGCAGTACTAGTAGCAGAGCCATTGTCCAGTACGGCGGAAGCGCTCCACATACTAGACGTTGAAAAGCTGCCTACCAATGAAAACTACTTCAGATTTGCGTTCCCGAGGGGGGCGTGCCCCGAACTGCCCTGGTGGGACCGGCAGAAGCCCGCCGGAACAGGGCCCTCGGAGCTGAGATGGACCTCGGGGAAAATGTATCCTCACTTCTGGAGACGATCTGCCATGGCCCTAGGAGGTTCCATAACCCGATCAGCGCTACTCGGGGCAGCAGGCGTGTGGGCAGTAGTCAGTCACACTGACGGCCCCGCCCCGACGAGCACGTGTCTCTCAGTCTTCGCAGCCTTGGCCCTGCCTACTTTCGCTTACGGGATCTATAGGTCTAGAATACTACAGGAAGCTTGGATGGGCCTTGTTGGCTGCCGACGTGGTAGGAGAGGACAAAGTATGATGCCATATATTCATCCAGACGCAAAGTGGGACTACATGTGGTGGCTTTGCCCCATGAATCGCAAAGTCGGCGACTATGTTGCATTTCGGTGAGCGGTCATTCGAGGCAGGCTTGCCTCTTGAAAGCAGCAGTGCCAAGGGGGTCGCTAACTTCTCCTGCTAGCAATCCCGTTCAAAATGATCCTCGCTTTTACGATACGGCAGACGTGGAATGGCTGGGAAAACGTGTCATCGCCTTGGAGCATGATGTGGTCAAACTAGAGGAGCTAGGTGGGTGCATTTCTACGAATAATACAAATCAGCTCGTCAACATGTGTTCAAAGTATAAGTCAGTCTCTCGGCATTGTCTAGCGCGCTGACTCGTATCGTATTTCGTTAGGTTACCCAACTGGAACTTACTTCCAAATACCCAAGGGTCATGTATTTGTCGTTGGGGACAACAGAGCGAACAGTATGGACAGCAGGCACTTTGGTCCCATACCAATAGAATCCATATCTGGTCACGCTTCATCTACAACTATGAAATCGGACCCGGGGTGGTGGGACTGGCAGAAGATACCAAAGATGGAGACTGCCAAATTTAGAATGACAGATCCTCTCGAGAAGGAGGCAACCCGCAGCATGTGGGAAGGGAAGGCATGGGAGCACATTCCTCGAAGGATGGAATCTCCCCTGGGAAAGCCTGCATTCAGGCCCGAGAGACACCGTATAAAGGTCTACCGGAAGAAGTGAAGCGTGCGAAATGTGCTGGGTTTCGGTCAGGGATTAATATGAGCTTTGGCTTTGATGGTGATACTCTCAAAGTCACGCGAACATTGAATACGCCGCTACTGTGTCCCGGATTGTTCCGGAGCTTGGTTTTCATGTTCGGATGCCCACGTGGAGGACCTTGGCAAATTACCAGGCCGCTGAACGCCATGCCCATGAGAGAAATGCGGGAGATGTAGACTTATAGCCATGATAGTATTTCGCTGAAATCGGCAGGAATTAAGGGACTAAAATAGATGACCTCTCAAAATTGACATGCTGGCCTAACAGAGGACCGGAATGGTTGGGCAATTCAAAGTTCAATGGGTACATTTTGGCAAAGTGAACACAGCACGTGTGGTCAGGGATAGGAGCTAACTATACGAGGAACATTTTTTGGCCATGCATGGAGCACTTGGGCCCTACGGCCTTCGGGCTGATAGACACATAGATATAACTACGTAGGTAACGTGGGAATTGCTGGAAGTATATGGAAGCCTAGATAAGGCACAGTAATCTGACAGCCGTTCAAGGAGCAACCACTGCTGCCTCAACCAACTGCATCCTGTCACACCTCTTGGCACCGTCCTCGAATGAAAACTACAGATTCAAAATGCACCGCATGCCAACACAGCTGAGGTGACTATAAGTAGCCTGAGCTGGGCATCCAACCCCTCATCTTGTCGTTTCTTAAGAGACTCCCACCTCTGCCACAATCCTCATCACCGCCGTTGTGTAAAGTGATCGTTGTTCCCACCGCACAACTATGACCCAAACACGCAAGCACTTCTATGCAGTCAGCCGTGGCCGCTGCTGCCCATCTGTCATTCCGACGTGGTAAGTCACCTGAGCAAGACTCAGCAGTCACTATTGACGCTGATGGCAGGAACCCTTGACTATAGGCAGGCCGCATCGAAAATGGTCCTCGGCTTTCCTAAAAACAGATACAGGGGGTTCAATACATTCAGCGATGCCAGGATCTGGCTGGAAACTGTTGGGAATGACACCTTCCATTTTCTTCTGGGGCCCTCGGATGGCGATAAGTCAGAGTCAGACGAGCACAAGGGTAGTCCAGCCTGTTACCTCGCAAACAACGGAAAGAATGATAGTATCTTCGATAACTACAGGTATTCAAAGCCCCTTCGATTGCGGAATCATCTTTCTGCAGCTTACAAGGAGCAACAGCGATGTCAAGAAGTACACCACGGGATGTAAGAATTCCACACAGAAATCATACGCGACTCGTAAGGCTGCTGAGGCGGCCCGACAAGGTCAGAATCACTCGGATATGGGTGATGCCACTGGGATACTGGACAAAAGGAGTCTCACAGGCGGGGCAAAAGACATTCTCGTTGCTAGCATGGCCAATGTATCACTGTAGAACGAGATGAGAGACAGAAGCAGGGAGTATAGTGAGAGATACCTGCGAGTCAATCGGGTCGGAATAGCACGATCCAATTTGGCTAGGAATGAAGCAAGTTTGTTCAACACACAGCAGGAGGACACTTCTCAGGTGAAGCCATCTCGTACTCGATGAGCTATCAAGCCGGCGCGGCTCATTCGAGACAGCGATGTATTTCTCGCTATCGCCGGGATTCCATTGTGATTTCTATCCTGGACAGAACGTCACCCGACACCGCAGGAGGCCCACCACCACGGATCGTTCACTGGTAGGCCTCATACAGAAGTGTGACACAACCCCCAGATGAAAGGGCCTCGACAGATGCAGTGATGCCTTACAAGAGCCTGAAGAGGGGAAGAGACCTTCGCTTGGCCTCGTAGTGCATCTTGATAACCTCTCAACCCCCGTGGCTCGACTGGACCCGGCCGTTATCCAAACCCACGCCCCATTCAAGATCAGAAGTCATCGTAAAACAACTTAATCGCCGACCACAGCTTCCAAGTTGACGAACCTGCACTATGGCTTCTCAAGTCTTTGCCGAAATATCTCGATCGGATCTGGCTGACCACCCAGTTTCCGATGCCGAGGCCAGAATCACTGAATTCAGGCAAGCCTCCTACAACTGGATGAACAAGGCCTCTTCCACCATCTTGGTCCCCGGTAAGGTGCCTTGATCAAAGCTCATGAGACAGACTCTGCTAAGTCTGCTTTTGTCCAAAGGCTCTCCGCCCCTTGGGTCTCCACCATCAACACCCCAGAAGGTAACAACCGATTCCGGCGTCATGTACATCGACCATAACGCGGCGCGCAACCCCGACTTCCCCTCGGGCCCCTCTTCCAAGGCCTGTACCACGGAAATCCGAACTTCCACATCGGAGACGTCGACCTCGTCACGGCCAGGAACAACATCCGCAAGCTCCTGCGCTTCGTCCGCGGGTCGTCGGGGGACGCCTTCCAGATCCGGGTCGAGGTTGCCCCCAACGGCAGGACTGTGCTGCTCACGCGCGTGGAGTCCATGGCGACGGAGACCACCCGGGGGTTCAGAGGGTATGCCCATAGCTTTGAGAAGGCGTACGCCCAGGCGGAGCGTGGGAGCTCGGCGCATCATAGGATCGTTGGGTATGACTTTGGCGGCATGAGATGCATTGTGCGGCACGAGTGTGACGGGTATGTCGACGACGACAACAGCAGCCGAACGAGACTGGGTCACGGCCTGTCGGACACACTGAACAGACTATCCATCTGGAAACCAGACAAAGGTGGCACCAGCTCGGCGACGACCACCGTCGAATCCGGCGGCAGGGCCGTGGACTCGTCCTCGACACCCTGGTGATCAAGACCTGGGCTCTCGGTCATGGGTTAGACATGGTCGAGATCTGCTGCCAGCTGTGGGCCTCGCAGACCCGGAGGCTGGCCGTCGCCTACCACCGTGACGACGTTTTTCACAGCTTCCATCTCTGATACATGGCGGGTATGGTTTACGAGTGGGACGCCAAGAACCAAAATTTGAATGGATTATTGGATTATCAACATTTGAATGTTGGACGACTGGCTTCCAGTGCCCCCGCAGGGGCTTTCCACCTGGTGCCTCCCAACATCAAGCCCTCAAATTAACATGCAGCTTCTTAAGCGCCTAACTCCTTTGATAGTTAGAGAGTCCATAAATAAATCATTGCGTGGTGAGCCTGTTGGTGCTGCGCCTCGATCCTTCCTGCGCAGTGTCTTTGATAGCCAAAATATGCGGCGTTTGAATGTTGCTGACGAAGTATAATAAATACGGGGCCTGTGCGCCGACTTTAAATAATTAAATTGAGTCCTCCCCTCACCGTCAAGAAACTGCCCTCCATCTTCTCGCCCAATTCTATTCAGCTCACTGTTCTTCCACATTGTTCGTTCCGACTCCATTCTCAACTTGTTTCAATCAATCTCCCATTTCAAGATGCGACTCTCTGACCGGGAAGCCGCCCCTGCTATCCGGGCCAGACTCGAGCCACTCGGACGGACGGCTCTCAGCATCGTGTACGCAGAGAAGAGCAATCCCAAGTATGCCCTGAAGGCGGCCGGGTTTTGGCTTGACGGCGAAATGTACGATCACGCAGCCTTTGCCGAGGACACAAGCAACATGCTTAAGCGTGAAGCTGCTGTCTATGAAGCTCTCGGCTCACACCCGCGCATCCTTGAGTGCATGGGTGTTGAATTGATGCCCGACGGGGGGGAGGCCTGGGCCTTGCGTCTCGAGAGAGCACCACACGGCAACTTACGGGAGTACATCGGAAAGAACGAACCCCCGACTATGGCTCGCCGCGTGCAATTGGCAATCGACTTTGCCGAGACCTTACAGCACATCCACGACCGCGGCGTCATTTGGGGTGATCTCTCGGCTCGAAATGCTCTTGTCTTTGATGATCTTTATATCAAGTTATGCGACTTTGCCGGGTCCAGTCTAATGGACACATTCCCGGAGCTCGAGTTTGAGTACGAGCCCCGTTATTGGGCGCCAGGGCCAGAGGAGGATTCTCCTGCCAGAGGCACGCTTGCAGCGGAGCTGTTCGCACTTGGTACTGCAATATGCGAGATCACAGAATGGACTCTCCCCTATGGCCCAGTGGAGGAAGAGGAAATCCTGCAGAAGCTCTCGGATGGGGAGTATCCTCAGTTGACTGAGAGCAATCCGGTGCAAGGTATCATCCAGAGGCTGTGGCATTTTGAGTATAATTGTGTGCAAGAGGTTGTGGAGGCGCTGAAAACAGCTTCTGGTAATCATTTATATATTCTTCCACCGGACCCTATTACAAGTGAATGTGCTCACTAGTATTCTCCAACGATCCCACGTCTTGGACTATATCTTCAAGTGGATCGATTCGAAGTTAAGCTTGATTGGATGTGAATTGTAGATGCTTCCCAGATGTGCCATCACCTCGTGTAACCCACGAGAATACTATGCGGGGGCTGCGGTGAAACCTGCGTTAGCCTGAGCAGTGCAATCTACAGGCTATAAGGCTCTGGCGAACCCAACCTGTCTTGAATGATCCGTTCCTGCCCCTTTCTATCTGTCAATCCCTCCAAATTCAAGGATCGAGTGCCTTTTGCCCCGCTCATCTCGTGAGACGTCTCACCGACGCCCATGATGGACAACCATTCCTCATGCCCGCAACCTTCATTCAAATTCGACCCTCTTCCAGACCCTGCCAATCACATAAGGCTCTTGGAAATCTTCGACGATGACCATGATTTCAACCCCGCCCAGGTCACGTGCAGACTTACGACATGGCCAGTAGAACCGTCCGGACTGCCCTCTTACCACGCCATCTCCTATACCTGGGGAGAACCCGGAGACGACACTCTTATCCGACTTAATGAGAAATCATTTTCAGTGCGGAGAAACTGCGAGTATGTCCTGAGGCAGTCTCGCTGGCATGGGAAGAGCCAGTACTACTGGGTAGATGCCATCTGTATCGACCAGAACAACCTCCATGAAAAGAGCAAGCAGGTTACTATGATGGGGGACATTTATAAGCGGGCTGCCCACGTCTTGGCCTGCGTCGGGGACCATGCAGACAACAGCCTCTTGCTTTGTAAGATGATGCAAGGGTCTTTGGCAGCAGGTGAAGGCAAAAGGTGGATCCTTGGCAGCAATGGGAAGCTCTCCTGGAGATTCCGCCTGGTTCACAGGTCTGCGACGACCAGCCGCCTTCTCCTTGCCGCAGCGCGCTTTGCTATGAGGCCATACTTCACTCGGTTATGGATCTTGCAAGAGTTGCGTAATGCGCGAGATGTCAGCTTCTTGTGTGGTATGCAGGCACTAGCTCGTCACGACGTCCGGCGTATGCTGGAAGGCCTTTACCGCATGATGACAAGCGACATCGAACAGGCCTCGATACTCTGGCAGCCGTTTGAAGAGGAGCGTGAGAGGTCTCTCACTTTCATAGGAAGACTTGTGACGGAGCTTTGGGGCATTCGAAGAATTATGCCACAGCATTCTTTCATTTCCTTGCCTCCCCGGGACTACCTGGCAGTACGCGCTCGAGTCTTCCAGTCTTACGGAATCATCGAAGCATACGAGCATCAGTCACACGAACTGCTGTGGATTGTGAGATCCTTAGACTGCGCCGACAGGAGGGACAAGGTATACGGAATCATATCTGTCATAAACTGGGGCGATGTCGCTGTGCTCGCACCAGACTACACACAAAGCAGCTTTCATACCGCCGTAAACTTTGTTCGCGCACTAGCGGAACGTGATAGCGCCGCACTGGCAGAGCGGTTCTTCGACTTGCGATGCATTTCGTCTCTTACTGTATTGAACCTCGGGCTTGACCACAATTCCCAAGATGTGCCCGATGCAATTAGAGCGCGTCGGGGCATCCCTGAGGCCATTGTTACAGAATCCGACTTGCAGCTTGAAGACCCCCGGCCTTTACAGTTTACCAAGGCTCCTGCATGGTGTCTTTCGGCTGACCGACTCAACCGGAGTCGGTCTGAATACTCCATCTGGACACCAACTGGGCATGGGAACAATAAGATCTACCTTCCTCGATGGTCAAGACCAGGTGATTGGGTCATACAGGTATTAGATTCAATTTTCGCGGGAAAAGGCAGATGCTCCGTCTTGCTTCTGGTCAGAGAGGTCGAAGGTACCTCGCGTGGTCTTCTGATTGGGCGTTGTTTTGGAAGGATTGAAAAAGCGGCACTGGTCTCGACCGAATTCCGAATCTACTGGGACGTAGAAGATTTTCTTATTCTCTCTCTGGCTAAAAACCTGGGGACGGTGGGCCGGGGGTCGGATGCCTGGCTCAAAGACTTTCTGGATATCGGTGTCTGCAAACAGACTACACCATGCTCATCTTTTGCAATAAAAATGGATGGCGTCTGAAGTTTGCTTGGGTGTAATTTACTTCAGATCATTTTCAAATTTGAGTTCCAAATCTTCTGCCACAATTCCCGTGCGTCCCGCTAATATTCTGAACGCAGCTCAGTCAATTCACCCTCCACCAGGTCCACAAGGAAAAGGCAGCAGCTGAGTCATGGTGTGTCGCGAAGACCTGGGAATTTTCACGGTCCCATATTCTGTAGCGGCCATGCAATAAGGAAGACATGCAAGTTGTCGCTCACCGGGGTCGGTGAAACCGATCTGGTGATTGTCCCGGGACAACGGGTTACCAAGGTGTTCTTGTCAACTACCGCGGAGGACCGAGGCTTCGCATTATCACCAGTAACGAAACCTGGACGTTTTCCGGCGATTTCCACGCGGAATTAGGGGTCAATGAACAGGTCGACGTTGATAAGGTGTAACCGGAGTGAGAAGATAGTACTAAGCTAAGGCAGGATGATGAGATTGTGGATGGGAGTGGCTGGCTATACCTGAGGAGGACACTATACCGGCTACCTCACTGTAATAAGATATATGCTTAGACCTAGTGCACGCTATAGGCAGTTGCGAAGAGGGAATGTGTGAGATCTCTTAACTGAAGAAGTCGCTGCTTATTTATATGTGGTTGAGCTTATAATCCATGCGAAGGGAATTTCCCCACACATATCTGTAGTTACGAAGCACACTCTCACACATATAATGCTTCGAATCTTTTGAAAGATACATAGTTTGATGATAAATTTAACAACAGCATCAGAGTACAACGCTTTTATTGTTCATGGATGTATTTTAACCAGAGATACAAAATGTTGAACTTCAAAAAAGCGAACGACGTTAGCATAATAAGTGCCTCAACGAATGCGCCTTAAAATATAAAATCCATCCCCGTGCTAGGCAGCATAAGGCCTGCTCCTGCTGCTAATATATTCAGGAGTCCCATCTAGGCAAGAATAGTTTGTTTCTTGACTATGTTAAATTGGGACTTTCCCTTCGTACGATAAAACCTCACGTTCCAATAGACGGACTTGCTCATGGAACCTTCAGGCATCCTAGTCTCCACCTTCTTCTTGATAGGAACCGTAAAAATAGCCGGAACGGGGCCCGCTTTGAGACCGTCGATGCTCGTTTTAAGGTCATAGGCTAAAGTAATGTGAGAACGAATTTACCGAATGAAGTGATGAGGTAGACCTTGGAACACAACGTACTATAGGGATCATCGGTGAAGCCCTTAATTACCGAGAGTAATCTTCTTGAAAGTTGGCGTCCTGGAATTCATTTTCATCCAAAGCGATCCCCAGTTTTAAATAAAGTCAGCAGAAAGACAACACAGATATTTCCCGGATTTCCAAAGTATAGTGCTGTGAACGAGGGGCGTCTTACAGGAGTGGTGGGTGTGTCGGCAGGGTCAGGTAAACGATCGATCTGGACAGATCCGCGCTTTCACCAAATCCGGTCGCCCTCTCCTCATCATTGAACTCAATTGAGACTGCCTTGGGGGTACGCTTGAATATCTCTCCGGCCAGGTACTGGAAAAACGCGTGACTAAGCTCGTGCCAAAGTGTTACAATATGCAGCATGCGCAATGGCTGATAGGGGACAGCATTGGTTTGAGATATATAATAGGCACGCTTGAGGCCGTCGACAAGCTGAGAAAGCGATCATGAACTAGTCAGCCTGGAGTTTCCAGTATTCCTAGAATAACAGTGGACCAGCCGAATCGAGCTCCCAATCAACACTTACCGTTGGGCCTTTCCGTCCAACAACCCTGGGAACATTGATCCTCGCTTCAAATGCCAGTGTTGGTACCCACTTGCACAGCCGGTCAAGGGGGAGCAACGTCGGGATTAATGAGTGGGACCCACGTACTTAGGTATACTAAGGCAGAGTCTACAAATGTAAGTATTTAAGGTGCTTATCCCCACACCCGTTGGCGTCCCGCATCTCTTCGACCTTCAACCTCGCCCACCGAACTCTCCAGTGTCACGAAGAACCTCGTGCTAACTACACACTCGCTTTCGGGCACAGAGCTGCACAGTCTTCATTCAAGCTTCTGCATCAGCGGTCATGTCTCTTACAAGCCTGGATGCAGAGCATCAAGTCCTCTTTAAACACGCCATGGCCAACCTTCTGTCTACACCAATTGCTGAGTTTACCTTTGCCCAGATTGTTGATGGGATGCCAATCAGCAACATATTTCAAGAGGACCATGGATTGTGGGAAGGATCCCCTGTCCCTGATCACAAGGACTTGTGCTCTGGAACGATGGACAAGACCCGAGCTTTTCGCTCACAATTTGTTATTGATTCTGTCAAATTTGAGCCTAAGGTGAGGCAACACATAGTATCCAATATTGGAAGTAGGCTAATATTTATCTTCAAGCTTCTAGAGGCCTATCAAAACACATCTCCGGGCTCTGTAGCATATAAGCTTCGCCTCCTCGAAATGGTTGCAATTGCCTGTCATAATATCGCTGTTTTTCTCTATCAACTAGACGACGGTACTCATAAACATGCTGAGTGGGAGGACTGGCTTATAAAAAAGCGTGCATTGACTTCGGAAGAAGACGACCAGTATATCGACATCAAATACGCACCGCCCACCCCATTCTATGTTGACCTTTATGTGGACTTTGATAGGTATCCAAACGGCTTGGCAGATGTTGTTGGGTACTGGGCAGAGCACCATATATTCGGAGGTGTTGTTCTCTTTGATCGTGGAAGAGATGAAGAAGAGGTAAGCACTTTTGAGTTAAAGATAACATTTCCCATGCAAAGCAGAGACCATGGTATCTAATTTACTATGCAGTGCAATGGCATCTATTTCCACAACCCAAAAAGTGCTTCTACTCTTGCACCACCTACAGAAAGGCAATTCAGCGATCTTCTGGGCTTCCTATTATCACCAAGCCCAAGTCCACAAACAGATACCGGCCTCTGCCCTCTCCCAATCAGTATCACCCTGGAGAACAAATGGCGTTGGCACCACTACCGTGGAAAAGCTGATCACCATATCTTCAAATTCCGCCACGAAATTCCACGGTACCCGCCATTCCGTGACCACTGTGTGATTAACCCGAAGGACTGGCCAGAGTACGGTGACTGGGCCCTCATCGAGGAAGAGACGTCGAAGCCACTAGACGGTGGGGTTTGTGATCAGGTTTTGGTGGCCGCCGCTATGGAGAGAATGAGGCAAATTTCTACCCCCGCCTCCAGGTGCTACGCATGGGAGGAGGAGGAAATGGCAAGGCGGCAGCCTGACCCCAAGAGGCGGGGGAGACCGCCATACTTCTTCGACCCTTGAAGAGACTGTCCTTTTTTGAGCTTTCAAGGCGCAATGTCGACCAGATGTGTAGCTGCTGGAAGCAGCTCTCGCTACCCTCGTTTACGCGACTGTCACACGGCTATCTATGTTTTCTAGAGGTCTAATTAACCGCCCACTACTGCAAGAACAACTAGCTTAGTATGATATACGAGAGTACCCATTTGAGATTCAATAGGTTGCTGAATTGCCTTGTTAAATAACCCACAAATATGCGAGAGTACCCATTGAGATTCGATAGGTTGCTGAATTCCCTTGTGAAATAACCCACAGATATACGAGAGTACCCATTGAGATTCGATTGGTTGCTGAGTTGCTCTGTGAAATAACCCACAACATGGGTGTCCCAGTTTTTTCAGTTTCCGAGCCTAGGACTTTCTCTCGGACTATGCGCCTATTCTCGGGGGCGTCGGGATCGTAGTCTGTCATGTCCGGAAAATCAAAGCCTTGCACTTCGGATCGTACTCTAAATATGCTTGAGCTTCCAAGGGATTGAGTTCGTGCAGAAAGATCGTCCTGTCTACACGGGAAGAGGGCCTGTTTCTCGGTCTCCCTGCCAAATTTAGAGAGGTAACGGTGCTCTCGCACAAGTGGAGACAACCACTCCCAGAGATCTGCCCCGAGTATAGGACGTAGAAGATGATCCGGGAGGCTTTTGAGGACCGCGCCAAAGTGTCGTACAAGTAGCGGCAGACCCTGAATAAATGGCCGATCGAGCCGCAGGAAGAGGGGAGTCATGTTACCACAGAGGATGAGGCCTTGGACTTTTATTCTCACTTCTGACTACTACTGCTGCTCTGACTGAATGGTTCTTCACCAAAGACTGCCCAGGTGGATAGGTGTGGGGGACTGCGCATGATGGGGTGAAGGCCATCTGCGTAACTGATCTTGAAATGAGAAGCATAGTACTCGCGCAGCCCTTTGTCATACTTAGTTTTAATAAAAGCAGCACTAGTCAATTCTGTGGTTGTAGGAACTGAGGAGCATGTGTCACCTTGACTGTCTCGTGTGCTAATTACCCCCAAGAGCACGCAATTGAAGATGATCCCAATTATGAGATGACACCCAGCTTGTAAATATTTCAAGGCATTTCTTCGATGGGCCTTATATTTCTAGCACAACATCATAGGGCCCCCTACATTCGTCCACGGAAACCCCCTGACGCCTTTTATTATTCTTTCCACCATTCCCTGCAATGGATGCCCAGCTGATTCAATATGCCGGCCTGCCATTCCGCCAGCCGCACCTATCAGCCTCGAGGGAAGCTTGTCAGCAAGAGGAACGCCATGACTAGCCAGATGTTTGCCGTCGAAATGGTGGTCGGCGATGCCTTGTCTGTCTAAGAACGGTCCTCTGTGTAGGCACAACCGCGTATTGCTAGCCTTGATCATCATGGAGGGGAGATCCTGAGATAATGTTATGTGTTTGAGATAGAACAGGTGTGTGAGATACGATCATGGATGCACCCTGGCGTGGTGTTCTTCCTCTCGCGGAATAGTCCTTCTGCTACTCACTGCGCCAACGCTTGTGGACGTGTAAGATGACAATACAGAGTTTGACTATTTAGATAGTTTTGAAACAAGACTTTTCAATTCCACTAGTCATTAGCCCAATTCCTTTCTCCCAAGTTCCAGCCTGATGGGAACTGGTGGCGGGCATTTTTGAATCCGAAGTCATAGATGATGCCGTGGCTGCTGGCTCTCAATAAATTCCTTTGTTTTGTCTGATCAGCGGTGCTGTGGTTAAGTCATCGTCAAAACTCATGATCTCGAGGCTGAAGGGTTCGACTGTAAGTAGTCGAATTGAGTGGCATCATTGAACAATGCCGTCAGCAGCCATTATGTCATGGGCTGACGGCGCCAGTCTGTAGACTATAATTTCTCTGCGCCAATTGCCGAAGCTAATTCTATGCACATGCACGTATCCACCAACGTCGTCCCTCGATCTCGTACAATACCTCCTTCTTGTAGCACTTTAGCTAAATGCTCAAGTCCCCGATCGATTCATTGTGCCGGCTATAGTTTTGGACCAACTGCCGGGATGTGCGGTCCCGCAGTCGTGGTTCCGCCTATTATCCGGCCCAGACGTCTATCCCCGCTTGAATCAGTTAGATTAGTCTATAGGATCTATAGGATGGCAGTTTTAACGTGGTCGGGCCCACTCCGTTCTTTGTTACATTTTTAGCCAAGACCAAAGGAGAACACTCCCAAGGGGGAGACGTTTAGAAACCTCCTTCGCAATTAGGCTTAGTGGCACGTTTGTTTCCCAGTCACATCCATACACTGACAGTGCCATCCATTCCAATCATGACCATAGGGGCGCATAGGGGCGCACCTCAATATTCTCAACCAAGGGATGAACATGTCGCCAGAAGCGCCAACAGTTCTTGGCGTCGTAACCCGGCCATCGCGATGAAGATCAACTGCTTTGTCACGGACACTGCCTTCCGAGAAGACTGGTCAATGTGACATTACGCCCGCCGTTGATCTCAAGATATATAGCACCCCATCGGCCGGTACCAGCTTCCTCGAGGCTTGGCCCTCGTTTACATCGCCAGACCAAGCTTTTCTCCATCTATTGGAATATCTGCAGCCAAGACGGCATCTCATCAATGGCTTTCTCGACACTCATCCAGCTCGCGGTTGCGCTGTGCGCCGTGGCCGGCGTCGACGGCGGCTTGATCACCAAGCGGCAGTGCCCCGGCGCGTTAACGCCGACATACCCGGCGCCCAAGCTCGCGCAGGGCTGGACGGCCCAGCTCATCGCCAACGGCGTCAAGAGCGCGCGGGGCCTTGTGTTCGACAGCAGTGGCGCCCTGCTCGTGGCGCAGGCCAACACGGGCATCACGCGGATCACATTCACCGAGAGCGGCAGCTGCCTCACGGCGACCAAGACCACTCTCACCTCCAAGACTGATGTATGCACAACACAAGTCAAAGCCCAAGTGACATGAACAACAATGCCATACATACCCACCACCCAAGAATACAAGTGACAGGATGCTCACCATGACACCAACAGCTCACCCACGGCATCGCCCTAAACGCAAACAACACGATCCTCTACGCCTCGTCGGCAGAGGCCGTCTTCGCCTGGGCATACAACCCGACGACAGGGACCGTGTCGGGGTCGCCCACGACCATCATCAGCGGCATGAACAACGCCGACCACGTCAGCCGCACGCTGACCATGTCCAAGAAGCAGCCCAACATCCTGATCGTGTCGCGCGGCAGCAATGACAACCTGGACCTGGGGACGCGGGACATCACGTCGGGCCGCTCGATGATCAAGGCGTTCGACCTGGCCGCCCTGGGCGCGGGCAGGGCCTACAACTACAACACCGAGGGGCGGGTGCTGGGCTGGGGCCTGCGCAACGACGTCGGCGTCGCGGAGCATCCTGTTACGGGCGGGATATGGAGCGTCGAGAACTCGGTGGACCAGCTCACGCGCAACGGGCAGGACATCCACACTGACAACCCGGGCGAGGAGCTCAACTACCTCGGGGCGCTGAGTGACCCTGTGCCGGCGAAGCCGCCCAACTTTGGGTATCCTGATGTGAGTATTCTTGTTTGCAGACGACGAAAGGGGGCAACGAGCATCTGCTGATTATTGTCAAACAGTGCGTTGCTCTGTACCAGTCGACGGGCGTGCCCAATGCGCAGAACCTAAAGACCGGAGTGCAGTTCAGCTCCACGCAGTCCACGACGGCCAACGACACCTCGTGCGCGGCCAACTTCGTGGCGCCCAGGATTACCTTCCAGGTGAGTCGGGTAGCATGCTTGAAGAGCCTCGTGACCACATGTGCAGACAGCTAACATATGCCTCCTATCTGTCTAGGCTCACATGGCGCCCCTCGACATCGCCTTCACCGCAGACGGGAACACGGCGCTGATCCCCTTCCACGGGAGCTGTAAGTCCTTCAAGGTCCCCCTGTCCATCAAGTGTTCATAGCCTGCTAACCAGGAAACACCAGGGAACCGCCAGCCAGCAATCGGGTACAAGTTCGGCATCGTCAACTTCGCCAACGGGCAGCCGGTGGAGCCGTCCACCAGCACGACGGCGCTGATCGACATCATGACGAACCAGAACGTGGCCAGCTGCCCGAACTCATGCTTCCGGCCCGTCAGCGTCGCGCTTGACGCTAAAGGAAGAGTGTTTATGAGCTCTGATACCACCGGGGAGATCTACGTCTTGACGAGGCCGGCTACAGGCTACTAGAGTGGGTGTGCCAAAACTTTGCGGCATACTGTTGATGGATCACAATGAATTCTTGATTGGAGGCTCAGCCTTGAGAAGTGGCCTAGATCAGCCTTAGGCAGCTTTAAAGTGTGCCTGGCATTCAGAAGTTGCCCGTACGATGATCAATCGACCCCTTTTTACCATGCAGAAGCGTCATATTAATGTTTTGCTCGTGCATGCATTGATCTTTCCTGCGAGCTTCGGGGCAGTGCACATATGTGTTTAACTATAAATCTACTCAAGCACGCAGCTCCAAGTTCTACGCTCGAGTATGCTTGCGCTAGAGTAAAATTGTAAATCTACTTGGGGAAACGGAAGAGAAGAGACTAAGTTACGCACTGATTCCGCGCACGGAGGGAGCTGCTAACACATAAGAGCTAGATCCGCGCGGCGAGATTGTTAGCAATTATATCAGGCACTTACACCGTTGAAATGGGGATCTATTCACAAATGCCTTGCTCAGCCTCAGAAGCACTCGGAACTGTCAATGGCCTGCCTGCATGAACCGCCGGGGCCGGGGTCCATCTGCCGCGGGGGTTAGGGTCGCCACAGCTCATTGAAGCATGGATCATCAGGGGTAAACCAATTTCATGTGAGCCTCAGTGATCAGGACAGAGAGGCAGACACACATTCAAAAGCAACTCACACGCATCCCCGCAAGACATCATCACCACCTGCAGCAAAAGCCGCAGGACCCGCCGCATACCACCATAAAATCTTATTGAGACCAGCCAGTCAAGATGGCCGACGCCCGCCACCGCAGCATGTCCAACGCGCCCAAGTTCGCAGACCGGACCTACGAGCAGCGCGAGGCCGACGCTAAGGCCAACGGCCCCATGATCCAGCGCGCGCGGGTGGTCAACAGCATCCTGACGGCCAAGTACCTCAAGGCCAAGAGCATCTTTGACAACTACCACGAGTACGACGTGGACGCCGCGTTCGTGCCCACGACAACCGGAGAGCCCTGCTGGCGCGAGGACGCCGACCCGTGGCTGCGCGTGCGCGAGACGCTGCCCGAGTTCCTCGAGGACTACGTGCGGATCATCGTCGAGAGCGGCGGCGAGATCACGGGCGAGGGCCTGCAGAACCTCGCCGTGGCGCTGATCCGGGTCGCGAGGGCGGAGTGGGAGGGCGCCGGGAGGGATAAGACGGTGCTGGATAAGGCGTGGGAGGGGGAGATCCTGAAGCTGGTCGAGAGGCTGAGGGTTGAGCATAAGTTGCCTGAGGCGCCTGATGCGGACAGTGAGGAGGGCGAGGATGGGGAGGAGGAGGTTGAGGGTGTCGAGGGCAAGGCGTGAGGTGTGCGGCCCTGGGATGCCAGCGATGTGCTGTGATGCTGCACGAGCTGCTGACTTGCAGGCCAATGTTTGCTGAGTCTTACCTGCCACGGCGTCGACTGCATGAGGCGGTGAGCTGTGGGGGGTGAGGCGCCGGGAGAGATGACACGGCGTGCGAAGACCCGAGACGGATGGATGGCCCGGACCGAAACTCTGATTTTGAGCGGCTTGTGTTGTACCAATGGTTCGAGAATGCAGCGAAGGGATAATATGGGGACTCCAGATACTCGATTCCTACCGAATTGCTACTGAATCCAGCACGCTATTCGAGCATCTCGAGCATCGACCCATGCCTGCTCTGCCTTCACGAGAGGAACTGTGCAGGCTGGAACATGGCGCAGAGACAGACAGGTCACAAAATGTCACGGCTAGCGACCCGTCGAGTTTATTCCCCGTGCCCGGGACGAATCCTGTGTCAAGCCGGGCCAGGGAGGAGAACGGCCAATCTCGACCCGTGTTATCCGTGCCCATTCGGCTGGCAAGACTCGAGACTGAATGGCTGGTGGCGATTTGGGGGCCGAAGGATCCCAAGCCCCAGGGCAGGGCAGGGCAGGGCAGGGCAGGGCAGGGCAGGGCGCCGCACTGGCCTAACGCAGTGGCACAACGCAGGCTGAGCTTCTAAAATTGGGCCCCCTGCTGCATGCCAAGCCTGGCTGGGTCAACCGGGAAGCCGGGATGGGCAGTGTGGTAGTGTACAGTAGGGCTAGCTAGAGTGATGGAGCTCTGGCCTGCAGATAATCAATCCCCTGCCCTGCAAGCTGCCTGTCAGGCCAAACTCCACCTGCTCCCTCCCGCCTATTCGCTCGCCTGTCACCAACGACATCTCCCCACGCTTCGGGTTCCATCATTCTCACACCCTCTGCTTGTCATTTTCCAGCCACTTGTTTCCTCTTTCTCTACCAACTGCGTAGTATTCTTGTGCTCTTCATTACTTTCTCTCACACACACACCATGTCTTGTGCCTGCGAATAGTATGTCGTCCCATTGTTTGATCTTCGGCGGCGCAACATGGTGCCATCGCGGGCCGACCCATCGGAGCAATTGAGCATCCCGTCGCGATCGTCACCAGACCCTCGACCCTCGTTCCCCATCTCCACGTTTGTCTTGGTCGCCACGATACTGCTCGCATGTCAGATCCGCATCTGTGCCGCAGACACCTCCAACGACGACCGGGGCTCAGTAACATGGACATTTCCAAGAGGCGGCGAGGTCTTCCACCAGCGCGACACCGTCAACGTCACCTACCAGTCCTCCTACGCGGAGCCATGGCTGTATATCTGGTGCTATGAGAACGAGACAGCCAACACTGTGCGGCCCAGTAAGCCCTCTCCCAAATGCTGACCACACAGGTCTGGAGTTCTGCCAGTTAACTGACGCCACCCGGGCAGTCCGCAAGCAAGAAGTCGAGCCCTACAATGCCTCGGTACTCGTATCCATGGACTTTGATACGTCGACCCCTTGCTGGTTCAACCTGCGCGATAACACCAAGCCAACCGTAGGACGGAACACCGAGAAGTGGTCCCTCAAGCAGAACGAGCGGAAATCAGGGGCCATCACCACCGGCGCGGCACTGCCCTCCACCACGGCGAGCTCCAGCACGGCGACGTCCACATCGGCGACCACCACTACGGCGACCACCACTACGGCAGCCTCGGGAGAGAGCGACACGACGACGGCCGCAGCGAAAGCAAGCAGCAGCAACGGCAACAACGGCAACGACATAAGCCCCGGCGCAAAGGCAGGGCTAGGAATCGGCGTCGGCATCGCGACCTCGCTGCTGTGCGCAGGCGCCTTCTGGCTGTACTACCGGCACGTCAAGAGGAAGGAGCACCACCAGGAGGTCTACAGGCGGATCGTGGGCAACGGCCAAGGGGGAGGAGGCGCAGGCCCAGGACCCAGCCGCCACGACACCTATGCGACCCCCAACAACAGCGAGCACCTCGAACCGTGGCGGTACGGCGGCACGCCCCAGCCGGCCCCATCCGCCTGGTCGGGGGTGTCAGACCCCAGCACGACAGACTGGTACGCAGGAGGCCACCACCAGACGGCCAACGCGCCGTACCAGTACTACGATCCCGTGGGGAGCAGCCACCAGCTAGGGGCCATGGCCGGGGCTGCCGGGGCGGGGGCGACATACCAGTACTCGCAACACCACCAGTACCAGCACTCGCAGCCGAGCGTGACGACCACAGCAAGCATGACGGCCGAGCCGCCCCCGTCCACCATCCCCATCCCCATCGCCCGCGTCAACCCCCCGCCCATCCAGGCCGACCACGTCCCCGAGGGGGCCGCCATCCGCGACGTCCGGGACCTGAGCAGCAGCCTCTTCCCGTCCGAGTACAACAACGAGCCCGTGTCGCCCGTGTCCGCCACAGCGGCAGACAGGGCATCGATCCCGCCCACGCGCGTCGCGTCGGTGAACTACGGGCCCAACGGGCCCCGCGACGCGAGCACGGGGGCTGACTTTACCCTGCTGCCTGGTTACACGGCGCCAGCGGGTGGGGCAGGCCAGCGCGACGGGGGGGAGGAGGAGGATGATATATACGGCCCGCCCACGCCGCGGTCGCCGCCCCCGCCGCACTCGGCGCACGCGCACATCGTGGCTGGGGGGTTGACGGCGCAGCAGCAGCAGCACCAGCAGCAGCAGCACCAGAACATTTCACAGCAGTCCGCGTGGCAGACCGGAGCGCATACGGCCAGCGTGGTGGGCGGCGGCGGCGGCGGCGTGGTCGAGCTGCCGACGGCACAGACGCACCGCGGGTTTGGCCCGCAGGCGGAGCTGCCCGCCGACGAGGTCGGCGTCCAGCAGCAGCAGCCGCTGAGGCAGCAGCGGTCGGGCCTGCGCGGCCTCGAGCAGAAGGTCCTGCTGCAGGATGTTGCGGCGCTGAGGAGGGGGCAGGGGGATGGGGGGTGAAGCTGTGGCGGTGGCGGGGCGAGTTTGATCATGATTGATTGATTGCGCATCATTGCGCGCTGCCCGAGCCGTGAGGCCGGGGCTGGGCCAGTTGCCAATGTCGGGCAGAGGACCCAGGTGGCCGTACGGGCAGGCGAGCTGCGCCGTGCGCGGGGGCCATCGACAGGCAGGGAGGGGCTACAGGCCGACGCCAAATCGCGCCCGGGCTTGAGGGGCCGAGGGAGCCATGCTCGCAGTTCTCGGGCACGCGCGGGTTCCGAGTCCTGCTGCAGGGGGAGTGGGGGGCGCCGCTCTCTTTCAGAGGCGAGATGTGCTGCCCCTGAGGAGGGTGCCCCACGGCAGGAGGAGGCCAGCGGCCGAAAACGAGGCGCAGGTCCTCGGCCGACAGTGACGCCGAGTCTTCCACTGGTGGCGGCCAAGATGTGAGGAGGCTGCGAGAACCCGGAGGCTGTTGTTGTATGGACCATAGATCATCTCCCTGGGAGATGGTCGGTCTCGCTTGAAATATGAGGCCCGACCTGGGCGAGGGGGCCTCAGATACCCACGAAACGAGACCCACGAGGAATGGAATAGACAAGGTAGATAAATCATAATAGGACATATTCAGCTATCAGTCGGTTCATGGAAAACCGTGCTACAGTGCCGGGTGCCTTCCGCGTCGTCCCGAGCTCCTCTCTGAGGGACGACATCTGGGAGCACGATCACTGGCTGCGGCGGAACAGCCTCCTCCCTCGATACAATTCAACCCCATCCCCAGCCGACAGCCTCCCAAAGTCCAGGACGGCGCCCATCGTGCCCGCCCGCCAAAATATCATCAATCGCGCCGGAACTCCCAAAAGCTTGGCAAACGCCCAATACCCGTCACACCTCAACTTCCCCTCCCCACCACATCGTCGGTTCTCGACTGTCCGACGGACGTCATGGTCATTGATTCTGTAAACAGATATCTAGTCCTGCAATTTTCGGCTTTCTTGATAAGAGACGCGTTGCCATTACACCACCCGGGCCCCCACCACATCAACCGCCTCCGCAGTGACCAAGCCCCGCTCCGCCGGCACGGTCCGTTGCTTGTCGCCACCGCCGATCTCGTGCCCCTTGTACTCCGTCTCGCCAACGGGGGTGTTCATCATCCACCGCAGCAGGAGGTACGCGTCAGGCGTGGGCTTCTCGCCCCGCAGGTCCAGGATCCGCGACTGCCGCACCACGAGCTTGTTGGTCTTGGCGTCGAAGTAAGCCTGGGTTATGCGGGCGTTGGTCTCGGACATTAGGGTGTAGATTATTATCTGGGGGGAGAAGGGGTTAGTAGATGTTGTGATGGCGGTAGGGGAGGTGGGAGGAAGGAAAGTTTGGGTGGACGGACAGAGGGATGTCGCGACAGCCTAGAGGTGTGGTAAGGGAGACCGGGGGAGAGAAAGTGTTTGTGTGTGCTTGGGTGGGCGGAAGAGGACATGCTTACCGGCCTGGTGTGATGGTCGGTGAAGTCGCCACAGGTGAGCTGGCGCTTGGAAAACTCAACCGCGGCGTGCAGCTCGCTGACGAGCATCTCCTCCGCCTTGCGGGGCACCTTGGAGTCGCCCATGATGACGGCCAGATGGGGCTTGGCCGGGTCTCGGGGCTGGAACAGGGAGAGGCAGCGGTAGTCCCAGTCCAGATCCTCGCGCACCGGCATGCGGAAGGTGCTGTCGCCGGTCCTGAGATTCAAGGCGATTCGCCAGCCATCGCTGGATGGGATTGGTCAGATTTAGAGAGCAGATATTGCCGTCGATGGATGGATGGGGTGGCAGTACTTACGTTCGAGACTCGTGCTGCTGTTGCTCCTCCTCGTCCTCCCACCACATCTTGTTGTCCAGATTCAGCTGCAGCATCTCGTCGAGGCAACCTGCGAACCACCACATGCGGAAGGCAGGAAGCTGGTCCGGCGTGGGCTCCATCCACTCGCTGTCGTCGGGGTCCCTGCGATCGAAGTTCTCGCCCCATGTTCCCTCGTTGTTCAGTCCGGTCTCGATGAGGCCGGTGACGTATTCAGGATCGTCGGCACCCAGGGCGTGGGTCAGGTGCTCATCTTGGTAGTTGGGCTTGAAGAAGCGCCGCTCTGCGTCGCTCGGCGACGTCTCGTCGATTTCTAGCGGTGCCTCTAGCAAGACATTCAGGGACGAAAGCTCGCCACTGTTGACTTGAATGGACCGAGCTGCCTGACGTCCGAGAGCCCTACCAGTTTGGCGCAATGTATCGTGCTGTATCATCGCTGACTGTTCAAATTCGCTGAGATCCTCCATAATGCAGGATGGTGTCTGCGGTGTGATGTCGAAGAATGAATGACGGGGCCAGAGTGATGTCTATGGAATCGGCTTTGCTGCTGTCAGGCAAAAATGGGCACCAAACGGTTGCCGTAATGCAGACTGATACCATTCGTTTGGGAGATCGAGAAAGTACGCAGAACAAGCGCTACCATGTGCCAGGCTATCCAATAGTACCTAGGTAGTCGATCCACTTGGACGCTATTCAGTATGAGTTCACCCAGTAGGATGTTATCCGCCTCAAAGTCAGGCACTCAAGGTTCAACCGACCTGTGCTGGTTTGTTGCATGCGTGACTGTGTGGACGCATCCAGATAAAGCCAGCCTGAGTTGCCTCAGTACCCTGGTTGGTCAGTATTGAGAACGAAACTTTCTGCAGATGAAATCACTTTGCAACTCGTAGCCATGGTGACGGACCCCGACATGTAGACAAGTGAATGTTACTGCCCCACTCACCTCGTCCCTCTCGACTATATCTTTGAGTTAAAATCATTCTGATCATTTCAGCTGCGCACATACCACACCGCACCACCTGCAACCAACCTGGGCTGCCAAGGTATCTAATTCTCACCAACATAGCAAGCAGGCTGCATCGGCCTGAGTTGCTCGCGAGTAAGCACACATCAACATCGTCCTCATCAATGTTTTCGGGAACAGTTCGTGGAAACACTGATGCTTTCAGAAGCCCCTCAGCAACCTCTTCTGTCTTGGCTAATTTTCAACCAGGGCATGACTTCCAAGTCCAAGGACGCCACCACGGACAACATGGACGACAACTTTGCTCCTCCCAACCCAAGTCCGCGACTGAACATTGTTTCCCATCGCGAACCCATTCCGGTCGAAGACCCTCCAGTGCAGGATATTACTGATCTCCTGCGAAAGTTCAGAATCAAGGAGCACGCCTTTTCAGCGGGCCCTGATCTCACGAAGGAAGATTATCTACGGCTCCGTGTGCTCTGGTGCTTTTGGCCTGACCAATTCAGTTTCGAGAAATACAGGCCCGACAACCCTGCTCTCTCGGGCGACGAAGCTCGGAGCGAGCCCAGCACTGAATTCATCAGCCCCGACAACGCCCGAATCGCTGATGCAATTTACAATGCTGTCAAGCCACAGATGCAAGCCTACCTAGAAGACCTTCGGCAGGCCGGAGATGGAGATCTGACCCGGTCTCCAGGCGACTGTGGCGTTTTCGACGACGTCCGATGCTTTCAATACCTGGTATCGAGCAATGTCCCGGAAGACTACGACGATCACAGCAAGAAACTACATTTCAGAGGCAAGGTCTGCAAGACCGAGGCTGGACTGCCCCAGGTTCCGCACGTGTCGTCCGCCCTTGACGCTGCCCGCGACGAACCGAGACCCACGACTCCAGAGGATGCCGGCGTCAACATCGCGCTCTCCATTATGCTCTACGCTATCCACCGCCTGATCCGGGGTGTGCTGGGAAAAGACAGCCCTGCTGCTCTAGCAGCAGAGCTCTCCAAGGCCCCCGGGCTGAAATATCTCGACTGGCTGCCTCTCAAGTTTCTGCTTCACCTCACCGACCGATCCTCTGGGTCTGCTCCCCCGAAACAGCTCATTGCAGCTCGGGTCGACGGCTACCTCTGCCGGAGGGTCTTCGAATCGGAACATAATGACGACGAGTTCCTGAGGCCCCTCATCAACACGCTCCCCCTCGCTCTCTTTGAGGGCAAGCCTTTCACGCGGCTGTCCGCTGCCTCTGCGACTCGCTGGCAGGAGAGCGCTGAGATTGCCGCTTGGGTTTCGACACTTGATGACCGCTATGAGAAGGTGGGATTGCTAAACCCATCTGCTAGCGGAAGGAAACGGTCAGTGCTTTCTATTTTGTCACAGTCCACTTTACTTCAACATCTGCCATGCGTCCCCGTAAATTAGCCGCTGACATAATCTTTGTGGACCAGCCGCCTCTTGGTCTCCCAGGGAAGACATGAGCTGTGGATCATCATTGCCGAGTACGGCGACCAGTGGAAGCAGTTTATTCGGGGCATGGACAAGAAGGAACCTGTCGACTCTGGCCAGTCTCAGGACGGCAAGGACGACGCCGGACCGGAGGACTCTGTGTCTCCCAAAGAGACGGAACCGCAGTCTGAGATTCCAGGTCCGGGCCACTTCTGCACTATGCAGGAATGGGGCCCATACGACATGGATGATGCGGATCACATGGACTGCTTCACCCGGCGGATGATCGAGTTCGAGGTGGAGCTGGCACAGAACTGGCCCGTGGAGGAGTTCGAGCACCCATGGCCTCAGTCTCGCCCTGTGAGACGGGTAGACTCCTCCGAAAGCTGCTCTTTTTACCTCTCCGACAGCGCCTCCGACAGCTGATACTCCCGCGCCTAATGTGGAGATTATGGGTTTTGGTAGATGGGCCAAATTAGGCCGAGGCATGGATGACATGCTTAGAAATTATATGCACAGTATCATATTAAAACAGAGTTCTTGTGTGCGTCCGGTACATGTTGTGCTCTTCACCTCTCCGTCTATATCACCTAAGAGACCGAGAAACATAGTGCAGTTTGCAGGTGGGTGGGTGGCCATCAGATCCAGCCAGTGGTCCGCTCAGCCAATGTCCCTGCTATCCCAAGATCCTTCTTAGTACATCTGTGTCACTCGAAGGTGTTCGCAACAGCTCTCTGTAAGCTGAAATTTTGGGTTTAAAAAGCAGATACCGAGCCGATCATGTCGTACGAGACGCGCAGTGGCTGAGACTGGCTTACAGCACTGATAAAGCTCAACCTCTTCTGCCAGGCGGTCGCTCGCACCGGATTGGTCTGGACGCAAAAGGAGGGCGAGCCAGCTGAGCGGGCAGAGGGGCTTAGTACCCGATCGGCAAGGGCAGTGGATTGTAAGTGGCATGTTTTTCCAGCTTGCTTACGAAAGTGGCAGAATGGAGACCCTCCTAGAAGCGATAGACTTTGCCCGTCGGAAAGTAAGGACCTTCTTGCTAGGCCTTGTTCAACTCTGGTACGCATATGTAACCTGAGCGGGCTGGCAAGATGAACTCATTGCTAATAGGGGCCGAGTACGGAAAACACGACGGTACCAAGCTGGATGCTTGTTGCAAGCGTTTACTAAAACTTTCAAGCGCTATCACAATGGCCACTTGAAACCATACGGCTTGTATTAAATTAATGAAGTTGTATGGCAGTTTTCTGAAGACACCGTGCTTCGATTTGGCGGAAATGTGAGAAAGAAAAATGCCGGGAGGTGGATGTCTAGGTAAGCATTCGGGTCTCACAGCAGAGGCGATTGATCGACTACAGGGCTTCACAGTCAAATGACACCTTTCCGTCAATTAATCAGTCCCGATTGGACTATCTATTCGCTTGTAAGCCGCATGTCTGCAAGCCACATGCCCGTCAGCCGCATGAGGCTTCCGTCCTATCGCAACGGATGAAGGATTCCGCTGTTGGTCCAGAACCGCCGATGCTGCTACCGCGGCGACCGCATTCATGTGCATAGTGTCGCGGAAGCTCTTAGCGGAGCCCTTGTGTTCCGATGGAATTTTAGTGAAATTGTACTACTTTTACCTCTTCTGATACTGCAAACCTCTCCACTGCTGTCAATCGTCACTCAGGCTTTGCCCAGATTGGCCCCTATTCGATCATCTTCCACGCATTCTCCTTGAACTGGGAAATTCGGTGCCAACCATCTGAGAAAGCTCTCGAACACTTATGATGGTGCCAACGACGCAAACTATGCCCAAATCGAGCAGAGCGTGAGGGATTTCACGATCACATTGGGCTAGAAAAAGATGCAGTATTCAGAAAGACGCGTTCTGCATCGCTAGATCTTTTGCAGATCTTCAAATATGTCCAAGTCTTCCTCAGCCTGGTACAGCCTGTGAGAATGGCCAACTTTGTGTACCGGCGTCTCGATACTTCGACTAGAGAAATTCGACTGTTGGACATCCTTCCAGGTCACGGCATTATTCGATGTCGAGTCCGCCATACCTCCCTTGAAGAACAGGAGCCTTACGAAGCTCTGTCGTATTGCTGGGGAAACCCCAGGAAAAAAGTCGAAATTCGCGTCAATTGCTTGCCCTTCTTCGTTACACAAAACCTGCACACAGCTCTTCGATATTTACGAGCTCGGGGTGCTGAGCGCCCCCAAGCGCTTTGGATAGACGCCGTCTGTATCAACCAGCATGACGAGAATGAGAAGGCCGCCCAGATTCCTCTTATGCGAGACATATATATGTCTTGTGAATGCGTCATAATCTGGCTTGGCGAGCATGACTCTCGAACGAGGTCCGTTTTCGAGGCGGTTGAGTTTATGGCCTCCAGATCAGATTCTGGGGAAAGATTCAATTACTATGATTGGAAACAGGTCAGGCGCGGCGATCAGCGGCGTCGCGGTCTACTATGGGGCATTCCAAATGCGGTGGAAACCTTACAATCATCGGCGGCTTTTAATTCTCTGTTCGGGCGATCATGGTTCACCAGGACATGGGTTGTCCAAGAGCTTGCGTTGAGCCCACGGGCGACCGTCATTTGCGGCAACTATCAGATGGATTGGGACCTCTTCAAGCAAGCGCACTCGATATCCAAGACGAATTTCCAAACGAATAATCACCTCGGAACCATGCTGCGTTTCCGAGACTGGCCTGACGGTATTCCCTCTGACCTACTTTCTCACATGCTCATGGCATGGCATAAGGAGTGCCAAATACCGAAGGACAAGATATTCGGTCTGATAGGCCTTCAGTCCAACGAAGGAGATCGAATTCCGGTCATAGTTGATTAGTATGAAACTTCCGCCCCCATCTCACATCACATTCTTTCCATCTGCCGCATGTTTGGTCACAACCTCACGGCATGCTGCTCATGCAAGCTGCGCAAGAAGAAACACATCTAATCTCCGATACAAAGTAAACAAGATGACCAGCACACCTTCAATCGTTTCACGAGGGCCTGCATTGAGACAACAGGAAAGCTGCGGGTTCTCGCTATTTGCAGAGGCTGCAAGCCTTCGCACAGAGGCAGGCCAGACGGACCGTCATGGGCCATTGATCACAAATACGACAGCAGCAGAGATCCCCTTCCTGATTATTTCATCAGTTTCCCCCTCTTTCGCTGGAGACGGTCTTTGCCAGAGTTCACAGCGGGCGGCCACACGTCCTCGACTCCCTTCTTCCAGGGGGAATTGTTGAACGTGCCAGGTTTACAATTGGACCCTATAGTCGCAATCAGCATCGACAATACAACTGCGCCGGCGAATGCCAAAGCCTCGTGGTTTACCAATGTAATCGCTTCGTGGATAAATGCTGTGGTTTTCAGCAAGTTCTACCTCGAAGCTAAAAAGATGGCCATGCACGCCAATCCAGATGGCAACTATGGCCCTACGGGACAAACAGTATTGGAGGCATTCTGGCACACTTTGAGTGACACAAATATTTCGGGCCAAACAGACGAGGGGATTAGGGTGAGGAAAATCTTCGAAATCGGCGACAAGGCTCTCAGCCGCCTGGCGAGTGTCGCCAGTCCAACGTGGACCACAGACTTCACGGTATCTTTGATCCTAGCCGTGGCATATATCGGGTTTCTCATCATGGACGGAATACTGGGCAAGAAAGCATACATAGAGTTCTTTGCGCAATCGGGAATAACGAAACAAAGACGATTCTTCGTCACGGAGACAGGATACACGGGAATTGGACCGCGAGAAACAAAATGTGCTGATGTGGTCCTTTTGCTTCAGGGTTACCCCGTGCCTGTCGTAGCCCGATCAGGGCAGTATTGGAAAGTGGTGGGCGATAGTTATGTTCATGGTATTATGGAGGGTGAAGCGTTCAGCGAGGGGAAATGTAGTATTTTAACCTTTTCGTAACCATTTGTAGCTTCCACCGGTGATAAAACACGCTACAGTTCCGCTTGATGCATCAAGATCATGCTTGCAGATTAGTACGTTGTGTCGTGCTAAGTGCCTCGCGGAGTTTGGAATTTTGCGGTCTTCTCGATCTCCTCCGTCTCGGAAGTGCAGCCCTTAAACCGGGTCCAGAATTACCTGTCCTCGATTATGAGACCTATGGACGCATTTTCGCCAGTATCAGGGAATATAAGATAATCTCGAAGGAACTAGAGTTTAATGTGGACACCCTCACTACGGTTTTATTATAGGAAGTCTTAGCCTACAATGATCAATGTTTACTGCCCCCGATTTTTGTGACATGATAGGAATCAGTACTCTCCACCTTTTTCTCTATGTCACCTGTTGAGTAATATCGTCTTCCTCCTCTGAAGCGCGAATGTTCAGGTCGCTCAAGGACGCAGCCCCCGGCAGCGACCTCCAAGGACGGTCCTGAATCATCCGCGACGCATCCACTCGTTCATGCATCGACTTTGAGGTCTTGTCTCCAAGCGACAGGGACATGCCATTGGTCGTGAACAAAGACTTCACCACGGTCCTTGAGCTCTGGTCGCGGATAATATCGATGAGCTGCTTCAGCACTTTGCGGGTGGTCCTGCCATCTACGGCGTCGAGGCCGTGGATGACGAGCACCATGCTGGGAGGGGCGAAGTCCAGAAGGAGTCGCAAGACGTCCAGGGCGTGAGCAGCGCTGGCCCACGAGCCGTCCAGGCGCCTGAAGTACGCATCATCTAGAGTCTCCCCGGTCTGGATGACGGAGGGCATTTGGAGGATGCACTGGCTAATCAACGTGTACAATAGGCAAATCACACCAGCCTCCTTGAAGTCAAGCTTGTGTGGGTTGGGATACTTCCTCTGGTTAAAGAAGGAGACCGTCGGGATGCTTGCGCCGTCTAGGACAGTCAGCACACGGATGGCTGTTGGTGAAAGGTCGCAAGGAAACACTGGGCCCTCGACCCATAGGAAGGTGGACGTGTTGCCCTTGAGCCAGTCTTGGATCTCGCTAGCCACCTCGCTCGGCACTGATGTACCAGAGTCTCGCCGGGCAAACTTGACTGCCTCCTCGACGCCGTTGTTGACATATGGCTCAATTGAGGCCGCAAATTTCTCGATTTCGGCGCGAGCGTAATGGTTCAGCGCGGGTTCTAATGACGGTCAGCTCGGTTCCCCTGACCGGTTCAAATACACTCACCAGTCATCTCATCCTCATCTTCTCTGTCACTGAGGTCTGTCAATGTTTCGTTGCTGGGACCTGCTGCATCGCTTGGATCCAGCCATTGAGGACGATTTGGAGGAAGTGCTTTCTGTAATTGCGCCCCGGAGTTCCCGGCGCGTGGACTTCGTCGGACTAGCATGAGGATGTCTTTCAAAAGGGGTTGTCAGCTTTTGAGAGACAATTGTGCGTTTCTTAGGAACCTTGAAATTGCATGGGGGTGTCCTGTATCTATTCAGGAAATTATGGGAGTGACAAATCTGTGCCGCGGCCAGGTGTTGGTGGCGTATGATACTATTTTTGGGGACACGACGGCTGGGTCGTTGGCCTTGCGGCCACATACCCATTTGAATGTTGGTTTGAGATGAAACACGCGCCAGAATTGAAGAAGGGAGTTATGCAGTGCTACTTACCATGATCATGCTGCTGCTCAGTCGCCGTGAGGCAGTATGTTACGTCGTAACCGAGCTGCGAGAATGCTTTTGAGGCTTCATCGAAGGCAGGGGTCCGATTCGAGTCATGCTGCGAACGAAATCTATCCGCAGCGGTCTTCGACTTATCGACTGGGCCGAGTGTGTTTCCTATTTCCAACAGATCCCTCACACCCTCTAGAGTCTCTGTGCCGACTTCCAGAGTCTTTCTGTTGATTTCGGCGTCCACAATCCCCGCCAGTCGCGTGACCTCCTCAACATAGGGCTTGATATGGACATCGTAGAAACTTAGTTGCACCGACGAACTCACTCGATTCCATCTGCTCATTTGCCAATTCATGATGTAACAAAAGAATTTGAAAACCTCGACATAGGCATCACAGACGGCTTTTCGAGCGTGTGGAGTGTTGAGAGTATTCTTGCTTCGAGACAAGTATGCTAAGTTGTCTCCTATGTCTTTGAGAGCATTCGTGAACCCTTCTCCAATCTTTTTATGATTTGCACATGCCTAATACGGTCAATGATTCGAACGCACTCATATCGCTGACCAGAACATACGTACCAATACAATAGTAGAGACAGTTCCGCTGAGGACACTGGTGTAGATGTTTTCGCTAGGAAAAATGCTGAACAGAGCTTTATGTCCGTTCAAAGTGTCAGCAAATGCCAATGAGTTGGCTTTGATTTTGCCCCAGGCCGTCTGGGAGCTCTGTAATCGGGATTCTCCAAGCTTCTGTACAACATGCTGCAATGTGTCGATTGTTGGTGGGTGGAATTCGTCAACAAGCGAGACGCCTGTCTTTTGAAGGGCCCGTTGAACCACGGACTTCTTGCTGAATTCCCTCCAAACATCTGTAACCTCCTGGCACTGTTTGAACAACGCATCATCATCCTTCCTGAATGCGTGCAGATTGTCAAATTAGTTCGATATTCATACATTTTCGCACAAGTCTCAGAGTCGACGCCGTTCAAGGTGCGGTGAGGGAATGTCTGCCCTACGTTTCAAATTCGGCACAGAGAGATTGTTGCCACCATCTCCGCCATCTCTCCCGCTCCTCCTTTTCTTTGCCTTCTGCTTGTTCCTCTTCGCTAACACGAGCAACTAATGCTCGTGCCGTATCACTGCTGCTCGCTTCGCTTACTCCAAGTATGGCGGAGAACGCTCTCACCCGCTCCGAAGTTGGTGCTTCGCGAGATACACCGGTCATAGTAGAAAGCCTTTGAAGCAATTTGGGTGTAGAATGACATGGTTGATACATCAGGGGGAAGGCCGTGGCACCACTTTGAAGACCATGAGACTGAGCTTTAAGCGAGGATCATTCTGAGGACGCCTGTCAGCGGGCTGCGACACTCACTACCCCTGCTGGATGAGCATAATTGCGGCTCCAAAGGGTTGCATGCCGCACGATTCGGCTTCTTGATTGGTCCAGTGGGCGGCTTCAGCGTATCTTTAGGTGTTACCCGGCCCCCAAATATGGTCACTGAGAAGCAGGCTCTGGCTTAGCGGATCAATAGTGCTTATGGCGCATTGATTTGGGCAAATCAAGGCTCTCATTTTGATTGCGAACACTGGCTCTTGAACATGTCCAATGTGTATATCGCATGGATAAAATCCCTCGGTTGTCAGCTGCATTGCCTACCACGCCCTACGCGCGGCAGGCGCAATCTGTGGGCTGAATCCGCCTCGTACTTTGCTCGGAGCTGCTTTGGAGGTACGGGTAATTGGTCACGGAACTAATGGTAGTTAACGCATTTAGCAGTTGGCGCGCAGAGCTTTTTCTTGTCTTTTTCTTTTTCTCAGCCTGGACATCTTCCCTTCTATCTCCCACACATATTCATTGTGCTTGCCCCGATTGAGATCTGAGACTCGATTCAGACTTTAGAAGGGTCTGTCACCACAACTACACCGTGTCTATTATGGTCTCGATTCCGGAGGTCTTACACCCTCTGTCAACTCAGCTGGAATCGTCGCACGGTCTCGACTCTGCCGTCGCCATGTCTGGCTCTACCGAAGATTTCAAAGAGCGACACTCCGCGGAAAATGATGCTGAAAGTAGTATGAAGACAAATCGTGAGTTTGAAGACGGCAGGGATAATCCTGTAGAATCGAAGAAACAGACGACAGCCCAGGACAAGAAAGATGCGGCCGGAGGCGTGGAGACTTCATCGGCCACCAAGAGCGATACCGAGAAAGAACAATCCGCGGAAAGTCCAACTGCTGCAGATATATCAATGCTGATGAAGGCCTTTCAACGGATTGTGCAAGGTAGCTCCTCAAACATCACTCTCAAGATCGAGGACACATCCGAAGCCAGTAAAGCAAAGGCAGCCGAAGATGATGAAAATGATGACGATGATTATGCCCAAACTGCAGGTACCGGTAAGCAACGCTAATTCCAAGTGTTCCATTGCTTGTCTCACAAAATTCGACCTAGGCACGGAGGGCTGCCAATGCACAGCATGTATCAGCAAGGCAAAACACCCTCACGAACAAGTAGCCCATGCAGTCGACTTTCTTGACAATGAAGACGGACTTGTCGAATCTAAAGCCCGGAAGAAGCCTTTTGATCTCAACAGAGCAACACGACGAGCGAATCCAGAAGGGTCATCGCCAGCTTTCACCGTAAGAACCGTGCTAAAAACCTCGATCTCTGCGCATATGAATCGATACTATCCTCAAATGATTCAAGATCTTGTCAAAGAGAACCTCTTGTTGAACAGAGACATCGGTCTAGAGTTTCACACGATCAGGCTCACCATAGAATCCCCGGCTATCATGCAGGCGCTTAGGAGTGTCGTGCTGTATTATCCAGACCTGGCGTTGCGCAGCGATCGGCTATTCTTGACATCCCCATTTAGCGTGATCATTCACCATATGGACAAGCTACAAGAGTACAGGAAAGAGATCATGAATTCGGAGGACCAGGATAGCGGGAATGTGTCAGCCAGTTCTTGGAAGCAGGCGTTCCCGCCGGATCACCAAAGCGCTTCAACGCTCTGCAACCAGAGATCAGCTGAGCATATTGATGCCCTCCTCGGCTACCTTCGGGAGTCTTGCGGTGACAGAATCCGCGCAGAGCAAGCCCTCAACGCACAGGGTCTCTGCACTTTCTCCATGCTTTGGTTGGTTTTCAAGCCTGGCACGACAGTTTATGTGCGAACCAGCCGAGAAAGCCTACCCTCAGCAATGGTCATCAAGTGTGTTGAGACTGACCCCGGAATTTTGTTCCGAAACGACAACGAGCGAAAGCCTTACAAGCTCCATCTGTGGTACCTTGACTTTAATGGTCGAAAGGTAGGACGATGTATCCGTCAGGTGGAGGTGGAGCAGTTTGACGGCGAAAAGCAACTTACGTCTCTCGAAGTGTTTCCGTCACACTTCTTGGATGAGTTAGATCACGGCGAGACCAAGCTGAAAGTGATTGAAAGAGGGAGAAAGTGGTTCCAGCTTCTGAAGGGAAAGATGGTTCTGTACCAGGGCCAATTCATGGGAGACAGCAGCCTCTCCAAGCCGGTAAGGACCTGAAGAGCTGACTATGGTAATAAGAAAGGGGGCTCTGTCAGCTGACGACTAGAATAGTTTGATGGTAGGGTGTACGTGGACACCAGATCATACTGGCGCCTTCAGGATGATGAAGATTTGCTTCCTCCGAAGTTAGGCGATGTGGATAACGATTCATCTAACATTGGTGGATGTGTCTGTGCTGTCTGTGCGAGCAACATGCCTGACACTCAACGGCTGAGACTGCGCATATGGAGGTCCTACGACGATATCGATCCGTTCGAGACCAGCTCACTTGAGCTCGACAGTGAGGACGCAAATTCCAGCTTGGGGATCGACAAAGACCACCGGTACTTAATATGCACCCCTATGCTGGGAGGGCTCGCTCTTAAGAAACGAACATGGCACAAAGTCGACGCAAACTACTGTTCTGACGTCGAGGCAAAGTCCAGAGCCATTGACAACCTTGTCATGAGTAAAGCCAGAAAGGACATGATCAAAGCCCTTTTACATAACTACTCCACAGGCTCAGGTACTTCCGGGCCGGCTCCGGCCACATGGAGTGCGGACCTCATCGAGGGGAAAGGCGACGGGCGCATATTTCTGCTACATGGACCGCCAGGCGTGGGTAAAACCTATACGGCGGAGTGTATTGCCGAGTATACAGGCCGGCCCTTGATCTCATTAACGTGCGGCGACATCGGCACAGAGGAGTCTGTGGTGGAAGCGCACCTTTCGGAATGGTTCGCCTTGGGGGAGAAATGGGGCGCTGTCATGCTCATTGACGAAGCCGATATCTACCTCGAGTCCAGAAAGCCAGGGGATTTGAAGAGAAATGGCCTGGTATCAGGTACGTTCAACCCATCACTCACCGCTAAAGGACATCTCTGTTAACCTTGCCATCCTCCAGTTTTCCTGCGAGCGGTGGAATATTATAAGGGTATCCTGTTCCTCACCACCAACCGAGTGGGACAATTCGATGACGCATTCATTTCCCGCATTCATGTGGTGCTGCGTTACGAAAATCTCAATCAAGAGGACCGGAAGAAAATCTGGGAAGGGTTTTTCGACAAGCTGGAGAGGGAGAGAGGCAGACAGCTGAAAATCACTAAGCACGCCAGAACCTACATATTTCAGGACGAGGAAATGCAGGCGGTCCCCTGGAATGGCCGCGAAATTCGCAATGGTAAGTCACCCTCACTCGACACGCACACCAATTCGCCGTCTTCATTCGTGAGACTAACAAAGTAAACCTTGACTGCAGCTTTCCAAACAGCTGTTGCGCTCGCACAGTATCAATTCGCCATGCTCCCAGACAAGGAGGAAGGTGAAAAGGCCATGTTAGACCGGGAGCATTTCGAAGAGGTCTGTGCCATGACCACACATTTCAAGAACTACCTGAAGAGGGTGCATCAGGAGGACGAACAAGAGCGCGCCATTCGAGCTAAGAATCGAAATGACGAAGACGAATGATAGAGCGGAATTGTACGGCTACATAGAGGCCGTGCGTAATGAAGCCGGCGCCTTTCATCAAAGCCATTGTGAGCCACAAACTCTAGTCTGACGCCGCCTAGCAGCATGTCAAAAGTGCCTTCCTCGTGTAAATGAGGATTTGACCATCACTTGCCCTCTGATATGCCTTCAACTCTGATTCGAGTGTCCCTATCATCTCGGACCTACCCGAGGTTTGTAGCTCATGTGGCCTCATTCCTCTTATGTGTCATATAGAAGGTCACATATAATATATTGTCCCTAGTATTTTGGAGCGTGCATTGTGAGCAGCGATTTAGGGGCTGATATAAAGCTTTTGTTGACCGCTTGTCGTCATCAACGAGGTGGGCTGCACGGGAGTTTAAATACGACCCCGCCCCGACATCTTGCAGCTCCGTCCCGGGTCACATTCTCCATTCCAGATAAGCTTTTTGATCAGCCTCTACCATGGACGCACGCAACAACGGATGAGGCAGGAGCCGGGCATGTATATGAGTCGATGCTCCCCCAGATATTCTGCCTGAGTGCCTCCTAGATTGCATCATTAGCACGATAAGAAGGTGGCCCGTCATCCCTACCTTGGTAAGCTCGGGAGAAGCCGCGAGCGATAGTCCGGCCGAGCTCAACGCCAAGTTATACGGCTCGCCCTTTCCGAGCGTCACACTGCATGCCGGACAGCGGGATGCTGCACAGCAGGAACGAGGAGCGAACGTGTCTCGGCCTAGTCTAGGTCTCGGTCAACATCCGCGTCTTGCATCCGCCGCCTCTCTCTCTCTCAACCTCTCAACATCTCTCCCTGCGCAGCTTCAGACAAACAACACATATTCCGTCCACGTTTGTCCATATCGAATCCCCATTCATCTCTAGCCGCTGTGCCACACACGATCTTAGACCCAATCATATCACATGGACATGGCCACCACCAAGGCCGGAGAGTCCTCCGCAACGTCACTCGACCCGCCTCCATATGAGAAGGGCGACCTCGGGACAGTCCTCGTGACGGGCGGCTGTGGCTTTATTGGCAGCCACCTGGTCCGTCAGCTCCTCGCAGACAGGAAAGGATGTGGGCCGGTACATGTCATCGACAAAGACATCAGCAAAAACAGATTCGACGGTTACGGTGACGATGACAATGCACAGTTCAATGTACACTATTACCAGTGTGACATCACCGACACCAAGGAGGTGGAGGTTATCATGAATCGTGTGAAACCCCGGGTCATATTCCATGTGGCCAGTCCCAACGCTTACTACGAACGGCGCGACGGATTCTGGTGCGGCCGTTACTACCAAACCAACGTGACCGGAACGGCGAACCTGCTCCGCCTGTCCAAGCTGCCGGGATCGAGCGTCAAGGTATTTGTCTACACCTCGGCCCCCTGTGTCTACAAGACGGACCACCAGGCCCCTATCAGGGAGTCGGCGCGGACGCATAACGGGCGGCCCTGGCCATGGGAGGCCGTGTGCGAGTCTGTGTGGACCAAGGGCATGGCGCACAACATGGTACTCGACGAGAACGAGAGCTGGAGGAAGGGCGGCCTCAAGACCCTCGTCATCGTGCCGGGCATCGTCTACGGCGTCGGCGACAGCAAGGCGCTCCCGCTCATCTTCGACGCCTTTCAGAACCCGGCGATGCGATTTTTCAGAATCGGCAGCGGCGAGAACAGGGCCAGTTTTGTCGAGGCTGCTAACTGCGCCAACATCCACATCGCTGCTGCCAAAACCCTCGTCGTGGGCGGGAAGAACATCGCAGGCCAGGCCTACAACGCTACTGACGGAGGGGATGACGTGCCGACCTGGTGGCATATCGGCGTTACTTGCGCTGCCATACGAGGCCTTAGCCCTGAAGCCGCTAATCAAACTAGATTTGTTACGATCCCGGCATGGGCGGTGCTTATCGCTGTCCATGTCACCTGGTGGGTGTTCCTCATCTTCACCTTGGGTTATTCAGAACCCCCTTTTGTATTCAGTCTCGAGGGGTACAAGTGGGCCACCAAGGACCGGATGTTGAACTTTCGGCACTCTGAAAAGTTCCTCAACTTCGTGCCGGATTCCAGGGTCAGATGGCACGAGGACATCGTCAGGGCCTCTGTCGAGTTCGAGCGTCGGAAGCGCAGACTGCCCGAACCGGGACAGCAAGGCCAGGGACAGCAAGTTCAGGGACTGGAAAACCAGGAACAGCATCCTCACACGGAGTAGAGGCTGGAGAACGAGTGACGGAGAAGTATATTTGATACGTCGTACTAGAAGAAGTGGAGGTTAGCAGGACGAGTGCTCGCATGATGGAAGAGAGATGCATACGTATCATCATTATGGGGACGGCGATACACTCTTTCCATGCATGTTGTACGTCGTTGCCCAACGCCATGGAGTGGGCCAGAGAGGCTTTAGGAATTTCATCATTGGTGTCGAAGGGGCTCATCATTACATCGGCTGGGTAATTATTGGTGTCGGAGGAGTTCCGCTAGAGGTAGATATCGGCGTCTTTTGGTACGACTGAGGCCCAAACAATATCGAATTCGACGTTTGTCAACCATTGCAGTGCTTGCCATGCTCCACCGCAGCTACACAAGTGCACCTTTCCCTCGCTCGCTGCTTTCCAACGCCCGGGCGTGATCGTGTCCCGACGTGATCGTGCACCCACGTGATCGCCGAACAGGTTGGACCATTCACCCTTCCAGGTACGCGTTGAGACTCGTTGCTCGAGGCTGTGCTCAAGGCCGTGACGTTGAAAGTTAGTCAGCTGTCTATTCACCTCTCCCAGCCCATCGTCACCCCATCAACGATTACTTGCTGCGCTCCGGCAGGCGACTATATATTCACTTTCAGTCCCGCCATTCCGACAGTACGGGCCTTGATGTGGCCATAGCTGGACTCCCCTTCCGTAACTTGCTTCCGTAAATTGTTTGCTGCTTCACTCCCGAGGTGAACGTCTGTTGCGTCAGTATTTATACCTCGATCTTCGCAGCCTGCAACTGTCTTTCATTCCTTCCATCTACATCTCAACAAACCACTTCCACAACTCCACCGATCGTCCACGACGATCAACCTTCCATCACAGTTTGGCGGACCACAAACGCCACAACATACTTCCCCAACCATACACGTCCTAGTGTGTAGCGCTGTTTTCCTTGTTGCAGGTCTGTAGCCTCCTTCATCATACCCTTCGACCCTTTCGTCAAGTCTTAACAAAGCTCGTTGCCACAGCGATTCAGCATCGACGAACGGCTCCCGCGATGTCGCCATCCGACGGCATGGAGAACACCGACAAGAAGCGCGAGGCTCATAAGACGCCCGCAAAGAAGATGACCACAAACAAGAAGTCCGTCGACAAGACGTCAGCTGCCACGACTTCAGTTGCCAAGACGTCATTTGGCGAGATGTTATGTGGCGAGATGTCATTCTCATTCGACAATATGTCTCTGGCACTTGAAGAGGCAGCGCCGGCACTTGACACGAAGGCAGTTGACAAGATGCCCGTTGAGGATATGGTTGTCGCCAAGATGTCACCGGCACTTGACAAGACGCCAGTCGACAAGTTGCCTACCGGAGCGAAGCGCCGCATAATCGAGCCAGCCACCGAGAAGAGCAAACCCAAGACCGGCTTTCGATTCCAGGATCTCCCGGAAAACATCCGAAAACAGATCCGCCATGAAGCCTTGCTCATGGATGATGATCGCGGCAAGCCCTTCCTCACCTCGGGCTTGGCCACTGTCTCCAAGGAGTGGAGGGACGACATCGACGAAACCCTTTTCAACGACATTACAATCAACCCGCTCGATCATCAAGAGGTCTCGGCATTCAAGGAGATGTTCTCTACCGATAGACGAAGGCAGCTCCTCACCCGCCTTTACATTGCCATCGACGATAGCAAGACAGGTCCCTGGCACGTGAAGAAGGGCATCTTCCAGATCGGCCGGATCACGGCAAGCATCGGCCACTTGTTGGGATACGTCAATGGCTGGGACCTTCGCAAGGATGGTGAATGCCGGCGCCGCATGGAAATCGTCTTCTCAACATCGCGATTTCCTGACGCACGCATCGATTGGTCGCAAGGCAAGCGACCCATCGTGAACACCACCTCTCTGTGGGAGAAGTCGCGTCTGAGAAGAGCCACCGGAAGCTGTTTCAAACTGGCCTCCGAGCTCTTTTCGGCAGACAACCTCAAGCTCCCGTCCTCTCTTGACATGGTCACACATCTCAGCATCCCTCCGGACTGCCTCCCCTTCCGTACGGCGGACAGGATCATACAAGCAATGCCGAACCTGGAGACATTGATTCTTGACCCCAGATTTGATGTGGAGTGTGATGATGGATGGAATCACTTGACAGGTAGGTTCCCTCACTTGAAAGCATAAAGTTCCATCGATGGAAAGCTGACACATATCGCAACTTAGATATCATCAAGCTTCTGAGCAGCTCAGCGCCTGCTCTTCAGAACCTGGAAGTTAGAAACACAGCTTTTGTTCCTGACCAAGGTCCGAGACCCGTTCCGGCACTTCCGCTGAATTCCATGTTAGACTTCTCACATGCTTTGCGAGACTACAGCCAGGGACTTCGATCTTTGCGTGCGGTTCCTTTCAAATTGGACGAAGAATTTCTCCCGGACCTCTCCTTCACTTATGACCCACGCAACCCCAAGTTCCCCAAAGGTTGGGCATGGCCACGACTACAGCATCTAGACTTGCAATTCTTTGAGCAGGTGCCGTATGTGTGCCATCTTCAACAGGCAATGGCTCCAGAGCCCTACAAGGGATGGGAAGGCTTTGAATTAAAGCAAAAAAAGGGCCGAGGCGGTAAGAAGAAACTCTACGTTCAGAATTCCACAGGCAACCGGCTCGACATTGACCTCCCGGAAGACGAGGGAGAGGAATTGGAGGATCTCGAGTGGCTCTCCGAAGCAGCGGATATCCTCTCCAATGTGGGAAGAACTGCTAATTTTATGCCGGTTCTGGAGTCTGCGCGCATTTCCGTCTGGTCTCATAAGGCAGGAAATCCCACTTTTTTCGTCAAGCGAAAGCGGTGCCCAAAGTCCGGGACCACGATAAGCTCCCGCGCGTGGCTCTCCGGCAACTTTGATTCAGATGACGAGGACGACATCATGGATGGCTGGGGTCCTTTCACCGGGGGAAATCCCGAGTTTGAAGAGGGACTCCAATCGGAGTTTCCCGAAGTTACACAAGCCTCACGACCTACTAGGTGATTGTTGGCGCACGTCTCGGAGGCCCCTTATGTGTGAGTACAATTCATGGCTTACCAGGAGATGTTCCCGTTCTCCGGGCTCAGTGTTATCAATGATACGATTGCTAACAGATTGCAGGTCTAGGGGCTTAAGTATGAGCAAAATGAGATGAGGAGTCATGATATGCTGGGACTTTCACAAGGCCCTTGAGAGAATGGTTGTCCGCTCCGCAGCCGGAAGCTTTGTGTCGCGAGATCATGCATGTGGACCTTGCTGTTGTGTTCGGAAAAGGGTGGCTCGGGATTCACGAGTGTTAAGCTATATCTTTAGATGCCAAATGTTGGCGAGTTTACTTCATCGATAAAAGCTGGTAGTCAGCATCCTCAATTTAGCAGGACCCTTTTGGAGCAACCGCCCCAAGTGAACAGCTATGCAGGTATTGTGATCATCAGAATATCGGAAGCGAAGGTCGAGCTAGGTAGGTAATGCAATCCTTAACCCCTGTGAATCCAGCTGGGGGCTCGCTATGCACAGCAGGCCACGCAGGACGAGAGGTCGTTCGGGCCCCCGTTATGCTTCATCAGATTTCCAGACTGTCCAGTCTCCCACCGTCGCAGTTTCGTTGATTTGGTAGATGGTAGCATGGAGGATGAAATAAGAACTGACCCGGGCCTCACCCATGCCAACGAGACGCCCATTCCACCCCGCCGCGTTTCCCTGCTCTGGCAGCTCCCAAGACGATGGACCGGTACCGGTCCAGCTTCGGACAGGCAATACACTCGCCGAAGGCGAGGAACAGACAAATACTATGGGAATAAATAAAACCGCTGAGGCGAAAAAGACACCCTTTCCAACCGTACCTGCTACACAGGTCATACCTGAATTGGCCGCAGCTCCAGCACCACACACGCCCTCGGCCGGGTATGCTCTATAAAGTGGTCGTATGCACCAGCTTTGGCGTAACACGAAGAGTACTCAACCAACTACCCGGCGTAAAATATGTAGGCGATATCAGGGATGCTGTCGGGAACCTTGGAAGGGTATCAAGGTCGCTTCGTTCCTCGTCTGTAGGCAAGGCATTCTGCTCATAGTACCTAGGTAAGATTAGCCTGGTAGACTTGGGCAGAAGCCTTTCAAGGCGTGACGACTACGTCCACGACGATCGTGAACCTTTCTCGGAAACAGTGCCGCCTTCTGGGGCCTTTGCCAGGGGCTCTTTATAGGATGGAGCAAGCGGCCTGGCACGACCATAATGTGTGATATGTCTACCACTCTTGTGCAGTACTGCTAGGCTATCCTCGATCAGGCCGCTCAGCTGAACCGTCGCCTCCACCTCGCCCACTCGAATAAACCTAGATCGATCGAGGAATCTCAGACCAGAAGCAAGCCGAGGGCCTGAGTTTTTAGCACGCATCAGCAGGAGCATTTTTTCCTACGGTCTCTCTACGTGACTACGAGCAAGGCTTCAGCGACTGTCCGAATGTGTCATTAAAAATGTTCATCTTGATTTCCACTGCTACACACGTAATCTTCCATTTTGTTCTGTACCAGAACGTCAACCTTGTGTGGTTCCTCCAAAACTTGAGAATCTGATGAACAACTCCATATCTACCGCTCTGCGCTTACTTCATCTTCCCCGAGCCCTACTTTTTGCGTCCCGCCAACCTACTTCTTTTTTTTTTTGTGTATTCTTTGTTTTACCCTTTTTTTGTCCTTTTTTTTCTTTTTTTCTCTCTTTTCCATTCAGGCTACAATATCCCTTCCTTGGGTGCGCTCAGCCCGGAATCCTACTCTCCTTGAGTCTCATCTCTAGGCTCGCCTTTCACTCCATGGAGGCTGTCGATCATTCAGGATTTTAGGCTTGTCCCAAGTCCCCCGGTCCTTCCCCGCCTGCCGCAATTCTTTTGGCTTGTATTCTTCTGGATCATATCGGGCTGAGGAGGGTTGACAGTCGTGTTTTCGGGGACCGACGGTTGTTGCGCTCGGTTCTCGCCTTCGTCAAGGGCCGCTGCGCCGGTGCGCTCAAGGCTTTCAGAGGATGAGCCAGAGGCCCCGTCGCCTGCTACGCCTTGCTTCTCGTCATCCTTTCAAACCTAGTACTGCTATCTGTTAGCCGCATGTCACGGGTCAGAGACTGACGCGATCCGATACACTCCAGGCTATGCGAGATGGGCATCAGTGAAGGGATGATAAAAAAAGAACTCACTTTCTTCTTCCACCTCCCGTTGCCGTTGCTGCCGTTCTGAGGGCGCCACGGCTTATAGCTGTCACGAGGATTGGGCGTGTTGCGGCTGCCGGGAGACGGGAAACTGCCACCGTCATGGCGACCGGAAGGCGGGTGTGAGCCAGGACGGCTGACAGGGGATGGCTGTCCAGAAGGACGGGGGCCGGCAGCGTGAGGGTTGTTATTACGGCCGTTGTTGTTGCTGCCGTTCTTGTTACGGTCGTTCTTGTTTTGGCCGTTCTTGTTATGGCCTTTCTTGTTATGGTCGTTGTTGGACGGCTGAGGGGGCCTAGAGGATGGCTGCGAGCCAGAGGAATTCGGGTGCTGTCCATGGCCGCCGGAATATTGGGCATGGGCGCCATCATCGGCTGCGCCCTGCGTACTCGGGGTGTTGTCCAAAATCCCCTTCTTGTACTGGTCAAGCCACTTGTTGTACTCGCTCTCGCCGTACAACCAAACCTTTGCGACGACCGGGCTCTTGTTCCCATTCTGCACGCGAATCAAGCCGTCTGGAATTTGGCAGTCGAGTTTATTGCCGACGCCGGAGATATCCCCCTTCGGACCGTGAGGGCGGACACAGGCGACAGGGTCGTCGCCAGGGGCACCGTTGGGGTCGGTAACTGCGCCAGTAGTCGTATCAACAGGAAAGCCTTGGTACTTCATCCTCCTGTCTTGGCGCTCTAGAGTAGCAGCTATATTCTCAGCCGACTTGTAGCCCCTGCTGCTAGGGCCGTTGGCCCCGGTGCTGCTGGCGTCAGCATTGCTGGTGTTGTCACTCGAGCCCTTGGCCTCGGAAGAAGAGGAACCAGGAGCGGTACTGTCGGAGCCCTGCGAGTGCTCTCCCTTCCCTGACTCATGGGGAACATCGTTCGACCCATTTGCAGGTGTGGGAGGATCACTGTGTGTGTCGCGAGGGGCCTCGACGCCGTCGGGGCTCTGCGGGTGCCCTCCCATCGTCGACCTATGGGGAACATCGTTCGACCCATTGGAAGGGGTGGAAGGGTCACTGCGCGTCCTGGGATCAGCCTCAACGTCGTTGGGACTGGCATCGCCAGGCTGGGTTTGCGGGCCCTCGGGCTCCGTCTCCTGAGGAGCACCCAGGGGCTCGTGCTCGTCGCTGGTGTTGTCAGCGGGAGACGAAGAGTTCGAGGGCTCTGCGTCAGGCGCCTCTGCCTGTCCTCCGGAGCGTGGCTCCTGAGGGGCGTTCGGGGTGTTGTCCAAGGCGTTCGGCCAGCGAGGCCGCTCGCGAAGGCAAGACTGCCAGATGTGACTGATGAGGTCGACGTTGAACAGGTCCAATCCACTGAAGTGATGTCCACCGGAGCCCGCCGCCGGAGGGACGGGGGGAGGGCCGGTGAAGGGTTGACGTTGCTGACGCCCGTCGCCCGTTGTAGGGTGAGCTGCCCACAGGCTGAAGGAGCCGTCACCGCTGATGGACATGATGTGCTGCATGATGAAGGCCACAATTGGATAGATGACAGGAAACAACTGGCTGCCGCCGAAGAGGGCCTGCAGTTGCTGGGCGACCTGAAGTTTGATGAACGTGCTGAATTGTCCGACGACGTCAGGATGCAGAGTTGAAGGGGTGCTGCCGTTAGAGCAGTCGGTCTTGATGGCGCCAACCTGCTTGGAGACCTCCTCAACGCGCTTGTTTGTGTTGGCACTCTGCGTGTTGAAGTCCTTCTGGAGGCCGTCCATCTTGTCATCGCTGGATTGGAAACGTTCATCGACTTTGGCCTCATGCGTGGCCTGCTCAGCACGGCGATCCTTGTCAGACTTGTCGAGGCGCTTGTTGGAGTCGTCGCTCAGCTCGTTGATGGCCTTCTTGTTCTCGGCGCGGTCCTTCTCGACGTCGCCCTGTATCTTCTCAACGTCGCCCTGTACCTTCTCGACGTCGCCCTGTACCTTCTCGAGGTCTTCCTTTGTGACCTGGCCATTGAAGGTCCCTGTGACCCTCTCAGACAGCGAGTTGAACTTATTTTCAAGATTGACAAGTTTCTCGTCGCTTGCCTTCCTGTCCGCCTTACGCTCTGCCTTCTCCTCGGCGAGCTCAGTGCGCAGCCTTGCATTGTCTTTCTCAAGTCCATCAACTCGAGGGGTCAGTAGGCCTAGGGATAGCAGGATCTTTGTGATGCTGGTAGACCAGTGGCTCTCCAGTTCATCAATTCGCAGGCCTAAGGACTCGAAAAGATTGTCGACTCTGGCAGACAGCGCAGCCAGCTCACCTTGAAGCTGCCGGCGGGCTTCGTGGTCTTCCGCGGTGTTCTTGAGCTCGCGGAACCGGGCCTCGATGTTTTCTATTGCCTGCTTGAGTTCCTCGATGATCTCTGAGCGTGCGTTGCTGTTTTGGAGCTGACCAAGCTTCTCATGAACAGAATTCATCTCTGTTCTGAACTGACTTGCACAGAATTCAATGGCAGTAAGCCTCCTGCCCAGGCACCCGATCATCAAGGACAAGTAAGCAAGGGCGCCTTGGAAAAGAAACGAGAGGTTCTTGAATCGTTGTTCGCTTCCTGCGGTCGATTCTCCGGTGACCTCGATGAAGTCGCCGAGCTTCTCCCGAACCTCAGCAATATCACCGTGGAGCTCCGGCAAATGGCTTGAGAGCTTTTCAAACCCGCCGATAAGACTAGATAGGTCGCTCGCGATCCTGGAGACGTCGGCCTTGACCCTGGGCACTTCGGCGGCATGGCTCCCGAGCTGCCTCAGTTTCCTGAGCAGGTATGCGAGGAAGTCGGCCATCACGATGACGATCGTGAGAGCCGCACACAACACCACGCAGATGATGATCGAGACGTCACGAGTGACGCCATAGTGCTGAAGGCAGAAGAACACACCGGTGGAGGGGAGGCAGGTGAGAGGGAGGATGGCGGGGCCAGAGATGACCGAGGCGACGGCGACAAGTCCTGTGAACAGGGCCCATGCGAACAAGAATGACAGGACGAAGCCGACACAGCGATCCTCGAATCGAAGGCTGAGGTACCATGACAGGGCCGACTTAACTTGGGGTGGCAAGACGGACTTGGCTTTAGCGGTGAACAGCTCGAGCATGAGATTGAAGGCGTCGGAGACATCCTGCAGTGCGGCCGCTATGTCGGGCGGAGACTGAGGCGCGGGCTCGGGCACGGGCTCAGGGTCCGGCTCGACGTCAGGCAGAGCGGTTGGGGTAGGCTCTGGCGTGGGCATCGTCGTGGACATGGCTGCTGGCACCCAGGTGGGCTTGGTGACCGGCGAAGGTTGCATACGTGTCGGGGTGACCTGGTAGGGCGTCCCAAGGGTGGTGATCAAGGCCGGAGTCGAGGGCGGAATCCAGGGCATGGTCAGGCTGGCTTTAGGCGGCAGCTCGGGCGGGATCAGGCAAATGTCGTTGACGATGGTAGTGTTATTGACGACCATCGGCTTGCCCATGATTCCATTTGCCGAGGTGTTGATTCTGCCTTCCCAGGGCTGCGATGAAAAGGAGCACACGCAGACTAGGACAAACCAAATGGCCAAAACCTTCTTCCAATAGCTACATATAGCCGAGTAGATTGATCGACCACGTCCCTGATCAGAGGGCACGACGGCAATAACCGTGTCGCTTGTCTCCAGGGCAGTGTCGCTTGTGTCCAGGGCGGTGTCGCTTGTATCCAAGGGACTGTCGCTTGTTTCCAAGGCAGTGTCGCAGGTAGCACGCCGGTCGCCTCCTGTCGCTTCAAGATGTGTGACGGGGAGAATGAGGAAGATGCATGCCGACATACAAATGGTAACGACTTCTCGGAGAAAGACAGTGTCTTGATAGTTCTCCCGGAGTAGAAGAGCGCTACCACATGCCCAGAGAACGAAGGCCACGACCTTGGCACCTGTGTGACCAAGAAGCCGAAGGGAGGGGGAGATGGGGTTCGAGTTGGGTACCAGGAGCAGACTGAAGAAACGAAAGAAGAAGAGGATGTAGAGAGAGGCGCCGAGATAGCTGCTTCCCTCAAGGTAGGCATGATAGGACGCAAGCGCCACGTAGAAGACGCTGCTGGCGAGAAGAACGTACTTCAAGGAGAAGTTTAGTAAGCCTAACAAGGCGCCGAAGGCGCCTTGTTTGGCCGACATGATCGCGTATCTTACGGCAAAGCCGTAGGTATCTTGGGTGAGGTCGAGGTTTAGGTATGGAGGGGTAGGTCGAGGTTTGGGTGGTAGGGTGAGGTCGAAGTTCTGTGATATCAAGTGTGTCAGCGATCGATGAAGGGACTTGGTTGTCTGTGGTGGACTAGGCCGGCGGGACGGCGCGGCGGCGGGCGGGCGGGTGGACGGGCGGAGCGGAAGTAGAAGGCACTCAGAGTAGAAGGCAGTGGGAGTAGATGACAGTGGGAGTGGAAGGAATCAGGGCAGGCGGCAGTTGCGGAGGAAGAACGAACCTCGATGCTTTGATATTAGATTCGACTATTTGTCGAGTGCTCGTACATTCGTCAATCTGGAGTCGAGGAACAGGTCCCCTTTGCCCGAGATCGCGTTTGGCCGTACGGCGGAGGGTTCGCACAAGATAAGTGCGTTAGTATCAACAACCTGGAGCTACGAAACAAGTTCGTCTTACGCGAGATTGTTGATGGGGTCTGGTATGGTGCTTGGGATTGTCGATGGTTGACAACTCGAAGGCAGAACCAGATGGGTTGAGGAAAGGAAGGAAGAAAGGAAGGTTGGGTTGGGATTGGGATGGCAGGAGATTTTGATCAGTTGGAATTGGACCAAGCTTGCAGGCAGCGTGGATGGTGGGGTCGAAGCTGAGGTGAATTGATTCTATCAGTCACTGATATCAAAGTAAAGGGATGTCAGTCAAACACTTCTAGGTGAGCCGAGCCAGTCAGTCACAGACAGCACACGACATGTGCAGCTCGGATCAACCACACATCACGCATGGGCTTGGTTGTCACAGCAGCAAATGGGTTGCCTGGAGAGAAGCTTGCAATGGAATAAGAGTTCTGATAGAGAAGCATAGGAAAGTAACATAGACATATCACCCCATGTTTTTCACATTATAAAATTGTCACATTCACAGTGGTCTTCGATCTGCTTTGAGAATTGCTGTGCTCCTACGCCGTCTACAGTCAATTGTGCCCCTTAGACTTCTCATCTGACGAGGTTTCAGTGCTCGCCTACCTGGGTAGAGTGCAGTGAGCGGCAGCGTGGCGTTTGAGGTGTTTGTCGGCCCCAAAGACGTGCCCGGAGCTCACCTCCGCACTGTCGTGCGGATGACAGCCACGGCAGGCCTTCTCTGGCTGCAACGACGCGCTTTAGATGGCGGCCAATACTAGTTCTCCCACCGGGCTATCGATCTATCGTGTCTGGGTGCAGTCATGTTCTTGGCGGAGAGGGCGGTGCCGGCAGTCTCTCATAAGACCGCTGCGACCAGGGACCCTCCAGTACATCCGGGCATGGCGCAATATTCCCAGGCCAAACAAGCTCGGCTCCAGGGCTCTAGTATCAGTGGGGCGTACGTCTACTCCGTATCACAGGTTGGGGGAGTCCGCCTAAGTAGTTGTGACGGCAGCGAGAATGTAGAGCCTCTAAACGGGCTGAGTAGGATGAGCCTTGGAAGTGCTAGTATACTCTACGCTGGTGTGGCCTCTGTTTCAACAGTGATAACCCTGGCGACCCTATATCCCAAACAGATTGCCATCTCTCGGCCGGATGAGTTCATCACGGCGAGCACTGCAGCCATCCCCTCGTGCATCACCACAAAGGACTAGGTTGAGAGTGTAACCAAACATAAGAGACGCTGCCGTATGCATTCTACAAAGATAATCTGAAGCGGCCTGCCCACTAACTGCGGCTTTTCTCTACTGAGTTTGGCGCCCAAGATTACACTCGTGACGGCATGGATCCGGGCTCATGCGAGTCGGCGTTCGGCCGTGATATTAAGGAGACACAGGCGGCGGTATTTCCGATTGTCATAGCTACATTCGCGCGGACTAGCGAAAAGGGCAGCGGGTTGCTTGAATACCAGTGTGACAAATCTGAAGAAATGCTTGCTGATGTGCAAGCATATGACAAAGCTATTGTCTGATCCATGCCGCGGCGCAGGGTACGGAGAGCCACGACACGTACCTCGAGGATGCCAACATCCAGGACCCATCTGATGTGGTCACAAAAAGCAGCCGTCTGGATGAGCAGATGGGACGAGCTATCACAAAAGCTTGAGTCCATAGTTGCAGGCTGCGTTGCCAACTTCGCTCCTGGAGTGTACTAGGATAAATGTGAGGAATTACCTAGAATGCCAAAGCGAATTTGCTGGCCTTGGTCCTGGGATGCTCCTGTCTCATCCTTACTTGATGACATGATGGGCAGTCGTAGCCATATGTCTTAAAGTACTCGTAGCAGAAACCACAGCATTCATCTACGGCATGAGAAAGAGCAGCAGCACTTGAGTCGCCGGGCCTCACCAGATGAAGTGCCCTTGCGCCGAACTAAGCTCGATTTTCTATTTTAGAATGGAAATCTCGCCGAGGCGCCTGCACGCTGAGATAGCATTGCGGTTTTCTGCTTGGGGTCACATGGCCTTCGGATCATTCAAGGTTGATGTGAGCAGTGCCCAGACGGACTAGTCGGCCACGGACGTGGTCTTGGAGGGAGTCACGTGCTCAGGCGGTCAGCACTAGCCTGCTTTCGGGTCGCCAACCTGGGTGCCAACAATCAATCTGCTATCAGTCAACATGGGTCTTTTTGGATGTTACGCTGTACGGAAGAATGGCGCCAGTTCTCGCATGCGTTCTGCCGAGGTATCACGAAGCAATCCATGCATTGCCTACGAGCACCAAAAATGAGCCCCGCGTAGCATGGCCTGACTTTGCTGTCAACACACCCAACGTTGGACACCATTCACTCTGCCACGCACCATGGACTTGAGCGCGGGACAGGGGCTCTATGAGACGCGTGCCCTTCGTGTCCTCCTCAGCATCGTGCTGTCGGCATCTCTGGCATGGTACCTTCTTGGCCGCAGCCAGCGCCGTCGCGTGAGCGAACCCCCAATTGCCCGTCGTGTTATGATCTATTATTAACGATTGCTTAGGCTGAGGAGCGCTTCGCCGCTCAGCGAGGGTGCCTGCCGCCAAAGACATGGAATTCGAGGTGGCCCCTTGGCCTGGACATGCTGCTCAAGGCCCTCAAGCTCGCCAGGACCGAGCAGATCCTGCAGTTCTTCCTCGAGGTCGTCGACGACAATGGCACTACTTTCGTCCAGGAGCTGCTGGGCGCAACGGGCATCGACACGGTGGATCCGGAGAACATTGAGGCCGTCCTTTCTACGAACTTCGAAGGTACGTTGACGACGCCCCCACCGCAGCCGCAGCGAACCTGACTGCTAATAACAGTCGCCTAGATTACGGCCTTGGGCTGCGAGCTCCGCACTTCAAGCCCCTTCTCGGCAGCGGCATCTTCACCCAGGACGGCGCGCCCTGGAAGCACTCGCGGGCCCTCCTGAGACCCCAGTTCGCCTCCAACAGGTCCCAGAACTTCGAGCAGATCAAGAACTGCGTCCAGGACCTGATCGACGCTATCCCGGGCGACGGCAGCACCGTCGATCTCCAGCCGCTCTTCTTCAAGCTGACCTTCGACACGACCATGTTCCTGCTGTTCGGTGACTCGGTCCTGGACCTCGACTGGGGCAAGGTCGCGGGCCAGGAGTCGTCCTTCGCGCAGGCCTTCAACCTCGCCCAGGACTACCTCGCGCACCGCGGCCGCCTCGGGCAGTTCTACTGGCTGCTCAACGACAGGACCTTCCGCGATGCGTGCAGGAGGTGCCACCAGTTTGTGGACGAGGCGGTGGACAAGGCGCTGCGGCCGAGCAACGGGAGCGCACAGGACAAGGGCAAGGAGGAGCTCCGCAGCAATTACTCGTTCATTGACGCCTTGGCGGAGCAGACGCAGGACAGAAAGGTGCTGCGGGATCAGTGCTTCAACGTGCTGCTCGCGGGCCGCGACACCACTGGGTGCTGCCTGTCTTGGTCAATGAGGCTCCTGGCTCGTCACCCGAAGGTCCTCCAGCGCCTGCGAGACGAGGTCGCCAGCGTCTGTGGCCTTGGGCCTGGCTCGCAGCCGCCGTCCCGAGAGGACTTAAAGCCCGCGCGGATGCCATATTTAAGTCTAGTGGTCAAAGAAGGTAAGCACCCCCACTGACCATCCCTCCACCTCCAACACTGAAGCTCTAACTTCCTGCAGTACTCCGCCTCTACCCCTCCGTCCCCGTCAACTCAAGAGAAGCCAACCGCCTAACCACCCTCCCCATCGGCGGCGGGCCCGACGGCAAGGCGCCCATCCTCGTCCGGCCAGGCCAGGCAGTCGGCTACTGCGTGTACGCGATGCACAGGCGCAAGGACATCTACGGCGACGACGCCGAGGCATTCCGGCCGGAGCGCTGGGAGGACAACGAGAGCCTCAAGGACGTGGGCTGGGCGTACCTCCCCTTCAACGGCGGGCCCCGCCTGTGCCTGGGCCAGGACTTTGCGCTGCTCGAGGTCTCGTACACGCTGTGCCGCCTGGTCCAGGTGTTCCCGCACATCGCCGTCCCGGCGTCCGAGCCGCTTGTCGGTGTCGGGCGGGAGAGGCAGACCCTGACGCTGGTTGTTGCCAGTGCGGACGGGTGCCGCGTGTCCCTGGGTTCCGCGGAGGCTCCTCGCCAGTAGTTAGACTTTCAAAGCCATGGAACAAACAAGGCTGGCGCTGGCGCTACGAGTCGGACCGATCGATATGCTGGCAATAACCTGACAGGCGCGGCAGTGGGTCTCGTTGGTTGTAGGAGGCGCCGGTTCGATGGCTAGGCCAATATCGCGATGGTGGGTGTCTGCCTTATGGGGCGGGTGAAACAATGTCGTCTGGGGGGCACAGACCGTTGCTGCCAGGGGGCTGATTCTCTCCGAGACGCCAAGGCGTAATGCGCCGCCCCGTGGGGAGAGCGGGAAACTATAAGCTTTTGTATGCCTAGGAGAGAATCCTCACATATGTGGGTCTTTTTTCCAATAAAGATTGAATATTGGACAAACCTGGACCAATATAAACTTGTAAATCCGTCTCGCTAACACTCGTAATCGTATTCAATACGCACCTACTCAATGATATCACAGGGCGTACTTTCTTCCTAAGGCAGGTGTACTTGTAAAGTCTCTACACTCTGTTCTAATTTCCAGGTCAACATCTCGTGAAGACTCTGGGCCATAATGCTTACTGGCAATAGCCAAAGTTGTACATCACAATTGCTCGGTACTGATTTGACTCGTACATCGCGTGTAGTACCCTTGACGAGGAGGGTCTGGGGACATTGACCAGCTTGGCCAGGTTCTAAGCAACTTCAAGCTACTTGTCTACGCTGTCACAGCTGGTCCAACCGAATCAACTTTAAGTTGCGCAACTACCATATGATGCCCATCGCGGCGCCTGAATCGCAGGTGAGAACTACTATTGCGTGAACCTTCGATCGCGGGCACTGATAAGCCTGCCAATCTCCGATCCGACCTCGCGTGCACTCTGCTCCCAGCCCAGAATATTCCCAGCCGCAATGGTATCATGCGGCGCATCCCTCTCGCAGTAAAGCTCAACTTCATTCCCAGGCATTCCGCGCATCTCATCAGCCCAGGCCACAATGCCAGGCCCGAGATCATCGCACTCGCCAATGTGGGCAGATATGGAACGGCCGTGGCAAAAGGGTGCCCAAGGGGAGTGATATACGCATTGTTCGAGCTGTCAACACCACCGTGCGCAGCGTAGCTCCTCGCCCCGAGCTGCAGGTCCGACATAGCGACATCCTCCGTCCGGTAAGCCTTGCGGCTCTGGTACAGTCCCGCCGGACTCAGCGCTTCGAGCGGTGCGATCCATGGGGACACGAGAGCGGCAAACCCAGGCCGTTTCATGCCGGTAGTACGGATCTGCTCGAGGTACCGTAGGAACGCGATGGTCAAGTTCGCCCCCGCGCTGTCACCACCAATAGTAATAGAGTATGGCGGTATTGTGAGCGTCTCGGTGAGATGTGCACAACCTGTGATCACATCTTGTAGCGCAGCTGGGAAGTGGTTTTGACCACCGTGTGCTGAGAGGCGGTATTAGAGGCAGAAGACGGCGTCAGCCTTGGAGTGTCCGAGGAGTTGTTGGGGCGAGGAAGCCACAGTATAGTTCCCTAGAATCACCAATGATGAAGGCACCGCCGTGGTTCCAGAGGATGGTCCGGGCCTTCGTAGATGCGTCTGCAGGTCTGGCGGGCTACCATGTCCCGCCGACCATGCATGGTGTCACTGCTGGGGATGTAGCTGGGCCTTGGTAAAATGACCCGGGGAACTGTGACGGATCGATGGCATGGAAGCGGTCGCCTGGCTTGTCTGGCTCCAATGTCTAGCTTGCGCTAATGCCGGCCTAACCACCCATGTCTAGATACCTTCGGATGAGACGCGCAGCGAGGGTCTGTCTGAAGGTCCATCTCGGGCGAGGGCGCCAGATCAGGGCAATGAAGACAGTATATGGTAAGCTGATAATGATCAGGGCTATCCTTGAGAATTGGCCGATTCGTCGCCATGCCGTGTGAGTCGATCTGGGTGCTGGCCGAGGCATGGCTTGCCTTGCCAAATGTTCAAGTGCAATCAGCGAAGTGGAAGGATCCGGCAAGCTTTGCTTGCCTCCAACTTTCCATTACCGTCACCGCGCAGCCTGTCTCGCATCCTGTGTGCCGCCCAACCGGTCGGGAGTTGCATCATTGCAGGGCAGTCGGGAAGCGCGGGGCGGGGCAACAGCACCAACAGCTGCCAAGAGACTCTGATCGGAGATATAGCAAGCTGCAGCCTTGTCAGATGTCAGAATTGCCCTTGTGATCCCGTGCATATCAGCTCTTCATGCTTGTAACTGGGGCTGTCGAAGATTACGAGCGTACGAGCATACGAGCACCTTGCATCGCCCAACCGTGGTGTCTAGTTTCGGAATGATTAGCGACCAGGGCTTGAATTCTAAATGGCGAACTTTGGATATGGCCCGGTACTTCTGGAACTCTAGTAGAGGTTGTCATCGGGTTCGGTTCTGTGGTCGGGAGATGGTGTTGCTGAGGGGTGGTTGAGTTGCAGTGGTCCAGACTGGGTGCCTGCTGCCTTGGCGGCCCTGCCCTGCCCAGGTCCCCTGGCAGCCTGGTGCCCCGGCGCCCCAGTGCTTCAGTGCCCTGGGTGCCCTGCTGCTTCCCCCCTGCCCGGCTACCCTGCTTGCTGGCCTGGTGCCTCGCTGCCGCGCTGCTTCGCTGCCCTACAGGCCCTCTTATCGATAAAGCTGCCACGCCTACTCCTAGCTTCGTCATTCCTCAAGCAAGCCTGCCCATCAAATCTCCGTGAGTGCAATTTCCATCCCTGTCAGCATCCTAGTTGCAATGCCTGTATTGGTAATGATGCAGGTACTTCTCTATCAATTGTCTGTCCTAGTTGATGTGGCTGACTTCTCTCTTGCAATCCAGGGTATGGCGTGTCTGAGAAACATCAGACCTTCTGCCGCTCTCAGGCAATGCGCGCCTTGCTCACATCATGCGCGGGCCGCCATGTTGACAGGCTCCACGAGTTTGCCTTGGGACGGGAGAGTGGAGTCGAAACGTCGGGCCCTCTGGGTTGACAAGCTCCACGAGTTCGTTTGGGCCGGGAAGGTGGAGTTCAAACGTCGGGTAATTTTCTTATTCTATTTTCTACGTCAGGTCTAATACCTGTACTGACGGAAAAGTGTTTGGCCATCTCGATGGGCCCTTGGTCTTGGCTTCCCGCCGTGTCATATAACCTGAACCTGGGCTGGCCTCGAGTCAGGCTGTCCACGCACGCGTGACCACCGCGGGCGGGGAGCTCGGCAACAGCTGGAGCTCTCTGTCTGATTGCCCATCTTCGAGCCCAGCCTGCGCACAGAAGCTGAGCTGAGGAGCTTGCGAGATACCAAGATCAAAGCAAATAGGCTTGATCTGACCTTGGGAGAGCCAGTGTGACGGGTTGCAGCCAAAGGCACGGTTCCAGTGGTCGGAGCAATCTAAAGTCTGTCTAGCAATCCAAAAGTGCGAAGCCTCTTGGTGCGTCTCAACATTTCTCGGTCGACAAAAGATGCAATTGTTGGCACTGCATGCGCTGTATGCACAGCAAGTTTTTCCCACCACCACACCTCCTGCGAGTCGAGTCGAGCCGAGGAGGATTTTGGGTTTGTCGACTCATGTGGTGTTCAGGCCAGCGGGTTTCACCAGTAAAACCCCCCTCTCCTCCCTGGTGCAAAAGCCAAAAGTTTAATTAGGCTCTGAAATAAGGTTGCCGATGCATGCGCCTACGATTCGGCCCCCTCCGGGACAAGATCTGACACAGTTTACCTACCCAAGCGCACGACAGCGCGCGTTCCACGGGCGGCTGCAAGTGCTGTCTGTCATCTCAAAACCAGGGACCGGCCAAGCAGCCGTTGCACTTCGCCCAGGAGCGGTTTGAACCCCGGCAGAACCACGGGTTGGGCCGCAAGAGAGGAGGGCTACATCGAACCCTGTGATGCTGCGCCGAGGTGCAACTACATCTAACGTCTGGACTGGTCTATTGGACTCTTCCCCTCTACCAGTGACTTGGGATGAGTTTTGGTCCGCTTGATAGAGCCGAGCCCATGTAACCTGACCGTCATCAGCGGGCGGGCAAAGTGGACTACAGCGCGATGACGGAATAAAGTTCACACCTTGTCAGCGATTCGCAACCTCGCGAGTCGCAGGTGCATGTCAGGATGCACGTCTACTCAGGCACAACATAACGTATACCTACGCTCGGAGTTTCTACTGTGGGTCCACACCCTACGGGCAGGGCTGTATGAACCCGTTCCAGAAGGACCACCCACACCGTCCGGGCTGGTGGCGGAGAGACGGAGCTAAATCAAAGTAAGGTTGATATATCTATGGATGCCAATGTCTGTCAGCACCTAACATCCAAGCCCTTGTCTCCTTCAAGGTAATGTCGACCACACGTCAACCACTCGCTCTCTCACCGACGGAATACCACCCACGCCGACGGAGCCCGTATACACGCTAATGGGCTAGCTCACGAGACACAAGATGGATACGGATGTTCGAGGCTCGGAAGGGGTCGAGCTGCCGATGGACAACAGGTCAGGCGTTGTGGTGGCCGTCGCCTCGACCTTGATACCACTGGCCGCACTGGTGGTCGCACTGCGCTTCTACGCCCGACATCACCTGGACCGATGGGTCGGCATAGACGATTGGGCGGTTTTGATATCACTTGTAGGATACCCTCGCTGTGCAAGTTAGGCAAGACCGTTGGGACCTGGTACTGACATGCCTCTTAGGTTTTCACCGTGGTCAAGGGGACCACGATATGTCTCATGGCACAGGTGGGACTTGGGCAACACCTGTGGAACCTAAGCGAGTGGCAGATCGAGCAGTACTTCAAGGTGAGTCCATCAACGACTTTTAACTCGCTTCAGCCACAAACTGACCACTGCCAACAGCGCTTCTACTTCACAATCATTTTTTACTATTGCGCCCTGGGCTCGATCAAGATTGCGCTGCTGCTGCAATACCGCCGCATATTCGGATCAAAGCTGCGCCGGGTGATCAACATTGCCTTGCTTATTATTGGCACATGGAGCATCGGCCTCGTCCTGGTCTCCATCTTCACATGCCATCCAATCGCAGGATACTGGATTAAGGATCTCAAGGCTACCTGCATTCCTACGTACCAGTGGTACATCCACTCCGCTGGCAACATCCTGAGCGACATTGTGATATTTACCTTGCCCATCCCGATCCTATGGAACATGAAGGTCTCGACGAGACAGCGGCTGCTCCTCATTCTTGTTTTCTCATTGGGCCTTCTGTAAGTCGAACCCACCAAGGTTATTCTTACCGCCTTGCTGACGATGTGACCAAAGCAACTGCTCCATATCAGGTATCAGGATCAAGTACCTGCCGATAGTGAACCGCGACCCAGACGTCACTTACGAGAACCTCGATGCCGCCGCCTGGTCGATCGCCGAGGTCTGCCTCGCCATAATCTGCGCCTGCCTCCCCACCCTACGCCCCATATACGCCCGCGCCGCCAGGCAGAGACTCACAGGCAGCCTGCGGCCCAGCCTGAGACGGCAGAGGGCGTCATACGACAAGAGCCCCGCGCGCGACCTGCTCACCCCCGAGGAGGCCGTGCCAGACCCCTTTGGGTCATCGTCCGGGATGTCCTCCCGCGAGCGCAGAAACGACATGGAGAAGCTCGTCAGCAGCCCGCGGGCGAGCATAAAACCCAGCACGATCGACACGGGCTCGGATTATACGAGGACTGGGACGTACCAGTCGATGTCGTCGTCATCGCGCTCGCAGTCCCAGTGCGAGCACTACAAATGCTACGAGCTCGTCGAGAGCCCCCTGGCGCAGCAGCCCGAGCGGAAGGTGTCCAGGGCCGCAAGGGGCAGGGTGCCGGCGCCCATCAGCAGCCCATGCCAGCCGCCCGAGCACCGGCGGCCGTCGGTCCAGAGCATCCTGGACGAGATCGTCGTCACACAGCCGCCGAGCGCGATTATCCACGAAGCACTGGGCAGCAACTTCCCGATCCGGGTCGCGGGCAACGTCCAGCCCCTCGGTGAGGCGCGGGGCCGGTTCAGCTCCATCGACACGGTAGCGAGCGACGGGCTCAGCGCGCCCCGGCCCAGAATACGGCGCATGGCCTCTGAGGGGTCAGCAGCCTCGCACTCGCAGGCGTCGCACTTCACATCCTGGCGGGAACCTGGATCAGCGCGGATTCATCCACCTATCGACCACTTCAACAGGGTCGATTTCCAGGCTGTAGGTTGGGGCGGGTCGGCGAACCCGTCCATCAAGGAGGTAGATCATGCACCGAGGGATCTTGTGTAGACCCTACTACAGAACTATATGCATTTTCATGTGCACATTGACGGGGACGTGTGGACAGGAGGAACGGAGATTCATCCTTCAACATTTCTTTTATGATACCCAGAAGGCTTTTGGGGCAAGCACCACTATAGACGGCGGGAGGAAGACACTCCGCAAGGAAGAACCACATAGGCATTATTCAGAATATTGTATAGTCTTGTAATTTGACGTTACACGTTCTTTCTACAGCACCCGTGAGTGACTCCATGGAAAAAAAGTGACATTTTCCCCGTGATCCGCACCGAGGCAGACAGCTACGATGGGGGGTTGCAAAACACTACATAACACTACACCAAGAACCGCATTGCGGATCTACACAACCGTCTGCAGCCTGCCGTCCCCGATCTCCAGCCCTCGAATCCCGACGCACAATTCCGTCATGATAAATCCGCCACCGCGGCCGGCCCCGAAATCCCGATCCCGAACCTGACTGACTCTCCGCGACGAACGCCACCCTCACCCGGCCGTTTTGGCCTCATCTACATGAATCGACGACATCCATCCCACGCCCACCGCGCCGCGGGTCGGTATCGGCGCCGAGGTCGAGGTCGAGTGCCCAACCTTGCCCAATGCTACGCGACGAAACAACACGCCCCCACCACCACCTTCACATGCAGCCCTGCTTCGTCCCAAGTGTGCGAACAGTACAACGCTGGAGAGAAGCCCGTAAGTGGGACCTGGGCAATGGTTACCCGAAGATCATCCACAGTACGACGGTAGGTTGCTTTGCGTGGGCACATCTGCAGCCCTGCCTGAATAGGGGGCGCGCTCAGATAATGATGGACGCTGATGATCGGATTGATAAGCATAAGCTTGGCTGCTCCTCTCAGGCGTTGACCTGTCTTCTCTCGGATGGCTCGGGAGCGAGGGGGGCGGCAATAGTTACCTTTTTCAGTGGAGAACTATGCAATTTGCAACGGGTCCTTGAGATTATACATAATTAGCAGGACGTCGCTGATCTTCTCTTGGCGGAGCGTGCCTCGCGGCCTGCTCTTGGCAGCCTCCTCCTGACTTACGTCCTATACATAGCCAAGGCGAATGGCCTCTGCGACAGCCTCGCGCTGTCGTGGGGCATGTTTGATTCCTGTGTCAGCTACTTGCCGGCAGTGGCAGACAAAGCTTGCTTGATGTCAGGACTGGCGGCCGGGAGCTTGGGCAAGTTGGCGTGTCAGAAGGCCACATGGCGTTCTACGCGCAGCCTTGCCGGATCGCCTGTGTTGAGCAGGAAGGCCTTTGCACAGCTACTGTCAGAACCTCTTACCGTGATCTTTGGCCGCCTGTACGGCATGTTCTAGCTTTACTCCGACCCTTCTCCCTCAATTCCTCAGCCGCCTGCGGATCTGTGTAACGCTGGCTCGCCCCGCCTTATGGAGGCGCCTCCCGAGAGATGCATGGCGGGTGATAGCTTGTGAGGAATCACGCACAGAGGACATTCCTGCTTGTTCAGCAAGACAAGATGACAGAAGTGTGGGTGTTTGGTGTCAATGTTGGCTACCTTTCTCAAGTGCTATTAGTAGTAGGGACTAGCCCGGCTGGTGGGGAATAACTACTGTGCCATGGCCACCGGGTCTGATTATCTCTGATGTACAGACTCACCCAAGCTTGCACATATTGACACAGACTCCCCATAATCACCCTTCCTCACACAACACAAAATGCCGGGCTGGTCAAGGACATCCGCGTGTCTGGGAAGAGAAGCGTCCACGGGTACCAGCCTGGCCCAGGAACCCCCCAGGCGACAGCAGCAAGCATCGCTGACCCAGTCGCCTGGAGGAAAGCCGGTACGGTCTCTACGCAGGCTTTGTCTTGACAGCACTTCTGCTAGTATTGGATGCCTTCGAGACGCTCCGGGTGATCGGGTCAGCCGTGTCTCTCTGTGAAGACTCACCCGCCAGCATGACGGCGCGGTCGAGGGCATACGGAAGGCCGCGATGGCGTCCGCGGATCATCATGGCACAGATGACGAGCTTCGCGAATGTGCTGAACTGGCCACACAGCGAGGTCATGACGGTGGGGTGCCCGAGGGAGAGCCCAACGTTGCCGCTAGAAAGTAGTTGTGAGCAGTGAGGCTAAATGGTGGGGTGACGGATGTTGTGCACTCACTACGCCGAGACAACCTCGAAAAATACGGAGAAGACCGAAAATGCCTAGGGCGAGTGAACGCGTCAGTTATGATCTGTCGAGCGGTTTCATTCATGGGATAGGCTACTCACAGGCTCTCCCAGGTCCTTTATTCTTCCTGACTCGGCCACACAGATGCAGAATGTCCCCAGGAACACATACCACAGGTCGAAGCTCAGCTGGTTCTGAACGTGCGTCATGATGTAGCTGGTTACACGGGACTCGTCAAGAGGGCGGTCCGTTGCGTACATGCCGATTGCCTGTTCCTCATAGGTGTTGGACGCGCCTAAGACGTGTTAATGCGTAATCATGTCGTCGATCCTTTGAACGTTGATAGACAGACAACGATGGGGATATGGGAATGTGACTGACGAATGCTGATCGCTATCGGTAGGATGGCGATGTACATCATGACGAGGAGGCTGAATTGCACAGCAGGATTGATTTCGGCAAGATTAAGTGTGGAGGTCCCCGTGTGGCGAGAAGACGCGGCCTGGAACAGGGCTGAGAGAATCCGGGGGCCCATTGATAGGTCGTTGACGGCCGGGTTGTCCAGATCCAAGACAATAATCAGAAGCACATCAACGAAGTTCAGCGCGGCGATGATGCCGAACAGAATCCATGTAGGCCTGCTGGGAAACAGAAGGGTGTAACATCGGCGTGGGTGATCGAGGAGAAACTTCAATGCGGTCTTAGAAGATGTATTCGAAGGCGTCAACTTGTATGTGACCCAGATGCAGAAGCGCAGTGCCACTGGGTAGCAGGTGTTGCCAGCAAAGGCCAGAAAGGTCATCAGCAACATGGGCCACGTTGCGTCCTTAAACGTGATCATGGAGTCGGGGGTCAATGTGAAGCCGAGGTTGTTTATCATGGTCTGTGCCGAGTAGAATGCCCTTGATACGAGATCCGGAGTCAGCAACGGTCCGGCAACTGGTCAGAGACAGTACAAAACAGAGCCACTGACCACCACGTCTTGCCCTGGCCACATTCCGCCAGCCAGTCTGTGTACTTCGACGGGGCGGTGTGAATCCATGGCAATAGCCCGATTACGCCAAGAAGATGGAGCCCGAAATAATAGCCTAGCGTCCACTTCATTAGCAATGGAGCCAGGCAGATGGCAGCTCCGACATACCCAGCACAATCTTAAGCAGCAACTTCAGCGCCGCGTACTCGATACCACCTAGCTTCTTCTCATCCTCGGCTGTCATATCATGAAACTGTGAGTTTCTGCCAATCGTCACTTGTTTGCGGAGACCCGGCAGATCATTGGGGCGTGGACGCTGTGAGTTCGTGGAGAGCCTCCGGTCCGCGCCGGGCCGAGCTCCCAGAACAAATACAGAGCTGGCGTGATTCTCGATAGACTTGGCTGCGGATATGATCGGGCCTTGGTTTGCAACGTGCTTTCGATGTTTAACCATGCTGATTTCCCCCGCTTCGGTCTTTAGAGAGGGCTTTATATCATCTTCTTCTGCAAACGACGGAAGCAATCAGCATGGTTACGGCTCGCACCCCGTTTCTCACTCACCTTCTTCGACTGGCTTGGTGTCCCGAACGCGCTTCTCTGTAAATGGCTCGCCTGTCTCTTGGTCAGATCCTTACCGATAGCATGTGGTAATCACAGCAAGAATTCGACTCCGTGACTGACCATTGTCGCGCTCCAATGGGGGCGGTATATAGTATTCCGTGGATGTTGAAGGAGGTCGTTTAGAATCGGATTCGCTGGAGTCGGGGCCAGCGGGCTCAGCTGAGTCAGGAATATCTTTCTCACTCGGAACTCGCTCCGTGGTACTGTATTACTTCTTAGGGGTCCGAAGTCCAGAAGATTCAAAATTCACGTACTTTGCCTCAGGAAGATTCTCTAAGACCTTGCCCTGTCCTTCAACGTCCTCTTCGCGCCTTAGCGAGAACACTACTCCTTTCGGAGTTGGCCGTGGGTCGGATTGAGCTGAATGAGACTGTGGATCAGCTGTCCATGTTTTCTTGGAGGAGGGACACAGAATAGAAGACCATACCCGCGGCTCGAAGCCTTTTCTTGAACCATACGATCCGGGCAACGACCACCATGATATTCACAACGCCTAAGTTCGTAATGGTTGGGATAACGTAGAGAAAGACTTGCTGGTAAGTTCTCAGAGCTTTCACGTCCACCCTTGGATACTAGAGGTCAGTCACGCGGTGAAATAGGTGATCAGAGTTTCAACTAACGTGTTCAGGCCTGACTCGGTTGAAGCGCTTGCACCAAAGAAATAAGCATCGATGGCAGCCAGGTTACCCTCGGGTGTGAGAATAACCAGGCCAAGAAGGCTGCAGAAGATAATCCATCCATCTTACATTTACTGCGTCAGTAATTCAGAGAAGTTGCCGTAAGATTGAAATACTAACAGTGAAGCGCAATGAAGTTGACTCGTGGCTTGAACATGATTTCCCATGTGTGAAGAGTGGGAGCAACTGCTTCTAACTAGTAGCGCAACAAGGATAATGTGAGGCGAACGAGACAGGAGGATACCGGCCTAGGCAAAATCGGCGAGACAGAAGGGTAAAAGCATCAAGCTGTCTCAGGCCTGTTCAAGATGCAAGACAAAATCTGCATGAAAATATGCAAGGAGCCCACGTGGCAAGGTTGTGGTTATGTTACTGGAGCGAAGAGTACCACTGGGGGCAGATGTATGGCTACTTTACACTACTTATACGGAAGTAGACCCTCAAAATGAGGGGACGTCATTAAATAGCGCACTCATAAGCGCTGAAGGAAGGACTGATGGCCGACCTCAAGCCACAGAAGGAGGCGTAGTCATTCTTGACGGCAAGATAACAAAGACATCGCAAGCAAATGCCCCATACTTGCAGCATTAGATGAATTGAAAAAAAAAAAAGATGTTCTGCATCACTCAAGGAACCATTGCTTCTCGGTAGTCTTGTATAGTCGGCATTCAAATCTCACGCATTGAGTAATGTTCCTTTCAAGTCGGAAAAATGTGCGGGCTTCCTGTCTTTGTTGATACCATCTCGTCCGCCGACGGAGTCCAGCCAATAGGCAAGGGCCTGACCCAAAGCTGCAGGCCAGAGCCGCCAAGCCGGATGCTGCAAAAAAACGATGCAGAATCAAATCCGATCTTCCGGGAGGAGCCAATCATTCACGCTGTAGCCGGAAGCTGGAGCCGGCCGAAGGCTTGGCAGGATCGAACACTTCGCAACAGCCCGTCGGTGATGACCTTGGCAGCATGTAGAGACAAGTCGACTTGCAAAATGATGACGGTTGCTCGGGCTGCCTCCGAAGGGTGGTATAATCGCTCCCTACCCCTTCCCACTGGGAAGGCGTCGGAGTGATTATTTTGAAACAGCATACAAGCGCCGTCAACAAGGTTGCGAGTAACCGGAAGGTTGTTTATAAAAACCCAGTTCTATTTCCTGGCTGCCTGGGCAGCCAGCCGTGCGCGCACGAGGATGTCTATCCGTAAGCTTGTCCCGAAGGTTCATCCAGTCAAATCCCGAAGGCGGATCACAAATCTCGCCGAACCAGGGCATGGGCTAACGGTGATTTTCTTAATGGAGAGATATCCTCCAAAGACGCAGCTCGATTCCGCTTCATATCAGATCCAGCTCTGCCCAATGGACACCAGCACTTTCTCGAGTCAACAACCCGCCCGGGTAAGCCAAGTGTTTGGCGGAACCTGTTGAACAGAGAGTACGACAGGATGCGAGAAGGCCTATCCCAGCTTACAATTAGGCGCAACGCACAAAAGGATTTGCAGGGGGGCCCGGGAATCCCAGAGGATGTGGCCCAAGGATGCTCCATGCTGGAACAGAAATACGGCAAGTACTGGAAGACGATCGGCCGAGGAGCCCACGGCACGATCAGCATATTCCGCAAGTCGAACCCGAATAGCCGAGACGTAAGCCTGGTCGCCGTCAAATATTTCCACCAAAAGCCCAGCCCGGGCCCGATAGAGGAGGAGGAGGAGGAGGATGGCAAGCGGGAGGCGCTGGTCGAGCACGGCGACCACCCGGCGAGCGGCCTACAACACGACAACGTGGTGCGCATCCTCGACGTCTTCCGGGCCGAGCACGACAACAGGCTCCTCTACGAGGTGATGGAGTACTGCGCGGCGGGGGACCTCTTCTCCCTCATCCAGTCCGAGTGGCCCTTCAAGGCCGACGAGGCCAACTGCTTCTTCAAGCAGCTCATGCGCGGCGTCCAGTACCTGCACGGGATCGGCGTGGCGCACTGCGACCTGAAGCCCGAGAACCTGCTGCTGACCGAGTCGGGGCAGCTCAGGATCAGCGACTTCAGTTGTAGCCAGCGGCTCTGCAGCCTTGAAGGCGGCGGCGGCGAGATGCGGCTCGTGTCCGGGAGGCGGGGTTCGACGCCGTACGTGGCGCCCGAGGAGTTCACCGAGGACGAGTTCGACGGGCGTGCCGCCGACGTCTGGGCGTGCGGCGTCATCTACATGGTCCTCCAGCTCGGCCACTACTGCTGGCCGTCAGCGCGGACGGGGGACAGATATTACACCTCGTACGTGGAGGATCGTCGGGTGGAGGCCGGCTTTGCGCCCGTGGAATCGCTGTACCCGGTGAGTCTTCACAACCTATTTTATCAATGCCCGACCGTCCTGGCCTGCGCTGTGGGGTAAAGGAATCCTATTCTGACAAGAGTATCCAGGTCGAGTGTCGCGACATTGTCTACTGCCTCTTGGACCCGATGCCGGGTCGACGGCTGACAGCTTCGCAGTTCCTCCGGTCAGAATGGGGCCGCAGCATACAGGTCTGCCATGGGATCGGCAGTGGTTAGTCAGGCAGCACGACCCCGTTCCATTGCTCGTTGTCCCCAACCACGCATGGGCGTGGCAGGCTTTGAACATTGAGAGGTCCTGGCTGGATACATACCAACGAGACTGAGAGTGGGCCGCTGAGAAAAACACACTGAGCATGGGCTGGCGGGAAGCATGATTCAAGGGTCTAAGCTCTGTAAGAGAACCATAATCGTTAATTCTTGGCGCACGTAGTCGGCCCTAAAGTCTTGCGAGGGTATTTGCGGCATTCATGCCCACAATGTATTCGTCAGAAGTATCGACCGTCTACTTCTGCAACGTATGTTCCGGAGAATTGCGTCCGCTACTTCCAGAGGCGTGCAAAAGTAGTTGCCGCTCGCATATACCGCCGGTTTCCCCGTGTGCCCTAGGATTAAATTTGTAATCGGGACCATCTCACAAAAGGTGCTATCGGAAGCGTCCGTCTATAGCTAGACATCAGTCCATGTTTGGACTTTAGATTTTGGACTAGTTAGTCGGGGGAATCATCTGTAACAATGTGTACATGGGCATATGATATCTACAAATGGTTTGCCTCTTATCGCTCGGCGACGCTATGTGCGAAATTTAAAGCTCTCCCAAGGGATCAAGCGGGGCGTTTGGAGAGAACATCGTCAGCGGCGAAATGTTCTGCAAGAAGGGTGCCTGCACATCGAGCAATTGCCCTTCAATGTCCATCTCTGTGTTATGGAGCGGGATCCGTAGGGTATCTTCAGTGAAAGCAGTCAGCTCGCCTTCAGCGAGGCTTACCCCGGGGAGCAGAGGGTATGCGAAGGGGTCCTCCAAGGGGAAGTCCATAAAGTCATCCTGGAATGGCTTTGATGCCTGCCCAGAAAACTGCTCAATGGGCTCTGCCTGAGGTTCTGGGATGGTGCCTGCGATGGCGGAGGCCTCTGCAGAATATGAGCTCAGAGGCCACTGGTGCTGCTGAGCGACTTGAGGACTCGGGGTCTCGGTGGTGACTGGATCGTCTCGACGGCGAGGTGAAGGTTGGCTGCCACTCGCTGCGGGCCTTGGTGTCTTGCCACCTCGAGCCCGAGTTCTCTTCGGTTTATATTGGTCAGGAAGCTGATCAAAAAGGGACTGTCTCTTGTCAGCCCTGGCATCACAATTGATCGACCTAACCATGCTGTTCGACGAGGAACTCACATTCAGGGCGACTGTCACCCTATCTGCCGCAAGGCTTCTCTGAGTCAGGCCAGAGATGCAGTCTTTGCCCATCTTGGCATCAGCAAAAAGCTCCGACACCCGGGGCTGTTTTGGATTATTCAAGACAAAGAGCAACAGGCTTAGAACCGCGAAGAATTGCGTGTAGGTGATGAACCAGTATGGACCGATGAGAACTGCCTGCCTGCGTATCTCAAGCCCTATGTGTATGATATTGCGGCATACATTGATGCCAGCTGACGCGAGGGCAAAATAGCGCTCGTCCACCGTTTCGTGCGATGGGAGCCGGCGCGAATAGTATTGGATGAAAGGTCGATATAGCATCATCTGGACGTGAGCGTAGGTGAACCGGAGCAGGATCTTGACCCTGAATTGCGTTGCGATTAGCTGTGGATATCAGTTGGCGCTTTAGACTTAGAGTCGCGTACCGTGTGATTTGTATATCATCCTCGTGACCGGGCCGCCACGTAGGTGAAAGCCGTTCGTGCCAGTCGCGGATGTCTTGCTCCAACTCCCTGATTTTGGAAAAACTGATCATGTACGTCTCGGCAGGCCCTTCATCGGCCCTTGTGGGCGGGTAGATGTCTCGGACGACTTTGGCGAGGATGTGCATGAGCCTTAAATTCGCATTCGATGCTTCAAGCATGGAAGGAGTCCCGGGCGGTGGCCACTCGATCCCACTATCTGTGATGTATTCATCATCCACCTCCGATGGCCAGGGTTGATCAATGTCTTTCTCTTCTAGAAGAAGGGGCAGTCCAAGCGTGGTGGACAAATAAATGTCCATCTGCCGAATTGTGTAGAACACCCTCCGCCTCGTCTCGTCCTTGATCGGTCCGAGTGAGATGGCGGGCAAGTGACGATGCAAGCCCATGCGCAGGGCAGAGCGAAGGGCGATGCCGACAAAGGTATGGCAGCTGTTCAGTTCGCCAGTGGCTTGTAAAAATTGGATATTAAAAACCAGAGCTTGCAAGGTAGTCATGTCGCTACATTCAGTTATGTCTTGAAGATAATGCTTCGCCAAAGTGTAGAATTTGTACCTGGAATCCAATCAGTGGCCCGTCAACAGCAGCAGAAACAAGCTAGGATGGTTTATTCATGTTACCCTCGCTCCATTGCCACAGCGTAGTGGTCGGGATTCGTCGGGTCATTCTCGTCAACGTCGTACATTGAACCCAAGGCCATGACAGAGAAAAGCAGCCCCACGAACCTCCGTTCCTCGGGAGTGTATTTCTGGGGCCGTTCTTCGTAAAGCCTGTCGAACATGCGCCAAAACGACGGGGCATGGACCACGCGAAGTATGCAAGTAGCCCTGCTAAAGGAGAATTCGCACAAATCGCGGGCAAAAGGCTTGGGGGGTATTGGAGAAAACCCGTCGCTGACGTGAGACCAAGGATTTGCCGAATGCCCGGGCGGCTCAAACGATTTGGGTAGAAATGGCCGTCCGGGCTGGGGCAAGAATGGCGTCCTGGAATCGTATCGAGATAAACCTGGGAACTGCTGAGTGATACGGCTCAAGAAGGCCGCCCCTGACGACATGCCGTGGAAGTCGTATTCGCCGGAGGCGGTCAGATCCAGTTGGCCGACATTCTCAACCAGAGGCATTCGTCTCGCAGCATTCGAGGCGGTGTCGGGGCTCCCGCTGGCCGCCACGGCATCATGCCTAAACGGCCTTTGGTCATGAGAGGCATCCTTTAGGGCTGATCGAGCAGAATGTGCTGGTTGCGCCAGCAGCGCAGCAACTTCGTCTGGATTATCCAGGTCGATATGTGGCAAGAGCTTGTGAAGCAGAGTCTCTGCCGTGTGCGCCTTCAGCTGCAGTGAGCTAAACCCTCGCGTAGATAAATTGGTATAGGTGCAATCTGTTGGAGACGGTCAGTCCCTGGAAGTGCGTGGCCTCGTCGCAATGGTTTCCTCACTCGAGTCAAAGTCCGCACAGCTGGAGCACGGCCTCTTGCCATCACACCTGATTTTCTTGCGCCGGCAGTCGTCGCAGGCTCTTGTTGTCCGTCGCCGCTTTCGGGCCGATCTTTGTGGACTCTGGCTCGGGATCTCGGCGCCGGGAGTCATATGCCTTGCTCCGCTGCTCACAAATTGCCCGTGATTTGACGAGGAGGAGGCTGGAGAGGCAGACCGCCGTGATGTCTCGTCCTCGACGGGATCTGGCTCCATTGTCGGCCCGGACGCCCCCACTTGTGCCATGGAAAGAAGACCTTTGCATCTGGAGCAAGTCCACGAGCAGGCGTTGTGGGCGGGTGCCTACGGCCAGCTCTCAGACCGTCGGCGTCAGCGTCGCGACGGCCAGCAACGGCAACGGCCTAGATGTTGCCGGTCACAGGTGGGTTGAGCGGCACCATGTAGAGCACTTCAAGCCAGCCGACAGTCCTGACTGCAAAGCGGTCGAGGTTCTGTTCGCATCCTGTGTCTCACAGACGTGGCTGCAGTCAAGAGACTGGGAAGAGTGGAACATCCAAGCCACAGTCACGAGAAGGAGGGACAGGCTGACTAAACGTGCAGGAGATGACTGCTTGGCATTGAGATGTGCTCCAAAGCAGTTCAGGGTTAGGGCTGAGGGCTAAAGACTCGTGCTTAATTGCAGATTCAGAGACCCCCCTCACTCATCAGGGGTCTCGCGATGGTCTTCAAATTTTGTTCAACTGAAGCTGCGTCGGCGATTGCAAGGCGCCCGGAGAGGTCTTCTGCAGCACAGTGTGTCTTGCTCACAGTTATCACCCGGCAGTAAAACGACACACGATGTAACATCACCCTGATCAATCAGAAAGCCTAGAGGTGATTACTAAAGAACGTAATGATTATACTAGAAGCTGTAACTGGTCAGGATAGAGTTACATTACGTTTCGAGCCTTCAGCAAAATACCCCTTTTCACGGCGCGCACTGTGGTGATAGAGTCACATTTCCCGTTGCCCAGTCGTTCGGTGCAGCCACTTTGTAACGAGTCTGAGCTCCGTTTGCTCCTCACTTTTGAGCTTGGGCTTCGTCAACCCCTCGTTATCCCGGTCCATGATCCCCTCTCCCATCTCGTTCCTGTCACCTTCAAGTGCCCCTTCAACGACTCTGCTGCCATTGCTCGACAAAAGCGAGCAAATATGCCGACCTTGGAAGTGGGCACGTCCAAGAAAAAGCGAGGACGGCCTCCGGTTTCCGGTAGAAAACCTAACCATGTCAGCGAAGTAGTCAAGGATCAAGGGACTGCTCGCCGCACCCTGCGTAGCACAGCAGCAAGAAGCGTCCAAGTTGTGGAGGTTCCAGCTACTCAAGACGATGCTGATAAGTATGAGCTGTCTTCATAATATCCCATCGTCGAGAGACTCCCTATCCCGTATCTGCACTGCTAAGTGACAGAAAAGCCATGGGCCTCCACCCTCGGATGCGGCATCCACCGCCGATGGGGCCTTGGAGATCGCGTACCAGAGTCTACAGGACGAGAACGAGGACTTGAAGAACAGGTGCTCCGAGCTGGAGGAGGCTTTAAGCCAGAGTCAGTTTGTTTTAAGCCAGACGCAGAAAGAGTCTGCGACGCAAGTCGAAGAAGCCAACAATGCCATCAATGCCGGCAACAGTCAAGTCGAGCAGCTTCAGGAAGCTCTTCGTGTCAGCGAGGACAAATTGACACGTCTTTCGATGAAACAAGCCGATCTCATGCAACGCGCAACGGCAGAAAGGAAGAGGGCAGATGAGTTGCAAGAAATGATGGAGATATTGAAGAGTGGACAGCCCGGGCCTTCGGCTCCGGCATCATCCAGCAGAAGGGCCCTGTCTCCGGTCTTCACTGACCCCCTCTCATCAGACGGAGACGACCCACCGGCCCCACGTCCTTCGCAACAGGCATTCGGTCGCACGGGGGGACCAAGGTCGAAGACACCATGGCCTGACGCGGATGCACGAGCCCTCATCGCGTACATCGAGCGATGGGGGCCGAAGTGGTCGAAAATCGCCGAGGACTGGCCAATGGTGTTCCCAGATCGCAATCCCTGGGATCAACATCAAATGAAAGACAAAGCAAGGATTCTAAAGAAAAAGATGCTGAAGTGAGTGCATCATCCGAGTCACTTTATACTCCCCCCCTATGACCATACTCTAACAGAAGGTGGAATAGGAACGATGAGCTGCTGCCTCTCAATTTCGATCAGGTCGGACTGACTAAGAAATGTAGAAAAGAGATCGAGGAGTGGAATCGCAACCCTAATAGAAAGGAGGCAGATGTCAGACACGGACGGCCAGTCAGAATATTCTTATGTGAAGCTGATCAGGCGCGAGATGACGGCTTCCATACATGATCTTCGCGGGACAGAGCCCCTGAACGGCCCATGTACGGATGCCAAACTACTTTTGTGGGTATATGTGATGGATGTCGAGGCTTCGAGCTGGAAGAATTGTATTTAATAGTTTCTTTTTCCAAGATAGGGACATGTAGCACTGTTGTTCATCCAAAACCTCTGCCTCTATCAACACTATAGGAGTCAGGGTAACTACTGAGGACTTGGGATTAAGTAAATGTCTGAGAGAGGTCGCCCTCACCAGGACCTGGCGTTCAAATCAGCTGTGGATACTGCCAAAAGCTTTAATGCCAGGCACCTCGGACGCTCTGCGAAAAAGAAAGCTAGGCGTCGTGACCACCTGGGCAGGTTTCCAGTCATCCTCTCGCCCACAAAGGCTTCGCTGAGCACTGGCACACTCTAAGCTGGCACGGAGAGTGAAAGCAAGAGGCGCTAGCACTACAGTTCTCCCCTGACTCCAGCGTCACCCACGGCATGCACAGCCAGACAAGCTAAGAAGCTACGCAGGGTCACACAAGCTCAACCCGGGGGGTGAGACTGCCTCCGTCCTCTGTTGAAAAGACGATGACGCCGCCCAGCCTTGAGGCTGACGATTCGCAGTCTTATAGCAATGATGAGCTCTCCATGCCAACCAAAGTCGCCCTCGCTCGCGTGAGGTCAGGATCTCTCTCGTGCCGTAGCTCGTTCCCTCAGCCCATGAAGGGAACACGTCAGGAAACAGCACCGAAAAATGAAGGAACCATCAGCCCGTCCTGGATGATAGCGAAGTGCTGGGCAACCTCGAAGCCCCTCGGGCACCGCAGTTGCCTCATGCCTCTATCTCTGTACCTCCTTCCTGCTCCTGCCCCTGCCCATCCTGCCACACCAACGCACCCACGGCAGCCTTCAGGCTACTCCTGCCCCTCCAGCACAGAGCAGCAGAGGAAGTCACGACCCCTTCCGGCCCGAAGGAAGCAAATAAACATAACAAACATCCCATCCCCGCCCCTCTCTCTCCTCTCTTCTCTTTCTTTCTTCTCCAGGCACCCACACTGACAGTTCTTTTTTTAGGAAAAAAAAAGAAGAAGAAGAAGAAGACGACGACGACGACGATGACTACGAGGACGATGACGACGACGGTGACAGTGACGGCGACGGCGACGGAGGTCCTGGGCGTCGCCGCCTGCGACGCAGCCGTGGCTTGGGCCACCACGGCCTCCTGCGTCGGGGCCGGCGGCGGCCTCATCCCTTGGTGGTGGGCGGTGGTGGCGCTTTGCGTGGGCGCCTGCCTGCGCCGCGGCCTGCGCTGGGGCTGGGTGCGGCGGTTGCCGGCGGCTGGGCGGGCCGGCTGGGCGGTGTTGGCTGGCGGTCGTGATGGTGGTGGTGGTGCTGGGGGACGTCGGGGTGGCGCCCGGGGCTGAGCCCTCGCCGGCGGTAGAGCCTTTTTGGCTGGTGGTCTGTTTTAATTTTTATCTTATTTTTAAATGTCTTGTTTTTTTAGTAGATTATCTTTAGGTTAGCTGATTCTCTATTCTTATAGAATCGAACGCTGGCGCCCGGCGCCCACGCGCTTACGCGCTTTTTTTCTCCTGTCCATTCAAGTTCCCCGCTCCGATCCGTTCCCTCTTGCTCATGTGATGATCGTGGGATGGGTCGAGAGTGTTCGAACCATCGTTCATAGTGGGAACTGGACTCCCAATCTGCCTGAAGCATGACGATCTCACATTGCGTACCTTGCCAGGGGCACGTTGGTGGAATGCATTTACTTCTTGGAACAAATAATGGGGTACCAGGGCTTCCGCTACGGAATAGTCTTGGTCAAGGAGGCCAGATTGACGCGGCCAATTCTGCGCAGCATGTGATAGTTCAATGACCACGAGTCTCTGTCAGGATGGGCAGTGAAGTGCAAACACACGGCATGATGAGCAGGAGAAGCATGGCAGAAGCTTGACATTGATTCGGGAGGAACTTGCAGCTTGACTGCTAGGTTCATATGGCCAACCACATCCTTCCCATGGTCTTGCCTGTACCGTACAATCACTCACGACAGAAACCGGTATCCCCTCTGCCTTCCTGTCTCCTTGCTTGTCGAGCCAGCTGGCGATCCATGGCATCCTCCTGAAATTCCAGTCTCCGCGCGGCCCCCTCTCCATCAGGATGCCTCATAACAAAGCCATGGTAGCAGTCTGAGCAGTCCGCAGTGTCGCAAAAGTGTGAGGAAAACGAACATCGTCGCCAGGGCATGGAATGGTATCCCGAACTTTCATTGGCATTGACAGCTCGGCCTGTGATGGAACTCTTGTTGGAAAGATGTGTCTCCGGGTGCCTTGAAAGTGGGTCATTTGAGGATGACAGGAGTTGATCCCTGTCGAAATATCAATGATGCTTGCCGATGTTCGTGATAGGGCCGCAGCATAGACCAAGAGGTAGAACCCTCGAGTTCAAAACCCAGATGGCCAGTAAAGGGTGTACAGACAGTAGGCAAAGTCTAGCCACATGTTCCTGCTGCAGAATGTTGCATCGATGAAGAATAGCCCACGTGTGTCGCAACGGTATAGAGATTCGACAGCAAGCACAGCAATTGTGGCCAACCGTGAAGTTCTGGTGACAGTCCATGGAGCGGCGAGAGGACAGCATCTAGCTGGCGTGGGTTGCTTGATGGACAAGTGATATGGCCCAGGCCCATCTCACACCAGGGGGATTGCGATGTATCCACAGGCAGACAAGAGGCACACCATTCGTTGTTCTTTCGTCCAGCTCCCATGAAGTGGTATGAAGATCATCTGCACGACACACATGTCAGCTTTCGACTGTTTGAGCGTCCATTTAGGGCACGACAGCTTACCTTGGCCGATCACCGATTCCGAGACCGTCTCCCATACCATTGGAGATTTCTCCTCGCCTTCGCTGTTCAAGGTTCGGTTCGCTTCGGTTCGGTTCGGCTCGATTCGATTGAGGTCTCAAAAGGGGATGAAGAAAGATGCGAGAAGAGAAGGCCACAAGCTTGGAGCGGGCAGAAGAGTTTCCCGCAGTTGCAAGACAGAGACAAGCTCAAAGAGCGAAGAGGCAGGCACCCACACTGACAGCAAGGATGGAAGCGGGACTAACCAGTTTGTTCATGTTTCTTGACGAGCTCATTATGTCTGGTAGGCGACGACGACGACGACTAGTGTTGACGGAAGATGGGTCTGTGTGACGAGTGGGATGAAAATTTGCCGGAGACGACGGATTGTGGCGGACGACGGGTGATTCGAGACGATGATTGGCTGCTGAGACGACGGTTTGCTGGAGATGGCAGGCCGACGGGGAAGACAGAGAGCGTGATACAAGGCGCTTGTACCGCCATTGACGAAGATCGATGACAGTGGAGGGATGGCGGACGGCGCACTGGGTAGCGAACTCGGGACGCAGAGTCGATGGCCTCAGTTGAAATTATCGCTTGAACGAAGCCTTGGTGTGCAGTAGGCCGGCAGAGCTGCTAAAAGTACACAGTGATTCGGGTGCAGGCCCTGAGCCGTGGTCGGGTGCTTGGAAGAGGTGATGAAAAGACAGATCGGGCTTGTGTGTGGAGATGGTGGTCTCTGCAATGAGCCGGATGGAAAGATCCGAATGAAGGCAGGAGTCTCAGTCTTGATTTCCTGGGGCCGCAGTACTGGCATCGGTGTCGTGTGTGTTGGAAGGCCAAGTGCCGTGCGCCGTATTGCCCGCTTCAGCTGCCAAAGCAGATTCGACAGCGCGCCAGATGGCATTGTCGACGCGTTCGGCCAGGCGGGCTTCGAACGCGTCCGCGTCCAGGCGGGCTTCAGGGGTCTTCTGGCCAAAGCTCTCTGCCATGATCAGTGCCGCGCTCTCAGCCGCGGTGGCAGCGGCAACAAAGGCCGTGTATGAGCGGGAGGTGGAGACTGCGAGGGCGATGGCGTGGGCGGTGTGGGCTGCCACGAGGGCTGCCACGGGGGTTGGGTCATTATTGTCCTGCACGAAGGCGTTGAAGGCGTTGCCTACGCCAAGCACCGCCGTTGAAGCAGCAGCTTGGGCGGTCTCGAAGCGCGTGCTCTGGGGGAGCGGCGGGTCCAAGGCCAGTCTTGGGTTTGCTTCGCGCAGGGTGTTGATGTTTTCAACTTCTTGGGCGCTCGCGGGCGTGGGCTGACGTGGATGCGAGGCCTGGGGAGAGTCGTTGAAAGCAGCATCTGCGGGTTGAGGGAACAATGTGGCGTACGAGGGTGGCGAATGGCCGGCTTGCGCCTTTGCCTTGTCAGACGGGGGCTCTGCCTTGCTCGTCATTGTGCTGTCTTGGTGGTCCTGAAAAGATCAACAATGATGGAGAATGGGTTGGCAACGCCAGAGTGGTGATGGTTGAGAGCAGATGCGTTGTGTCAAGTTCAATGTTGTTTTGGCAGATGGGCTGCAGGCACCAGTTCAGTCAAGTCCCTCCTCTTGTAGCAACCGTGGAAGGAACCTACCGACCTGGACACCTACCTCAGTGCCTTGAGACATAGATACTTTACCGGGCAGGTAGGCACTTGGGTCGGTAGTCTCTTTGGGCAGGCGCAGACGCCGTCGCCTTCTTTGGCGAGCGGCAAACATTCACTTGCCCTAAATTTCAAGTACCGAGGTACCAGAAACTGATCGACCTACCTGTCAGGTCGTGGTCTCCGAGCCGGCTGCTGCTGGCTCCACAATGGTGTTGAGTCGGGTGTGCAATGGCTCCAGACTATCATCTACTGATCCGAACCTGCACATGCTGGAGAAAATTAATAGAATCGAATTTAATAGCTGCTCCGATATGGTGTGTCGACGTCACATCAACTCAGCCATCAACCTGGAAGGCAGACAAGCCACAATTCTACGACGCACAAGTCAACCATGCCTTACAGAACTGGAAAGGCCAAGTTTATTATATGACTGTAGACTGTAACGAAATCTGTAACTCCATGCAAAATATCCCTGGGGCTTCTTGTTTCGACGATTCTAATCAATGGCGCCGTCGGGATATGCTGCCTAGCCTTGTCCGTGCGGTAGTACGAGGCTGAGGCCATGTGCACAGGCAGAGTCTTCTTACATTATCATTGGCATCATATCCTCTGAACGCTGGCTCGTTGAGCGTTTACCATTGTATAAAGCCGCCTTATATGGCTTCACATATGATGGATATAGGGATAGAAAAAGGCAACTCAATAACTGCAAGCCCGCCGGAACAAAGATAATAAGTAAAGGGGCGGATTGCGGTGGGCCTACATGCCGGTGGAAGGCCAATGCTACGCAGGATTTCGCTCATAACATAGGGCTAGCCAGACCGCATACCAGGTAGGCCTATTTTCGTCATTCGCATAGTGAACAACATAACCCTATGGTCCCAAGCTGGTGACAATTTTGAGGCTGACAGACCCGCTGCGAACGCTTCTCGGTCCTGTCCTGACCATCAACCCTAACCCTAACCACAGCCCTCGATTTTGAGATGCCTGAGTGCTTGGTTTGGTGTTACATAATAAGGTGGGAGAGAACCCTGGAAGTCTGCGGGATAAGATCAGTTGCGCTGGACGGTTGCAATGCGGGGGAATAATTGTCAGCACAGTGCGCTCACTTGCAACTTGGACTCGGCGTTACTATCAGGGGGGATGACAAGGCAAGTAACGCTATTTTGGCCAATGATGTCTCTGACGATTGCTGGGGTAGAAACTAAATTATTGGATCCGAAGGTTCCTATTGACTAGAATAGAGTTAAGTCGAGTTTCGGGAACACGAAGAAATACCCCTTGTTGGAGACGCACTGTGGTAACAGTATTAAATTGCAAGGCTCTCTGGGATGGGACTGGGTGTAGTCCGTCCTCCGCTCGGAGACCCACCATCATTCCGTCCTCTTCTTCTTGTTGTCTCAAACCACGCTCTAGAAAACACGTGCCGTCCTTGCCCGGCCAGACCGAATTGATATGCCACACAGTTCGGATACGCCAGGGGCCACGCCCAAAAGAAAGCCAGGTCGGCCAAAAGGGTCGTTCAAGGTGCTGAAGAATCAGACGCCTACTCGCCGGTCAACCCGTGGCACTACAGCACCGAGAATCCAGGAAGAGGTAGAGGTTTCGGGTACCGAAGCTGGATCTGACGGGTATGAGTACGCCTGAACCTTGCCTGATACAAAGCTTTTGCTGCTCTGTATCTGCCTCTAATGCACTGCTAAGATCTAGATAGCCGTGTGTCTCCAGCTCCTGATGTCCCGACCGCGAGTGACAGCACCGGGGAGGTCGACGAACAGGTGCAAAGTGAATATGCAACGCCGGTCGAAACGCCTGCGAATGCCATCGATCCCGGCTTGAGTAGCGCTGGAGTCAAGATGCTTGAAACAGTTATCAAGGCCAAGACAGACAAAATTGAGCAGTTGGAAATGAAAATGCGTGAGCCTACCCGACGAGCAGAACAGGCCGAGCAGCAGCTGCAGTTGCAAGGACAAGCCGAACCTCAGCCGTCTGGGCAGCCCAGGCCTCCAGCCGGGGAATCATCCATGAGACGGAGGGGGGCTTCGCCATTCAGCGACCTCTCCTCATCCGACGAAGATGACCCAGTTGACCCGGGTCCCTCGCGACAGCCATCCCGAGCCACAGGGAGCTTACCGAGGTGGAAGGAGTCGAGGCCGCGTGTTTCATGGGCCGAGAGGGACAACCTTAGGCTCATTTGGATGATTGGGCAACGCAAATACGGAACACGGTGGAGCCTGTTGGAACAGTTGTGGCCACAGCATCTTGCAGGGCTCACGGGAGACAAGGGACCAGAATGTCGCCGAGACCAGACACAACTTAAGGACCACGCGTTTGAACTCAAGGCGAAGTTCCTCATGTGAGTAAAGATACTATCTGCGGCTATGGTGAATTAGTTGTCTACAGGTATGCCAACAAGCTCTAATTGGTGTTGAAATAGGAATCGCCAACCTCTGCCTCGTGGATTCGACCATGTCTTCATCAAAACCAAAGATAGAAAGAAGCTCGAGGACCGTGGTCTCAACCCTGACCGGAAGGAGATGCACAATAATAATGGTGCACCGATCTGCGTTTTTCTCGAACAGACTTTGACATGAGGACTTCAAAATCGAAGTACGTCGGGTGGTTCTGCTGACAATGAAAGCAAATTTTGTGATTGTGCTTAAACAGCCTCGGTTGATGCGGGGGCTGCCAGTTGGACGTAGTATATGTATTTTATATGCTTTTGCCATGAAACGGCTTCATTGAATTCATTCTCAGGTTCTTGCGGAGCATGACATTTCACAGGCTCGGTCCAGTCTGAAAGACATCATAGTCTGCATCCAAGTGGACGTTGAGCGTCGCCGCACCACCTGATGCACATACGTACCGTTCCGCGCGCCTCTCAACCGGCGGGCTGCTACACCTTGTCGCTATACCGCACATCGTTGAGGGAAATGACAGTTCCAACTTCCTCCTAGACACAGCATGACGCGGCGCTGCAGCTTACGCCCGGTACAGCTGTAGCGAGCACATCACCGGAGCCGTCGTGAGTGGGTGCACCGGCGCCAAGGTGCTCATCTAGTGGCTCTGTGCACTCTAGCCTGTCTACGACATCCGGCCTGGCAGAGCATCGCCGTCGAGACCGTCAGCCTGATAGTATGTCATCAGGGCCTCGTCCCAAAGCACCGCCTTTGCGCATTCTGGACGTTGGGGTCGACAGTGACACGCGCGGTGTGGTAGAGCGGGTGGTTGTGTCGATTCGTCCACCGACAAATGCCGAATTCCCCGGGTGCCAAGCACTTGGAATATGTGTAGAAAATACAGGTGTCGTCGGTGCAGTTCTTGGGCCGCCGGGACTTGGGTGAATCCACAGGCCGGAGAAGGACTCCGCCGAACACAGTGCGGTCTCTCATTTCCTGATCGATCATGACCCTTGCAAAACGCTGATAAAGAACAATCGACACAGGAGGGAGTTTGATTGGTCAAAATTAGGGTTTATCGCGTCGTGTAATCAAATCAAAATACCGTCTTGGCCACGCACTGTGGAAACGAAGTCACATTGCATGTGGAGGAGTTTGCTCATCTTCAGTGGGTATGCAACCGGCAGTTCAGTCCCACTTCCGAGGCGGCTCGGCGTCAACTGGCAGCTCTTCAGCTGCTCGTTCCACCGACCGTTGACGTCTACTGCTTCCCCGTGTTGGCTTCAACAGCCCTTCAACAACAAGCAATGCTACCTAGGAAACACAATTAAGAGACTCGTGAACCATGCCGGGCGTCACGCCCACGCCCACGCCCAAAAGGGGTCGAGGCCGGCCTCCGGGGTCGCGGAACAAAGTGTTGAAGAATCAGGCGTCTGTCACTCGTCGCTCTGTGCGTGGCACCCCGACACCAGGTTTAAGAGGTCACGAGAATATAGAAGACAAGTATGAGCACACCCACATCCATCCGCTACATGGTATCATTCCATGTCGATCATACACCGAGTACCGCTAAGTTTCCCAAAAGCCATGTATCTCCATCCCTGGGCGCTGCTTCTTCGTCTGACAGTCATGGTGCTTGGGAGGCCGAACGCCAGATCGTCTTGGACGAGAACCAGGAACTGAGAACTAAATGTGCAGAGCTGGAAGCAGCCCTGGCCCAGACCCTGGAAGAATCAGCAACGCAGGCTCAGAATGCCGCCGATGTGATCAATGACAATAAAGGCCAGATCGAGGAGCTCCAGCAATCCCTCCGTGCCAGCGAGGACCGCATCGACAAGCTCAAAGTGGACAAGATGGCCTTTTTGCGACGAGCGACCGAGGCCGAGGAGAGAGAAGCCCAGTTGAAAGAGCGCATTGAGACCCTACAATGTGGACAGCCCTGGCCATCGACCGGTACGGCGGCGGGTAGACAGGACCTGGCACCGCCGCGAGACGAGGTGCCTCAGCCAGGCCCGAGTCGTGTAGCGGCCCCAATCCAAGATGTCGCAGCAGCCCCACGGCTCATGCAGCAGGCGTCTGGCGCAACGTCGACGCCACGGGAGAGGGTAGTGCCCACCGGGCGGAACGCATGGCCTCCCGACGATGAGAAGCTACTCGTCAGGTTGATTGCCAGAGTCGGACCGCGCGACGGGGGGCCAAAGTACTCAAAGATAGAGAGGATATGGGCCGAGGAATTTCCAGATCGTATCCCGCGCGATCAAGGACAGCTCAAGGATAAGGCGTGGAATATCAAGGCGTTTATCCTCATGTGAGTGCACAACTTCGCCGTTGAGATGGTGGGCTTCTCCATACGTGACCACAGGCTAAATCGTCACCCTCAAACAGGAATGGTCTACCCCTCCCTCCTAAGTTCGATTTCGTTGGGATAAAAGCCAAGGTCAGAGAGGACCTCATCGTGGCGGGGATCAATCCGGATCGTAAGGAGAGAGACGTAGATGAAGATTTTCAGCCGACGAACGTGCGGCTGTTTTGAGGAGTGGATGTGACATGGTGACGTGGACTTGGCGAAGCCTTTTGGTATCTCTGAATCGATGTTCGCATGCTTTGGTTGGTGCTTGTTCAATCTTGTTACTTGGTGGCCCTCTGAGATGGGATTTTTCCGCCTTGCTCTGTCGTTCCATGCCCCTCACCAGCTCGAGTCCTTAGAATGCATGCGTCCCGAGTCGTTGGTACCGCTCCTTGCACTGATCCATCTCAAGGGGCCTTGTCCTACCCTTGACGGGATCAAAACGCGAGCCAGACGTCTTCAGCGTCGCCGGCGCCTGAACCCCCTGCCAAGGGGCCAGGCAGGGGGCTTAGGTCCCCCGGGCGGGCTGCTGCTGTGCTGCCGCGCAAGCCCCCCCCCCCGGGCCCGCGTCCACTGATGCTGCTGCTGTTACTGCTGGACAGATGCAGCCCTGGCGCCCGACTCTAGTGCTCAGGCCAGCGATTGCGACGCGAAGCATCAAATCACGAAAACACGTGACACGACCTGCGTGCGTGCTGCCATCAACACAACTACCCTATGGCCAGTCCAACTGCCCCGCAATCGAGTTGGAGGAAGCCTACCTCAAGCTGGTGTTCCCCCAAAGCCCATGGTGTTTACTAAACATAGGCAGCAAAGTTCCCGTACGCGCCAAGAGTTCTCCACGACACGAGGCTCACGACCCAACTGCACGAGTTCCACCACGTCCATACACGTCCTTGGAGTCGGCCAGCGACGTCCGACACGAAAGATAGCGATGTCGCTGGGTCTGAAGCACGCCACTTTGTCAACGCACGAGTTCGTCAGCCGCCTTCTTCCACATTGTTATAGATGGCGACGATGACCCTCACGACGGCGAGCTGCTGCCTCGACACCGCGAGATACCACACGCCTCGCCAGCCACCGGCAATTGGAAGCTTACCTAGATCGTGACACTCCTTGCTGCCCTCCCACTGTCGTGTCTCCTCGCTGACCAGCACATCCTCGATGGCAGATACTGGACCATGCCTTTGCCGCAGCAGCATGGGCCGGCTGTTGCCGGCTCTGCCCGATGAACGTCTTGGAGGCCCATTTCGACGGCAACAAGGCCGACAGTTGCTAGCCACTGCGGTGGTGCCACCTTCTAGAGCTGCTCAGTCGAAGTCCATGACGCTTAACTCTTCGTGTTCGGGATCCACGGCAGCCCGGCAGTTTGGCATTGAGGGTCGCATTACATGGCACGGCGTCGTCTCATTTTCAACATTTGGAGATCCATTGGCACATATCACGAGGGACGGCGGACGGGCGTGGCGAGCTGTGTCCCGGGAACATGCCATGATGTGTCGGAAGGCACCGGGGGACATCTAATATTTAGGAGTAACAGAAAGAACATGCTAAGTTGTCAGACTACATGCATCATAAGCAAGACACAGGCCAATGGACTATAGGGCTCTACGCCTCACGCGCTGACAACCAACACGCGATGCTACCTTGACTAATCACTAACTCACATAACCAACCGCGCCCGAATATGCAACTGCGCCCCAATATGCAGTTCGTGATGCAGGCAGGGCAGGGCAGGGATCTTTTGCTGCTAATGGACGCTACTGCATGGGCCTACCAACGTACAGGACCCGCTAACCTGCTTGTGTCGCAGGTTGGCGCCGCAAGGCAGGCAAATCGCAGCTCGCGCCGGATGACGGCCGTATTCAAGCATCAGCGAGAGATTGTCGAATCCCGGTAATTTGGTCATGGATCTGCATAGAGCTGCCCTTTGAGAGGCAGTTGTGCCGCATGCTTATTATCACTTCAGACCCTTGACAGCACATGCAAATCATCAGCCGCCGCCCGAAGAGGGTTTGGCGCCCAAGACGTTGAACAGGCTGGACCTCCGCATTATATAATGCGCTTATGCTTTTACGGATCATCAAGTCGCGAAGTTTCGTCGATACACCATCACCACCAGGATTCCTGCTGCCGGACAGGCCGCACTGTCTCATCCCCAGAGTCCGACTCCTACGTCCTATTGCCCGCAATCTACGATGGCCACCCGGCCAGCTTACGGCAGAAGACTCGTCCCGCAAGTCCTGGACGAGCTCGCCACGACCAACCCTCAGAGGGTCTACGCTGCGATTCCCAAGACGGCCGACGTCAAAGATGGATACCGCGACATCACTGTGGCCGACCTCGCTCGCAGTGTCAATTTCATGTCGCGGTGGATCGAAGACAAGTTCGGCAGAAGCGAGTGCTTTGAGACCATCACCTACGTTGGATTGTCTGACCTCAAAGGCATCGTGACCGTTCTGGCTGCCATCAAGACTGGATACAAGGTGGGCTTCCAACAATATCTGCGATTTCAGCGTATCATCATTGGTAAAAGTAAAAGCTGATAGGGGTCACCAGCTTCTTGTTCCTTCTCCTCGGAATCCGCCGGCGACCAATATGCATTTGATGCGCCAGACTGGGAGCACTAAGGTACTCCACGCCGAGGAGCTCGGGCCCTTGTTGAAACCACTGAAGGACCTGGACTCATCAGTCGCCTTTGACACTGTCCCCTCGTTCCAAGTTATGTTTGACGGCCAAGCAGAGCATTACCCCTACGACAAGACCTTTGAAGAGGCCAAGAATGACCCAATCGTTGTTCTGCACTCTTCAGGATCAACCGGTGAGACCCGATTTGCCTGCTCGGGACCACCTGTAAGGGCAAGGGTAAAGCACGGCTAATATTCTCCAGGTTTGCCAAAGCCCATCACCATCACTCATGGCTCAATAGGAGCCCACGACAATGATCATAATCTGCCTGCCCCTGCTGGCCGCGAGAAGGCGGATTCGAGCGTGTTCACTCTTTCTGGCGAGAACCGTCGCATGTATCTCATCTTGCCCTTTTTCCATGTTAGTATCCGTGCTCATGACTGTGCTGAGAACCGCAACTGACTTATTGACCCTTAGCTTGGAGGATTCGTGTTCTTCATAGACCATGCCCTGCTTAACAACCTCACACTTGTCCTAGGACCGCCCACCGCACCACCAGATGCAACACTGTTAAAGGAGGTCGCCCAGCAGCAGAAACTACGTGCGATCATGGTGGTGCCTGCCATACTTGACCAGCTTCTGCATGATCCAGAGGGCATTGACCTGCTCAAGACCTTCGACTTTGTCGGGTATGGAGGTGCTCCGCTGCCGAGTGCCGCGGGTGATCGCATCAAGGGCATTGTCAAACTCTACAATTTTATCGGATCTACGTGAGCAGCCTAGTATTTCTTTAATGGATGCTGCCCTTTATCTCGTCCTACGGTACCATTTTGTGCTCCCGATCCCCTTGCTGACACGCACACCAGGGAATCCTTCCCACTACCCGAGCTGACCAAGTCACCTGAGGATTGGCAGTACCATGAATTCAACCCGAACTTCAAGCACGAAATGAGGCTCTACGACGAGCACACGGGAACCTTTGAGCTCGTCATTCTCGCTGACGAGTCCGCTCGGGACGCCGCTCCCGTGTACCACAACCTGCCCGGGGAGAACCCTTTTTTCACCAAGGATTTGTTTACAAAGCACCCGACAAAGCCCAATCTCTACAAGTTCTACGGACGCCGAGACGACATCCTCGTGCTGTCCAACGGCGAGAAGGTCAACCCCATCCCATTGGAGCAGCACGTCCAAGGTAGCCCTGACCTGAAGGGCGTCCTCCTGATTGGAAATGGAAAGACCCAGACAGCCTTGATTGTTGAACCCAGGGAGCCCCTGGACTCAGCTGCTGGCTCCAAACTTATTGAAGACCTTTCATCCCGGGTAGAAGAGGCTAATACACATATTCCCGGGCCAGGCCGTGTCACCCGCGGCATGATCATTTGTGCATCGCCCGACAAGGCCTTTGTACGGACCGGAAAGGGCACAATTGTGCGTAAACTGACAGAAGAGCTCTACCAAGCAGAGATATCCAAACTCTATTCGACCTTGGATGATAACACCGTCACGGTTGGTTTAAAGGGCAAGTCGAAGACTGTCTATGAGCCAACGGCAATCATCGATTTCCTGCGACAGATCTTTGCCATCTCGTTCCCACCTGCAGCCACATTCGGCGTAGAGGAAGAGTTCTTCGCACACGGCCTTGACTCCATCCAGACCCTAAGGATCGTGACCAACCTGAAGCGCAATATAGAGGGGCTCACCTCCCAATCGGTCGCATGGATCTCGCCGCGAATCATATTCCGCCACGCGACATTGAAAGAGCTGTCTGAGCTGCTGGCCGCATTTCTGAACGATGGGATCGTCCCAGCAGGAGAATCAACCGCAGCTCGCTCTGCTGCTGTAGATGACGCGGTGGCTCGATATGTCAAGAGCCTGCCCTCCAGGGCTGTCTCCCTGCCGGCAGCTGCATCCTCAATCAGCACCAACGCTGCTGTGGCCATCGTCGGATCCACAGGCTACGTGGGCTCCCACCTTGTGGCAACTCTGCTCAAGAACCCGGCGGTCACGCGCATCTACTGCCTCAGCCGCAGCGATGATGCCCCCACGAGACAGAAGGAGGCGCTGCGCAAGGAACACCTCATCCCCGAGGAGTTGCTGGTCAAGCTCACATATTTGAAAATCACCCTCGGCAGCGCATGCCTCGGCCTGACCCAAGACCAACACCACACCATTTCCAACGACGTCGAAGTCATCGTCTTCAACTCATGGAGACTCGACTTCGGCCTCGCGATCCGCTCATTCGACCCTTTCCTGCAGGCAACAAGGGACCTGATCGACCTGTCCGCGTCAAGCCGCCACAACATGCGCATCGTCTTCGTCAGCTCGGTCTCCTCGGTGGAGGGCCTCGCTGTCTCAGGCGCCGTGGTGCCCGAGGCGGCGGTCGACGACCCCCTGGCGGCCATGAACACCGGCTACGGGCAGTCCAAGCAGGCCGCGGAGCGCATCCTGACCACGGCCCATCGCGAGTCCGGGGTCCCGGTCTCGATCGTGCGCGTTGGGCAGGTCGGAGGGCCCAGCAGCGGCGGGGTTGCTTGGCCTGATCAGGCGTGGATATCGGCTGTCCTCAAGACTTCCAAGGCGAGGGGCTGTTTCCCCAGCGCACTCGCCCCGATCGACTGGGTAGCGGTGGACACTGTCGCCTGCGTCCTGGCGAGCGTCGCGCTTCAGCCGGACATGAAGCTGGGTGCGCCGCAGTTCTTCAATGTGGTCTCTGAGTCCCGGCCTTGGAGCATGCTGTTAGATGTGTTGCGCGAGCAATGGTCGGCAGCAGGCAGCTTCGACGTCGTCTCCTTGCCCGAGTGGGTCAAAAGGCTCCGGGCTCTGACGAGCCCCGGTGGTGCTCCCGACGTGGCCAGGCTGCCTGCGTTGCGGCTGGTTGATTTTTACGACATGCTAGGGGAAGGGCTGGATTCCATGACGTACGCGACTGGGAACACTCGGGCAGTGTGTGGAGTGGAGCTTGCGCCTGTGGGCCGCGACTTGCTTGCGTCGTGGCTCCGGTCTTGGAACTTGTGATCATCCATAGCCACTGAATGAGTCTTGGTGCAATGGCATCATTATGCCCTGACTACGTTTCTTCCCACCTCTTGGCATTGGCAGCCACGCTTCTGGACGTTTCCCTCAAAATAACGACAATGCCGTCTCCGAGTACAGCTGGTGGCACAGTTTTCATATGGAATTTTGATTTCCTTTGTGGAATTTTGATTTCCTTTGTGGAATTTTGATTTCCTTTGAGTCAATTGAAATGGGTATTGTTACCCATGATTACGACAGTTGCCGATGGACTGCCATGAGTGTGACTGCCGAGTCTCATTGACTCCTCTGCCGCCCATCACGATGTGCGATATAGCTCGCAAACTTTCGACATCAAGTCTCCCAACTGACCGATGTTTTACTTCCAGTTTTCAAGCAGTGTCTGGCCGTCTTCCAACTTGGCGTATTGTACGCTGCCTCTCCACACAATCTCGCACTTCGCGGGATCTTTAGCCTCGCGGTTGTAGTCGCCAAGCTCTGATCCGTTGAGGAACAGACCCTTCGGGTGCTCACTAAGCGGAGGGGGGCCAGACTCAAGGGCCGCACTAAGCAAGTCGCCGGCTGATTTCTGCAGAGTACGGAACGACCCGTTTGGCCACAGGCGGGTGGTCACCGTTCCGAGCACGGGCATGATGACCTGGAACATCAGAACCCGCACGAACCAAGAAGGGCTCTGACGAACGATATCGGTCGGCATCGCACCAGGGTCAAGGGCCAGGACTGAGATGTTGTGCAGTCGGGTGTCTTGGTTGAGGCGACGCTGAAGTTCATGTCTTTGGTCGGATGCCGCCTCGTTAGTGAGGGTGCTCACAACAGCATCTCATGGAGGAGGAACAGCCTACATCATCATGACACCACAGAGCTTGGATGCACCATACCGGCGGTAGCCCGCCGCCCAGCCTGTTGAGTCATCTTCATTTGCACTCCACGTGCCTTTGGCAATGGGCTCAAGATCATCCCTAATGAATATTTTGTGTTTCTCGTCCTTGTAAGACCCGTTCATCACGTTCTGCTGGTGCTCAGGGCTTGTGTGGGACAATGGTCAGCGCGTTAATACATCAAGTCGACAGTTAGGTTGGAATACTTGTGTGACCAGCTAGTGATCCAGATAATCCTCCCTTTCTCGCGATCCATGCTCCCAAGGAGCATCATCGTGAGGAGACAGTGTCCGAGGTAATTTGTCGCAAAAGTTTTATCGAGTCCCTCGTCAGTCCAAGTCTGGGTTGTAAACTCCTCAACACCAGCGTTGAGCACAAGAGCACGGATTGGAGGGATTCGGCCGGACTCAATTCGAGATTTGATATCTGCGGCAACTCTGCGGACTTCACTGAGACGAGAAAGGTCCAGCGATACTTTTTCGAAAGTGTGTGCCGAGGTTGACGTGTGGCGTTGTGCTCCCGAAAGCGCGGCGTCAAGGGCTGGCGCGGCTGCGGCATCACGGACTGTGTATATGCCATAGTAGCCTCGAAGGCTTGGGCTTGCCGCGATTTGGGAGGCCACGGCACTCCCAAACCCACCGTTGGCGCCGGTTATGAGAATTGAGCCCGCAGTGTCAGCCATTGTTCAGTCATGTTGTCAAAGTAGGAGGTTGCCCCAGCTCGGAAGGGATCCAGGACGTCACGCTAATCAGTGCGCCGTAGGATCAGATCCACCGTACGATTAAACCCGCAGAGGACCAACGGTTGCAGCCAAGAAAGGTAGTCTATTCCGCTTGTCGTTGAACCGATCAGTCTGTTGGCACTATTGTCTCCACATCACGTGGACACCGTGCTCCAACTACTGTGCACGACAATCACACTTCGGACCTTGCAACCAGGCATAAAGGGTTCAGGACTGATAACGCACCGGTGGACATAAGAGTCTCCCTCGGGCTGCATGTAAGCGCCCCCGGGTCAGTACGAGTTGAAAAAGGTCGATGACAGGCATGACCAGAACCTGGACGCTGAAGGGATGCCTGAACGCCACACCCACCGGGTGACTCCGGAGACTCGATACCTAGGGCAACGTTCCAAATCCACATACAGTGTTGAGCCTCATCAGTTCAAAATGTACCTGTTGCAAAAGTGAAGGACGGTTTAAATGTGCTAGCAAAATATGCAAGGTCTATCACGATCACAGAGCGTCCAATAATGCAGGGCACGTTCATCAGAGAACCCTGTCTGCCCTAGTAGTAGTATCGTCCTTCTTTGCCATACATGCAGCACACTGCCCATGTCGTGTCTCCCAAAAATGAAGGATTGGGTGCTCAAGGGTGTGATCCCGGCAACTAATTCACTCGGATTATGGGATACAGAACAACATTGAATGAGATCATATCTATCGAATCTAATTCATCCGGTTGTCTTCCAATCCTCCTTGATAAAAGTGGCACATCTTTCCGCAATCATCATCACTGGAATCATAGTATGACTGGTGGGCACGCGAGGGAACACGCTTGCATCAGCGATCCTCAGATTCTTAAAGCCATGAACTCGAAGTGTCTGATTCACGACGCCCGAACTCTCATCGTTTGACATGGGACATGTGCATACAGGGTGCACACTGGTATGGCTAACCCTCCTGACGTAGTCATCGATCTCACCGTCCGTGACATCTTTCCACGTCTTGCCGTCCTTTGCAGTCTCGCTTCCGGGTCGGCTCGCGGTCTTTGTTGTCGATCCCGTAGGTTTCGGTGCACTCCACTCGTCACCAGTTGACTCCCAGTCTCGCAGCAGGTCCAGTCTGTTGCCAGGAGCGAATGCGAATGGGGCAGGGTATGGGTAGCCAGATGCCTGGAATTCAGCTGCCACACGCATGGTGAATCGTACGGCAAGCCTCGCAGCTGCGAGATCTCGCTCATCCGTGAACATGGGGTACACAATACGGGGGTTGTCAAGCGCATTCTTGCTTTTCTGGCCTTGATGTCAGCTCAATCCGAGGTTTTTTCCAGGTAAAGATTGATACTAACCAAAGTGATTGAGCCTGTTGCATAAGGCTGGATTATAGTTGGATGCAAATTGAACAGTGCATGCCCCGGGACATGACGTTCCAGACCATTGATCGGCATCACCATAATTTCAACATCCGGCCTGTTAGCGGGGTGAGACGCGTCCATGTTGTCCGTGCCGTCCCCTTGGCGTGTTTTGATGGACATGGTCTCGGGATCGATAACTCCTGTACGGAGGTAGGCAGCTGACGCCATCGCGGTGTGAGCAAAAAGACCTTTGCCGACAAACAACCAGAGCAGCATGTGCCATAGACCCCAAATTGATTCCAGCAAGTGGAATGTTTCCTTCTTTGGTAGCTCCAACATTATCGGGAAACTGTAGTGATCAGAGAACATTGTGCCAACAGCCGGTAGCTCCTTGACAAGAGGAATATCGAGATTCTCGTCGGTCTCCGACGACAGTGTCTTTGGCCCGATTCCACTCAGCAGAAGAATTTGGGGTGTGCAAATTGCACCAGAGCACAGAATGACCTCTCTGCGCGCCTTGACTGAAAACGCCTTGTCAGTTTCATTACCTTGAGCCGGCTGTATGTGAACGCCATTGGCGAGTCCCGCAGCAGCGTCGATGTCTAGTCGTGAGACGACGACGCCCGTGCCTATTGTTCGATTAGTGCTGTGGAAAAATCCGAGTCTAATTCAAACTTACAGATTGTGAGGCGGTCAGATCTTTCTTTGGCAACCTCTTTGCCAAGATACGCCTGCAGGGCGGAGATTCTTCTCCCGCGCTTGTCGATGGCAGCTTCGAGGTTGAAGAACCCCATTGCAGGAGCGTCCGGGCCATTGCAGTCTCCTCCTAGAGGCAGGCCAAGCTTTTGGAAGGATTTTTCGATGCTGGGTCGAAAATGGTCAGTCATGAAGCTGATTTGCAGAGAGTTCCTTTCAATAGGTGAACTCACTACGGGACCCACTGGAAGGGCATCTTGGCGGCACGTCCCTCCATAGGACCTGCCAGAGAAGAATATTGTTAGCTACATGAATAGAGCAAGTGGATGTTGAATAACCTTACCATCGTGACCACGTGCCTTGGACTCTGGGTACTCGACGGCATTCTCGATCTTGCGGAAGTAAGGCTCAACCTGCTCCCAACCCCAGTCTGACAGCCCCAATTCTTTCGACCACGCAACATAGTCAGCTCGGCAGCCCCGTGTCATGAGCATGGCATTGATACGCGTTGCACCGCCGATACCCTCCGACGTCCAGATCCTTGTTCTGCGCCCATTTGCTTCAGGGATGGGCTCAGACCAACGAGTACTCTGCACTTGCAAGGGGTCACCGAGGAACATGTTCTGGCTGAGCAAAGGCATTCGGGAGACCAGGTTGTCTTTCACGTGGCCCTTTTCGAGCACAAGAACGCTGACATTAGGATCTTTAGACAGCCGCGATGCTAGAACACATCCGGCTGTCCCTCCTAGAGGCATGAAAACGATCAGCATTGGCCTTTACTTCCGCGATGCAGCAATACATAGTATATACCTCCAACAATTATGTAGTCATACGTCTTCCCGTCGACCTCGGACGGCGTGCTAGTAGGATAGGAAGTCGACCACATCGTGGCAAACTGTACTGACACACTTTAGCCCTAAGTCTTTCGTGGTGCAGAACATGTAGTAGTGATCCATAGAACCAGGGTGGTATCAATGTTGACTCACGTTTACTATTGAGTGACTGCGCGAATGGAAAATGTGCTCTGGCAAGTGGAATGGACGGAACCAAGACTGCCGTAGTAGGGAAATGCCGTTGCCAGGCGAATAACGAGGAGGATGGGGACCAGATTGATCTCGCAATTTGGACGTCGAAGAAAATCAAGCCACTCAGGCTGGCCATGGACGAAAGGATGCGACTGTTGGTTGCTGAGTCTCGTGGAACCACCAATCGCGGCCCGCCGGACAAGGTCAGGAACGTGGAGCCATCTGGCCATTGAGCCGCACTAATACCGGATTTCTGGGCGCCAAGCTCCGAGAGGAGCGTATTAAATGTGTCCGCACAGTGTTACATTACCACATTATTTCCTGGCATAAGATCACGCAGTCTCATGGGGGAAAGGATATGTGAGTCGATACAAGAGTATAAATTAGGTACGTATAGGTAGCCCTGGGATGCTGTAATCATTCTGGAGCAACTCACACGAGCCGCCTATTTACCTAGGTACTATTTGAAATTGGAGCATGAAAATCGCCCTCTCTACTGACATGAACCCTCCGCCTGCACAGCCAATTCCTGACAGAGGGGACAACCTTGCTCAGCAGCCTCTTTCCATGGGTCATTCTCGAGGGCCTGGCGCTCGTCCTCGACCAGCTGGACAAGTTCCTGACGAGCTTCCTGCTCAACAATGTCCAGAGGCAAGTCTGCCGCATCAGCCAGAGGCCTCGATTTCAGCTCACGCTTGATCCGGAGACGGGTCCTCTCGGCAACCGATTCACACCACGTGCAAGAAAAGCCGGAGCCGACCACGCGGTCCGCAACTTTGGCCTGCTTATGGTCGCGCATCTCGAAGGCGTGCATTCCCAAGGCCCTGTACTTCTCGACAACCTCGCGAGGACCGGCGGGTCTACCACGCTTGGTCTTGCCATTGCGTCCCTTCCAGGTCTGCTTCGCAGCCAAGGCCTGATTCATACAAGGACACATGTTATCCGATGTCTGTTTAAGATGAGAAGACTAAGGGATGGAAGCTCTGAGATGCGACGTAAGCACTTGGTGTTTTCTTCCAGTAGAGGTATTGTGAGAGTGATGGGTTGGTTGATCAATCAGTCCAGATCAGCGAGGCTGAGGATGAGCACAATTTATAACTGAGGTGTCAGAGTATTTCCCACCATATAAAGACATCTGCTCTTCCAAGATCCTTTTGTCTGTCAGCAGAATGAACACAATAAGAACAGCACAATGCTATTGTCTACGCCTTAAGTCGGGCAGTAATCGTCACAAAGAGCTTTACCCGGTATATGCTAGATGCGCCGATCGGCTTTGTTCACATCCGCATCAGACGTGACATCCCCTCAGAGCCGGCACCAGTTGCTTGAACCTCCGACCTCCATGCTCAAGATCTTTGTTTAGGAGCTGGATTAACCTACAGGAATCGATCGAGCTAAGTGCAGAACAAAGGCTTTTCGTGTTCTGGTAAGACATGATTGAACATTGTTGGCGTTGAAACCTACACGTATGTCGCGAATGGTTGAAAATCCGGCATTCTCCTTGGTACTCGTGCAGTGCACATCTCACAGTCATGATCAGTACGAATTTTGATTCTCTAAATGTACAGCTATGACTAGAATAGTCTTTTTGCTGCTTCCAAAAACAAAACAAAGACTCCCAACCCCTTCCCCAGCCCGTGTGGGACTATCATGTCAGTCTAAACTACAGGGCATCTGGCCTCAACCAATTGGGGGGTGCTTCGCCCTAGGGTACCATTCGATAACAACCGCATCGAAACCTGTACAAGTAGTTTGAGTGGCTTCGAGAGATCATCCATCCCTTGCCTTTACATTCGGCGGGAAGAGGGGCCGCCACCTGACAGCGCCATGATTCCGGTGGGGACGGTGGCGCCAACCCGGCTGGGCCCAGGCTGGCTGTCTTCCATGGTCACGTCGACGCTCTCAGCATTCTCCTCGTCGGGTTCCATGCCGCCCATCTCCACGTCCTCGTCGACTTCGGCTGGCTGCTGACCTGGAGAAAAGGCGGCAGCAACGCGAGTCTTGATTTGGTCTACATCCTCCCAAATCTGTAGGGTGCGGCTCCCCGGCGGGACCCAGAGTTCAAAGCGGACGGTGCCAAGCTCAGTGAATCGCCTAGCCCTTCCCAGCTTCTTCTTGATCGTGAGATGCAGCGTGTCGTTGGCAAGGTTGATCTCGAAGTCGAACTTGAGTGCGCCTCGCTTGCGGCACGGGATCGGAACGAGGTCGTAGGCCCTGTAGTCTGTCTCGATGACAGAGCCAGCTTGGGGGTTGTCGAACTCTGGCTGACAGATGACCTTGAACTCTTGGTGGCCGTCGGACTTGATGGTCTTGGTCCACTTCCGTCCCTAATTGCGTGCATGCTGGTTAGCAAGAGCAGCGTAGTGGCTGCGCGCCAGATGTATCGTCTAGGATCGAGCTTACCTGTGCCCACAGAAGATTTGCCTGGCAGTCCCACTCGCATTCCCAGCGGCCATCAACCACGTAGCGCTTCTTGATGGCGAGGCCGAAGGCCGCCTTGTCGACGAATTGAGCAACAGACTTAGCCTTCACCAAGGCGTAGTTTGCTCCTCCAGCGAGTCGCGCGTGCCTGCACTTGATTAGTAAGACCTTCAAGCGAAAACAAAGGTGGCAGTATACTGACTCGCCCGGATGATCAATGTCACTGAGATAGACAGGACGGTTCTCCATCTCATATATGTTGCAGAGTTCGGTCACGCGCTCGTACCACATGATGCCCTTGGCTGATCCGCCGCCGATCACGACTTCGAGCCTCTCGCATTGGGACTGAAGGGCTTTCAGTTCTTGAATGCCAGCCTCAATCAGCTTAAATGCATGTACGAAAGCCTTGTTGAAGGCCTCGGTCAGTTCGTTGGCGCTGAGTGTGAAGAAAAATGCGCTTCTGCCGGGACCGTAGTCCTTGAGCATGAAAGACGCGCCCGTGTTGAATCTGTAGTCCACGTTCATGTTGTAGAATATCTTCATCATTTCAGTCTGCGCGTCCAATGGCATATCGGTGCCTGGGAACCTGGTCTTCCAATAGACCTTTGCCAGTTTAACCACATGCCAGCCCCATAAGGCTGTGCCTCCAATGGCGCCTAAATAGTCTGCGTTAGAGGTACGTGAGCATATGATGGAGAGAGGCTTACCTTGGTCAGGGCGGATCTCCAACTGGTTGTCGTCGTCACAGATGGTGACCAGGGATGTATTCTGCATGAGACAACTGTGAGCTCCTGATATTTTCTCAGCAGTTACGCATTCACAGGGTTGACTTACGGTACTATGACCTCCAGCATCAATGATCAAGACAGCGTTCTTGGTCCTGCCAATGTCGAAGAAGCCACGTGCACCCAGCTGCTGACGGTCATAGCTAGTGGACAATGTGTCGCGGAAGAAGGCGTAATGCATGTTTGTCTGTCCTTCGCTGAGGAAGATGATCTGCGGAGCAGCGACAGAGAAGACTTTGTCCCAGGCATACGTCGTAATTCCGCCATACACCTCCTCAAACTCGATTGTCCATTGAGCAGGAATGGTCAGTGCGATGGCGTCAAGCTCGCCGCCCAAGGCCTTTGAGGAAACCTGGAAGAACTTGGCAACCTCACGCAAGACAGCGATCATCATCTGCTGAATGCCTACACGAATGTTCTGCTTGATGTGAGGGTTTGCCTCTATCTGCGCCATCAGGTCGCAGATTTGGTCAGACTGTCGGGAAATTTGATCAGAAAGTCCGACGAGACCATACATGGCCAGCTTGGCGGAGATGGCCCGGCGTCCAGGATTACGGTTGTTTCCTGGGTAGATCAAGTCGCCGCGAGGGTTTTGCTCCTTGTTGTCGAATGGATAAATGTCAGTGGCAAACTGGCGCTTCATCTCTGTACGATCGATCCACCTGTCTGCATCTCTTGGACTGTGAATTAAGAGCTGGTCGATTGGGTCTCCATGCTCTATCTTGAGGAAGAGCTTTGCGCGGACAGCCTCACTTCCCCAGTCAATGGACAGAGTTCTGTAGTGGGGGAGCGTTAGTATGCGTTGGTAAATGCATCTCGATTCCATGTCGGCGTCGAGCCGGGGTCATGGTGATTGGGGTCTACTGACCTTCTGAACTCATAGTCGCGCTGGGGGCGATCGCGGAGATATCTTGGTTCTCTCGCCATTTTGTTGATGGTGGTATGGCTTCCCAAGGGTTGACGTTGTTGATGGGAAGGCAGAGGGTGTGTGGTGTGGTGGAAAGTATGAAAGGTCAGGCGGTGCTGGATGCAGACTCGACTGCTGCCAATTTATGTTTGGAAATCAGGGCTAGTTGCGGGGTCTGTTTGAGTGATGCGATCAGGTTCACGTTAAACAAGTGAATACTTAGCTATCAAACAACAATACTTGGAGGACTACAACGTTGGTCACTGTACCTTGCACCAGATACAAACAACATCGACTCAATTTGGTCCTGGCGGTACCTTTTGCGGGCAGCCTAGTGGGTCCACTTCAAGTAACATCCAGTCTCTGTCGTCCATGATTCTTGATCCGCCCAAAAAAAGTTTGAGCAGCGACCTACGTCTACTAAACTCACAACTTGGGAGCATTGCGTCGATTCTCATCAGAACAAGAAGCGTCTTCTATCATTGATCCGGCACCCAAATCAATTCAGACTCTCTGTCCGAAGCAAAGACTCGCATCTACGTCGCCAGCGTAGTTCGCTTCAGAGCCTTTTCGCGAGGTGAGGAGACGATCCATCAACTGCATCACCCCGGATTGTGGTTTACCACCTTCGCGATGGCGTCCAACAATCACCGCCAGGAGGCGTTCATACGACATATGCGTCCAAACCCTGATGGTGATGATTATGCCGACGGCGGCAAATTCTACAACTACCGATGGGTGCTGCGACAGATTCAGCAGAGCCCCATTCCCGACGACGTCAAGTTTCAGGCCATTGACTTTCTGGAAGCGGAGGTCTTTCCTTTTTTGTAAGCAGATTTTCGATTCCCATTCTTTCCCCCCAGCTTGTATCCCGGCCTGAAGCTGCCGAGCGTCTTCATGACAATCAATAGCCTTGTGCTTCCGTCGCTCGGCTGGAAAACTTGTTCTGCAGTATTTGGTGGCTAACTCTCCGTTGTCAGGGAGCGGCGCGAAGCAGTCCACGAAAGCGAGGCAAAAGAGTACATGGCAGTCGTCCGAAAGTACCACGGGCCGGACGGAATCCGCAAGCCCTTCACCCAAGAGTCCGACGAGATCGAGGCAAGAGTGACTACTATCTTGGGTCTGGACGCTGAGCTTCTCGACCAAGTGACCACGCTTTTCCACAGCCCCAGCGATTTCCGATCAGGCAACTTGGACTTCGACTATGGGAATGGAGGAACCATCATGTGCCGGTTCATGGAACGTGAGATTGCAATAGAGGGGAGCGGTAGCAGGGGTTTGGAATCCCCTTCTATCAATCCGATTCCATTTGGTGCAGAAGGCAGCACACACCATCACCACAACATTAACCCGGACGACGACCTTTCCCTGAATCACAGTCTTTTGAGGCTTCTTCAGGACCTGATGAAGCTCAAGTCTGCGCAGTCATTTATCGATTTCGATCACGAGAACCGAGAGTATTATATCACGAGGCCGCGCTGCTTGAGCTTCATCGAGCGGGGTCTCAAGCTGGACACTTCAATCGGTTACGGAGCTACTGCATTCTTCAACGACATGCTTCTGGTATTTACCAACACAAGGAACAACCCAACCCCCGATCTTATCACGACGGAGACAAAAAACGCAGATGCACTGGAGTCAGAAATGATGAAGAGACTTCGCACGATGGGAAGCGCCGGCGAGCGGCTTCTGGTAAGTCAACCAGGCTAATATAATCTCGAGCTGTAACTGAAACTGACACTCGCCCAAGGTACAATACAAGGCCATCAAAGAACAGGGCCCAGAGACTTGGGACGATCCTGAGATCATCTACTTTCAAAGACCCTATAATCCACACCTCCCAGGTTTCAACGGAATGAGACCTAACGAATATGAGGTCAAGGCTAGAGCCTGGGACCAGCTCAAGCGCGGCCGAGAGCGCGTGCAACGGCTTCGTGCCATCCTAGCTTCGTCAGCGCCCAATACAGCAGGGAGCATCCACAGCCCTGTCGTCCACGGCGGCGCTCCACCGAGCCCGAAGCCAGCAAAGCGGACCCGCGAGGAGAGCGTAGAAGACGACGAAGACGGCTCGGCCCGCGCAGCCAAGCGCCAGCGGTCGGATGATAGTGCCCGGCCCGGCCCCTCCCGTCCAAGTACAGCTGCTCCCAGACAGGCTGCCTCGAAGCGCTCTCGAGAGCCGGAAGACATTGATGGCAACGACAGCAATGAAGACTCGGACCATAGCCATGCGGCGGCGGAGACTAGAGCTTCCAAGCGACAACGCTTGACCAAGGCCGTCGCTACCAGCAGCCTTCCTGCGACCAGCCTTCCTGCCGCCAGCCTTCCTGCCGCCAGCCTCCCTGCTGCCGGCCTTGCTGCGACCAGCCTTCCTACCACCAGCCTTCCCTCTACCAGCTTTCGCGCCACCCGCTCTAGAACGTCTGATCCTGGCTCATCTACGGCTCCTCCTCAGGCCTCCTCTTCAAAGCGTGCCAGAATGCCAGCTGATGCTGACAACGACGGCGACGACGACGACGATGGTGACAGCCAGGGCCCATCTGGTTCGAAGCGACGACGCCTGGTAAATGGCGCAAGCTCTTCCAGCTTCCTGCGTGAGAGCCCCGAGGCTGGGCCGTCGACCGCAGGCAGAGCGACGCATGAGCCAGCGGGCCATGTTTCCGACAGCGGCCAAGCCCCGGCATCCTCGGCCGCTTCGCAGCCAGCACCACAGCAACCACAGCAGCCAATCGACTACCCGATGCCATCATCACAGTCATTGAGCTGTAGTAGCAAACTAATCTCCATGCGTTACATCTCAAAGATGGGCAAGAATAGGCCCTGGTTGTTCGGATACGACACCCCTAACGGCTACGGTATCTATGCATTCATGAAGTGCCCGCGCGATTACTGCAAGTGCCGCTTCCAGATCCATCCTCTAAAGAACGACCGCGCGCGTGAGCACATCAGGTCCTGTGGGCAGGGGCAGGTCTTCCAGGACGAGCAGGAGATGGTTCTGCAGTGCGCTAGTCAAGGTATGTACAATTTGGAATGCCCTCGCACTCAGCAACTCTGCGACACTATTGCTAACCTTATCCATCAAAATAGTGATCAAGGATGCGGGCAGGGTGTCCGACTTGACGATTGAGTGGGCACGGAAGTCCAACATGACCTTGCTTCCTGCGAATGAGAGGGACGACCATCCCGACAACTTCCCCACCTTTTCTCCGCCTGCTGATGAGTAGGCCGAAACACCAACCCACTACAAAACTGATGAAAAGTGTCGAAGAAAACTGTACAAAATACGATCCATGGTCTTGAATGGATTCAAGACGACACGGCCCAATTGGCCCACCCGGAACGGCCCGGCGCGGCCTTCTTCATTTAATCACACCTAATCGACGCACCCAAATCCCTTCTCCGACCTCCGTCGCGCGTAATCCTTCTTTGAATCACGGTCTCGAGACGGAAGCCTGCCTCACTGGCTAACAAAACACCCGCGCCCCAGCATACTACCGAGACGCGGGCGACGGAATATGGTCTCTAATGGAAGGCCTATCCCAATGGCATTAGAGCAACTCTGCCGGCATTAGAACTACTTTGTCAGCGTCGAGATACTCCGCTAACATCGAGCTATTGCTAGCATTGGCCTACTCTGCTGACATCGATCTATTCTGTCAGCATTGAGGTACTGTATCGGCATCGAGCTACTCTGTCGATATTGACCTACTATGCCTACATCAGATCTTCCTCCATGTATCAGACCTGCTCCTTCGGCATCGAACTACTCTGCCAAGGTCGACTCACCCTGGGGGCATCAAGCTGCTTGCCCGGCATCGATTGGACTCTGCCGGCATCAGACTTAGCCATCCACGTGAGTTCTGATATCTTAGGGCTCATCTCTTGAAGGAACCCCACCATTCACCGCCTTACTTGGCCAACCGACAACACTGGGGCATGCGGGAGACGGACGGGCTAGGATTTGGGCAGTCTACAAAATTCGCACGAGGCGATTGAGCGCAACACACAGCGCAGCATAGACGTTATTCTTATCTACTCAGCAGAAGTAGTTCAATCAAATTGTGAAAATTCCATCCTGTCGCGCTGCTTCTGGTGCCTGAATGAGCTCCGATGTTGACTGCTGTAGCTGCGCGCGACGCGAGGCTGACGCGCTAGTGGGGGACGGCCCGCCCCACCTCGGCCCGCCCCACTTACAATGGTGAGGCGCGGGGTCCATTTTGGGAAGTTGTCAGCCTCGACGTCATCACACCTGTCTCACCGCTGGGCGGCAGAATCACCTGTCAATTGCCCATTGAAAGACTGAGGCCATCAAAGTCGAGTAATCGAGAAACATCGTGCGCAATGTGTATACCGTGCGCGATCTCTCAACGTATTGCACTGTACGTAATGCTCCTCTGCCAAGTAGACAAAGGTGAACCTCCGAGTCTTCGAGAACGAACCAATCACGTCGCATCCCCTGCGAGAAGCATGAGCTTGATAGACTCTGAATGGCCTCAAATGCTATTGCTGTTGTCGCCGCGCGCCGAGCTCAAATCACCCTGTAGAACCCCACCTCCATTCACCTTTTCCCATCACCGTGCACGCAGTGATTCATCGAGGGGCACATCGTGGGTTGCCGTGGAAGCACTCCATGTGACAGCCGACAAGCCATATCTACATTCACTTTCGATCAGGAAAGACTCCAACCTGTATTCACCCAGCTGCAGACCTCGATTCCACTACTATTTAATTCTTCCCAACTGCCGCATCCCAGCAACCTTCCTCCGTCCGACAACAACCTTTTGGGATTCGACCAAAGTTGACAGCAACTTGACTGCAAGAGCGCACTTCAGCTTGTTCGACTATCCATTCATCCATCTGTTGTTCCGTACTCCTGTTTTCCATCCGCAATCGTACTACCCATCAATCCCAAACTCTCCCCATATCAACCACTCTCTTGTTGCCCTCGTCGCGACACCCTACCTACCTACTACGAACACCCACATACCCACACACACTACGTATTCGTCGAAGTCATCTACAATGGCTCCCCTCAAGAAGAAGACTATGAGTATGTTCAACAACGCCTGCCGCCGCCGCGCGCGTACCTCCGTCTTCGCATCGAAGGTCCAGGCGCTCACTGGTGTTGGCTACCCGCCGATCCCGTCGCCCGTCCTCTGTACGTAACGCCCCCACCCGCCCAGCCAGACCTGGCTGATTGACAAGCGCTAACAATTGCTTTCCAGTGCGCCCCGGCATTTCCGCCATAATGAGGCAGAAGGCCGACGACCTCGACCTCACGCGTCTTCGCCAGTTCCTTCGGCGTGAGGAGCATGCCAAGGACAACCTGCCCGGCGTCCTCCGACGCATCGACGAGCTCGAGGCGAAGGTCAAGGCCTTCTCCGAGTCTGCCTCTCCCGGCGACCGCCTCACCCCAGCGATGGCTGCCGCCTCGCCCACGGAGTTTGATAAACTGTGGAAGGTGGTCAAGGCAAACACTGCCAACCATGAGGCTTTGAGGCAGAGTTCTATGGCGTTGCGCGACTGGACTGAACAGCAGATGAACCTGCTCGCCGACAACATCAAGACCGTCGACCAGCACTTCGTCAGGACCAAGGACAACAACGAGTTCAAGAGCAAGGTCCAGGGCAAGCTGCAGTCCCTGAAGCGGCAGCTCGAGCAGCAAAAGGTGGACTCAAACAAGGAGACCGCCGAGCTCAAGAACCACATCACCGTCGAGCTGGCATCATTCAAGTCCACTGGCGACAAGTCCAAGGATGCCGCCCATGCCTCTCCCAAGAGCCAGGAGGTCCAGGACCTCAAGAACAAGTCGGAGGAGCACGGCGAATACATTACAAACCAAGGCGCACAGATGAAGAAGCTCATGGCGCAGAATGAGGATCAGGCTGCGGTCATTGCCCGGCAGGACAAGATAATCAAGCAGCTGGGCGTCGACCTTGCCCGCTGTCGCGAGGAGAATGAAACCCTAAATGCCGGACAGAAGACCCAGGACGCCGATATCGAGAAGCTCAAGCAATTGCTCTTCGGCGTCGCAGCCCACACTGGTTTCCAAATCAACAGCCAGCAGTTTTCTGGCTTCGGCCCTGGCTCCGGCCCCGGTCCCAGCCAGCAGCAGCAGCCTCAACAGGGTCCATCGGGCCAAGCTCCATGGTCCCAGGGAAATGGACTCTGGACGCCGTCGCCGTCGCAGTCGCCGCCCAGCCAAGGCTCGCAGGCGGCTGGTGGTGATGTGGACATGGAGGAGTTCGATGACCTCGAACTCGATTCCCCAATGATGGATGCGCCCGTGGAGCCTCACCCAACTCACCATGCCGTGCCCTACCAGGCTGAGCCTCACCCGACTCACCACGCCGGGCCTCACCACGCTGAGCCTTACCAGCCTCAGCCTCTGCACCCTCAACTTCCCCAGCCTCCCTCTCATCAACCCCAATTTGGACAGCAGGCACCGCAGGCACCACAGCCCACCACTGCAGCTCCTGGTGGGGACACCCCGATGGGCAACGATGGACCAGTCGTCTCTGGCAACAACGGCAACGGGGCAGTTGCACCACCCACTGCTGCTCCAGCTCAGCCGTCCCTCTTCCAGTCCGGCGCGCCCGAATCCAACCCGAACTCATTTGCGTTCAAGGGTAACGCCCCTCCTGTGAACAAGCCACAGATGAACTGGGGTGCTAGGATGGAGGGCCTGAGCTTCGATCCTCCACCTCAGCTCGCCGACGACGATGGGAGGCCAGCTCCATCAACGGCCAAGATGCCTCCAGCCACAGCTGCCCCGACTCCTGCTCCAGTCAGTCACCCTGCTGCGATGGATGCTGCCTCATCCAACCTTCCTAATGGTCAGCTTCCGCTGCCCAACGCCGCTCTCTTCAATGGTGCAGCCGGTCAGCCTGCACTCACCAACGCTGGTCCCTTTCACCCTCCAGCCGGCCAGCCTGCTCCGCCTAGCGCTGCCCCCTTCAATCCCCCAACCGGTCAGCCTACTACCAAGGCGAGGTCGCCAGTAACCAACGGTGCCTCTCCTCCCACCAATGTCCATGGTTGCTCGGCCTCGAATGCTGCCCCTGGCCCGGTCGCCAACAACGGCGGCCCGTCATCTGCCACAGTCGGCTCGCCCTCTACCGCTGACAAGCCCACACCGAAGACTAAGCCAGCCCAGAAGAAGAAGCCCAGTCTCTTTATTACACGCAAGCCGGCAACCCCTAGCAAGCCTGCCCCGGTAACTAGCAAGGCGCAGACAACCCAGACCGCTGCGGCCTCTTGGGCGCAGAAGAGGCAGGAAGCCTTCCGTGCTGGGAGCATGCCTGCGCCTGATGAGACTCCATCACCCGCGCCCAAGGCGCCAATGGCGACGATGACACCCGCCGATGACGAGTCTGAGGAATGGATGAAGGACGTCCAGGGCAAGCCCAACCCGTCGCCCTTTGCGACCAAGCCCAAGCCTACCACCAAGCCTTCTACCACTCCATATGGCACCAGCTCGTCCTCCACACATGATACCGTCGAGTCACAAGACCCCGGTAACATGTTCCTGAAGGACATCATCGAGGAGCCCCAGCCCAAGCCGGAGCCCAAGCCGGAGCCTAAGCCGGAGCCCACACACGTCCACGAGCCTGAGCTCAACCCCCGCAAGCACACTGGCCAGTACCGCGCCCCGACTGTCGAGGACGAGGACGACGCCATGATGGGCAACGGGCGCAAGACGCTCAGGCCCAAGGGGCCTGCCAAGAAGATGTCTGCGAGCAAGCGCGAGGCCATGATGGAAGAGCATAACGTGGAGCAGTCCTTCAATATGTGGGACACGGCATGGGCAGCCGGCCAGGCCACCCAGGCGCCCAAGTCTGCCAGCCCTGAGGCCGAGGAGGCTCGCACCTCCAAGATGACGGGTGGCCAGGTCCGGGACCCCCAGGGCGCATCTGACCAGGGCGCCTCTGACGGCGCACGGGATCGTGACGAGGCACGGGATCGTGAGCACGCACAGAAGGTGACCAGGGTCACGAGACCGGACGAGCCCCGCCTCACTGCCAAGCCCAAGGGCCGACTGAATAAGATGACGCCCGAGCAGCTACAGGAGCAGAAGGATAAAGAGGCGCGGGAAGCATCCGCCGCCGCGGAGAACCGCAAGAAGGAACAAGAGGCGGCACGCAAACTCGAAGAGGCCCTCGCTTCCCAGGACGATCAGGTCGACTACGGCGACCCTGACGATATGAACGACGAGGACACTCACATCACGGTCATGATGCCCCCAACCGAGCCAGTGAAGTCTACCAAGTACTCGACCGTCTACTTCCTCCAATGGGAGAGGCAAATCCGACACAACACCGAGGGCTATGCCAACCTTACCTTTCCTCATGTCATGCAGACAGATAACCTCACCAAGAAGTGGTTCGAGACACTGGACCAATTCGACACCGAGCTGTGGCCGCTGGACAAACTCGTCGAAGAGGCCGGTCTCGATTACAACGCAGACGGGTACACCAAGCTCCAGATGGAGAACCTCATGAGCTACTGGGTCGATCTGGTCTTTGTGAACTCATTGTGCGAGGCTGGCAAGGACTTTAAGCAGCACCTCACGGAAACCCAGCAGAACGAGATTCATTACGACATCTTGAAGGCCGGGAAGAGGTACCTCTCGCAGTGGGCCCCTGACGTCTAGACGACACGCCATCCTTCCTGTCGCCTTTACCTCTAGCATCACCGCCGCCTGTCCAGCTTTCATGAGCGCCTGAATTCGTCCTGGCCACACAACCTCCTGGTCACCTAACCTCCTGGTCACCCAACCTCCAAACCACCAACCTAGCATCAGTCCCAACAGCACAAATCCCACACCCACACCACCACCCACGATTCCTCCATCGGCACACAGCAGACCCCGTGTTACACGGCCGCGTCCTCAATTGCGTGGCCTCACTACCTGTCCTGGACGCTCGCTACGGGTTCAGCTCCAGCTGGCTGCTCACAATGAGTTGAGCTCCAGCCGGATGCTTCCCACAGGCTGCGCTCTTCCTGGCCGCTCACTTTGAGTTGAGCTCCAGCTAGTTGCCCGCCACGGGTTCAGCTCCAGTTGGCTGCTCACTATGAGTTGAGCTCCGACTGGCTGCTTCCCACGGGTTGAGCTCCAGCAGGCTGCTACTGCTAATGGGAATCGTCTCTCACTCGACGAGTCGCCGACCACCAGAGACCACTGTGGTTTCGTGCTCGACTGACCTGTTCGGATGGAAATTCGAGTGGTGCGGATGGCGAATGTGAAACTGGGAAGCTGCGAGGCTGGGAGACCAAGAGGCTAGGAGTTCAGGAGGCTAGGGTTCCATGAAGTGAGGAGGCTAGGAAGCAAGGAGGCTATGAGGCATAGGGCAGGCGCAGGAACAGAGGCGAAGGAAGCAGGCAAGGGAAGGGGATTTCATGATTTGACGAAAAGGGTAAAAGACCCACGGTTTGACGAAAAGGGAACAAGACCCTTGATGATTGTGAGCGTTTCTTATTGTACATTTAGATACCCGGCAGGAGCTTTTCAAGTAGCTCCATGTCTCGAGATGACCGTATTCAGTAGATCGTCGCCTGGTAAAGGCGAAAATAGACCGCCTCCATTGTAAAGGCGAAAAATAGAGTCAAGTATAATTTCTATCTCTTGTCTCGTGCCATGACATGAGAAACAAATCGCCTTTCTATTTCAACACTCTCCACGAGCTGTTGCGACCTAGGTACTTAAGTATCTATGAAAAGGGCGCCGCCGCCAGTTTTGTGCACTCCCGTCCACGATAGCTTAATATGGCGGATGTGCCTGGCACCCAACTGCAGGTGCGCATCTCTTCTTACCCATGCAATGGCATCGGAACTACAATTTGAGGGACTGGCTTCCCTTGCTGCGTCGGGGCACCAATCGCCATGACCAGGCTCGCTGAAGCTGCTTCAAGCTGCCGGCGACTGATGCGTGGTCGCAGGTTAGGCAATGCTACGTCTATCTGACTGCGCTGAGGCAGATGTGGATTTGCAGCGCCTGGCAGTAGCGGTGTTCCGGCCGGAGCCTCCAGCTGTCATCACACTCCCTCCGTCCTCCCGGCAAAGCGGCAATCGTCCGCCGACTGCCCCTTTATACTCACAGCACCGAAGAGAGTGAGGCAGTGCGGAAGTAAGCAGGGTTTCAGGCATGACTTGTGGCTCTCGGATAGACCCGAGCCTGCCATCCAATCTCGCATGAACGGTGAGCCACGAGTCAGTTCGGGCCCAGCACTCGCACGAGAGGAGAGCGCTGCGGAGCCGTTTTTGATCGGCTGCAGGGCTGAGAATGGCAGGCAGCGGGGCCGATGTGGTTCCAAAATAGCACCCGTGGATGGCCCTTTGATCTAGGAGGGAAAATTCTCCCCGGGTGTGGGTTGAGTGTTTTGTCGGTGCACGCAGGCAGGACTAAGCCTCTTCTACGAAGTCTTATTATGTCCTGAACTCCTTCGCCCCGGTCCGTAGGATCGGCGTCTCTTGTCTGAGTATTCCTTTTCTTTTCTGATTCAAGCAGATCATTGTCTGCCAATTCGCTCGTTGCCAAGACAATGGTTAAGGTCTAAGTACCAGCACACTCTCATTTCTCTATCCTAATACTAGTCATTCCTTTCCGCAAAATGCGCTCACTCTCTTTATTTTATTTTTCCCTTGGCTTGGCAGCCGCCACCTCGCCCTACGCCCCGACGACCACATCCTGCCCGAGCGGCCCACTGATACGCGATGGAAACACCGACCTCAGCGACCGCGAGGAAGCCTACCGCGTGGGCCGCAAAGCAAAAGCAGACTACGCCCTCGCCTCATGGCTAGAAAAACAAAGCCCCGGCCTCGGCTCCGGAAACCTGCCCACCCTGGCCCTCTCAATATCCGGCGGCGGATGGCGCTCGTTCCTCATCGGCGCCGGCGTGATGCAGGCGATGGACGAGAGGGAGAACAGCGACGCCGTCACGAGCGGCCTGCTGCAAGCCCTAACGTATCACATCGGCGTGTCCGGCGGCGGCTGGCTCGTGTCGTCGTGGGCGGGCAACAACTTCCCCACGGTGTCGCAGCTCGCCGACGACCTCTGGAAGCCGGCGTTCAAGCACGGCATCGAGGCGCCCGACGGCTGGAAGGCTCTCGCGGCGTATGCGGACATCACGGCGGATGTGCTTGACAAGAAGAAGGCCGGGTATCCGACGTCGCTGAATGACCCCTGGTCGAGGCTGCTGTCGTACCAGATGATCGCGGGAGATAGGGGCGGCGTCGCCACGCGGCTGTCGGACGTGCCTGGGTTTTCTAATTTTGTCGAGCGGAACGTGCCGTTCCCTATTATCGATGCCAATGGGATCAACACCAAGGCCGGCTTGTGTGGGCCTACGGATAATGGCACCGTCTGGGAGTTTACGCCGTATGACTTCGGGAGCTGGAACGACGATGTGTCAGCCTGGATTCCTATCGAGTATCTGGGCACTGCTGCGAACGATACCGAGTGCACAGTCGGCTTCGACAACCTTGGCTTTGTTCTCGGGACGGGATCGAACCTCTTCGGCAACTCGGCCTGCGTGGAGTCCAACCCCTTCGACGAGATGCAGAACGTGCTCGAGAAGCTCGTCGACTTCCTGCACGACGTGGACGAGAAGCTCGACTTCGGGCGGATCCCGAACCCCTTCAAGGGCTTCAACGGGACGGGCGACGAGGCGAAGGAGGTCTTCTACGTCGACGAGCTGTACCTAGTCGACGGCGGGATCGGGCTGCACAACGACCCCATCCAGCCGCTGCTGGAGCCCGCGCGCAACGTGTCAGTAATCTTCCTGAGCGACTCCTCCGCGGACGAGGACAACTTCCCGACCGGCGCCTGCCTGATCGACGCGTCCTGGTACACCAAGAACATCTCGCGGATAGCGGACCGGATGCCCACGATCCCGGCGCAGGAGGTCTTCTTCGAGCAGGGCATGAACAAGCGGGCGGCCTTCTTCGGGTGCGACGAGCCGGAGGCGGTGACGATCATCTACCTGCCCAACGTCAACTACACGTACGAGAGCAACCTGGCGACGGCGAAGTTCCAGTATGATGAAGAGGTGACGGAGGGCATGATTGCCAACGGCGCGGAGACGGCGACGCAGAACGGCGCCGAGGGGTGGGGGCTGTGTCTGGCGTGCGCGATTATGTTGAAGGAGGATGGGGCCAACTTACCGGATGGGTGTGATGCTTGCTTCGAGCAATGGTGTTACAAGGCGCCGGCGGATGAGACTCGGGGCCCATCGCTGGCAAACTCGACAGAGCCTGTACGGCGGGCGTAATGGTAGATTTTACCTAGAGAAGCTTAGTCAGAGTAGAGTCCAAGTGAATGAATATATCAATCACTGATACATATCACCGGTGTCATGTTGAGCGCTGTTGCCGGGAGAACCCATCTCCGAATAGTCACTTTCGCGTATCCATCCAGCTTCACTTGAATCTCTAGGAACATAAAACGGACATCTACGTACCGTGCATTGCATTTGGAAACCTGCGTCCTTCATAAATCTTGCCCAGCCTAATCCCATCCAAGCGGCCAATCTCACCCGGTTTCCATCCTCGACGAACCGGCAATTGGTCCTCCTATACGAAGGCTTGCCTTTACACACTTCAAGGTACGCACATATTCCAACTCAGCCACCCAACCTACTTCAACCATCATCTTCACCTTTTATCTCCTCCCTGGGTCGATTCGCTGCTCGACGATACTAATCTCAGCCTCCAGTGCTCCTCGATCCGTGGCGTCCCATCGCTCCCTTCCGACGATCCTATGCCTACGTAAATCCTCTGCTCCCTCATCGACGGCCATTCCTATCGAACAACCCAAAGACCATCGCCATCCTCAAACAAGGCACAAGATGCGCAGATCCAAAGTACTCGAGGTCTTGAAGGTTCGCCTATTCGTCTTCGTCCTTTTGGCGGGGGCCTGCAAGTACTGCTTCGGCAGCTGCACCTCTCTGTTGGCGGTCGTCCTCGCCCTTCTCTTCGTCTTCTACATAACATGGGAAGCCATCACTATCAAGGCGCCATCGTCCCTCATTCCGAACCCTGTCAAGCATTCCCCGGCTCCGAGCCCTGCCACAGACCCCCCTGATGATGGACTCGATCTTTCTCGGGTAGTGGGACAACTGGCTGATCCGGCGGACGAGATCACCCGGATAGCACAAGAACTCGACCAAATCCAGGGGTTGCTTGAGAGTCATGGAGACTGGGCTGAGAAGATCGGGGCTGCGTTTCTCAAGTCTCTCGAGCGGATCCACAAGAAGCAGCGAGAACATCTGAGGCAACACAACGACTTCAGAAACGACTACGACGAGAAACTTGGCTCTGTCGTCAATGTTCTCGATGACCTTCGGCACGAGAACGCGGAGGCCGCACGGGCAGCCGCGGAGAACAACACCTCGCTGTGCAATACCATCAGTCAGCACAGGCAAGACATCGAGAACAACCACAGCGCAGCCCAACAGTACATGCAGTCCGTCAACACGACTCTGCTGAACCATGGTCAGAGAATCGAGGCGGTCCGAGCGGAGGTCGTCCAGCACACCGAAGCCTTTCAGACAAAGCTCGACGGGCATGCGCAGACGGTCGAGGATAACAAGAAGCTGCTCAAGGAACATGGCGCCTTGATTAACAGCGCGGTGTCAGACCATGCACAGCTGATCGCAGAGTACCAAGTCGCCCTCGACGGGATGGTGTCGCTGAACAAGGCCAACCGTATCTTTTCCTTGGTCCATATCCCTTACGGCTGGGAGACTCTGGGAGATGTCGCTGAGAACATCAACGACCACCGGGGGGCTCAATCGGGCGCCCAGCCAGCCAGCATGGTCGACAGCGTGCAGGAGCTGTCACGCGCATTCAGGGGAACAGCTGACCAGGCGGTCAAGGCCCCGCCTTCGCTGATGGACCAAATGATGGCTGATGTCTGCAGCAAAATCCAAGGCACGGTGCAGGCCACTGTCACGGCCCAGCGCGACGAGGAGATGGGACAGCTTCGCAAGGCCCAAGAGGACATCAAGAAGCTTCAGGCCGAGCTTGGCGAGATTGAGGAGTTCCGGCGGGTGATCCGGGAGCGCGAGGGACTTGAGAAGGAGTACGAAGAGCTTGTTAAGCGGCACAAGCGGCAAGCTGAGATCCTAGACATCCTCAACAACCATCCCGAGCGAATCCATTGGGATTCTGAGTTGCGCGCGGAGGTGGACGAGGTCGCGAGGTGGGCGGACAAGCGCAGACGCGCAGCTGGTGCCTCTTCCCTCGGCAAGACTGCCAAATCCAAAGCGGTCTGATACGAATGAGGTGGGTTGACCCAACAACATTCCGACTCCAGAATCTACCGAGAAGCCTGCTAACAACTTCCATTGTGAAGACGACATCGCGCTAGATGGATCGGATCGTGGCGATAGTCACCTGCTGGACGATCATCTGGACGTATGTCAGCACGCGAATATTGACCGGTGATGAAGAATATGTGCCGTAAGGATGGAAGATGCATGCTGCTTAGGCCCAGCAGCAGGCTGAGCAGCCAGAAGGGGAACTACGTGGAAACGTCAGAAGAAGCAGGAGAATGGACTATTGGTATTCTTCGAGTCCCTCTATTAAGCCGGAACAACAGTAAGTTCCCTAGAAGGGCAAGGCAATGTATCTTTTATACTAGAGAGAAGAAGCAGGAGAATGGTGCGAAGTCTCCCCGCCAAGCCGATATGGGAAAGGCTATTCGATGATGCCGTGCTCGAAGAGCAAGAGGATGATGATGAATATCAGGGAGGCACATACGGCTTCCTTGACGCATTTTGAAGGACAGTAATCTCATGTAATCTATGCCATTCCTCCATCGCCTGTTGCGACGGATATAGCGGGAGCAGGTCTTCAGTATTTGTATCCGTCGTGATTAATACCCGGCCCAAGATCATCTCGGACTTATGCCTGCGGAGTTACGCATCACTGTGTACGACCCGAAGCATGGGCATGAGTCGTCTAGTTAATCTTGGCAATATGTTTGCTCGGCCACGTGCCGCAGGGATAATCGTATTTTTACGACACTATTAACGACATTGTGTCATTTATCGAGCACTCGGTTTTTCAACGCTCAGTCTTATATGACGAGACCGCATATACCTCTATCGTATACAGATCAAGAACGAAAACATCTACTTGGGAGTAATAAATCGTGTCTTATTTCCGATACGAAAATATAAAATATAAGCGGGGAAATGATTCTCACCGCCGGAGTTCCAAGTCAGGGTCGTCATGCAGACGACTGCTTTCGACCAGACTCGCCGCGCTGGGGCAGCTTTCAGCCATATCTTCGGAGCTATCCACATTCCCGCCCCGATAGTTGGCCCATGGAAGACCTTGGCATTATGATAAGTGGCTCCGTTCTCAAACCGTATACGTACGAAGACGTGTTTAGTCCTTTCGTATGGAGTACAGTGGTCAACGCTCAAAGGCTTGGTTTTGTATGCCCAGACGAGCTGATGGAATCGACAGAGGCTGCTTGTTCATTACATGCCTATCTGAATCAAGCCAGTGGACAATCTACGCCATTTAGACTTTATGCGGGGACAGGTCGTAGTTAGATGTCCGGATAATCAGAATGAGCTTAAACGTGAGGTGTTCATCCAATATTTCTATGTAAAAGGAGGGGAGTGCCGGGTATCAAATTTCGACACTCACCTTATCTACCACTGCTTTCACCCACCGATCGAATCAGACATGTTTGTTCAACATCTATGTTTCTCTTTGTTGGCGTTCGCCGGATCTTCCCTGGGTCATCGACTGCATGTCCGGCAGAATGGCAGCGCGCAAGACCCTGTAGCGTTACTTCAGCAAGGAATCGATGCTGTTGGCGGACTTGAAGCCATCACAGCGGTTCAGAATCTGGCTTACATCGGTGAAACGTAAGATCAAATCCAAATTTTCCGATTCATGCTTTCTTACTGATAGACATCAGCATCCTTCGATTAAAGACGCTGATGTTAGGGATTTCAGTCACCGGCGTAGACAACACTGCGATCACGGCAGGTCGACAAAACCTCACTTTCTCCTCTGAAACCCCACACCTTAAGCAGCGTATTGACAAATTTGCGGCGCTTGGGCGTAAGTACCCGCTTGACTACACCCAATTCTAGCCTCGGCTAACGATTTGTAGCAAGCTTTACCTTCGGAAGAGCAGATCTTGCCCCGATGGACTTTTCTATCATCGCCGAGGGCGGTGAAACCGGATATGCAGCTGTCGTCAGAGGAAGCTATGACCTGTACAACCCTGCTGGCGATCCTCAAGGCTACCTTGATGGCAAGCATTGCCTCCATCAATCTTCTGAGTTCAGGCCTAGGCTGACCGATTACATTAGGACTTCTCGCATCATATCTAATTAGTGAAGGATATAAATGGCATCCTCTGTTGCTTCAAATAGTATGCTCTTTTCATACCTCTATGTGGGAATACTGGCTAACTAGCAAGATCTCGTCGAACAACAACTACACCTACCGTCAAGGTGTAACCGCGGCCGGCATTGAGCTTCCAGGAGGTAAGCACTCAGACATGCTTTCGTACCCTGTTTTTGGGCGAGGAGCTATCTGGCTGACTCCTCTTTGCAAGTCCATGACGAAACCCTTGGCCTCACCGTCCTATTCGATTCTCAAACAAACCTCCCTTACATCATACGGTCGTACGAAGACCACCCGTTCTTCGGCGCCTCAACCCACGATCTCTACGTCCACGACTACACTGAAGTCAACGGCCTTAAACTCCCACAGCGGTTCAAGACGATTTACAACGGGAAGCATCTCCTTGGAGATTACCGAGCCGACCAGATTGTCGTCAACGGAAGGCTGCCAGCGGACTTCTTTTCCGTGCCAGGCAATAGAACTATGCCCGAGTCGAGCATCCCAACTAGGGACGCGCGGTACAGCTTCTCCGAAATTGGTGAAACGTCTTCCATTTTCCTGTGGCCTGGCGCATACACGGGAACGTCCGAATCCATTGCAGCGGCCGCAGCTCAGCCATTCGACGAGCTACCTGGGTTCTGGGCAATTAGCCCTGAGGGTGATTTAGCGATGAGGCAAGGACTTGTCGAGTTGGAAGATGGGTCTGTCATCGTCTTGGATGCTCCGCCGCATCAAAGCAAGCTCGTGATCGAATGGGCTCAGAAGAATCTGGGGAAGAACATAACTCACATATGGGTCTGTGCCATCCAGCCCCTCGCAATGCTTAATTCCGGCTGAAACGGCTGACAAAAAAATAGCCAACGCACCATCACCATGACCATGCCCTTGGTGCCGTAGACTACGTCGCTATCGGGGCGAAGCTTATCGTGCCCGAGTACGCAGCGAGCTACTACACCACGATACCCCAGGAGAAAATGCTCACTTACAAGTAGGCCTTTCTTGATGCTCTCGTAACATGAGACCGATCAATGCTGACTTGCTTCCAGACGTGGTGGATCTCTCGTTCTCAAGGACAGCAAAGTCCAGCTGGCCCTCGTTGATATGGAGGCAACAGTCCATGCTGAAGACCACGGCTACGCCATTATCCTTCCCTCATGCCCGACTGAGAGTAGTTCTGTGGTTGTATTTGATGCAGACCATGGCAATCTGGCATTCCTTGAGACGTTCGATCACGCAGCAGTGCAGGAGCTTCTGAACTCTCTTGTCCAAAGCAAAGTCACCGGCCATGCTCAGTAAGTACATCACTAGGTCACAATCATCCTAATAAGGATCTCTGTTACTCACATTTTGTAAGATTTCTGCCTGCTCATGGCCCGGCTGGAACTATCGCGCAGTTAACCAGCGTTGCCGGCTTTCTGTATCCATCATTTTCCGCTTTTGACTTTGTGCACAGCCATACCACGTGTACATAGGCTATGTTTGTTGAATGAGGCTTGTCAAAAAAACATCTTTCTGTTGGGTAATGAATGATACTTTTTTGAACCCAAAGCTTTGATTGGTCAAAATGGCAACATTCAATCACAAGACAAAGTCTCATTCAAGTATTGAATATCAAAACTGTATTCAGTGTCTCAGACCACAAACTGCCAAGCACAACTACTAGCAAGATGAATGCCCCAGGGGTTCGGGGATGGGGCTACAGACCATAGCGAGCCACCATACTTAATGAATTTGAAGCCTGCAATTCGCTTTGCGTGATGTCAGGTCTGTTGTGCTGGTACTTGCATCGCGTTGTCTGCAGGGTGTAAACGAACTCGGCTGTGGGCGCTCAAAGCTGCGAGGGCTTATGCCGCTGCGATTTTCGCCTCTTCCAGTCCTGTCAACGCTGCTCGTTGAGGACATATAGAGATTTATTAAATAAGGATCGATCTCAACTGAGGGAGAATGAGGTTGTAGGTGCAGATCATGATGATGTCAGATGGGTGGTGGTCCCTTGGTAGTGGGGCAGCTCCCTCTCTGCAGCTTGAGCTCCCCTCAGCTTGCTCAGCTATGGTATCCACTCCAAGCTGTCGCCAAGATGGCCTTTGGTTTTCCCACCACTCGCCGACAGTCAGAAGCTGGGCAACAACAACAACGACACTCCTCAAATATCTACATTCCGGACCCCGCCAAATAAAGACACAAAAAAAAAAACACCACACAACACCGAAAATACAACCCAAGATGGAGGCCGCAAAGGAGACAGTCGCATCCGTGATCGAGCAGGTCAAGGCCGCCCTCCAGACCCACGGCGAGCGCCTGCCCCAGACCCTGAGCGACGCCAAGCTCGTCCCCGGCCCGGCAGCCGAGCTGGTCCCAGAGGGCTTCCGGCCCCGGACCAAGCTCGAGGTGACCTACGACGGCAAGGCCGTCGACCTGGGCAACCTGTTCCGCGTGCGCGAGACCAAAGCCCAGCCCGTCATCTCGTTCCAGCGGGAGGTATGTGAATGGCGTCCCTTTCCTCACCCAGCACTTGCCCGGGGTCGGATGTGAGATACTTGAGGAGTTGCTGACAGCCAGCGCAGGCCGACGTCGACCACAAGACATCTTACACGTTGATGCTGGTCGACCCTGACGCGCCCACGCCTGACGACCCCAAGTTTGCCTTCTGGAGGCACTGGATCATCACGGGGCTGGAGCCCCTGGGCGGCGGCGGCGAGGGCAATGTCGTGGCTGCGACGAAGCCCGCTGCCACAGCCTACCACCCACCGGGCCCTACGAAGGAGTGAGTCATTTCCATGAACGCCTCTGCTCGGATGGACCGCTTTTAGCCCATCTGCCCATCTGGGCTCTCGTCTGAGGCAGACTTTCTACTGTGGCCCTTACGCTAACACTCGCCGCAGATCAAAGCCTCACAGGTACCTCTTCGTCCTGTTCCGGGAGCCAGTCCTCAACGGCCTGGACCTGAAGCCCGAGGATGTTGGCGGCGAGGAATTCACCCAGAGGCGGTCGTTCAAGCCCGTCGAGTTTGCCAAGAAGCATGGGCTGGAACTGGTCGGGGTGAACTGGATGAAGGTTGCTGCCGATGACTGGGAATAAGGCGGTGCGGTCAGGACCGGGGCCGCCTCAGAATAGAATGTCCGCATAGTAAGGGCACATTGCATAGCGGAGATAATCTAGACGACAGCGTTCCGCTGAGGATACTAAAAACTTCAGTGAGCCCTATTGAGTGACCTATTCATATCCATTTAGCCAACCCTCGTCCGAATTTCTTCTGACCCTGTCTATTGTCAGGCATTGATGAAGACCCGAAAGGGGCCACATATGGACGGCAGAGTAGGGATGAAATTCGGTGGTGCCCATACGCAGGGTGTAGAGCGGCCAATAGTACAATACAACCTTCAGCGGACAATAGGAGGTTGCGACACACAATAGGAAGAAGCTAACAATACTGGGCAGCAATTGTCGTTGAACTGCCGGGCGGCCGTCAGAGGAAATTCACTCCAACACTATTTAACTCCGTCCGTTCTCTGCGAGAATCTGATCTTCTAAATTTTCCCAACCAGACCAGCCCGCGATCTTGACTCCGCCGAGTCTGATATTGCATCGCCAAATCACATCGCACAACAGAGACACCATTTCCACACGGTCTCCTTCGTCGCAGACATCACCGCCAACCATGTCTTGGTAAGCCTTCTTAGTCGCCCATAATCCACATGACATTGACGAACCCGACGCTGATAACCATGACTCCCAGCTGCTCGTCCCAGGTCGCCCTCAAGGCCGCACCAGCGCCTCCCACCTATACCTCCTCCTCCACCTCCATGAGCGACCTGAACAACTACTTCAGCCGCCTCATGCTCCGAGAACTCGACCACTTCCGCGCTGGTCCACCCAACCCAGCCGCCGACACCACCACCATCACCGCCGCCACAGAGGTCGCGGATAACACCACCGCCTCGCCCCCTGCCACAGGGCAGGCGGACCCTACCACGCCCGCGGAGACTGCCGACTGTCCCACTCCCACCCCCTCCTCTCCCACCATCACCGGCGCCGTCACCAACGAGGAGGTGACCAAACAAACCGACAACCCCCAACCCAAGCCCGCGGCCGCCCTCCCCGCGACAAACGACACCACCACCACCACCGGCGTCCAGCTCGGCACGCCCCTCCGCCTCCTCACCATCCCCAACACCACCCTCCGCCAGCAGCGCAACAACGGCGCCAGACAGCAGCGCGTATACCGGCTCGCGGCCAAGTTCGGCGTCTCCCCCGGCGCTGCCCGCTGGGTCCGGGGCGGCAGGGCCTACGCGCAGCCGGCGGTGCCCCGCGCGGTGGCCAGCGGCACCACCGTCGAGTACAACCAGTTCATGTACTCCGACGACGAGGGCGGCGACAAGAAAGTGGTCCTGCGGATGCCAGGCGGGTGGAAGCGGGACCTGGTCCGCAGCCGGCCGCAGCTCCTCGGCGTGGCGGTCATCGACGGGTTCCTCTGGCCGCGGTTCAGTCGGAACCTGGCGCGGAGGGTCACTGTGGACTGGGGTAAGTTTGGCCTCTTCTGGAGAGTATGGTCGTCGTCATTTTTGAGGCGTTCAACTAGAGCTGACGGACGCTGACATTGTGTGCTGGCAGAGGAGCAGGGCTTCGTTGAGTTCAACGAGGTCACGTACACCACGCCGTTCGTGGCCCGCGAGCCGAGGCCTGCGCCCCGGGCGAGTGCCGAGGAGGAGGACGGGGTCCTCATCAGGTTTGATGAGTAGAGGCCGGGGCGGAGGGGCACGAGAAGGAGGAGGCAGTGAAGGGGGGGGGGTTGTCTGGGGTTGGGCGGGGAGTGGGAAAGGGCCCGCACATTGCGTGGCGGTGGACTTCAACGTCAAGATCGCACAAGCCGACCGTGTCGAGCTCGTCAATCCTGGTACTCCCAAGGCCTGGAAACTGCTTGGCTGGACAGATATCTATCACCTCGAACTCCCAGGTACCTTTCAGGGGCGCAGGAGGGAGTCGGACAAAGGTTCTCCCAGATAGACGAGAGGATGAGAAATGAGATCCCCAGCTTCGGCCCATAAGTTTCAGACGTCCTCTACTTCATGAAGGACGAGTTGAGTTGCAATACGTAAGACTGGCGATGATCAGTAGCTGCTCGTGGTGATGCCTCAATCCATAAGCCGATCAGTCAAAGTGACGAGGCCAGGTGTCGCAGAACACGGTCAGATAATCCAGAGACAGGCCAAGCATTCAGGCAAATCAAAGTTTTCTTGATGACCGTCAAAACGCTAAATCGAGTTTTGCTTTCTCCATTGTGTATGGCCACCTCGAGCTGCCCGCCTATGCTTGGATCGTGTAAGTCGCGCAGTGGAATGGATCGAGGTGCTTGAGGAACTTCGCAATGGGCGAAGCGCAAGGGGCACTTTGCCTCATTCTGCTGGAGGTGACCATCCTCGTCTCGGTAAGACAAGTAAATTCAGGCGGTTGGAAGCTGAAAGGTCCAGTCCGTAGGAGAGGAAAGACTTGCACGCCGGCCATTAGGGCTCTGGCAAGGAGGCCTGCTCAGAAGAGCAGCGGTGACTTCTATCCCTGGAGGCGCCTAAAAGCCAGGCGCGAGGGGGCAGATGGCAGACGCGGGGGCCAGGCGCCAGGAGGCGGCGGCAGTGGCTCTTACTGCTGGCCCCCACAATTGGAACGATAGGGACTCAGGACACATAGCACAGGGCATGTTGTACCGTGGGGCCGAGAGGCAAAGTTGAAGCTTCATTCGAATTAAAGATTCCATTCAAATTTGGCAGTGCTATTTATGTTCTGCTAGAAAAAAGAACAACACCCGCATCCCTAGCAGAGATCGAGCAAGAAGCAGACCACCCCTCTAAGCCCTTGAGATCTGCCCCGCAGCCTCCTCCTCCTGCACGGTAGCCCGCCCGTCCTTCTCAGCAACATGGTGCGCGCCGCTCTCCGCCTCGGGGACACCCAGCATCTGCGCGCCCTTGTCAACATGGTTGGCGCCGCCAAAGAGCACATCGATCTCCTCGAGGGGCACCTGCTTCGTCTCGGGGACGATCCACCACACGAACACCGCCAGGACCACATTGATAGCCATGAAGAAGAACATGCACTTCAGGCCCTCGTTCTTGAGGAACAGCGGGAAGAACTGGTTGAAGATGGCCTGCGCGACGTTCTGCATCTGCGAGCACATGCCCACCGCCTGCGCGCGCACGTTCATCGAGAAGATCTCGGACGTCCAGATCCACACCGTCGCGCCCCACGACGGCTTGTAGAAGAAGATGAAGAAGAAGAGCAGGAACACGATGCTGATGCCGACGGGCTCGGACTTGGACTCCGTGCCCGGGGTGGTCAGGCCCACGACGCCCACCAGCATCGTGCACAGGGCCATGCCTAGCGCGCCGACGATGAGCAGCCAGCGGCGGCCGAAGCGGTCGACGGTCCAGACGGCGTTGAGGGTGAAGAGGATGCCAAAGGTGGAGTTGAGCGCGTTGATGAGGTTGATCTTGGCCGTCGACTTCCACACCTTCTTGTAGATGGCCGTCGAGTACGAGTTGAGCGTGCCCTGGCCCGTGAGCTGCTGGCCGACGTTGAGGACGCACGCGATGTAGATGCGCTTGCGGATCGAGGGGTCCTTGAACAGCGCGCTGTAGCCCGACGAGATGGCCTCCTTCTCGTACTCGATCGCCTCGCGGATCACCATCAGCTCCTCCTCGACCTGGGCGTCCGTGTCGCGGATCTTGTGCAGGGCGCGGCGGGCCGCCTCCACGTTGCCCGACTTCTTGATGTACCAACGGGGCGACTCGGGCTGGAAGGGCAGCAGGCAGATGATGATGGCGGGCACGAGGGCCTGGAAGATGACCACCATCTTCCAGTCCCACTCGCCGAGCTTCGAGCGGTGCAGCGAGCAGGCGTAGTTGATCCAGTAGGCGATGAAGGAGCCCACCGAGTAGAAGGTCTGCCAGAAGGCCATGATGTAGCCTCGGATCTCGGGTGGTGCCATCTCACCGATGTAGACGGGGCCGGCGGCTGTGACATGTTAGTTTTATGATGCCGTGTGGTGAGGAGTCGGGTTCACTAACTCAGGGCCATTCCCTGTCCGAGACCAATGATCACACGACCTGCCATGAAGCAGCCAAGGCTGCCCTTGGGCGAGAAAGTCTGAATCATGGTGGCGATAATAGTAACGAAGCACCCGATTCCCATGCCCCATCGACGCCCCAGAAAGTCGGCCTGGTGTTTATGTCAGCCGGGAAGTCACGGAGAGGTTTGCTGGATATGCCTTACAACTGGACCTCCGATGAACCAGCCTGACACGATGGCACCGATGGAGTACACCGTGTTGATCAACCCAAGCATATATGTGGAGTCCTTGGTGAGGCCGAACCAGGCCAGCCAGTTGTCCGAGCCCTGGACGGAGTTGAAGGTGGAGGCATCATAACCATAGAGCACCATGCACATGGCTGCCACTATGGAGATGTACCTGCGAAGAGACGGCGTCAGTCAGAACTTACTTGACATCTTCAACATGTGGGTGGACGGGGTCGACGTACCAGTTGTACAACAGCTTTTTGGACGGCATCTTGGCTGTCGGTGCAGGCGGTCAACCGACCTGCTGGGCGTTGTCGGGGAGAGAGGCAACTGTGTGAGATGACCCTAGGAATGCAAGTCACCGACGTCGAGGTTGTCAAGAAGCAAAAAGATGTAGGGAACGCAACGACAAGGCAGCGGTGGAGGTGGAAGGGTGTAAGCATTTATGTATGCACGAGAGACGGAAATACGTGCAGAAACATTTTCTCCTAATGGAGAAGTTGGCTGCACCCCAACACCACCCATGCCCAAGGCTCGCGAATGGAAAGGGCCGAGCAGGTGCAACACAATGATAAGTAGAGTGCCCGTAGAGTATCCATTTTTCCAGGGCCGCATGGCCACTCACAAGGATTCCCTCGCGGCCGGATAGGAGGTTGTGATATCGAGCTATGCCCAGTCGAGCCGGTCAGCTAGCCGAAAGCTTAACAAGCTTGTCCACGGGAGCAGATGAGAAACGACAAGATGGATCTCCAGCTCACCGACCAGGCATGTTGCCCCCGGTCTGGCGTTGTTCGTTCCCCACGGTGGAGGAGCTGTCAGGCACTTGTTTCTCCTCCCCCGTGATTCCAAAAAGAATGGCTTGAATTTTCCCCAGGTTTACACCCTTTCCTGCCTAATACCGTCTGGGGTCGATGCGGAGAAACTTTCTGGGGTTTGATTCCACCAATCGTGTCGATACCGCTGTGCCGGGATGGGGGTAGTAAGGAGAACCCTTCTTGCTGCAGGGCATATCTTAGTGCTGGACTCCGAGAATTCGAGCGCTTCTGCTGCCACGCGGCGAGGCACGAAGGAGCAGGTGCTGCATGCATCTCGGTGTGTAGCTGCAGCTGATAATGCGTGTTTAAGCTCACTTGCATCAGCTTGGCCGGAAAACCGGCAGCTCGAAGGAATATGGCCCTCGGCGATTTGACTCTTTGTGTCTATACAGTACACCGCGGTGTGCCAAGAGCATCCATCCCGCGAGATCTGCGGCGATCTGTACTGTCCGAGGTGCGGCTTGTAGCCTCCCTGGGTGTTTGTGGCATTAGAACAGGTCCTTCGAAAAAAACAGCTTCAGACTTCTCGCGGCCTCCTGGGAGTCATTGATGCTGCAGGTCTGACTTGAGGTTGGTGTCTGCCCCAGAATCTGTGAGATTTGAGAGAATCTGGCGGGGAGGTGGGCCCTGAGGCTTCCATCCAGGCCTAGAATTGCTGGGGAAATGGAGTGCACTGGGGAAAGAATGGGGGCCTTTATCTCCAGGAATCCGGGGCTTACAGCATGTGATATGTCAGTGGACGCCCGACAGTGGGGACCAGGATCCTGCGAGATTGAACCAATTCAGCATGTGCTGACTTCAGAAAATTGGACTCGAGGCGCCTTTGTTCTTGGGTCTGAAATGAGTTGTAGTTGTTCGTAGGGAAGCCAAGGAGCTGCCCAGGTGTCAAGAGGATCCAAAGTTCGGTTGAGCCCCAGTGGCGCGGCGGGAGTGCCGCCACGAGTCAGTGTTGGCATTGCTTGGTGAGCTTGGTGAGCTTGACAAGCTCGACGGGCAGCTCCAGCCCTTGGCTCAACCTCCGCAGGAACGGATGCCGTAGAACGGCGCTATATCCCTAGCCAGGGCATGGAGCGAATCTCTGAAGTCATGGCTGAGGCCTCGTGTTGGAGTCGTGACATTCGCCGGAGTCGTAATGGGCGTTCTGCTCGATGTGGTCCTGAGTTCATGTTGCTGTCTTCGTCCGACTGGGCGAGCCAAAGCGCTGGCCTGGTGGATCAGGCGCCACTCGCAGGCAGCGCCGACTGGCTGCGCACCTCGTGATCCTCGAGGTCGAAGTCCATGGTGGCATCCGTACAGCCGGATTGACGAGCGATCTAGGAGATGGGCACGGCGCCCTGTGACCCTTCCATTTCGTGTCCCGGCAGCTTGGGTCGTCGCCTTCGATGGCCAGCCACATCACCATTAGCGTGTTCAGCCTGCGAGGGGCTGCGAGGACGAAAGGCATTGTTCGTTGGAGCTAGCTGACTAGCCTGGGCGGCCCCCAGCTGCTCCTGCTCAAATTGGTGTGGGTAGAATTTCCGCCAATGAGAAGCTGGCTGGATGGCCCGTGCACGACTGGTGACAGCGCGGTTGCGTGTGCTTAACTGCGGCCGCTCTCGAACTACAACTTTAACGGCTTGAGAAAGCTGAATCTATACAGATGCTTTGTTACTGAGTCTCTTCCAGATCGCCATGTTGTTGCCAATAGCGCCCCCTGAAATTCTTGACCAATACCGTTCCAAGTGGCTGACGTCCTCATCTTCGGCGCGCCACGACTTCGACTTCACTCTGGCCTTTTTTCCCTAGCTACACAAGACCAGATTTGATACGCAATGAAAATTGCCCCCAGCTGTCGAGAATAATGTTGGGCGGAGTTACGCTTCATAGCTCAAGTATTTCCGGGCCCCCGTTCGATGCTGTCCTCAAGTCTCGGTTGACTGGTTCAAGGAGCCACGAACAGAGGGAGCAAATCCTGTTCCCAAATCCACCTGCAAGAACGTTGGGTCCTGCCCAGACACAGTTCTCCGGCGCGGCGGCTCACTCAGCGGCAGAGTCTCCCCGTCGAGATGTGAATTAGCTAAGCGCTGCGGGCCGTGCTGTTTCTTGGAAGCCAAGCGATGCTCGTCCTGCTCCTCGTTGACCAAGATGAATCCACGCCGCCCGGGCACCGCTGTCTCCAGCTTGACCACGACCGTTTTGGACCTGGCCTGCATTTCCTTCAGGGACATCAATCCCCCATCAATTCCTGGTCTTGGAGCCGGTCTTGACGATGGACAGTTCTCAGGTTCCTCGAGAGATCCAACAGGGCGAGCGGTGTGTTCATTGGCGGAATCGGGCATCCGGGACTGCGCATCGATCCCGTGGAAAAACGCAACAATCGCTGAGGACTTCCAGACAGGCTGGTCGTCAGCGATTTGGGAGCTTCTTGCCGCGATGATCACCCAGATAAGCAGTGAACACGTGAGTAGCACCAGGGCGGCAGGTAGTATCAGCCAGGGCCAGTCCACCTTCACGCAGACCGTTGTCTGGATCACCGTCCCAGACGCGAAGCCGGAGCCGTTCCTGTAGGCATTGGAGCCGACGACACGCATGCGGTTGCTGATCGAGGAGGCAATGCCGTCCATGTCGGTCGAGATCGTCTCCGCTGTGAGCCTGCCGTCATGGAATAGCGGCTGTAGATACCACGGTTCGCACCAGCTTGCCTTTCCAATTGCGTTGAACCCGCAGGCTCCCCTTTTCAAACCATCAACCTGATTCTGCCCAAGTAACTGTGATCCGAGGAACTGGTCTATAGCCTCGGGGACCTCCTCATCGGTTTCATAGACGCATTCCAGAGGGACCTTTACATCTCCACCCTTGATGTTGACAGTTGTGAAGTGTCTTCCTAAGGTCCTTGGTACCTGACTTATGTTGGACCCATCGTACTTGTTTCCGTCCAAAATGCAGGGTAGCTTCAGCATTCTGAAAATCGCATGCTCGTCAACTAACCTCTCTGTAAAGTCGCTGGCTATATTTGTGGCTCTCTCCTCTAGTACCCCATTCCGCACGCGGGCGGTGTAATCTTTGACGCAGGGCCAAATAGTGCAATTCATGGCAACTAACCCGGAAGTATTTGCTAGGCTGGGCAACTGTTCTGGGTGAGTGCTGCAGCCGGGGTCATCAGACCCCCCGTCCTCGTGATCGTAAGAGCAGTTAGCCCAGCTTATGGATAAGATGTTGAACTTGGTTGCGCTGCGATATTTTGGGTCGTACTCCTGCGCGGTACAGATAACGAAGTGGGTGAGATTGCCACTCGCGGACTCAAGAACGGGGTGGCCTTTGGAATCCTTGAAACTGAGCTGGCAGGAATTATAAACCTCAGGGCGTTGAGGTATTGTGTAGTTCCAATACTCAGAGCTTGCGTCAGGCCGGAGATGATTCGGGCCCAACGATTCCTGGACAGAGGACGTCGTCTCGACACATGAACTGCAGTATGCCAAGGAAGAGTAAGAACCGAAGTCGCAATTACCGGTTGGACAGTTAAATGGGACTTGTCTGTTGTCATTTGCTGAGCCTAGTACTAGCCCTTCCCAAGCTGCAGTCATCACATGCATCTTCAAGTTTTGACCATACATTCCGGTGTCTTCCACGATAAGGCTGGAGTTTATCCAGCTCGCAGTGGGAATTGAGGCAGTGATATTGTGCAGCGGGCGTTGACAGGCGTATGACTTGATACTCTGTTGCGTAAAGGGACCTATCGCCGCTGAGGTTACAAGAACAAAGGCAGCGCCAACGGCGAAGTAACTGCATAGCGGATCATAGAACTCGATTAGCACCGCAATATATATCTTTTGTAGCCGGCAGATTTGCTTACGCTCGAGGCTGCTTCACAAATCGGGCCAGAAATGTGAGCGAGCCAACTACCCCTCTGGACGCCGCATCATAGTGCTCGAGGTCTTCCAATGGGTGCGGTTGTCTGAACCAGGACCACTTGAGCTGGCTGATGACTGCACGCACACGATGTGAGCCTCTGTTCGAATAGACAGCATCTGAAAACGTCTTAAAAGGTTTGGGACTTACGCTCAGCTAGAACAAACCCCAACTGGGCAATAATGACGGCTGTAAGCACCGAGGCTAGGGAGTTGATGTTGATATTGTAGGGCCATTCGGGATGCTGCGAGTGATTGTATTTCCCAAGGGTGACGATCATGCCAATTAACAGGCCCAATGAGGTCACCATCGACAATATCTCCCACTTCCAGTTCCGAATTAGAGATGTATATCGCGTGTCAGCATAAATTTGAAACAGATCTCTTTGCTGGGCCGAGAGGCGCCGCGAAAATGGCGAAGGACCGTCCTGGGGCTTGGCTGTCCCAAGAAGACCACTGGAATTGGGGCTGGGCACACATGTCGGAGAAGTGCGCCCTGTCGAAAACTCCAGACTTTCATGAGTTTGATCGAAGCCATATGCTCTGAAATGTGTCATCAATTGTGTCGCTGGGTTCTGGGCTGATCCACTGTCGGTGTCATGTAGGATTGTGTACGACCGGGCGCCGGAATCATGATCTTTCGGCGAGTTATCGCAAGGGCTAGACTGACTTGAATCGAGCATGGCAGGTCTGCTAGGGCTGCAATAGCCGAAATCAGATATTTCTTCCATAGTCGTGACTTACCTCGTATAGCTTTAATGGTGAAATTATGAGAACTATCAAGCAATGTGTTTCTCTCAAGGTTCTTTGTAACCAGTTTTCAGCAAGGTGTCAGCCTAACATCAGTAAAAGCCTCAGAATAATATCGTATAGCGTCAGCTCTCGCTGACAGCCCAGTTGAGGATAAAGACGTCACATCGCGTGGTGGCTGGGAACGGCAGTTGTATACTCTAATTTGGCAGGATTCTTTCACCTTCCGTGATTGGTCATGTTCAGTTCTCAAGGAAGCTTGGCTGCCTGCAGCCACTTGCTCAGCCATTTTTCTATCCCCAGGCAGCCGCAGACTCTGAATCTTGATTGGAGGTCATCTGCATGCAGGGTTGCATGTGTCCCACCACACCGGGCTCCACAAGCCTCCAAGTATACTGCAAGAGACCGGATATTCACACCCACAAAAACGGATAGCACACCCGCTCATATACCCCTAGTACACCAACATCAATTTACACGACTAATTCGCCATACAAAACAACAATACACAGTCATTATCTACACATCTATCACTATATAATTACTTACTTCTACTGACCACTATTATTTCTTCTACCCTGGTGTTTTAGCTACTCTTTTCCTCATCTACTAGAGCATTTCTTAGCTAATTTACCTAGATCTTCTTCTCATCACTAATTAGGTCCTCTATAGTTAGGTCTACCTATAGCAGCTGGTTAATTTTCGTTCCTAGCGAGGTAGTACCATCCGTTTTTACGGGTGCGAATATCCGATCTCTACTGCAATGGCCGCTGGGCAACAGTATGATATCTCCGAGCAAAGTGTTTTTCCGACATGGCACAGGCGTGCAGGCGTGACAATAATACATAGCCCAGCCCCAATGCGCAAGGCCCGATACTTGCCATTGTGTTGTCCGGCCCTCGCTGTCCTCACCAACACTCATCCCTGAGACGAGCTCCAGGGACGGAACATCATCGAATGGCAAGAACCTACGAAGTCAACCTCTTTTCCACATCCACAATGCTCTACTCCTCATAGTTATTAACTAGGATCCCATGCGGTACCAAGTAATTGAGATCATCCTCGGAAGTCTTTAGAAAACAATTTGATGCAGCTGAGGTCCCATGGAGATGAGAGAGAGTTGGCAGAGCCAGTCTAATGGAACAGCCGGGCACTGAATCCAACACATGCTGATCGAAATGGATTACAAGATGAATTTTAGTAGATGTTGAGAAATATGCATTCCAGTAGGGCAACCGTTGATCACATCCACAGTCGTTGAACTGAAACAGGCATACAAATTGTGAGGGAGGTCTATTCTAAGAATATAGTACACGACAACAAATAACAAGGAAACAGTTTAATAAATTGGTATAAAAAACCGCTTGCCCCTGGTGCTGGCCCGGGCCCGTTGAAACCAGCACCGGCCCACGATTTTTGTCCTCTTCTCCATCTGCCAATATTTGACAGCAACTAATTTCATCTCCGCCGAGTGCTGCGACTATGCTTAAGCTCCGCCGAAGATTCTAAGGAAGACTGGCACACTCAGCCTCGCTCTTGTTAAGCTCGCCAACGACCCGAGCCTCGCAAGCAATGAACCCAGTGATTTCCAGGATAGTCGCCGCGCCAGCGGTAAGGACCTCGGCGGCGAGGGCAGCGGTACCGCAGAGGGCGATGTCGGCCACGGCCACGGTGACGGCGCCGGTCTGGCACTGCGAGCAGCCCGTGCTGCAGGGGGTGCTCGTGAGCTTGCGGCCGCGGCCGCCGCCAACCTCGATCTGCTCCATCGAGGCGGTTCTGGCGTCCCGGAGGATCGAGTTGACCCTGTCCATGCCGGACTGCCTGGCAACGATGTCCTGAGGGGCGGCCATGGCGAGGCCGGAGACGGAGGCAATGGCGAGGATGATGTTGGTGAACTGCATTTTGAAGGTGTTGAAAGTTGGTTAAATAAAAACTTGTAAGAGTGATTTTAAAGTTGGAGCAGTGTGTCTTTGATGAGATCTAAAGAAGATGAAATGGGTTTTGTGTGTATGCTGGATTTGTTGTTGCTATGCTTGTTGAGTGATGATGATGATGAATGAATGAGTGAGGATCGTTGTGGTGAGAGGAACTGGTCTCCTTTTATCTTTGGAGCGAGGCTCATAACGAAGCCCAAATATCGTGAACCTCATCTTGTACTCAGCATCGCATCGACGCCTAGGAATAATTTCGGCGATATCGTGGGCATACAGCACTGCCGTTCTTGGCCCAGGTTTGCGATTGTGAGATGGAGTTGAGGCTCAACTTGGCCAGCCTCAGCAGTGCCAAGCCAGGACAGAGCCGCGCGCGACCCTGAAAGACGTAGGGCTGGAGTGCTGAACGGTACGCCCTCTTGGCATCTGACCTGAGCAACTTATCTGCGGGTACTAAGCACACAGCCGGCAGGACCGAGAACTCGACTGCCGAAACACTAGCTTGCTGTCTCCTTTAGCACGAACTCCTCTAGCCATTCTCACCATCTGTTCTTTCGTAGGCCACGATAGCTTGGCAGAACGGCTGGGTCTTCATTTTCCCCTTGCGCACGTGCATTTCACCACATTTGTGGTTTAGTTCCAATGACCAGAATAGCTCATAAAACGAGGCTTCGGCTGAGTATTTCGTCTTGCTCGTTCAATATGTTCCTTAGCGAGGGCACGTTGGGCTATAGCTAAGGTTTATTTACACCGATTAATCAATACAGCAGTACCTACCTGTATGCCTTGGCATGTTGCAGGCACACTTCTGCGCCCAGTTTGTGTGCCAAAGCCTCCTTCCAAGGCCCTAAGGCGGTTTAGTCACTATTGCCTCTACGCGCTCCCAGCGCTGACGTCTTTCCAAAGCGTATCGCATTGACTTGTTGTCAGACCACCTAGGGACCGCGGCCCGACTTTCCGCAAACCACAGGCGGCTTGCCATGCAGCCCTGATTAGTCCCATACGTGCCGGCGAGATATGCGACGGGTTCAATTCAGGCCCAAGCGTCACGATGTTCTTCCAGAGTGGAAGCGCAGCTTTTACTTGAAGCAAAACTACCGTTTTAGTCGCCAATCCCAAAACTACCCAGAAATACACTGCCGAGGAGCCTCCTGAAAATGCAAACTGTAACGTCCCGAAAAGCCGAACAAAACTCTGGAACACAATGCCACCCCGAGCCTGAATCACCTCTCAACCTTTGTGAGCTTCACATACAGTGGAGCGAAGATGGGCCCCGCCACAGCGTTGACATGCTTCCAATCACCCTCCTTGTCCCAAGCCCAGTTGGGCCCACCGTTCTCGATAGGCTCAATCTCCAAGTCGAAGTTCCAGATGATGTGTGCGATGGCCAACCGTGCCTCAATGCCCGCCAGGTTCTTGCCAATGCAGTCCCTAGGACCGTATGAAAAGGGCCGCGACAGGGTGAGTGCGTCCATAGTAGCAGGATCGGTGTTAAGCCACCGCTCCGGGCGGAACACGTCGGGATCCTTGAAATTGTCAGGGTGGTGCGTTGCGGCGTACTCGGCGATCGCCACCGATGTGCCGCCGGGAAGCATGTGGCCGTCGATGGGCATCCCGCCGGGCGGGATGACGCGCAGCCGCTGGACCGTGCCGAAGAGCGGCATGCGCCAGGTCTCCCGGAGGACGGCGTTGAGGTAGTCCATATCCTTGAGGTCGGTCCACTTGATATCCTCGGCCTTGGCGAAAGTCCCCCGGATCAGGTCGCGCAGCTTGTAGTAAGGCTCGCGGTGTGTGCCCATGCAGTATGCCCACAGGGTCAGCGTCAGGCCCACTGTCTCGCCACCCGCTATTATGAAGCCCGCCAGGTTGACTTGGATCTCGCCCTCGTTCAGGAGGTGTCTGTTCTCGTTGTTCTTGAGAATGTGATATACGAAGTCTTTGTGGTCGTCCTTTACGCCCGCGGCGACTCTCTCTTGAATGGCGCCGAAGGTTCTCCCATACGACATGAGGCGGTTTTGGTAGACGGTTTTGTCAGCCACTGCATGATTCAAAGTTAGCGGTTGCATCACCACCTCGTGCGTTCATTGATTTTCAGGTCGAGTAAGAGGGCAACGGGGAATGCTTACATAGCTTACACACGATCGGCTGCAGCGGGGAGTTCAGACCGACAAGCCTGCTTGCGGCCTGCTCATAGGGGCCCATCGTGATAATGTGCCTGAGAGACCGGGCAAACTCGAGGTTCTCGCCACCTCCAGCTTTGAGACATCCGAACGGCTTGCCGAAGGTGAGCGATCCAATCACGTCGAAGGCGAAGAAGTTCCCCCAAAGTTGTACGTCCACTACCGCGGTGCCGTCCTTGCCCCCTTCACATGCACTGGAGAACGCTGCGATGAGCTCATCCACGTGGGACTGGACGATGACTTCTTGCTGAATGAGGGCGGAGGTGGTAAAGACGGCGGCAAGACCCCGGCGGAGGCGAGTATGGTCCTCTCTGGGAGCAGTCACAAGTCCATGTGGAGGCTTCATCTTGGTGGACAGCGAGAAACGGGGGTCTTTTTCGGTAGGCGTCATTCCTTTCTGGAGTACATTGTCAGCTAAAACGGAGCACGGCAGCCCGTGTAGGCTTCTAGTGTGCCATACCTTGGTTCCATATCCGAAAATGTCCTCCATCGCTTGAGGTGTAATGAAGCTCAATTCGTTCGGTGCAAGCCGCACGACAGGTCCTGTCACATGTCAGCGGAGCGATTTCGATATAAGTGGAACAACATCGAAGGCATCCTACCATATTTGTTATGCAGCTTCTTGTGGTACGCAAATTGCCGCCCTGATAGTAGCGTGACGACAAACGGAAGATCTGATACTGCGTGATACCATGGTCCCGGGTACTTCGAAAGAGGATGGAAGTAAAGCCGCTTGATGCAGACGCTGAAGACTGCCAGGATGCATATTTGCAAGGCCAACTGAGAGGTTTGTTCGTCAGTTCGTCTTACAACGGCCTTTCAGAAACAAAAAGGAGGTTGTCCTACTCGAGAAAGTACCCAAGGCGAGCTAATAGCCTCTAGCCGGTACGGCGACGTTGCGTTACTGATCGCTTCCATTTTGTCGGCTCTGTCTTGGCTGCGCGGACAAGACGACAAATCTCAGACGGGATAGATCAAGATGATCCTGTGGTCTTGCCCAGATGATTGTGCAGCATACCTAGGTCGCGCGCTTTTTATCTCTGCTACGGTTGATGAAATCTTCATGCACCGAGTCTTTGGGTTCTTGGGAGCCGAGGTTTGCATTGGCGTAGGTTGTCATTGACTCGGGGCCCAGTATTTAAGCGAGTGCGATTGCGATAAGTGTGCAACGAAGCACTAATACCACGGTGATTACTAACCACTCATGGATTAGGGGCTGTGTATAATTCATAAATGACGGCATGCCGGCTACCCTCGAGCCATCAAGATATTGGATGTCGCGGAAACTTACGAGTTCAAATATCAGCCATTGTCTCGCAGGGACCGGCAAAAGCAGATACGACCATCGTCCCGTTGATCTCCAGCGCCGACAGTGCAGTGAGGTTGCTTCCGCCGTTGTCGAAGTGCTACTCAATCTTGAAGGCGGGGCAGTTGCACACATAATGCAACGTGCAAAAAAGTCTCGACATCGACATCCATCAAAACTCACGCTCCAGGGCTGACCATGCTGGGGGTCCTGCACCCCAATGCCAAGACGATGTCGGGCATAGAGTTCCGCAATCGCAAGCGCACGTGATTGGCTGAGTGTCAGAGCGCGATTGCTGCCAATGCTAAACAAGGTTCAACGTCCAGTGGGTTTGAAGGCGGTGTCGTCATTCCGTCATATCTCAGTCGGCCGAAATTGAAGGTCCCGTGATATTCACTGAGCAGAATGTAATGTTGCTTTAGTGCTGAATGGCTGAGTCTGTGGAACTCCAGGGCGGGGCATTTAAATCTTGCTCCTTGGCTTTGTGGACGGCAAGGCCGTGGAACCCGAGTCGTCCGTGGAATGTCTTACGAATGTGTCGTCCACTTAGACAGAAGCGAATGCGGGAAGCCACTCTTTTGAACGGGATGTTCGGAAGGAGAATATTCACACGACTCGCCGTGACAAGTTTTGATCCTCAGTTGGACTCTCAGTCTTGGCTTCAGGGTCAGTAGTGTGTGGATTACTCATCTGGCATGTTTGAATCGGGATATGCCGAGCGTTGACAGGAGGATTGAGAACACATATAAAGCCAAATTGGGCCCTCTTCTTGCGACCATAGCTTCGCATTGAAGCTGAGGCAAGGCTCGGCCGCTAGATCTGGCACTGCGCGCATGCAACCATCAGTCACAGTGAATACGACTTGCTGAGCTTGAGCTTGCGTGTGTTGCTATACCCATGTGCCCCACGACATCAAGTCTCAATATCAAGCATGTAATCCCAGAAGCGACCAGAAATGCAGATCTTGCACACACAACACTCATCTGGGATGAGCACAAATCGCTTGTCGCGTGCTCAACCTGCCTAACACTTCTGCGATAGGCAGATACAGGGCGCCCGGGACAATTCTGTACAGCCGACATACCCTAGAGTAACCATCCAGTGTGATTCATCCTCGAGAAAAGCAGAGAGTGGGTCATCTAGGATAAGTCAGCATGCAATGCGCTAACATACAGGACGACGAGGGTGTGTGATCGGGCCCGCGCCCACTTGAAGGTAAGCCATAGTTTTCGGATCAGATATTGAGCACTTCAGGTCATCAGATACCACGTTGAAACTGTGCTAATATCATAGCTTCGATAGCCCATGACTTTGTTGGGTGGTCATGACCCCAGTCGTGGCGGTGGACCAGTATGCCCGCTCTGGCAGGCTGTGGGGGCCAGCTCGCATATGTGCAGAGCCGGATCGATGCAGATACCGCATCTGTTTCGTTTCGCAGTTTTGGGGCAACAGACCTCCAGTTAACACATTCTCAAGTCATTTATGGCTAGCTTTTCACTAACGTTTCTCAACAGTCATCTCCCAAGTCACATGGATCTGACTTACACCATTAGGCGTGCTCGTGGAACTACAAGAATGATACAGTGGAGCAGCGCCAATTTCGAAACTTTTGGTGGGTACATTTTGATATTTTGTACATTCTAAGTGATATTTACACAAGAATCAACGCTGATGATTTGCCCAGCCGGCGCAACAGAGCAGGCTTATTTGCAGCTGTCGCTGCCGTAGACGAAGGTGCCGTCCGAGTTCTCACAGCCGCAGGTGCCGTCGTCGGGGGACTTGATGCAGCCAGCGCCATCTCCGCTGTCCTCACCCTCGCCACTATGCAGGATACAATCGTCAGCCTCGATTCCATGTTCTCGCAATATGGGATGTAGCAGGATGGCCACTTGTCTGGAGACCAAGGGGATGCACTCACGTCCAGAAGAAGGTCCAGCAGTCCTCATCGGCCTTCATCTCGGAGCTCGTTGGCGCCGTGCATGTGTAGGCGCTGCATGTTCCGTAGGGGGCGCCGTGGCTGCTGTCGTACTGGTGGTCCGTCTCGAAGACGGCGAAGGTCTGCTGTCCGGAGACGCGGGTGTTGTGGGAGCACTCGGCCGCCTGGATGGCCTTGGAGACCTTGGTGGCTATTGATGCACATGGCATTAGCAATCTTGGCACCCAGAACATCCAGACAATGTTTGTGTCATTGCACATCACTCACCAGAGCAGGCGGGGGAGGTAGGGCATTTGCCCTTGGTGTTGGAGGTGGCAGGGTCGAGGGTCGCGAGGACCATGGCCGGGGCGGCCAGGATGGTGAAGAAGCTGGTGAAGTGCATTTTGGCGGATGTTGAAGTCGAAGCTGCTGTGTAGTGACTGACGATAGTTGGATCTTGTTGTCTTGGTAGATCTATCTAGACCAAGCCAAGAGCGAAGAAGATCAACTTGAATTTATAGCAAGCTAACCCGCATTTCGAGGCGCTGGATCGTCTGGTGCCGGATTCCCATGTGCGGGATGCGAACCAGAATTACGTACGGTCATATCGCTAAGATGAGCTCAGGGGCAGCGATAGCAAGGCTTGGTGAGGCTCTCCCTATTCCATGACTCCACGGAACAAGTTTATTGTGCCGTTTAAATTGGGGCGAGTGGGTTCCCGCGAAACAAAGTCAGCCCAGCCAGGGCGTTAGTGGAGCCCCGGAACCGCCACGGTCACATTTATATTGGAGCCCGCGATCTGGCCCAACTGCCGGCCCAAGGGGGACAGCGTCTACCTGGTGGGACGGGATCGGCACTACCCGCACCTACCTAAGACCTCTCCCGCATCTGCTTCTTTTGTTTTGTAGCAATTGTCGCGGTTCCTGTCGTCGTCGGTCGTGTTCGAGGCCTAGCTGTGGATGTGCTCTCATCACCCCTGAACGTCCAATCTGGCCTTAGCACAAGGATGGTCCTTGTAGGCCGGGTAATGTCACAAACAATTACGCGCCAAGCACATGGGCCGTGACGCGTTGGTGCTGGACTGAACCCTCTCATCACTCGGAATAAACAGCTGCGTTCAATTTGCACGGCACATTTTTCCGTGTTTGGTATTGTAGGAGTGCTGACGTCCGGTACTTATCCCTGCTTTTCAGCCCTACCACCACACACGATGTTACACCTACATTGGACATCATCTAGCCGGGTCTTAGCCAGATCAACTCGGTCCAGGCTGGTCTCGACCTCACAGGAACTTGTAGATCCGATTGATCGGCTCTAGTTGGCTCTCAGTAATATGTTTGGCTCATACTTGGATTCACTCGTTCAAGGAGTGTACCTGCGCTGGTCCATCAAAGCGTTCAGCAGATGTACCCGGGAGTCGGCCCACCAGAAACTCGAGTAATCGAGAGACGAATCTTGTGGTTGTACTAGGGTTAGGGTCTCTCGACAGCCGAATTGTTGGCCCCTTACCAGGACCGAGATCCGATCAAGGAGCACCCCCGTCATATCTACAACGCCGTGGGACCTGACCAAGAGCCGGGATTTGTCCTCACCCACAGTAAATAAACAACATCGATTCCACCCATGGACGTTACTTACACAATCCTGCGTATCATCAGTGGAGATCCACCGACTACTTACGACTCTCGTAGAGTGGTGAATTCCTTGCTCCCAATACAGCCCTCCTCACTATGACGCCCATCAAGTTTTCGTAATCTAACCCATTTTGATGCCTCATGGTCTCAACGATGGGAGGGGTTTCTGTTTTCTACGAAATTCTTTGGTTGTCGTTGCAGCTCGCTTTGCAACCACAGGGCGGAGTTTCATTTAACAAGGTCTGGTTGTCGCGATGCCATGCACCCTGACGACGTGATAAACATGAGATCAGGGATTCGCACCCGTAAAAGTAGAGGGTACATTCGAGTTGGCCCTAGGAGGTCATCCTATAGGCCCTCATCTTTCAAGGTTTTGTCCATACGAGGTTGTCCTATATGAGGTTATACGATAGGAGTTTCTTCTGTAGAAATTGTCCTGTAGGAGGTCGTCCCGTAGGAGGGCATCTTACAAGAAGCTATTCCACAAGGCTCGGGTGTACTCTCCGTTTCCGTGGGTGCGAATCCCCGACCTCACAAACATTGATGCTGGTGACTAGACTCGGACTTAAATCGTTTGCACCATGTACAGGCATTTGCAGTCTTCTTGTAAGTCGGACCACTGGCTTCTGAATTAGGCTGCAGTATTCCAGGCCCGTAATCGATAAGACTTTGGCAAGTACTTGCGGTAGTACACCCTCAGGCTCAAGCTGGTCTTCTGGACCAGCAACCAGCACATCAGATTACGAACTCCTCCTTCCACACAACTTGTTGTGTCTTCTGTCTTCTACTGCGATAAAGTACCAAAAGCGAACCGCGCAAGCGCCTTCAGTGCCTCGACGAGCAGACCCAAGAACAACGTCACCATGTCTCGCGAGCCAAACGAAGGCTCCGATGACGAGCATGCCTCCAGAGATTCATACCGCGACCGCGATGCCAACCTCGCGAACAGAGTGAGGAATCGTTCGGCTAGCCCTCGCAGATCGAAATCGAAACAAACCGAGCCTCACGTTGCCATCCTCCGCGACTCTGTCCATCACATCGGATTGTCGGTCATCACCCGGGATGAAATTTCTTCATACATCCCTACGGCCTTCAACATGTTTGCGATGCTAGAGGCAATGTGCTACCACCTGGCTCCAAATCGTCGTGTTCACGAAATCTGCCGCGAGTTTTTCACTCCTGTTCTCTACCTTTACTACAGTCATGTGGTTTACTTCCATATCCTCCGCGCTCGCGCTTTCGCTGGAATCTCTAGTCTCACACAATCCGAGAAGCTACTCCTCTCCAAGTACGAACGCGTCGCACCTGCCGAGAAATGGCCGGTTGCCGCACCACTCATTGGCTTCATTCAAGCCATGGGAGCACACAAACCAGAAGACTCTTACTATTCGTGGATCATTCCGTCTCTCCCGGACTTCAGTCATCTCAAGAAAAACAATGGACTCGTTGGCTTAGAGAATGTCCCTGGCATGCTTCGCCTTCCGATCGTTCCTGCCCTCCAGAAGTTGATCCACAACTTCGGAACCGGCGCCGCGGAGTTCAAGGATGGGATCTTGCACCCTACCGCTCTCCCACTCAGCGATGACGACCAGTTTCTTGGAATTTCATGTTCCGACATTGATGACGAGTCTTTCCTTGCCATAACCTTCAATCTGTGCTGGAAACCACCCTTCGAGGCTGGTGATGATTACAGCGGGTTCATAAACACCGCTGCTAAGCGTGGTCGCATTTCTCGATGGAAGGTTCCTGACGTCCCGAACAACGCAACGCTCAACACTGCCGAGTCCTTCCTTGGGCTTGCCTCCAAACAATCCTTTGACTGGATGAAGCATCTACTGGAGACCGCGACTTCTGTCAACGATTTCTTCCCCAACTCGACCACCCTATCCAAGATTCCGCCCTTTACCACCCTGGGCAGCCTCACCCACGTCGAGTACCAGCGTGATCCGCCCGACGCCCTGGTTGATACTTGGTACTATGATCGTTCCGGACCTGACAATGTCACTCTCAACTTCCAAGGCTTCTCCAAAACTCAAGAAGGACTGCTCGATACCAGACTCGGAATTGCGACGTCAACTAATGCCGAGTTTTCCGACTACTTGCCCGAACACGTCGGCAACGCTAGCCCCAAGCGCAAAGGGCCATTCTTCGAGGATAATAAGCGCGCCAAAACCTTGGAAAGGTTTCGGGAGCGAAGTGCAACTTTCCTGAGCGTAGGCTCAGGCGAGCAAGACCCCGCCAATCGTTACTCACTGCTCATCACTGAGTACTTCGACCCAACTGGAGGCAAGACGAACTAACCTAGAGACTCACTTGACTTCCGATTTTGCACCGTCTTTGGGACTGTTTTCGATGTTAAGATATTGTATTAGTGTCTATTTGATTAGATACAACTAATCTTAAACCATTCCCACTCTGACCACTGCCTCAATTCTTATTGGTACTTAAGACATGATACCTGCCTTCCCGTCCCCATTCGCATCCTTCTTCGGGTTCAGTTTCTCCATCAACGTAGGCTTGTGGTGCTCTGCAGTCGTAGAAGTATGTCTCGCACTGGGTGTGGACTCCCTAGACGCTCGAGACTCGGGGGTCTCGCGAGGGACGCTCGACCGGCCTTGTGCGCCAGATGTCCGTGAGCTTGCATGGCTGAGGGAGTCTGCACCACCATAGCGGGGGGTCCTCTCTGACGACAGGCCATACCCATCAGGGCTGTCTTCGACTCCGTGAACAACCCCGTCCGGGCCGTACGTCTCGGGCGTCTTGCCGCGGGTCGTCCTCCTCGTGCTCGGCGCATGGTAACCAACGCCTGCTTCGCCATCAGGGTGCGTCAGGCTGGTGGTTCCTCGAGCGCCAATACCGCCGATGTGGCCGCTGTCTAGACGCCCCGGCTCGCCGGCAAAGACATCGGAGCGCTCTCCTTCCGACCCACGGACGCTGCCACCTTGTCGCTGGAACTCATCTAGTGAGACAGGTGGCAGTATCGACGCGCTATGGTGCTCAGGCTCGTGCTGATGGACCTCGTGGATGGGCTTGGTCCGATGCACAACGTGTGGCTGGACGGTTTCCTTCTGGATCACGGGCTGAATGTGCTCGTGGACGTGGTGGTGGACGTGCTCGGCCTCCACGGTCGGCGCTGCGGCCTTGGTGTGATGGGTTTTGCCGACCTCTTTCTGGTTGTGGTGCAGACCGAGGGTGTCGGCCTCCTCCTTCAGCCGCTTCTTTACGTGGTTCTCACTGCCATGCTGTATCTCGCGCTTCTCGGGCGCCTCTTGCACGTGTGTGTGCTTCTCGGGTAGGACTTCCTTGTGCTTGATCGGCTGGACTTTGGTGTGGTGGTGGTCCTTGTGGACCTCGCGGTCGACTGGTTGGTAGACATTTTCGTGTTGTGCTGGCTGGACATATTCGTGCTCGACAGCTGGGTTGACCGACTTTGCCTAGTCTCAGTTTCGCCTTCATAAAATGCCTCTGCGTGTGCGGCATGGATTTATGAATCGCAAGACAGACTTACTTCATGAACTGATGTCTCGCGCTCGCCATTCCTGGCAATGTGGCTCTTGACTGCGGACTTTGCTTCCTCCATTGCGCGTGAGATGGGGTTGAAGCTCTATTAGATCAATGAAAATTTAAGATGAATTGCTCTGAATGAGGTGGCCTGCGCCATGATTGGAAAGTTGTTGAGTTGTGGAAAAAGCTCTTCTGGAATTGGAACAGACAACGGAATCATAGCAGGAGAAATCATCGAGTATATAACATCAGTCTCAGGTCACTGCATGACGTCTGCTCATCCTGAATGCTTCATGATATCCGTCATTGTGGTCCCCAATATCGCACCACTGATGACGCTGCACCTAACGACTCTTCTCCACATGCCGTCCCCCAGCCATATCGGTGATAAACAGGCAGTATTACGAACACACAGGACGCGTCCGTTTGTTGCTGTGACCAAGCACGGTGAAGAAGATCAGACGCGGAGCACACGTGTAAGGCGGCGATTGCAGATATAGGGCTGAATGATGTCAAGTGGGTCCACACGATGTTTTGCTGCTGAGGCTCTCGCCTTCCGGCCCACAGTTGAACTTATTAAGCACGATCACTTACCCACATCGCTAGGATCTTTGGGGACACGCATTCCAGTGCTTTTTGACCTGCTAGGATTTTGCGAAACGCCCTGTGATGAACGATTAGTGACGTCAATTTCCATGAATTTCGTCAAGATCGTTGACTGCTGTCGGCTCACCGCATCTAAAGACCTGCGTGGAAATGATGGCCTCACCTACCTCATATCAGATTACAAGTCCGTTGATCCTGTATAGCCGGAGTCTTTATTCCGGAGCTCATAGCCCTTGGCATTGCATATTGATGTCAATTGTTGCCATCCAGCCTGGGGTGCTCTCCTAGAGGCTGGACGTCCAGCGCAGTGCGCCATCCGGGCGGGTCAAAGCAGCAATTTCCGGCCAGCGTGCGGTCTTTGAGCTAGGCATTTGCCCATAATTTTCCCGCAAAATGTTCAACTGGTTATCTAAAATCCAGCTGTTCATACCCTGGGGCACGTTGAAGCCGCAACAAAATGCCAAACAAACACCGATACTATCCGCCGCCTGCAGGCAGGTTTACCAAGCCACTTCCACCACTTCCGGGATCAGCGACGACCCAAAGCAACGGAATAGGGGCTTCAAATACAAATCTCCAAGATTTGAATGGACGTGGAATGAAAATAAAAAGAACTTCGAGTGTAGATACGGACGTCACTGAATCGACCTCACCTGGTATGTGACTCCGCGATTGAGCCGCCGATGTGATAGATTTGTGAAAGTTCCATCTTCAAGTCCCAAACACCTTCACTCAATGGATCGCCATAGCCCCAGGTAAACGCGGGTCGATCGGTCACTGACACATCATACAGCGATTACTAAGGAACATGTCCAACCAAGGCAGCATGAGTACGCCGATGAGAGGATCACAACAGAAATCCACACACATGATGTCTACCACCACGTACTGCCCATCATTGAAACGGAATTTCTACCGGCGCGTCACTTCATAGAGTCTCATGATGGTTGTGGTCTCGTCGAAGTTCCAGAGAATGAGGTGCACAGTCACACGGTGACGGAGCCGTTGAAATCCACACACCCGAGCAAAGCCAGGGCCAAGGAGTCGGATATGTCACCCGGCAAGGAGAGCCCAAAGCTTTCGGATCATTTATCACGAACGAGTTCTCCGATTCTCGCGGATAGAAGGACTTACACAACGAAAGATGGGGTTCAGCGAACTGAGTATCTCTGGCGTCACCCTCCGGTCTTTGAAGATGCTATAGGCAGGACCGAGCCAGTTCTGATACCTGCTGGACTTACACCGGAGTGGAAAATACTGCTTCACCAAGAATACAAAAAGAAAACGTCCGCCCCTAAACAAGAAGCCACTGGTTTTAAGCTGCCAGCGAAGGTACCGGGTGCGCGGGAAAGTACTGCCTGGTCTTCACCGAACTCGCTTGATGAGCGCCACGACTATGCTCCGATCTCGAAGGCATCAATACCAGTCAAGATCAAAGGGCTAACCAACCCAGAAGCGTCAGGCCCTCGACAAGGAATACATTCAGACGGCAAGGGCATCCAGAACGGAAGAAAGCGAGGTAAGCGACATGGACTTGCAAAGAAAGGCAGCCATAGCAACCTGAAAGGATTGGTTGGAAAGTCAGATTTGAGTGAGGAAGATTCGGATTTATTGACACCGGAGGAGAGTGGTAGAGCACGTTGTAAGGACTACAGAAGTACGGGAATTTCCCTGGCAAGCAGGCCGCCGGATATGGACGGTCCTAATTTACAACTGTGGAGGGAATCGGTGGACCGAGCTAGAAAAGAACACCTCTTGCAAGGGCAGATGAATATGGATAATAATTGATTTACGCGCAGTCTTTGTACACATTTTGTATTACGAGGCTGATAAAAGATGGAGCGACAGACGAGGTGTAGTCGCTTCCAGCCCGCCCAAACTGGACTCATCTCATTCCATGCTCCTGCAGACGTCTAACAAACTTTTGCTCTTCTTCCACAAGATGGTTGTCCTCACCGAGAGGTCCCACGGTTGGGTATAACGCCTCCATAGGGACCTCACGGACGTTGATCTTGGGGTCTTCCTTCGTACCAACCATCATCGTCTCAACAATGTTGCCATCGCCATACTGGGGCTCAGTGAGCACTCGCATCATGACCGACGCGCACTGCGCCGGCGTCAGGCCCAGGTCTTCGGGGCGGACCCTGTTCTTGCAGTAATCGGGGAAGAAAATGGGCGTCTTATGATTACTAGGTCAATCTAAGTGCGTCTTACTTTATCATGGTTGAAGATCACTCACATGCACTGTGCCTGGACAAACAGCTGCGTTGCGGATGCCAAGCTGTTTCTTGAGCACCGCCAGGGACCTGACGAAGCTGACGATAGCCGCCTTGGATGCGAAATACATTGGCGACTGGAGGTTGTGCACGTAGCCCCCCAAGCTCGCCACCCACAGAAGATTGCCTTGGATATGGCGGTTCTGTAGCCAGTAGTCGATAGCGATCTGAGCGATGCGGATGGGCGCGGCCGTGTTGACGGCGAAGGTCTTGTACTGTCCTGGATTCGCATCCTCTGTGTCCTGAGCCAGTGGTGAAATGCCTGGAGGGTGCCAGAAAGACGTCTCCGGGGGCTCGTAGATGCCGGCACCATTGCAGACGATGTCGATCTGGGGAAAGGTCTGCAGTGCGGCCTTCCACATTGAGCTTATCTGCCCCCAGTCGGCAAGATCTACCGTATGGAAGACTGCAAAGGGCTTCCCGGCCTCTCTGTTTTTATACTTGAGCAGGACCTCCTCAGCCTCTGGCCTGAGCTTCATATCAGCTAGGATCACGGAACAGCCCTTCTCCAGAAGCTGTTCTGTGAATGCGAGGTTGATTCCTAGGCGACTATCAGTATGCAGCTACGGTAGTGGCGTGAGATCGCCTTGCATTCGGACGGAAGCTGGACTCCCAAACCTACCAGAGCCAGCGCCAGTGACAATGGCATATTTGCCTTTGACGTCGTAGCTTGACATGGTGGGAAATACTGATGATGTTATGCCCCCGCGGCTCGCTATTCCCCAAATTTTTCGAGAGTTGATAGGAGTAGGGAGAACGAGTTTTACGATCAAGGGAAGCGAAAATCTCGGCGTGATCATCGGAGAGGGATGATGCGTCGAGGCCCCTCTTCTGCAGGAGGATCTCGACCCACAACTGTTGTGCCATTTGCGACGTATACCCGCGGGTATTACCGCCGATCCAGGTGGAAATTCTTGTACTTGTATGAAAAAATCAGGTTTGGAAGTGTTGTTGCTGTAATACATTTGTTGAACCCGAACCAATATGATGCGCCCCTGCACAGCAGATTGAACTGCTACCGCCACCACGGCAGTCGACGCGACCGCTCCCGCAGCAAGTCCCGACAGCGGCGGCGACAAGCACCGCGATGACATTGCCGGGACCCTGATTAGGGGCGCGGCCGGTGACCAATTTGCAAACTCGGGTGTGCTAGGTCAGTTCCAGGAAAACCACTCTACTCGAATATATTATGTGCTCTTCCCGGCCCGGCCCCCAACTTCACAAAGACGAAGGGTGTCAAAAGAGCTAGTCCTCTCTTGGTCAATGATCGTCCCCACAGATGCACGCCAGCCGGCAGGATTTCGTACAAGGGTCAGGACCTGAGGACTGGCTATGCAGGACAGGTCACTGCAGCCAACAGACAAAATCAACGTCCAACACGCGCGGTAAATTGGGGCTGTGTGACGAACTAGACTGCTACTGGTTAATGCACATAGCGCGGGCATTTCCCGTCGAGTTATTAACGCGCTGAGCACGCCCGGCTCAGCTTAAATCCACAACGTCTTCGTTGTACTGCAACAGCTGGGCAATGCTCCTCCAACCTTCTTCGAGGCCGAGAACCACTCAGTTTACCACTCCATGCCAACATTGCTGAGACGTCATTAGCTTCGATATTTTCACTCTATTAAGTCAATCTTTTGTAAAACTGACTCTCTGGAATATTGTTTGACAAAACCGTTGGCATAACCGCCTTCAACATGTCTGTCCCTTTTGGCACCCTCTGGACCCAATTGTTTCCGCCCAACGGCCCACTCAACGAGAAGAATCTGCCGAGCCAGAAAGGAAAAGTGTTCATTGTCACTGGGGGCGCATCCGGTCTGGGATACGTCCTGTCGCGCATTCTCTACGGATCCGGGGGCAAGGTTTACATACTCACGCGATCAAAAGAGCGCGCAGATCAGGCCATTGCCAAGATTAAGTCATCTTACGACGGAAAAGAGGATGGCAAGGAGTTGGGGGGTCTTGAAGCCATCCCGATGGACCTTATGGATTTCGAATCGGTAAAGGCAGCCGCGCTTGAATTCCTCGACCGCGAGGGCCCTAATGGCAGACTCGATGTACTCTTCAACAACGCGGGCACTGGCGGTCGGAAGAATGCCCCGAAAGGCGCCCAAGGACACGAATACCATATGACAACCAATGCCCTTGGTAGCTTCATCCTAACCCAACATCTGCTCCCCATCCTTTCCCGTACAGCCAGCTGTTCCCCTGCCGGCACTGTGCGAGTAGTATGGGCAGCCACGATCCTTGTCGAACTGAACGCCCCCCCATCCGGCATCAACAAGGAATGGATGCAAGACCAGAATGCCGTGAGCGACTATGTCGAGCTCTACAGCCAGTCCAAAGCCGGCGTCTGGTTCCTCGCCTCTGAATATGCGCGCCGCCACAGTCAGAGCGGAGTGGTGTTTGTTGCGGGCAACCCTGGATCGTACAACACCGCTGCATGGCAATACACCCCGACCTGGCTCTATTGGATTTTCAGGATAATCATGAGAGACGAGTCTCAGCATGGGGCTGATACGTACCTGTGGATGGGCTTCTCCGATTCTGTGACGATCGATGACGCGGTTGCGGGCCGGTACGCCATGTGTGATGGAAGATGGCACCCGGGCCAGAGGAGCGACCTGCTGCTTGCCTTGCGCAGTGAAGCAGAAGGTGGATCTGGGAGGGCAGTGGAGTTCTTTGACTGGTGTCACAATGTGACGAAAGCGTATATACCACAGAGCGGATAGATTGCGCAGTGGGCACAGTTGGATGCTACATAAAATATTGTGCCCATTTAGAGAGCGTCCTGAGTTGGTGTTCAGATATTCATGGATGAAATTCAAGCCTGGAGCATGCAGAAATGAGGATCGAATTCGCAATCCCCCTATGCTTCTTTGAGTGCCGCCTCGAACGAACCCCTCTGGAATTCTTCATGCAGACCCATGATCCTCGGATGCATAGGCGGCAGCATCTGGCAGAATGCTGTACCACAAATGCCAGCCTCGTGGTCCATGAACCACATCATACACGGCACGCCTCCCCAAAACGTGGCGCCCTTCTTGAAACGTCCTTCCTGATCATCCAGCACCACCATACCTGCCAAAGACCACGACTTGCGGATGGATCTGGGAATACCCATCCCGATGAATTGCTCGTGAATCGGCGACGAGGTCAGATACTTGTTGAAAGCCTCCTCGAGTTCGCTGTCCAGTTGAGGTCTGAAGAGTTCCTTATATGACTCCTCTTTCAGGAGGCGGTTGTCACGACGGAACACCGCCGAAAGGAAGGTGTAGTAGGCTTGCGCGGACCCAAACCCACCGCCTCCGCCGAGACATTCTTTTCCACCAAAACGGATATCAAAAGTGGGCGCATCCATGGCGGGAGGCTCCCCGGCTTCATTCAAAGTGCTCAGAGTGGCCATTCGGCTCTTCATCTCAGGCTTGTCCTCGGGCCAAAAGGAGAAATCCTTGTCAGTTCCAAGAGGCGTGCACTTTTCAATAGCAGGTCAGCGTTATTATGCACTAGAACAATATAAAAAGAGCGGGACCTACGATATGCTTGCGCATGAAGTCTTCCAGAGTCATGCCGCTGGCTATCTCAACCAGTCTTCCAGCCCAATCGGAACCCGCACCGTACGCAAAGTTGGTACCTGGCTTGAAGACAAGCGGAATCGCAGACTTGTCAGTGAGAAGAGGCCCAGACCAGGGTATCTCGTTGCGGGACGCGCGCCATTTCCCAAGGAACGGGTTCATCCAGTCATATTCGTGGCCGGACGTATGGCACAGCAGCATGCGAAGGGTGACCGGGGTGGAGTCGGATTCGAAGCTGGCCTGGTTTTTCTCATCGTCGAAGCCAGTGATTATTCCATACCTGCCCATCTCTGGCAGCAGAGGCTTGACGTCCTTATCCAAATCTAGCGTGCCTTGCTCGACGCACTTCAAGACGGCCACGGTGGTCATGAGCTTTGTCATGGAGGCCATAGCACAAATCGTTGTTTCGGTGAAAGCTTCATCGTGCCCTCCCTTGAGACTGGCTTTTCCGAACGACTTGTGATATATGATCTCGCCTTGTAGAGTTAGCACAAGAGTTCAAGTCATGGCAGGAATCCTGTTCTAGGCTAGTCTTACCGTTTCTTTTGCCGGAAATGGCTGTAATCCCTGGGAGCAGCTTTGAGGTGACAGCATCCTCATACGTCTTGCTGATTCTTTCGGCCATGTTGTCTTGGTCAGGAAGCTGCACGTTGTACTCAGAGAAAGCAAGAGGCTGATGCTAGTGGTGGTTTGGGGGAGTAAGAGTGATGGGGTTTGCGGGGTCGAGAAAGATGAGGACTCAAAGCTCTAGCTAGACGTTGCTTCAGCTCGAAGGATCGTTGGTGAGGAGCCAACCGCTTAGCATTGCTGACCTATTCGATCTACCAACATACGATAGCAAAAGATCACTGCGCCTCCTTCGTAAGCACGTTAAATTACGGTGCGTGATACTGTCTGCAGAAGTGGCCCATATATCTGTCATGTCATGACGGTGCATCGTGGGTTTCTTTCCCATGGCATTATCTAAAAATACGACAATCGCATCCGAAGAATCCCATGTGCCTGTGCGCTAGGATCAATCGATCAACGAAACAACGGCCCAGTGAGACTGCCTGTCAGTCCTCGGCCGCTAGTAGCCTGCTTCCTTCACTGTGGTAAGGCAGGCCAAGGGAGACCTCGGGAAGAGTCTCGCACTTGGTTAACCATGCATTTCTCACCAACTGGCCAGTCCCGTGCGCCAATTGCAGCCCCCGCAGTGGGTGGAAGTGGAGCTGATATGCCGAAGGGGTTAGTTGGCCAGCTGGCGTGATTTTTATCGCCAGGGGATGCTAGGGGACACAATAGACTCTAGGAGCGGGGCAAACCCACGCGTTGGTGATGCATTGCGACCCTGCCTGCAAGACCGAGGCGGCGTTGGCTTGGAAGACGACGTCGGGCAGCGACTTCTCTCTTGCGCAACACAGATAAAGGGATCTCGGTGAACTCATCTGAAATTATAAAATGACAATACATAGGTAGTGATTTGTCCAATGACCGTGGTACCCAATCCATAATGGCCGGGCTGTCCTAGCCAGAGTTTAGTCGTTGATGTCCTACAGCAACTGCTGGTTCCACAGAAGTGCAACCATTGCTGCAGCGCGGTTACATCGATGGAAACGTGGATTGAAGTTACCAGCACCGTATTATTTGATCCACCCATTTTTGATGCCACACTACGGTCTCAGCCTAAGACTAAATCCCGACTATTCTTTCTCATCTTAAATACAGTACCACAGCTCACGCAAACTATTCGATTTGGAGGTTTGATGTATGATTCTTTGTGGCTCGACCCTTTGCAAGGACGGCTATCAACGCAACCCAAATCCTATAGTCCCTGGGCCGACATATAGACCTGCATCAAGGCGGCTCACACCACACTGGCAACCTCTGCATCATTGGGGTATCGGCCACTTTTGGGACAGCCAACACGATAGCAACGGCCCTTTACGTCAAACTAACTACTATTACGGTGCGCGATACTGTCTGCAAAAGATTCTACGGCGAATTTGAATTTGACACATCTGCCTCCAACCTATTTGCCCAGTTGGTTTGGTAACTTGATGGCCATTAACTCGAAATACGATCAGTGCCAATTGAGAAAACTGGTCAACGAAATGAGTGCCCAGTGCAAATCAGGTAACTGATTCGCTCTATGTATTAATGTATAAATGTCAACGCTTCAGCCAAGCTTGATCTCATCCCAAATAGAACCTCTGAAAGCCGCCTTGAAAACTTTGCCAAGTGCAACACGCTCCCACAACGCCCTCTCATTGTTTCGTTCCAGCAACAAAACAAAGTACAGATCCCACTCGGAGTCCTCCCTTTCTTTGGTGATATAGTAGTTCCATACCGGGCATTCCCCCATAGTGAAGCTCTTCGCCTCCGACAGCGCCACAAAGAAAAGCGACCTTTGGAGGCACGTCTCAGCGTAGGATCGTGGCAGCTTGATGACCCCACACCAATCGCCAGAGCTGTCACGGATGTCACACTGACAGAGACCCCCAGGTTCGGGCCCTGAGCCTCCTCGAGGCTCCTGAATGCTCACGTAAAACTTGTGCCGGAGCGTCCAGAACTGCAACACGGGCATGGCCTCTGCACCCAAGAGGTCTGATTCGATGCTGAAAGGCCCGCGGTTGACTCCGAACGGGTTCTCAGGGAGGATGCCTGTGAAATCGGTCCCGGCTTGGGTTCCCAGCCTGATGGGGCGACCATACACGTCTACTTCTGGCGTATAGTATGTATGCGAGTCTTGAAAGTATTTCGTGGAGTACTCCCGCGTCCCGGATGTCTGAGATGTCTTTGGTGGCGGGTATCTGTCAGTGACATGCTGGTCTTCATCTAGCTGTCTGCCACGCCTGTCTCCTGGTTCTCGACTTGACCAGGTGCTGTTTGATGGGGTTAGTAAGGGTGATGCTTTGGTGCCTGGCGGGAGATACGCAGCAGATCCGTGAAATGCGCTATCCCTGGCAGCCCTCCTGGGTCGTGGCGTGTAACGACTTTCCTCTTCTGGTGTTTTTCCATCAGTGTCATCATCATAGTAGCGAGGCATAACACTTTCTAGATAGGGCTCGTTTGAACGACGGACCCAGTCCTGCCTTGTCGGCGGCGGCGGCGCGAATTTAGGCACACCTGAAGGTCCGCTCCTGAACCTCACGTGCCTTGTCCGTTCATCTTGCGACCGCTCTACCGACGACTCTGTGTCACTCTGGTCAGACACCTCACTATCATCCGACTTTGGCTTAGGCGGCTTCCTGGACCCCCGGCCAGACCCACGACCACCATAGTACTCGATCGGACCCACCTCCGCCACCTCTATTGTGGCCTTTCCGACGGCTCGATCCTTCCTCCGTGACTGCGGAGTCCCATTTGGAGGTGATACAATACTTGTCGCGGGAGATATCGTCCTTGTATCGTGTCCTGAATATCCTCGCCAGCGTTCATCTTTGCTTATGTCCTCTCCGAGTGAATGCTTGTCCCAGAGAGGCCTCAAATTTCCCTCCTGGTCACGGATATACCAAAGAATCCATGTTTTGGATCTGAGCCACCCTTGCACATGGGGAAAACACCCGTCAAGCATGCCAACCTCGTACTCGCACTTGCCATGCATCCATCCGCACCACGACCAGCTGGGGAACTCTTTGGCCTCGAAGCTGCAATTTTTTCCTAAACACTCGTTGCACCTGAAATGATCCTGCCAGCTTGGAGCGCCGCCTGAAGGATGGTCGCTATTCCCATTCCTCGACTTTCTTCGGCAGAGTATGGACACCGGTGTCCATAGCAGAGCGAGGTCGAAGTGGGACCTGGGGAGTCCGTATAGGAGGGGGGCTTGGAGGTACTGCTCGAGAAGCCATGAGCTCCCTTGGAAGGCCGTTAATATGTCTCTAGGCTTTGTCAGTTGTCTTCCGGTGTACAGTCCAACGCATTTCATGTAGAACCAGAACGCCCTTTTCTTTAATTCGCCAAGTGTCCGCAGCGGAGAATCGGTGCAGTCCAATGACCATCCACGGTTACTGGAGTCAGAGTACTTGTCTTGTGACATGACGGTGGATCGGCATTGAAAATATGCCTGGTTCTCAGCAAAGATGAGGCAACGTCGTGATAACAGTCGTTCCTGAAATGTCCAGCCACGTCTATCCCAAGAAGAGCACTGTATCACATGTTCCGGGGATCTTGAAACCAGCACGCGGATTGATGGTGAATACTCAATAATCAAGGACTTGTGTTTCTCGTCGTCCTCCACCGGCTCACCGTCGATCAAGCCCGATGCGCCGGAGTGAGGCGAGCCCATATTTTGAGTTGATTTGGCAATATTGTCGTTGCTCTCCATAAAGGAATCTTTGGCCATTCTTGAAAAACGCTCAGGCATCGATTGAATCGATGAGCGACCACTGTCTGCGTGACCGTAACTCCTAAGCTCCGAAAGAATCGGACTGACAGCACGAAGTCCCGTCCTAGCATCGCCATCTGCAGCACATATGGTGAAGAAGGCGTTGCCATATACGAGATGCATAGCCTTTGCATTGAGCTCCCATGAGCTTGTGCTGTCCTGGACGATGCACAAAGAGTCAACCCAGAGGTAGCGCTGCCCAATAGCCCTGACCAGAAGCACAGCGTCCTGCATGGGTTCAGATGTCAGCAAGCAGGTAAATAAGCGAGTTACGGACGGTAACTACCTGTATAGTCTTTGGTAAGAGTCCCCAGTCCTTTCTTAGACCCTGATCTTGAATTCGGTTCATCACATTACGCCTTGTGGTCATGTGTCCAACTTGAGTGTTTGCTGCGTCTCCCCATACATAGCTCAGAGCCACATACTTTTCGGGGCTCCCGTCTTGAGTAGTGGGCAACGGCTTGAGCTGCATATCAATGACGTCGATGACCCCAAAGTACGTAGCGACGACGAGTCTCTCAAACTCTGCTCTTGTGCCGAGCTCATCAGAACAGTTTTGGTCGTGTTCTTCGGTACAAACCTCCACCCATCCTTTCATAATATCAAGTCTGTCCTGGAAAGGGACCGCTTCTCTGCCGAGAAATGTGCGATCACCCCTGGGATCATTATGGGTACCCACGAGTACGAGGCAGACTGACTCCGTCTTTCCATCGGTGTCTCTCCACAAAATACGGATTCTTCGTGTCCGGTTGATGAGTCTACCATCCTCACCCGCACTACGCCCATCTAGCTCCCATGCAAGCCCTAAGGGCCCTGTAGTCGGGGCTTTGTCGCCACTGTACCGATTGACGGCCCGCCAAAGGACACCGCAGAGGATGCAGTTATCTCGCCGCTGCGAAATGATCTCAAGACTCGAGAAGATACTTTCACCGTTACCGGTTGTCAACTGCATATTCGCGCGCGAAGTACGAGGCGAGTCACCCTGCAAAGCCTGCGCCGTTGATTGGCGGGACATGAGATTTGTCGACTCGAGGATGAACTTGTCCCGGTGGAGGTCCAGCTCCCGGCAGGTTGAGCACAGCTAATCGTCAGCCATAGAGGTGAGTGAAAGGCCAGCGAATTACGCACTAGAGTACAAGAGAGTAATTGTGTGAATACATACGCCCGCGGCTGCCTCACGACCCATATCACCGCTGGATGGTTCCGTAGACTCCATACTATTTGAAGCAGACCTACAAACTGCAGCAAGTCGAATTTGCCAGTTCAATAACCTTCAAGACTGCGACTTTTTAGAAAAGCGCTTGTTACCACTCTCAAGGCTCCAAAGCGAGGAATCATTGGTATGGAGAAAATGGGTCCAAGAAGCGGATGTCCCAGGCAATGGAGTTTCGTAAGAGCGAATGTGAAAGAGAACATGGGGTCAGAAGATGAGGGGTGATTTGGGGGCCATATCAGTTTCGTCAGGAGACAGAGCTGGGAGGCGTGGCTTGTGTCCCCGCCAAGAGTACACCTTATTTGCACCTGCATGCAGCTTCGGCCGTGTTGCATATTCTCTTTACTGTTTGGCCACCCGGCATACTTGGCTCTACATTATGGTAGTCTAATGGACAAGACCCCTCATTATTGGTTTGTCGGTGGCCTTTGAGGCCATTGTGATCGTCGCTGTGGCCCTATGGTTTGAGTCGCACCACTTCCCGAAGCGCAAGGTCTTTGCTGGTGATATATGAATATTGATTGGCTTTGCATGATTTCAATGGTATGAAAGCCGTATGCTAAATGCGCTAACTCTTATGTAGACTTGCATGACTCCGCCCTCGATGACATATATGCTCAGCGAGTTCAACATTTTTTAAGGCCACTGCGCCCCACACGTGGGAGATTGTAGTATTTTAGAAGTTAACTATGGATTCCGAGTCGAGTCTATACATCTCCATAGCCATCGATAGATTCGCCTAATGTACCATTACATAGATGCCTCTGCTTAGACCAGTGGTTAAGAACCTTGCTTCGTCGTCGATTGTTGTTTGGACGGGCACCCTGTTCGACAGCATGCAATCGCATACAATCGAGACATCCTCGAACACTACCTATGTAGGGCTATGCGGAATCTCGCGATGTTACGAGACCAATTCCCGAGATCTCGGCAAGCGCTGTAGGTCCAAATTCATTTGGGCCCTTATACAGCAACGAAGCAGGTTTAGACGTAGGTCGTCGCAGGGTATGAGCAGCAAACGTTAGCAACGACCCTCTTGTGATGGAAACTTGAAGGTCGAAAATACCAGCGGAGCTTCTATGCGAGCGCAGCGACATCCCTCGTTCTCAAGTCAGCTGATTTCTGCCATGCACACCTTGGCATGTGTCAGAAATTCCGCCCCTTTGTAAGAGAACGTAGATAGTCTAATGAGTCCCAAAGATCCGATCGATTGAGACAACACGACAAGCGAAACCTCTCTACCACAGTCGGTCTTACAATCCGAAAGCATCCGTTGTTTATGACAAATGCTATTATTCACCAGCTGCTGGACTAAGTTCAAGGTCTAAAAGTGTAGACGTGGCCATCCATCTCGTATGTAGCTTGAGAGCTCCCTCCAATCGAGAAGTGATCTCCTCTGCTCTCTGCATCGAACCTGTTATTGTATGGCGCGAGTTCAGAGAGCGGTTTCGTCGAATCCAGCTCATGCGACAGTACCGAGTTGCTGGATAGCACCCGATCTGTGCTTTGGCTCTCGAGTTTGTTAGGTTCAACAACCTGTGCGCCCATTCCGGGCTTCTCGTTGGCAAGTTCAGGCCTTAGCTGGGCTTCATTTTGGCGCCGCTTCAGCCGTAGAAGAAAGAAGACAGAGAGGCCCAAAGCAACTAGGAAAGCCACACCACCCACGGTAACACCAGCTATTACTCCAGTCGGGCTTTTGGTGCCCGACTCCGACGGCGAAGACCCAGCTAATCCGCTGGTAGCAGACGCCGATGGTGTAATGCCAGCAGTAGCACTCGGCTGGACTACGCCAGTCACGTTCCCACAAGCCTCTGCAGCTTTCTCGCTCACCACCGTGACCAAATTACTCGAGCTTGAAGGGTTGCCTTGCCACATGGTGAATGTGTTGCTGTCATGGTTCACCATCAAATAGGCGGCTGTGAGAAAGTACCGGCCAAGCGTTGGTGGTTGATCGGTGGGATTAATGAGCAACTCCTTGATCGATTCATTGAGGAACCGAGCGCCGTTATAGTCGACCTGAACGAAGGGGGTGAGAAATTGATCATTCGCCACGGTTACCGAGAGGCCTGAAGATAGAGATATTGTGAGGTCTCCATCAAATCTATCGGGCTGTTAGTCAAGACTCGCTCGATCCGGCTCGACCTCGGAAGTCAAGATGAGGAAACCCACGCATTCGCGGCGAGGTACTGCACTGCAGACCAATGAAGACCATAAGAGGACTCAGTCGAGCTCATGCCAGTCTTCTTTTCGAAGTTTTCCACAATCGAGCTGGGAGCTTCAAGCAACAACTGTCGCTGTGGGACGATGCAAGTCGGTAGCGCGTAGTTGGTGGGAAAGATGCTGACTTTCGAGCCATCACGAATGTTGAGAACAATGTCGGTGATCGTCACCTTCATTCCGGTCCAACATCCTGTTCCCTCGCTGTAGTCTAGGCTCTGTGTATAGTTATCACCGATGACCAGCTCCGAGTCGTAGCCACCGAAAACGACGGACCCGTCTAGCCAGTCATCAACCCACATCCTGCCCCAGAAGATGGACCAGACCTTCGAGGCGGCCTGTCCGGCATCGACTAGGCTTTGCAGGAATGTGGAGTTGCTGCCTAGGCCGAGGGCATGGAGTGTCGTGTACCCGTGGTCCCAGTTGAGTCGTGGTATTCCGATGGGCCAGTTGGTGAGATTCGCACCTCCAAGTGAGATTGTGTCTGTACCACCGAGAGACTTTGTCAAAAGATCAGGGATTCCAAGTTCAGCTCTACTGTCCTCTGTCTCCTGTCTTGCACCGCCAGCGTCGATCAGACTAGACGCCTTGGTCCACGTGGAGGAGGCATTTTCGTAGAAGTAACCGCCACGCCGGATATTACATATAAGGTCACTCCATATAATAGAGTCGTCGCAGTACGGATTGTAGTCGTATATCCAGGTATTATTGAGTTCTCTGGCAGGAAAAACGAGTTAGCGCTACTTCAACCCTGTACGAGAGATGTACTAGTAATGATTCGGAACGAGGTTAAAAAGGAGTGAACGCACGGCCAGGGAAGCATCAAGATTGACTGGGCTGGAGAACCGACGGTAGCCCGCATACCGATCATGTTGGAGCCCTTCACATTCCCAAGAACCTGGGTATCTTGTATGGGGATTCGAATAGGCTCGACATCGCATTTTGACGCAACTGCGGCCAGAATGAAGCTGGATAGCGCAAGTACGATCAGCTGGCTCAGCATGTTTCGCCCTCGGATCAACTTAGAACCTGTGCGCAGTGGGTCTTGGTAGAAGCAACCGTGGGGAGTGGGCAGCGCCTTCACAGCATGGTGTGTTTGAATGAGGATCAGGGATGGAATATCAAGGATGTGAAGCTCGAACGGAAGGAGGGAGAGCGACGGCCGGGATAGAAGCACAAGCGCCGCCGGTCACAGCTGGATTTATCGAGAGCAGAGCCGCAAAGCTCGACAGTCCGAGGGTGAAGGATCTGGAGTGTGGGCCTTTTACCTGGGCCAACATCGTTCTGCTCGATTCAAATTTGACATGGGCTACAGGGCAGTGATCAAATTACGATAGGTCGGTGCTACCAACACGGTATGCCCTGACCATTGGCAAGCGCTAAAAGATACCGTGGATGAGGCTGCCACGATAGCAGAACCGTCTGGCTTTGAACACGAAATACCACACCTGGCGTGTTGTTAATTTCCTCGATCAGTGTCGATGTATGAGTATGACTGAGTCTATGCCGATATATATGATTCAATATTGCTCTCCTTTACGCATTTTGGGTCTGAGAATTTCTGAGCACTTGTTTCAGCACCTGCCAGTGACGGCGACATGTTCAGAAACTTGAGCAACTCCGGAACCGCCAAGGCGAAGCTGAGCCAACGATCTCCAAATATAATTTTGCTCAGCACAACCAACTGCATGGAAGCGAAATGCAAGCCCCGGCTCTGGCGGTTATCAGGTTGTCTGAGTGGTTCGTTTCGACAAGGGCCCGCAAAGCCCGTGCAGCACGCTTGCCGCTTCGGGCCGATCTTATCTCAGTATTCACACCATCGTCCGCGGCCCATAGCTGGTTGGTGGCATACTCTGGACCGAAAGGTGGTCTGAAATGGGTCACAAGCCCGGACCTTTTACCGCAGACCGTTGTGGGAGATACCCGTTGTGTTTTCTCAGCCGGGACCCACTCTACTTCAGCAGCTTTGTGACAGATCACAAGGTGGGCCTCCTGATTCTTGACGTCCTCAACGGCAGTCTTCAACCTTGAACAACTCTCAAGATCTTATATCGTAACCGCCTGACCTCAGTTCTTTGAGGATCATAGTGTGTATGTCAAGGGTCAGTCCCCAATCCGATTCCGATCCGGCTCCATATTCCAGCTTCATGTGGGTGACCCAGCACGAGCCGAAGATGGCCCGGGGTCTGGCAAGGCGGCGCCCTTCGCATACCATCTTGGTTGCCGTCGTCATTGTCCTTTTTTTCGTTCTTCATAGGGCATTCAGTTCCGGTTCGGACGCACCACGCCCCCAAAAGTATCATGAGCCGCTTCACTTTAAGGCATCCTCGGAGGACTGGGCTGGAGCGCATCTATTTTTCCCACCCGAGTCGATAATACCACTACCCACGGGTGAACCAAAGCCCCTTCCTCAAGTTCAAGCGTCGTCAAATGCCTTTCGAGACACTCAAGTCACACGAGACCGCAGAGAGGCGGTGAAGAAGGTTTTCTCGCGGTCTTGGAATGCTTACAAAGAGCAGGCGTGGACTTGGGATGAGCTTCGCCCAGTGACTGGAGGGGGAAAGAACACCTTTGGAGGCTGGGCTGCCACATTAGTTGACAGTCTAGATACGCTTTGGATGATGGGGTACGTGAAAGCCTATATGTTCTGTATTCTGAACAATCCGAACTCACAGAATCAATGGGCCGTAGCTTGTATGACGACTTCTATCAAGCAGCACAAGTTGCGGTTGAGATTGACTGGGCGAATACCACGGAGACCGCCGCAAATCTTTTCGAGACCACCATCAGACATCTAGGTGGTCTCCTCAGCGCATATGATCTGAGCGGTGAAGATGCATTACTTTTTAAGGCCAGGGAGCTGGGCGATATGCTGTACATGGCCTTCGACACCCCGAACGGAATGCCAGGTGAATCCCTCGCGCGTCTAGCGATCGCCTGGTAGCATTGACTGATTGTTTTATCCAACGTGACAGGATTCTGGATCGACTGGAACAACGCCCGGACTGGACACCAACTTGCCGGTACTTTCGACCCCAGTGCATCACCTTCCTCATTATGCATGGAATTCACCAGGCTGGCGCAAATCACGCGCGAGGATAAGTACTGGAGCGTGATCGAACGTGTCCGTGAATTCTTGTATCGCACTCAGGACGATACACTCTTACCCGGGATGTGGCCCCGGCAAATCAATTTTCAACAGCAAACTGCCAACATCGACAGCCAGTTCACCCTCGGTGCCCTAGCTGATTCGCTGTACGAGTATCTCCCGAAGATGTACATACTCACTGGTGGGCTGGCTGAAACGTATGAGACTATGTATCGAAAAGCTAGTAAGTGACCCGTCATGCTGGCCCAAAATCAGATGTGCTGACCTCACGTGCTAGTGGATACTGTAACACGGCACATTCTCTTTCGGCCAATGCTCCCTTCACAAACAGACATCCTCTTCTCCGGCGATGTTTTCGTCCGTGAAGATGGCTCTATCGATCCCGACTACGAAACTCAGCACCTCGGCTGCTTCACAGGCGGCATGTTCCTCCTTGGCGGGCAGACTTTTGGCATCGATGCCCACGTCCGTACTGGCGAGAAGCTCGCCCGCGGCTGTGCATGGGCATACGACGCATTCCCGACGGGATTGATGCCCGAGATCAGCGGCTTTGTGGCATGTCCTACCTTAGAGCCGTGCGAGTGGGACGAAAAGAGGTGGGCCGAGGAAGGGGACCACGAATTAGCGAAGGGGTTCAAGCATGCCCGAGATGCGAGATACATATTGCGCCCGGAGGCGATTGAGAGTATCTTCTACTTATACAGGACGACTGCCCAGGAGGAGCTGAGGGAGATTGCGTGGAAGATGTTTCAGAGCGTGGTGACAGCCACCGAGACTGGGCTTGCATATTCTGCCATCAAGGATGTCAGGCCGAAGGGTGAAACGGAGAAGGAGGACTCTATGGAGGTTTGTTGCCATCCCCGTGATCGTGCCTTCGTCTACGTTACAGATTCAGCTGACAATGTGCATACAGAGCTTTTGGACCGCGGAAACGCTGAAATATTTCTACTTAATCTTCTCCCCACCAGACTGGATCAGTCTGGATGAATGGGTGCTGAATACCGAGGCCCACCCTTTCCGACGTCCGAGATAAGCGCTGAAAGAGATGTTTTGAATTTGACGAAGTCTTTCAAATGCTGTCTCTTGAGGAAATTGCCTGTTTCCACAGTTTCTATAAGCGTGTTGCGCACCAGCCCAGTACCTGATTTTGCATGAGTTGGACAAGATGATGACCATCACACCTGGACATTGACCTGACCACTACGAGTCTAAACTGCTAGGAATCGGGCCAGGCCACTTGCCCTCAGGCCAAAGCTCGCCCTTGGGGGCCTCGCTGTAATCACTGCTCTCAAACCAATCCCTCCATCTCTCGTACAAGTGGGCTTTAAAGAAGGTGCCGCCGCCTCGCTCGCCGTGCACCAGCTCGTGCAGCAATTCATGCCACCAGCCATCTTGGTCGGCCGCGTACTCCGCCATTATATACGCGATGATGCTCGGACCCAGGTCCACGAGCTCCCAGTAGGCGTCGCAGTCGACCGTATAAGCGGACGAGTTGTTGTCGCCTATGTGCTCGCGCTGTTGTTCGGCCCAGGCGGCGGCCAGGGCGTTGAATTTGAGCGTGCGCTCATGATTGAGACAAATAATCATGGCTGATTGCTTCTGCAGGTCCTTCTCGATTCCAACACGAAAAAGTTAGTCAAGGGTTCTCTAGCAGCATCATCGCCTAAACTTCACATCGAAAGTGGAATTCTTGGCGGTGCAGAACCTTGAAGTTGGCGACGTCATCCGGGTCGGCTTTGTATTTGGCGTTCCGCTCTAACGCATTGTCTGCGGCATGATATCATCAGCTGGTGGGCATTACTACTATCCAGGTAGTTGAGACATACACAACTGACAGGCCATCAAGTTGCAGGGCTTGGTAGGCTGGTATACCGTGAAGGGTGTATACTTTGGGCCCAAATGGAGGAGTGCATCGAATGCAGGGTAATGTGTGTGAGCTATGAAGCTAAGGAACATATGTCAGCCTTAAAAAGCACGATGCCAGATCCCGAGCAGAGTATGCGCCAGAGATGTGCTTCGATTGGAATGGAGCATAAAATATAAGACACAAAACATACTTGTGAACACTCGTCTCTTCTTCGGTATTCCATGTGCTCTTCCAGGTATCAAACGCCTTGTCGAAATTAGCTCTGGCGTTCTTATCCATCTTATTGACAGTTTGGTGGATCGACTCGACGGCCTCCTTTTTGGCCGGCGGGACACCGGCGTAAGAAGTCATGGCGGACACTGAGGCACAGACAGATTATCGAGGGGCAGAGGATTCGATAAGGATGAAGCTGACTGAGAAGCCGTTTAGCCATCTGGAGTTGCCTGCACATGTGAGGCGCAGCTGACTGCCCCGAACAACCGGATGAGATCACCTGACTTCGGCTGGCCACATCTCATAATCAACTTTGCCTTCTACGAATATGAATTGATATACCCAGTTTTAATGAACTTCTTGTTTGATCTGAGCTCAGTCTTTTCTTGGCGGGGGTTTTGAACCGCTGGGCTCAACTTGAAGTGGATTTGAATCAAGTGCGGCCTTGGCAGCTAGGGCTTCTCTCATGTTTGTGGCATAGCAGCCAAGTTCCAGTGCTCGATATCTCCAATACGCACTCGTAGGCAGATTCGTGATTGAGATCGATAATTCTCAACGATCAAGTTATAAAATGCAACTATGCTTTGGCGATGGCTGGGCGACGCGCTGTATCGATATAGACTTGTTCCATCCACGTGTGCTCAGGTGCTTCATATTCACTGGTGATTATCCCCCTCACACCTCGAGACTTCTCCGCAAGCTTCAGTATGGACGGGATTAAGTCGTTCCTCAAGTCAGCATTGTCGTCCACGACGCATGCTTCCACTCTATCGATCAGGATAAATACTTCGCCGAGACTCATGACCAACCGCTCAAATATCTGCCACATGCCAGAGAACGTCTTTGTGTTCCTGAGTCGTGTTAAGCTGAAATACGAGGGGTTTCCATATGGGATCTCAGGATGCATTTCGAGAAGCTGACAAATAAGTATCTGCACCAGTCCCTTTGGCGTCAGGGTTTGAGAGGTCCCCATGAAGTCTGAACAGAAAATATAGACCACGTTGATCCTATGCGACAGCAGGAGGTTGGCAATGTCAAGGGATAATTCGGTGACCCAGGTTTCTTGGTTGCCGCATGAGCCACCGATCCACAATATCGGGTCAGAAGCCTTAGACCATTCTAGGAGGTGGTCGAGAATGCCATTGTTCTCCCAGCGGTCCTTTTCTGAGAGACGAAAGCTGCGCGCTGAGAGTCTGTCAAGAGCCTCACCGGCATCCCAGTACGAATTTGGGTCTGACGCTATAAGAACATCCTGCAAGCCTTGTGCATGCGTGATCATACTGTGCATCTGCATCTCTGGGTGAATGAGTTAGGTGATGGGACTCTAAGGCCAGTGGGGTTATAAATCATTGAAGGGATACACAGTGGAGGCTTACGGGTCATGGCTGAATCAAACTTGATCATACGTTGGTGCAGTGTGTCTAAGCCGGAACTTGCTGCAGTACCAATGTATTGCATACTGTCCTGGAGGCGTACCAAGTCTGCAGGCTTCTGTCAGCAAACGTATTCCAGCAACAATACTACCCGCGGTTGAATTGACCAACCTTTTCCAGTTCTGGTAAGGACTTTCTGTATGTCTTCGGCCTGTGATTTCTGGGCGCCGTCTTGCAGTAGTGTAGCAATATCTGGAATATCATCAATATGGTTCATGATCCCCAAATCAAGGAGCAGCTCGGCAATCAGAACCTTGTTCCATCTTAGTGACCATCGCCTGAATGTCTGCGGTCTGTGCTTCATGTGCGACGTTCTTCAGGTCAAGCATTTTGTTCACCTCCTTCTCAATCGTGGCAATAGACTCTTCAAACTTGGGCTTCGCGCGGAATAGTGCATCAGCGAGCTTTGCTGTGTTTTGACATCAGTTTGTAGCTCAAAGAACTCACACCGCAGTCGAACACGGACCTAGACGCCCTCCGTGGTAATAGCTCAGGGCGTTATCGAGGAACCCCATGACTTCGGCATAGACCTTGGAAATCGTGAACTTCATCTGAGCAGTGGGAAAAGTGGTGTTGTAGAAATCAATGACTGGCAGCTTGGCAGCCAATTTGTCTAGATGCTCCATCAAGGCCTCTTCCCTGTCACTTTTGGTTGCAACTGCCTGGCATCACAACTCCATTAGCAGCTATTTATGGGGCTCAGGGATCCCGGGTCCGGATTAACATACCCGAAACAAAAGAACAAGCAGTCCGAAGGTGACAGTGTATTCGGCGCTCTGCGGTAGCATCGGCTGAACCAGCGCGGAGGTTTTGTCGATGACTTTACAAAAGCCTTGGAAGAAATAGCGGGTCTTTTCTAACCATTCGGGCCTCTTATCGCGCTTCTGAAGGTCCATCAGGATGAGCTCGATTCTCACCTTGACCTCCTTCCCATCAGTCGGTGGTCTGAGCACAAGAGTTTGCTCTTCGGCAGTCATTTCAATATTTGTCAATCGCAGCCTGGATCTTCGACAGGCCTCCAGGGCAGATGCATAATGACTGGTACACTTGATTAATTTGCGTAATTTCTTTCTCCATAAATAGAAAGCACAATGCGACTCAAAATTGGGAGGAGATAGTGAAGAGTTATTTAGTGTCAGATCAAACAGTGAGAATGAGGATGATTAGAGAAGACCAACCCGGTATCGGTGCTTGATGTATACCAAGCACTCAACGTGCTCGTTGGTTGCATACTGCATAAAAGTCAGAGTAGGCTTTGTGAGCTGTAGATAATGTGAGGGGTTGGGGTCTTCTCGCGATTGCAGTGATTCCGGCATGGGGTCCTCACGCCAAAATGGAGCTTTTGGAGGATGAGCAGCAATGATACCGTTCATCTCAAAATCTCCCAGACAGGTGGGATGACAAAGCAGCTGACTACCTGCAGGTTCCAAGCTGCAGCCTGATGCCGCCCTGCGAGTGGGATTCAACAATGACTACTTGGCAAATAGTGGCACACCATGATCGCTTAGATACACAAGCCGATATTAGGTGGCTTTTTTCGGGGGCGAAATGGCCTGAAGCCGACGCATGCATTGGAGGATCCCAGGGGATGGCAGGGATTTGCGCTGATCTTTGGCGGGCTGATACGAGATGGTGGTCAGCAGAGCCTTAAGCTGATACCTTCTTGGGTGAGCTATTAGGCCAAGCGGCAGGTAGCAGCGTTGTGCCATAGGTGGCACAATAGCATGTAGCCGGGGAAGCTCAGTTTTGTCAGCCAGAGCTCCACGGACCTCGAGCTCTGGTAGTACATCAATTCGGTAGTTGTCCAGGCTTACTCCAGTGTCGCATGCGCTACTTTTTCTCTTCAAGAATAGCTTCAGATCTCTGCAATACTAACGTATTCATTCAACCATACCACCTGAAAAGGGCCAAGTCGTTGAGGTTTCACGCGACTGCTATCGAAAGTTTTGCACCATGGCTACGAAAGGCCGGCCACCACCTCCGCCTCCCAAAAAAAGTACCCTGGCAGCTCTTATCGCAGGCAGGCGAGTCCCTAGCACTACGGTGTCTGCAAATACCAACCTGGAGCCTGGGCCTTCAAAATCATGCAAAATCAGTACTAGGTAAGTATTTCCTGCCCTGTATGCCATTTTGTGATATTTTTTCATCGCATGCGGCTAAACTCTTACCGAATGCTAGCCCACCTACGATTGAGAATGGTGCGGATGCCTTGACGACGCCATGGGTTGGCGAAGACTCAGATTCAGGCTCAGACTCTGTTACATCTGGTTCTTCATCTGATTTGGGAGAATCTGAAGTGGGAGAAATAGAGTTCATGCCGCCGAGGAAGAGCACAGAGATTGACAAAGCAGCGCCGGAGTCCACAACATTGACTGGCGTGGGTATCATCACCAAAAGCAAAAAGGGTTTCTCCGCTGTAACCGACGAGGCATTTTGGGACCAACCGCCCACAATATCAACACCCAGATATGCTTTGCTTGTCTATTGGGACCTTCGACGCAAGCTACTACAGACTTTAACTGTACAAAGCCAATTTCTGGTGTCAGTTATCATGAAAGTTCTACCTCGAACAGACTTCATGGGCGTAAGGAAGCAACATTCTTCACTATCAATTGATCAGCCTTTTAGTGCCCTCTACTGGTTCTATGACAATATTATCGATGCTGCAAGTCAGCCTGATACCCGGAAGAATGATGCTCGAGATTTGGAGATCTTGCGCCGCTGGTACGAGACTAATCTTTTATCAGAGCATGTGAACATTCGGAACACTATCGACTCTGGCTATGTGACCTTTGACGTCTTATGGGCACTGTTTCGGCCGAATGACACTGCTTACACCCTGGATGACTTTCAGCAACCACGGCTTTGTCTTGTTTCGTCCACCCTATATGATCCTGTTAGTTATCGTTCTAGGGGCTATACCAATGCTACGGCATATAATGGTCCGCCTCCACGGTTTCGCATCATCTTGTTGCATCAAGATTGGGATGCATCACTTCAAGTATTCAAGATCATGTCTGAGGACTTTTTCATCTACTTCTACACTGGCTCTCGCCGAATAACGGATCTTTCGGTTTACCCGTTACGGTACCATCACGCTGGCAGGCAGGATCTCCTCCGTAGCTTGGAGGCACGCGGTCGACGTTGGAAATCCCTTGTTACGCAACCATCCTACATGGTTCATAAGGGCCCAGCCATCCAGTTGGACGGAAATATTAGTGCGACGCGCAAACACGTAAGTCCAAAGACGTCCATACATGACCCAGAGAACTGACTCAATATCAACTTAGCTTGATGAACGACTGATCATCGATCACTCTGGATACGCTCTTTACCGAGAGCAGCCTGATCCTATGTCGAACAACATTCCTCCACATATGAGACAGCCGCCCCCTATTCCCCCTATAAGGCCCTTAATAAGTGTAGAAGGCATCGATGACTTGCGGGACGAGCAAGGTCCTTCAGAGGACTTCTCGGCCCTGCAGGCCCAGCTATGCCCGACTACAGTGAGAGCATGCTCGCCTCTCACAATGAAGTGGTTCACTGTCAACATAGGGAATTTAACAGAGATGGTTTGGGCGAAGGATTCTGCCAAGGCCCTTGTGATGGCAGATCCCAATACTAAGGACACACTTGTAAAGCTGATCCAAGCTCACAGGAGCGCAAGTGAGGGAAATGCGCCTAGCGACGTTATTTCGGGCAAGGGCCAGGTAAAACTACTCTACACCATCCTCTATGGCCAACAAAACACAGCTGACGATCTCAGGGTCTGATCATTGTGTTACATGGCCCGCCGGGTGTTGGCAAGACCCTGACAGCCGGTCCGTGCTCTTCAGCACCTGTTCTGAAAAATAAAAGCTGACAACATACTTTCCCAGAGAGCATGGCTGAAGTTTCCGAAAGACCACTTGTGACCGTCGATGTTGGCCAGCTTGCATTCGAGCGGTCGGTCGACAGTCATCTGAGACGGATCTTCGAACAAGCTGTCCGATGGAATGCCGTACTGCTCCTGGACGAAGCGGATGTTGTGCTCGAGAAGCGATCATGGGAGAATCATGCGCGCAATGCCATTGTGTCCAGTCTGTTTCCCTTTGTTCTTCTAGCAATCTTCTGACCCACCAAGGTCTGACTCCTCCTAAAATTTAGTCTTCTTGAGGATGCTGGAGTACTACCGTGGCATTGTCTTCCTCACGACAAATCGTCTTGGAACAATAGACACAGCCTTCCAGTCAAGAGTTTCGCTAGGGATAAAGTATGGGCCTCTCCTCATGGAACAGCGTGAACAGATCTGGCGGAACCTTCTGGAGAGATTAGGTCCATCTGAAATAGAGGCAAGACAGGAGATCACAGCCCACCTGGACGTGATGAAAATGTGGGATCTGAACGGGCGCCAGATTCGGAACATATTACGGATGGCTCAATCTATCGCTTTCACAGAACAAGGCATCCGCGGGACTATGCGCTTCCGGCATATCGAGAGGATGGTAGCTCAGACCCTGCACTTCGAGGAGTATTTCGAGGAGGGACGCAAGGAGGCACGATCGCAGTTGAGGGGCGTTGATAAGGCATTCCGGGAGAGTCGGGTGTCACACGGTCAATTGAGCCCGAATGGCAGGGTTCCAAGTAGCTATGGACATCTTCTTGGCTAGCATGAGAGGCGGTTAGCTAAAGAGGCACACATCTTCATTGAACTCAACCACGTTTTTGCGCACGTGGCAGTGATTTTTGCTGACACCAAACAGTGCTGACTGAGGAAAGGTAGTAATTGCCTTGGCTCTTCATTTCAGAACCGAGTGATGCGTCGATGCATGACAATAGATTCACCAATCAGGGGAGCGGGGGAGTGACATATCAATGGCCCCCAAAGAAGCCCTGGAAGCTGTGCAACCCGAAGCGTGAGCCAGATTGCCAAGATGTGCATACCGCCGCATGATCGACACCGCCACCGAGATCTCACCTCGGCTTATCTTTATTGCGGCACAAATGGTATCCGGAGACCACGAGTTCAAAAATGGGGAATGAATATGATAGATCTCAAGAGTGTTGAACTTTTGCTGACTTGAGGAGTAAGAAGTTTGTGGTCACAAGTTCAATGCACAAAGGAAGGGAGAAAAGAGCTGTATCGGACTCTTTCACCACCCTGTTCCTGCATCATTGAACAACAGCAACAATGATCTGCGGATGAACCGAGGCTTTTAATTGGATATGTCAAGTCGTCTTAATAGAAAGAAGCACGCTTCTGCAGCATTGCGGAACCGTTATGAGGGGCAAGTGAGGAGGTGTCGACACCCTCGGGAAATGCCATGTCTCATCGTACTCCCCTCCCGAAGCCGCTATGAGCCCTCGTTTGCCAACTCCCGGGTTGGCCGAAGGCGACTCTGCGGAAGCGGCCGCCTTTCTCCTGCTGGAAGGATTGGAGAAGAGGTCCCACGGGGTGCCAGCGTGGTCCGGTGATGTGCCATACGTCATGTGTAGTTTCTAAGACACACGTAAGGTGTTTCAACCGAGGTCAAACTAGTTGTAGCGAAGGTTTACAAGTTTAGACGGTCTGTCGTGCCTACTCGGCATCGGCTACTTAAAGTTGCGTTGCATCGCGTTGCAGAATAGTCGACTCCTCACCTAGACACGCAGCACAACCCAAGTTGCGCGAGACTGCATACCATCACTCCTTCATACTACATTCATCTAAAATTCAACCATGGGTGACTCAGACGCTTCCTTCGATCGGTACGATGCCCTCGTCGTTGGGGCCGGGTTCTCGGGCATAGCTATGCTCTATCGCCTGCGGAAGCTGGGACTGAATGCCAAGATCTTCGAAGCGGGGGACCAGTTCGGCGGAACGTGGCACTGGAATCGCTACCCAGGGGCGAGAGTTGATTCCGAATTCCCTTGGTACCAGCTGAATATTCCTGAATTGTATACGACGTGGACATTCAAAGAGCGATACCCTGACCATCGTAAGCATCCTTCTATCCTTTTATGCTCCCTCATAATTGGAATTTTTGCAGCATGCATTCAATTGGGCATCGGAGCAGATGACAAACTAATGATTTCTAGGTGAAATACGGGCTTATTTCGCACATGCTGACAAGGTTCTCAATCTCCGGAAGGACACTCAGTTCAATACACGAGTGGTGGACTGCTCCTGGGACGACGACGAGGGAGAATGGACAGTCAAGACAGAGCAGGGGCAGGTCGTCAAGACGAGGTTCCTGCTCCTCTGCTCCGGTCTGCTGCATCAACGCCACATCCCTGACCTCCCCGGCCTAAAGGATTACAAAGGCCAAGTCTACCATTCCTCGTTCTACCCCGAAGACCTCGATCTCAAGGGCAAGCGTGTAGGGCTTGTCGGCGCTGGAGCCACTGCAGTGCAAATCACTCAAGACGTCGCCAAAGTAGCGGACCATCTGACCATCTTCATGCGCCGTCCCTCGACGTGCCTAGCCGCTGGGCAGAGGCCTGTTTCGGAGATGGAAAACCGCTCTTGGCACCAGTACCTCGAGGCAGTCTTCAAGGAGAGCCGGACGTCCACCAACGGCTTCCTGCCTGTGACGAAGCCATCGAAAATGACCCTTGAAGCAACTGAGGAGGAACGCAATGAGCTCTGGGAGAAGCTATGGGCACGTGGCGCGTTCGCCTTTTGGACTCAGACATACCCTGATGTGCTCCTATCGAAGGAGGCAAACGAGCTGCACTGTAAGTCATCTGAAAGGCCCCTGAATACTATTGTACTTGTACTTCCAGTCAGATTTTGATGCTGGAACCCAGCACAATTATCATGGCGAATGCTGATCCATCAACCTGGGCAGACGAGTTCTGGGCGCGCAAGGTACGCTCGAGAATGACAGACGAGAAGAAGATGCAGTACATGGCCCCATTGCCGGCAAACAACTTGCCTTACTACATCTTTACAAAGCGGCCGCCTCTAGAGGTTGACTACTACGAGATGGTGGACAAGCCATGGGTAGACGTGGTCAACACCATAGAGACCCCGTCGAAGAAGTTCAATGAGACGGGGATCGAGATGGATGACGGCAGACAAATCGACTTTGACGTCCTGATCTTGGCAACCGGATTCGACGCCTTCACCGGCTCGTGAGTACCGTCGCCAAGGCTACACATTGCGAGAATACCTAAGCTGACACGTCTGCAGCCTCACAAAAATGGGCCTGAAGAATCGCGATGGCGTCGACATACGTGACTACTGGAAGGACGGTATCCACTCATATATGGGGATGGCCTCTTCCGGGTTCCCCAATGCCTTCATGTGCTACACCTCCATGGCCCCAACGGCGTTGTCCAACGGCACCAGTACGATCGAGGTTCAGGCCGACTTCGCCACCACCGCCATCAAGCAGGTCCTTGACTCAGAGAAAGAAGGCCGCAAGATCAAGTCCATCGAGGCGACGCGCGAGGCCGAGGACGAGTGGGAGGCCTACGTGGACGCGCAGAACGCGCAGACCCTCATGCCCTTCACGGGGAGCTGGTGGACGGGCGCCAACATCCCCGGGAAGAAGCAGCAGCAGCTGACGTACCTCAGAGGCTTGTGGACGTATGAGAATGAGGTCATGGAGAAGCTGGACGGTTGGAAGGGATTTGATGTGCGCTACTCGGATGGTGGCGAGGCTCCTCCGTTACCAGCTGAGGCGAATCCACTGAAGAGAAAGGCGGAGGATATCGGCCGTGAGGATCAAGTGAAATATGGGCCGAAAGATGTAGAGGGGGCGAGTGAAGCAAGGGATATTTTGCGTCCCACTGCGGTTGCGTAGGTGGTTCTCTGCAAACAGGCTTGTACGTTGCAGTTTGTAGGAACGCAAAGAAGGTCAGACGTGGTTTTCCTGAGAGCAGCATCAGGCACAATGTGAGCACAGCCCACAGAGAAATGTGTGTTTCATACGGCAGGCAATACAAATTATTTTGAAATCATAAAATATCAGACAGATATGACCTTGGGAGCTAGGAAGGAAAGTTGAAGCCCCTGTGATGTGGAAATTTCAAGAGATCGGATAGTCGCAATCGCAAAGACGGAGGCTACACCCGAGCCCTATGGGACAACCTCCTACAGGATAAACTCCTAAACCCTACAAGACAGCCTCCCACATGATAACCTCCTACAGTACAGCCTCACACATGATAACCTCCTACAGTGTAGCCTCCTATAGGACAAATTCCTACAGGATAACCTCATAGAAAATAAGATCCAATAGGATTACCTCCTATAGGATCCCCAGTCCGGGTGTACCCTCTGTTTTTACGGGTGTCAATATCTGATCTCAATTTCAAATGCATGGGGCCTACCATATCTAGGAGCTCACGCTGCGAACATATGTTTTACCACTGTCAAAGTCGATCTCCCTAGCTCCTAACTTTTCATCCCAACGTTTCTTATCCAGCGGCTTGCAGGCAGCCCCAAAGCTCAACCCAGCCAGGGGCTTTCAGTGATTGAAGCTTTCTGGCAGTCTTTGTTTTGCAACCCAAACGCGCCAAACCTGAATCCACCACCTTCCTCCCTCACCTTCTACCCAACGCATCTACTTCTCCCGTCTCTCCATGACCCCTTGATCTGCTGGCCGAAGTCTTAACCCAAACTTCACATCTCGCTCAGACGCCCAAATCATCTAAGGCCATGGCGGAGTGGGCGACCGCCGACCAAGTCCAACGCATCACGAACCACGTCTTTCTCCCTCCTAAACTGCCACAGAAAGCCGACAAACTGCCACAGAAAGCCGACGAGGACAGCGGGTTCTTGCTCATAGACACCGCTTTTGACGCAGTCCATCTACTACGAAGCCTGCTCATGCCAGATTCGCTAAACGAAGCGGTCCAAAATGCCTACAGATTGCTTCTCAACATCAAGACAGCCAATGATTTGCCTGGTGTGCAAGTTGACGAAGCTTCCTTTTCGAGCACATTGAAGTCTCTCTCGATTGGAGAGACTTTGGCCACCAACGTTAGCCGTCAAAATGCTGCAGTCCTCATTACTCGACAGCCAAATGAGCTGGTATTCGAGATGTTCGAGCTCTCGCCGATTGCCGCTGATGTCATAGAGGCCGAAGGCAGACTCAATCGCACGTTCCCTGGGCAAGCTGTTGCGGTGCCCGCCAAGTTACTCTACGAACGCGACTTTTTGAAGATGATAGCAAGCACCATTTCGACCATGAGCCGCCAGCGAGCACCAGGAATGCAGTGAGTACTCTCGCAGCTTTGTTCCCCTCCCCTTGCCTCCTTGTCTCCTAGCCTCCTAGCCTCCTACCTCCTGGCCTCCTGGTCTCCTACCTCCTAGCCCTCCTACCCTTAGCCTACTAGCCTCCTGCCCCCTAGCCTCCTAGTTACTAGCCTCGCAGCTTCCTACCTTCCCACTCGCTGCCCACACCATCTCACAGCTTTTGCTGACAAGTCGTTGTAGGCCCAAGTCGCTGAAGTCTTACGTCCTTCACGATGAGAGTCGCGACACCACTAACCCAACCATGGTCTCCGAATTGTTTTTGGGGGTGCTCCGGGGTATCGGCTGCCCCACCTCGATCTCTTCAATCTCAAAGAATACCCGAGACGAGGTGCTCTGGAAGGACGCGGCGGTTCCGTGGCGGCGATCTCCAATTTGGCTGCTGATCCGAGTCTCTATGCAATTGGTCATCTCTCGATCACCTGGCGGCTCGCACGTTCTCTACAAAGAGGTCATGGTATTCATCATGAGCCATATATTGCAGTCAGCCAACCGCCATGGCTTTGCTCCGGACCTCATCTACTGCATGGCAGCCAAAATTGACCGGCGGCTGCGGAAGCTCTCGGCCGCTGGACCTCCTGTCCTCCCCCATTCAGTCATGTTGAAAATTAAGGACATCCTTCAGCAGTCCAAGTTGTCTCTTGACAAAGCCTGGAAATCCTTCCAGAAAACAAACTTGGGAGAGATGAACCTGTCCGGTCTCTCGACTTTGAACTTCGAGCGAGATACCTTGGTAGAGCTTCCCGACCTTGAAAAATGCATCCTAGCGATGCACAGTCGTCGCAAAGAGGGCGCAGTTGCTGTGTTCAAGCCTTCCTCGCTACTCGTCTCCGTTAACCCCAGCTCACTTCCAAACCTAGAAGACAAACATTTCACTGCCTCATACGCCGTCGCCAATCTCGGACAGGTTGAGCGATGGGTGGCACGGTACGTCGATGATTGGGTGGTCGCCAATATTCGAGACAATGCGTGCGAGGAGTTACTCGATGTCATGGTCAAATATCACAAGCTTGCCAAGTCCCTTTATTCCGGAAACCCTGAGGCAACATCGTTGATGGTCTTGACAATGTTCGAGCTGTGGGTCGCCTGTGACAAGATTTCGCTTCAACAGTGTCCATTGTTGGGCAAATACGACCCCGGTATCCCTCTTGATGTACTCCAGAGCCTGATTCTGCCATTCTTCAGTCAGATGGAAAGGCTGTCAAAATTGGAAGAGTACATTGAAAAACGAAGAGGAAGTAGCACGAGCAGCTCAGATCTCTTGTTTGCTTCATACGACAGGGACAGCTTCGCTAGCCAGTACTTCGACCAGTCAGCTGCTCACCAGGAGCTGTTGTCGAAAATCGAATCCGAAGCCACCACCGCTCGAAACGCAAAGTTGGAAGAATTCCGAACGATCAAAGCCAGGCACGATGATCTCGACGCACTTCAGAATGCGGCCGAACACGAGCATATTTCCACGGTCATTGACAGTCGCTGCGATCCACCGAAGAGACAGCAAATGCATTCCAAGGACTGCAAGAAATGCGCGTATTTAAGTGAGCTTGACAAATTGTCAATCCTTGTCCATGAGTCGCCACTTCCGAGTAACCCATTCCAAGCCAAAACAATTGTTTTTGAGCTGCAAATACCGCCGTGGCTCGTCCATTGGAGGGAAGCACGATTGGTGCTGCTCGAGGACGTACTCAAAGGCGATCGGACGAGAGTTCGAGCTTCAACAAAGTACCTCCTATCAGAGTGTGATCCCCACCTCAGCACAAAACATTCTCGACGAAGGGGTAATCCGCGGGTTGACCTCTTGTCCAAGAGTAAACCGGTATGCAACACTCACTACAATACCAAGACCATTCCAACACTCACCGAAAAGGAATTGTGTCCCGACAACGGCCTGATTTACAAGTATTTTGATACTAAAAGCAAGAGGTACCTGGGCGAGTTCACCTTCAGGGACGAGGTTTCCAAAGCTTGCACGTATGCAATGCCGTGTGAAGCCCTGCAATGCTTTGTTGTCCGCCCGGCCTCAGCCCCTGACGGCCCAGAGCCGAATACCGTCATTGCCAATCAAGATCGTTGCCCCAGAAATATGACGCTGGAGGAATACAAGGAATTTGGTATGGTTCCACTTGGTCACCGCATTCAGTGGCCGAATATCCTGCTTCAACTTGCCATGCCAAGTCTGGACTTCAAGAAGCCCGAAACGACCCTCCTCCTCCTTCAATGTGCCTACCAAGCTGGTCCAAGGTCGCCAAATACCTCGCCGCCTACACCTTTGCGCAGCTCTCATGATTTCTTTAGCCATGAAAAGAATGCTGTTTCTCTGCTCAGGCATCTTACAGGAGCATTGCAGCGGGTCAAGGGTAACTGGGAATCTTCTCAGGCTCTTTTTGCGTTCTCCGCCCTCGCAGCTCGCACGCTCTCGCTGAGCCCGGTTCATGGTGTACACATGGAATGCTTTGAGTTCTTGTCTGCTGTCCGCGATATCGCGATGGGTTGGGTCATCAGTCTGAGAGACAAAGCATTCGCAGCAACAGATCATGCCGACAGGACAACGTTCACCGCGAAGAGCGTCGAAGTGGCGCTGATCTGCACGTCGACTTTTGACATCGACGATCACCATCTTGAAGCCGCTCTGGATGAGATGAAAGATGCATCGATACTTGTGCAGTGTTGCATCGTGGTTCAGGAAGGAGAGCATGCTCTCACTACTAACAAGGAACCATTCTTTGCTCTCTTGGAAATGCGTCGCAAGCGGCTTCTGTGTCGTGCTTACAAGTTCCTGGCACAGGCCCCCGGTGTGCTTGACGATGCGATAAAGAAGGCCTGGTCAGCTTACGCGCGAGGCGCTTCCTGGCGTTCAACGTCCGAGACCATGGATCACTGGGTGATGACGGAGACATTGCCCACGGCGCAAGCCGCCAGTATGAAAGTGCAGTACAATCTGCTCAGTGGTGTACTCCTTGCGAATGGCCTGCCTTTGGATCAACCTCCGGAAAAATATCGCGCCCACCCTCAATACTCGACGCTCTTCGGTGAAGCTGTCGTCAAAGTCATGCCCTCATCCACCCCCGGCTTCCAATTTTCCGCGAGGCGCGAGTTCGCTGGCTTTTCTGTGCAGCTAGGAATGTCAGGTAGTGATCTCATCGTCAGGGCCACGAATGGCAGTATCTCGTATGAGACTTTACCAAGCCGTCTGTTTGGGGGGCAATATCCAACGTCATTCGTGGAGGACTACATCCACTGGTACAATGTCGCAACAGGGGCTGTGCAGTTCCGACCTGTCAATGAGCCATGGATTTCTTCTTCCCCTGAAGTATGGACGTTGTCACGTCGAGTGTATGGATGGCAACTGGCAAAATCCGGATATCTCACCGTTGGCCTCAACAGTTCAACATCACGGAACCTGTCTCGAGTGCTCGACCCCTTGGCCGAGCAAGCCCAGATCCACAACATTCTGCGACCATCTGGGGATGCAGGAGCACTCCTAGTCAACATTCCAACATTGAACCTCAGCTTTACCCTTGCCCAGAGCAGTAATCTCGTTGAGTCCAATGAGTTCCGATCTATGGTGGTGGACGCCGACCAATCTTTAGGCACGCTCATCGGACTTCGCAACAAGATTGTGCTAAAGCACTTGACCAGCGGGAAGCGCATGGTGCTTCTGCCCGAATCGGATGTCAAATACGAGAAATGCGGAAGCCATGTCTCGGTAACCATCGACAAAATGTCAATTCGTCGAGTCCACCCTCTTCGCGTGAACGCCACACTTGGCCAATTGGTTGACAACGGAGAGCTGGGCTGCAAGATATTCCTGGCATATCTTCACGCGCTCACTTCCTTCTGCCTTGTTGACCCGCTAACACAGAAAACCGGCACTGAGCAAGCACTGACCATTCTCCAATCTGCGGCTGTTCGCTCCTTTGATCAGCTCTCGCAGGCCAACATTGACATACTAGCAAAGATAGCCGCTCTCAGTCCAGGCCGCTGCTATTATCCGCCCCACAAGAAAGTCATGCAGACCGTTGAATGGGACGATGCCATCAGCTTCCTGTCTCAACACGGCCATTTCATTGCGACGGTGCAAACCCTTTTCGAACAAGCACAGCAGTCCATGACCTTCTTCCCCGATGCGAAACCATCATTCCCGCCCCTGGAGAGCTGTGAGGCACATTTGCTACGAAGAGATAACATTCGGTCTGCGACATTTCGAGTGTCAGGCTTTGGAGCAGAAGACCATACGACTCAGAAAGATCAACGGTACAGTTCCCGCGATCATAATTCGACCTCGCGACTCGCCAATAGTGCTTTCACTCTGTCCCGCCTCATCTTCCGCGACTGTATCAAGCAATGCTCTTCAACTTTCACCACAGAGGGTATTTGGCGCGGCATGGGCACTTTGGACATCGTTCATGGACTTGATTTACCGATGACATTGTCCAGCTTGAAATATGATGCCAGCTTGCTCAGAGACGGGTACAAGCATGTCCTTCGGCATCTGCCACCACTACATCAGTGTCTTGCAAAGTCTTCCGATCGGCAAGAATTCAAATTCTCGGTCGCAATGTGGCTTTCGACAATTGCTTGTGACCCAGAGAGAGATTTGCCCGTCCTAGAGTCAATCGCCATCCTTCTCAGATATCCGCTCGGCTTCAGCATTTTCGATGGCTATGCAATAGGTGTGGACAAATTCAGACCAAAATCTGGCTATAGCTTCTCTCGAGAGGAGCTTTCGCGCCAGGTTCAGCCGTATCTTGTTCCTCTGATAATCTGCCCTAAGCCCAGTCAATCCCGGGACAAGCATAAACATACGACAGAGTCTTCTTATCAGTGTCTGAACGACGACGAAAAGCACGTTGCCCGCAAGGCCGCCATCGCAATGTTTTTGGATGGACTCGCTGCCCAATGGCCATCCGCCAATCCTGTCAAGCCTGACATGCCGTCCACTTACATCAGGGTCGATGAAGCCATGACAGTTGTCAGATCTCTATTCGAGACATGGTTTGACAACAGAGAATTGCATGAATACTTGAGAGATTTCCAAAGGACCATTGCTCGTCTTCCCTTGGAGCCAATAGAATATGTCGAGTCCACCGCCTGCGCGCCTCAAATTCGGCCTAGCATCCCTGGGTGCGTGACTGAGCATAATATGTTTCTGCTTCCAGCACCAGAGCTGCCGGAGGCCTGCCCCGCTGCCGACCTCAAGTTGGAGTGTGCGACGCAAGAACAAGGACTTGATGAACCGCCGCGTCTTGAGTCCGTCATCCAGGGGCTGGAGCGTGTGGCTGGCCAATCAAAATATGAGACCCAGTACGTGGCGAATCTTCGTGCGAGCCTGGACGCACTTGCATCGCGAACTGATCGGTCCGCACCGAAGGGGATATTTGATCTTCTGTTCAGGTCTTGGTGGAGAAATGTCGATAATGGACATCCGTCCGTCAATGTCACCTCTGGGGAACTTTCATCCAACCTAAAGTCATGCACGGAGTATGTGGGGAAGCTTTACAGTGCCCTCAAGGCTGCTGTGATGCCGCCAGCCAGCTCCGGCGTCACTGGGTTCACGCATCAACAACCAAGGATATCACCGACATTATTCCTGCGACAGCTGTCTCGCAGCAGATGGCAACACTTGAGTGATGAGTGGAAACGGTGCATAGTACGGTATGCACTTGCACTCACTGCAATGCAACGAGCTGAGCGCCTCACCAAATTGACCGAAGAGCAAGACCTCCTCAATGAGTTGCGAAATCCGGGTCACCAAAACTGGGACCCTGTAGAGCACCCGGAGACACTGCTGATGGAAGTCGAGAGTGGTTGTCTTGTCCGAGATGTCCAAGCGCAGGTCGCTGAGCAAATGCGAAACCCTCCGGGTGGCAATAACGCGGTGATGCAGCTCAACATGGGCGAAGGCAAATCCAGCGTGATTGTTCCTATGGTCGCAGCTGCCCTTGCAGATGGTAAACAGCTGGTCCGGGTCGTTGTAGCCAAGCCGCAGTCCAAACAGATGGCGCAGATGCTGATCTCCAAATTAGGTGGGCTGCTGGACCGACGAGTTTACTACATGCCCATATCTCGATCGCTCAAATTGGACAGCGCGGGTGCCGCCAGGATTCACAACATGCTGTGTGACTGTATGTCTTCAGGAGGTGTCCTCTTAGTACAACCAGAGCACATCTTGTCCTTACAACTCATGGTCATCGAGTGCCCCATTCTTGGCAGGCAAGATGTTGGGCAGCAGCTCCTGAAAACGCACCACTTTCTCGAAAGCAAGTCACGAGACGTCGTGGATGAAAGCGATGAGAACTTCAACGTTCGCTTTGAGATGATTTACACGATGGGAACGCAGCACCCTATTGAGCTCAGTCCAGACCGATGGCTCTTGCTGCAAGAGTTGCTCGACGTGGTCAGAAACCTGGCACCTGGAATCGCAGAGGCTCTTCCACTTTCACTCGAGTGTCAACCCGGTGTACAAGGCAGTTTTCCTCGAATTCGTGTTCTCCGTCCGGATGGCGGAGCTTGTCTCAAGGAGCGCATTGCCAGCCACATCTGCCACAATGGTCTCGGCGCACTGCAAGTCTCTCGGCAGCCAGAGGACATTCGGAAGGCTGTTCACTCTTACATTACCAAAGCTAAGCTTAGCAAGGAGGACATCAATGCTGTCGAAAGGTCATTGTTCTGGACTGAAATGACCAAGCAGCCCCTGCTTCTAATTCGAGGTCTAATCGCCTGTGGTGTCCTCGAATTTGTGCTATCCCAAAAGAGATGGCGGGTGAACTACGGTCTGGCCTCTCGCACACCCCCTACCCAGCTCGCTGTGCCGTACCGCGCAAAAGACAGCCCGTCCCTTCGGTCGGAGTTCAGTCACCCAGATGTGGTGATAACCTTGACGTCTTTATCCTACTATTACAGCGGGCTGTCTGACGACGATCTTTTCGTCGCTATGGGACACCTAATGGAGGCCGACCAGTCCGATGTGGAGTATCAGGCTTGGGTGCGTGATGCAAATGGCCTGCCGGCTGCCTTCAAGCAGCTTCAGGGCATCAATCTCAAGGATCGTCCGCTGTGCACCACGAAGATCTTTCCAACGCTTCGATTCGCAAAGAGCGCCATAGACTTTTTCCTTGCGCATATCGTGTTTCCCAAGCAAATGAGGGAGTTTCCGTACAAACTTTCAGCTTCTGGATGGGATATCGGAAAGCGCAAGGATCGACCTGTGACGGGCTTCTCGGGCACGAACGACTCCCGCTGCTTGCTGCCGCTCGATGTGCATCATCTGGACAACCCCGCTCAGGAACACACGAATGCCTTGGTGTTGGAGTATTTGCTAAAGCCTGACAATGGGGTCAAGTTGATGGGGCCGGTGACGCAGCACACTTCAGATGCTGAACATCTTTTGGCCGCTGTTCTACAACTCAGTCCCCCCGTCCAGGTCATTCTGGATGTAGGTGCCCAGATTCTCGAGCTCACGAACATCGAGGTGGCCAAGACATGGCTGGAGAAGCACGACTTGACGAAGGAGGCAGCTGTTTTTGTCAACGATGACGACGAGCTATGTGTCGTCGACCGTGAGGACAGGGTCGACCTTCTGCGTGCTTCATCTTTCTCCACCCGTTTAGATGCCTGTCTTGTCTTTCTTGACGAGGCGCACACCCGTGGAATCGATCTTCGCTTACCGTCGCACTACAGGGCGGCAGTGACTCTAGGCGCGAACTTGACCAAAGACCGACTGGCGCAGGCTTGTATGCGAATGCGCAAGCTTGGAAAGGGGCAGACCGTGATCTTCTGCATTTCTCAGGAGATTCAATCCAAAATCATGGAAAACAAGAAGGCTATGAACGACTCAGCGAAAGCTCCTAACTTGACCATCACACTCGAGGATGTCATTCTTTGGTCCGTGTCCGAGACACACGCGGACCTCCGCCGCAGTATGTCGCTCTGGGCTGTCCAAGCCCTACGATTCCTTCGTCAGAATAAATTTTGGCAGCAAATCCGCGCGGAGGGGCCTATTCTTCCCGCCAAGAAGCTCGCTGAGCTCACTAAGAGATTTCTGGAGAAGGAAGCCCAATCTCTTGATGACCGCTTTCGCCCACGCCAGGGTGAAAGCCAGCTCCTTGGTCTGGTCAGCTCTCTCAATGCTGACCGCCGCCCGATAGCTGAGCGACTTCAGCAGTTCGATCAGCTGCAATTTAATGCCAGCACCCTACAGGAGGAGCAAGAGAGGGAACTGTCACCAGAGATCGAGCAAGAGCGACAGGTGCAGAAAGTACAAGCCGAGACACCAGATTTGCACAGCCTACACCAGGATGTGCGGAAATTCGCTCTCGACGGCAAGTTCACCAGCGACTCCGAGGCCTACATGCCGGCATTTGAAGCACTGAAGGATTCCAGCCCAGCAAGTGAATTTGGAATCTGGCAGCTAGCCGGCAAGCACCAGCTGCTTGTCACCGCGGACTTTGCCAAGACCGTCAAGCCATCTAACGAGTCCTACATTTCGGATGACTTCCAGCGGCCTGTGCAGTGGTTACTCACGAGCCGCTCAAAGGTTACCAAGGTGGTGGACCGAATCATTATCATCAGCCCGTATGAAGCGAACAAGCTCTATAAGCACATGGAGAGCTCCGAGGTCGCCGCTCTGCATCTCTTCAAGCCCCGTTGCAATTCTGGATACGCGACCTTGGACAAATTGGACTTGCACACAGTCACCGCCCAGACCGGAGCTTCTGTTGTCCCGCGCGACCTAGCCATCCAGCTTGCCCTTTTCTCCGGCCAGCTTTACATCAGCTCTTTTGAAGATTACAAAGAGATATGCAGCTTCTTGGGACTGTCCACGCAGGCTGTCACACAAGAGATGAGTGAGCAGGGATGGGAGGTCGACGCTGATGGGTTCATCCTGAGCGACGAGCTGGGTTGGTTAAGGGGTGGAGCAATGCCATACGAGAGCCCTGTTAGGTTCTTCAAGACCCTGATGTCGAAGATCAGGAGGAACGGTGATGGAATCGGAAAGACGCATATGGGGAATCTGCTGGAGGGCAAGCTCTTTCAGGAATCTGACTTTGAGCAGTAATGTGTTTGTAAGATGTGACTACCAGATAAGCTATGGATACCTTGAGAAAGATCAAATCAAGATTCATGTACATTTTTGTAAATCTCTTGACATAACAAGTATGACTGGTTCAATTTCACTTCGCCACCCGCGTTGATTCTACCTAGGTGATCTGGAACAGCGGCTCTCCTAGCATTTCAACATTAACAGCACCAAACCCGTTTCCCGGAAGCAGCGGGAGAGCAACTCGCCCATTGGATTCCATACGAGGCACTTCGGCAATCATCGGGTTCGTCCACTCAGCATAGCAGTCGCAGGCTCCCAGCCGGCTCGGGCTGGTGGAGCACGCTATCTGGAGATTCTGTGCAGTCGTCAAGGCACAGCCCCAAGTGTCATCGATGTTGATCATCATGCCCAGTGCCTCAGCCGTGTCGCGCATAATGCGCGCCTTAGTAATTCCACCAACCCGCGAGAGCTTAATGTTCACCCCCGTGATGCCAGCCTTGTGAGCCTCGACGAGGTCGGCAACTGTGAAAATCGGCTCGTCCACGATCATCGGGAGCCCGGTGAGACGGGCCACCTGCCCACATTCCGCAATCGTCTTGCATGGTTGTTCAAAGGTCACGGTGCTGTCCTGACCAAGCGCCCGAGCATACGTGAGTGCTTGGGCGACCGTCCAGCTGGCGTTGGCATCGGCAAAGAGGTAGACACTTTCCGGCAGAGCCTCGCTGATGGCCCTAACTCGGCGGGCATCCTCGAGCGGATTATCGCCGATCTTGAGCTGCATGGCGACTGAGCCCCTCTCATACTCAGCCTTGGCCTTCTGCACCGCATCCGCTATCTCGCCGAACCCGATGACACAAAATGCAGGCGCTGAATCAGTGTGTGCAACACCGAGTAACACATGCGTCGGCAAGCCCACCGACTTGCCCAAGATATCCCAACAGGCCATGTCGATGATAGACTTCGCCGCCATGCCTGACATAATGGCCCGGTCTAGCTTTGCGGCGATGGCCGCCGGGGACCGTGGGTCGAGGCCGATGAGCAGCGAGCCGATTTCCTTCAGGGCGGCGAGCTCGCCCGTGAAGGTGCTGGGCAGGTAGTCGCTGCCGAGGGGCGCGTTCTCGGCCCAGCCCTCTATGCCGGGGGTGTCTGTGCGGATTCGGATCACTATGGATGGGTTGCCGCTGCCTTTTCGGCCGTTGGACATGGTGTACGTGCCATGGTTGTAGTGGGCTTGGTAGCTGAAGACTGTGAGGTCGGTGATCTTCATTTTGGCTGTGGTGCCTCCGTTGAGGGATATATGAACGGGATGGAAATGGGTAACGATGAAGGCTTAATCGAAAAGGTCAGAGTTTGAAAGCTCAAGCGTCACAGAAAAAGAGTTGGAAGGTTGTCTTTAACTTAACGAGTGAGGTGGGGTTCGTCGTGGTCCAAGGTGGTGCTTGGGGATCACCGCATCTGACAAAGCTGGACCGGGCCGGGTACCGATACCGCAGTAAATGGCATCAGGACATGAGCACAGGTTATCCTATAGAACATCATCTTTTCCGATGTTATCCCGTAGGAGGTTATACTATAGGAGGTTATCCTGTAGGGTGGTTGTTCTGTAAGAGGTACTCTTGTAGCAGGTAGTCCTGTAGGAGGCAATCCTGCAGGAGGCTGTCTTACAGGAGGTTGTTATTAGTTGTTCCGTTGGACTCGGGTGTACCCTCCGTTTTTGCGGGTGCGAATTTCCGATCTATATTCTATGTCGTTAACATAAGTACAACGAACTCTTCTTCCTTTTTTTTGTCGACAAGGGAGGCTCGGCGTACGGCGCCTATGCCTACATCGTTCTTATTCGAATTAGCCACGTTCACAAGCCCGTAGATCAAGCAGCGGCTATGCAACCCCCATAAGAGCCAAGACACACTCTACCACTTGAGAAACTCAAATCGTGTCTTACAACAGCTTCGACAGTTAGATTCGTTTCAATTTTGCATAAGAGATAGAAGGCAGATAAATGAGGGGCTCTAAAGAAGGGGGACGGTGAGAGCCGGGCGCATCTATGGAGAATATGTTGGAGCAGCGCTGCACTTACCGCGGCTCAAGTGCTGGACCTTTCTGCTGTGGCAGATGCTGAGACTTGGATTATTGAAGCACTAGACAAGCTCTGTAGGGAAAACTGCAATTCGTGTATCAAAGTTGAATATCCTCCTAGAACAGTCCGAAAAGAGACACGCATCGATCTTGAGACAAAGCACTGAGGGGCACTAACAGCTTTTGTTACCAAATGGGCAAAGTTTCTGTTGTCTTACCCGCAAATGCAGCCCGAAAAATCGGCAATGAGGGTTAACATGTTGAAAATATTTCGAGGTGATGTTTAGGAGGAGAAATACTGGGATTGGAGTCTGCCAGATCGCAGTCTTGCAGGGAGAGACCAAGTTTGCGGAGAAATTTCATAGGTCGGAAACCTCTTTGGCTGAAACCGGCTATGTCTGGTGTCTTCCTACGACCAATTGACGTGCGTCTTCCCTGGGGTCTCGCCCACGGTTAATCCAGTAGGAGCAAATGCATAGATGTATTACTGCATCCTAGCTTATAACAAATCGGGTTGGGTGTATATAGTTCCTCCCGCCGAACCATAAAGAACTAGCTCCGCTACTTTCAAGCTTGTTTCCGTCCAAACTTTCCACTTTGCGAGCGGTCGCGACGAGACCACATTAGTGACAGCTCGAGGTCGTCCTCCAAATGTCTTCTAACGCCCAAGAGCAAGAGCCTGCGCACGAGCCGGAGGCGCAAACGCGCACATCGCACGAGAACAAAAGGCCTGCCAAGAATCAGAATGTGTGGGCACGCTATTCGAAGGATGGCAAAAGCCGGTCTCACATTCACCCTATGACGTCGGTTCTTTTCGGCCTGCGAATCGCCCAGCTAGCTCTGGCGGTCGTGTTCCTCGTTCTGGCGTCCTTCTCGGCGTTCGAACTGAACTTTGGATCCGTAAGTCAGCATACCTGATTGCGATGGTCTTGATGACCTCCCGACTGCCAAGCTGACAGATAACTCTTTCTTTTGTTCCTTTTAGTTGCCTGGCTTTGGTATTACACGCGATTCTCCTCTCCAAGAACTGGCTGATTCCTCCTGGCTGAGCCAGATGAGGCTACTCTAACATTACGCTTAGGTCTGGCATTCTTTACCTTCTCTTGGACAGTCGTGTACTTCATCTGGCTACTTGTCAGCATCATCGCGTATCCAATAGCCTATCATTGGATCGCACACGTGTATGTTAGCTTTTATTCTACTTATCTGACATTGTGCACATGTGCACAGACCTCGACGTGTTACCGACTCTAAGTTGCTGAATTACACCTATAGCATACTCGAGTCATTAACCAACGTCTTCTGGTTGGCAACTTGGGCAACATTCGCAAGCTACGCCGGAGAACTTAACCTAGCCGGTGCGGGTGTAGACGTTAATAATCGAAATCTCTACGCAGCGGCCTGGTCTAACCCGACAACGACGACGACCGCCATGGCACCTAATAGTCTTGGACCAACTGATCTCCCGGGGGCCCCTTCGACAAATCCCTTCCGTGTTGCGCAACAGACTATCTACGCCGCTGAGATCTGTATTGGTGTCGATGCCGGGATAGGCGCTATAATTTGGGTGCTGTTCGTTGTCACTCTGATATTGACTGGTATGTCGCAGCTTCATTGTACCAGGCGCCTGTTCCTATACTTGTTCGCATCGTGAAAAGGATAAAATTGACACCATTGCCCTTGTTACAGCTGTCGGTGTCCACTTGCACAACAAGAACAGAAGATCCAGCATTTAAACGCGTCGAGGCAAGCTTGAATTCGGATCCTGGTCGATCGAAATTCGCAACAACAACCCTCAGCTGCCCAAAGCGGGCCACAATTTACAGTGCTGTGCACTCTTACTCAATAATAACTTTGCTAGTTTTGAGAGTACAGGAATAGAAAAGAATTCGTTAACCCAGCGGTCACGTCCGATGTTGGCTGAGGAGTGGAGGAGGACGAGCCGATGCTCGACGCGAGAGAAGAGAGGTTGGAAGATATCTGGCGGTCGGTGACATCTTGCAGCCGAAAGAAGACAAGCGAAACTAGTCCATGACTTTCTAGTTCTCGATGGGTGGAACTTGGTGAAGGTGCCCCGGCGAAGGACACAGGTGCTCTTTGGTGCTGAAGTCAAGGACACGGAACACGGACGGCTCGAGGACAAGATATTCAAATGGACCATCCCTTTGACTCGATGCTGCCCCGATCTGGAGTCCGTGCTGGCAATGTCGCGCGATGTTAGGCTGCCAAACTCAAGTGCGTGCCGGCATCTGTCCATCCTATGTTCATGCCCGATACTGTTGTGATCCCACGATAGCTCGCTTCCAGCACAACAACGCGGTTCAATCGTGCAACGGAAACACACCTTGGCTATGTCAAGGCGACTCGGCGAACGTATCAGGCAGAAATTGACTGCCCAGGTGGACAGCTTTGTTCACGCTATCCAATCGTCCTACTTATTGCTAGGGTTCTCTTTCTTCTAGTTACTATTTCGCCAACTATGGGGTGGAGAATTTCCCATAGATAATCACTGCCCTTCTTTCGGCCAGCGGGGCCTAGAGTCATCGTGCTATCAACCTTGACATCCGCTGGCGGCAGACTACCAGCCTTTCACGGCATATCAGACAACCTTGGAAGGTAAGGTACTTCCGACATGGGCTGTCTGCGGATACGGATCACGATAAAGGGTTGTCAACGGGCGCAGCAATAGTCCTTAATAGTGAAGAAAACAACTCTGCCCCTCCAGCATTATCGAAACCTGACTTGAAGCACTCATCTAGATCACCTTCGAGATTCCGGCCTGCCTCGTGATGATCAATGCTGAGGTTGTCTCACTTACCCCGCCTGCTGAGAAGCCCTCGCCACGAGGGCCAAGGACCCACTCCTTAGGCGGGCGGGCGGATGCTCCCGCAAGGGGACCCCATCAGCCGAATTATATCAGACGCCTTAAGAAACTTTACTGCGCTGTATTTTTGTGGGAACTAACCAAAGTCTTCTGACAACATTAACAGCGAGCTGTTTCCACTATGTTCGTTCTCAAATCTAAGCTCCGGCGCTCTGTGGCTGCCGCCATCAGTCGGCCACTCACTTCTTCGAGAGCCATAAGCACTCAGACGCGGTTCAAGCTCAACACTGGCGCTTCAATCCCCGCCATTGGCTTCGGGACCTTCCAAGATCCGGACGCCCAAGAAGACGGCGTGTCACGAGCACTAAAAGCTGGTCTACGACTCATCGATACCGCTCGTGTGTATAATGTCGAAAAGCAAGTGGGCAAGGGGATTAAAGATAGTGGCGTTGCTCGAGAAGAGATCTTCCTCGGCACCAAACTCTGGTGTAACAACTTTCACCCAGATGACGTGGAGAAAGCGTTGGATGAATCTCTTGCCGACCTCGACACGCCTTATGTTGATCTGCTGATGATGCACTATCCTTGTACATTTGCTCGTGGCGAGGATCGCTTTCCCCGGGATAGTGACGGGCACATGATTCATGGAGACACGACGTTTGTTGATACGTGGAAAGCTATGGAGAGGCTTGTTGAAACTGGCAAGACTAGGGCTATCGGAGTTTCCAATTTCAGCAAAGGCGAGCTCGGAACCATCATCAAAGAATGCTCGGTAGTATGTCTTCAGCACGGCTTGGAAAAGAAAACATCATAGCTGACATGTTGAACTATAGGTCCCTGCTGTTCACCAAATGGAGGTTCACCCCTACCTCCAGCAAAGAGAGTTCAACAGTTGGCTGCGCTCGCAAGGTATTCACGTTGTCCAATTTAGTCCACTTGGTAACATGAACGACTTCTATCGCGTGACTGGATGGAGTAAGGAGATTTCACATATGAAGCGGGTCATTGATCAGCCTCTTCTCCAAGAACTTGGCAAGAAATATGGCGGCAAGAGTGCAGTGCAGATTTTGTTAGCATGGGGAATTAGTAATGGCCGCTCAGTCATCCCTAAGAGCACTATCGACTGGCAGATTAAGGAGAATCTCGAGGCAGACTTCAAGTTGGATGACGAGGATATTAATGCTATCAAGGCCTTAGATATTAAGGCAAGGTTCAATGACCCAAGCTTAGAATATAGATGGAGACTTTACAGCGACCTTGAGGGAATTGAAGGGACCAAGGATGGACGAACTCACTGAAAAGCATCGAATTCCAAGAGTATGATTAGCCAGTATTGTGGAACAAACCGCAATGTACTAGCTCGGAATACAGCAATCCAGGTGATGATGATTTGCAAAAATGGGATTGATCTGCTTGCCCTGTCCCTTTTCATCTCGCGGTTCATTTAGGCTGTCATCCGGAGCTCTAGTGAAAGCGGAAACGATTCGGCATGTTACGTTTCATCCACTTGAGTAGCAAAAGCTACCATTTGGTCCTTCGTCATGTTCAGGCCGACAGATGTCTAATCGCAATTGAAGGAGAATATGATCGGCCAACGTCGTGGGTAACTATGACATGTGCATGAACGGGTGAGGATACGCTTCAGTAACACAACCAAATAGAATATTCAGCCCTGTCATCTGCTTATGTTCTACGATGTCATTATGGTACAGTCCTCATTCAAACACTCTCAACTTGTTCTGTAAGCCCATTCTCAGCCTTGGAATCCTCAAGACCAGCCGCATCCTGCTTGAGTCTGGCGAATGTCTTCTCCGCATCCCAAGCCCAGGGGGTTGGAGCAGCAAATAGCAAATCCATCTCTTCTAGTGTTCTCTGGTTGGACTCGGGATACAGTGCATACACTAATACGTGGTCAGTATTCGTAATTGAAGCAAAAAACAGGTACGCATACCAATTGGAATGCTCAGCACGTTCACCACTCCGAAGATGTACATCATCTTTTCGTTAATGGCGCTGACAATGTACAGCAAAAGTAGAGTGAGAGTACTAGAAGTATATTCGGTTAGAAAGAGACAACTAAAATCAGAAGACTATTACCAAGACTCAGAACTTACCCATTGCCAAGACTCCAGCCGACTACACCCCATGCATTTCCTTTGGCGCGAATGTGAATGGGGAAGATCTCGGCCGGGTACAGCCACGGTACAGTTAGCCAGGTGGCACCGAAAACAAAGGTGTACAAATACACCATTGAGGCGGCAGCAGCGCCCCATGCGTTGGCAGTCGAGATATTGCCGTCATCTCGCGCGTCCAAGCCACCTCGCGAAAGGCCGCCGACGAGGAACATGGCGATGGCTTGCCCGATAGAGCCCCAGTAGAGTGTCCATCGACGACCAATACGATCAATGGTGTATACGCAGATCAGAGTCGCAAACATATAGAAGATATTGTTAAGGCCAGCGACCCACTGGGTCTTTTCAGGTCCGAACCCAGCAATGTGGAAATTTGCTAGACAAAGATGTTAATATGCGGTGTGAGCCCTCATAAATCGTTTCGTTGACTTACTTGGCCCGTACATAGTGACACCGGCAATGCCAGTCCAACACTGGATTATTTGTAGCCAGATGACGAGTTGTACCCGGCGACCGGTGTGAAGCCTTCCAGACTTCCAACCTGTAATCATGTGGAGATATGAAGTACCCTCAGAGCCCTTCTCGAACTCAATGGCCCTTCGAATGTCGTTGAATTCGTTTTCCGCAGTACCGGCCAGCTCGCCATCTGTGCCACGGAGACGCTCAAGAACATAGAGCGCTTCCTCATTTCTCCCGGCTTTGACAAGCCATCTTGGCGACTCGGGGAAAGCCCAGCACGCTGCCAAGAGAACAAGAAGCGGAAGGATTTGGAAAGCAATTGGGAAACGCCAGCGGATCTCAGACTCGCCATTGTCGATAAAGCTCACTCCATACGCTAGCCAGTACGCAACGACGACCCCAAAAATGTTGAGCGTGAACTCCATGGCGATGAAGGTCCCTCGGCTGCTGTAGTCGGATAGCTCGGATGCCCAGGCTGGGACGATGCCGTTCAGGATACCAGTCCCTATGCCATTTACAAAGCGTGAGCCGAGCATCCATGCCGGGTTCATGGCCGAAGATTGAAGGGCAGCACCAAAGATGGCCCAAGCAGCACCCAACCCGAGTGTACCAATTCGGCCGTATTGATCACCAAATGATCCACCAGCAAGACACCCAACAAGGGTGCCCATGTAGAAAATGGACATGATGCCGCCTTGTAGTAGTGTTTTTGTGATGACAGGGTTCCCATCGTCGTCTAGATGGCCCAAGCCCATACGATATATGTAGTCGGTACTCTGGTTCACGCCTCCCATTAGGCCCTGCTCGTAGCCTACGGCACGAAGTCGTCAGTCAATGCTCTTTTCGACATGGTCAGAGGGTTCGATCATTATACCGAAGAAGAATATGGACATTCCTGCCAGCATATTGACGGCTGTAAGGAGTGGTCTTTTCTGGAGGTGGGCTGCCACCATCCATGATTTAGTCTGGTCGACCGTGACAAATGCCATCGTAGTTGCTCGAGTCCGTTGAGGTGTAGAGTATGAAAGATATGACAAAAAAGGTGATGGTCGAGCGATATGCACCCGGCTCTTCCTTCACAAATCGGAGTTCAAAACCTGGGGACGTAGGAACATAAGAATTCCAGAGGAGTATCAAAACTGGGATGAGGAACACACCAACTTTGTCAGCCCAAACGAGGATCCCGCCCCAGAAGCCGGGTCAACGTGGGTTCCCCAGATTCCCTACCCCGGATTTCGCCCCCCAGCGGCCTTGATGCCGATTCGGGCAGATACAGAAGTAAAACAGCGACATGGAACGACTCAGCAACCGCTGTCGGGTTGCCATGGTTTGCTTACTTCGACGAATGCCGCCCTCGAGACGAACAATGCTGAGCATGACCAGGTGATCAATGGGTGTGGGGAATATTGCAGCCATACGAAACAAGATTGGGAGGAATGGAACGTGGTGGTGAGCCCCATGCCCGGTCACAAAAGGGTTTCTCATGGGCCGAGTCCCGAAGCGTTTTGGTGCTAGTCTAGCCATTGTGCCGCACACGCAGGCTCCATATTACGCCTCTACAGCAGGGCGATCTTCCTCACGAAATTCCTCGCCGCAGAATGGGCTGACCTTCTTGGGGTCAACTGCCCTTCCCCAGGTTACATCCATGCTAGAAGCACGTTTCAACGTGGCCCCAGGATAACTGAGCCAGGGCGGACTATTACAGTGCTCAGATCACAACTGAAGGACCTGATGACCAAGCGGATTAAGCCGGTTGCCAGCGGCTGCACGTGCAAACCTCAATAGTCAACTGGAATTTCGTCACATTGGTTAGGATGACCTTGGCCGTGCCCGGCCGTGACTGCACTTGGAGACAGTGGGGAATCGCTCACCAAGCTCTCGGTAGCCGGTCGAGCAGGCGAATGGGGCGCCATTCTTGGAACATGGTCCTGCCACTCCGAGAGGAGACATCAAGTGGGAGCCTGGGGAGTACAGGGAGCCTCTGTGCGGCGATTTACGGCGACAAGCTTTCGACCCCAGCTAAACTTAGTGAACTACTACTCAGTGGCTGGACGGTTGTTAATACCGCCGACCTCGGCTGGGGAACTCATTCCGGCGGGGTTCAACATAGGGATTTTCACGCGAAGACGAGATAATTCAAGGAAGAAGAGCATCCCATTCGAGACTGTCCTGAGTACCGTTTGATGATGAATTGAGGGTCGGAATATTATTTCCGAAATATCCCACAACATGCGTCGACCGTTGTCGTTGACGCGTACTGGGAACACGCCGGTTACATTGACTATGGATGTGACAGGGGTGTAAATCGTCCTCGTCTCGAGGGAACAGTGGATCGTTACGAGTCCTCTCATTGGTCACCAATGAGAGGAAGGGTCGGCAGCGCAGCCGGTGAGCCCACGAGCCGCTCATCGTCCAATGCGGATAAGGCCTTAACCGGACCTCCTCGGGATACAATTCAGAATATCTGGCCCTCAACACCAGCTCGGCTCATCGGCCGGCCTATCATTTGGGTATTATCTCCCCTTTTCGTCTCAATTTGCCGCGTTCTCCAAACAGCATGGCCACTCGACTCCTGGCAGGGAAAACCGCAGCTATCACTGGAGGAACAACTGGCATTGGCCGTGCCATCACCCTCGAATACCTCCGGCAAGGCGCAAACGTCGCTGTCAACCACCTCGGCCTCTCTAAAGATGAATCGCTGCGACAAAGCCTGATAGAAGAAGCCAGACGCATGCGAAGCGAGGCGCCGAAGGATTTACCCACCGGAGAAATACTGGAAATTGCTGGCGATGTGACAAACCCAGAGACAGGCAGTGCCCTTGTCGCCGAAGCAGCTAAGAAGTGGGGGTCGCTTGACATTTTCATCGCCAACGCAGGCATTTTCAAGGCCTGCAAATTTCTCGAGTAGGTGCTTCTGTTCCAAGATATCTCAAATTTGAACCTATACTTACATATGTGATATCCTTTGGCAGAATTGACAAAGAGACATTCGACAATTCCCTGCGCGTCAACGTGAACGGAGCTTTCTACGCGTGTCAGGCGGCTGCAAAACAGATGGTTAAACAAGGCAAGGGCGGTTCTATCATTGGTATTTCATCCATCAGCGCGCTTGTTGGTGGTGGTCTCCAAGTACATTACACACCGACCAAGGCAGCCCTATTATCCATGACCCAGTCCATGGCTATAGCTCTGGCAAAGGACAAAATCAGGGTCAACGCCCTACTGCCCGGAACGATACATACACAGCTGGCAGATCATGATATGGCGAATGAGGAGAAGCGCAAGTATTTAGAGCATCGCATTCCGTGGGGTCGGGTGGGCAGGCCGGAGGATTTGGCTGGGCCTGCGGTATTCCTTGGATCTGAGAAATTAAGCGGCTTCGTGACAGGAGCCCAGCTGCTGGTAGATGGAGGGATGTACGTGCATCTTCAGTAAATAGATGTCTACATGATTTACCTAGGTAAATATTTAAGTATTTAGTCTATAAGTGCACGAGTCTAGTATATACTCCGCAGTCATTACTCCCGGGATTCGTCTGCCTACCGGGACAAGGCAACTCGGCTGGCGGGTGGAACCTTGACCCGCCAAATCACTGACTGGCCTGTTTCCCCGCAGTCACCCTTCCGCCTCTTGCAGCAGCGACATGTTTATTTGTTTCCCGCATGGCTAAAGAAGACGAGGAGCCGCGCCGTTACAGCCGGGGCCGGCTCTCGCGCGGAAAGGGCCTCCGCAAGACGACTGGGTGGTAAGTCGATGGCACAGCTACGAGCGACTTTGTCCATCTCAGGCTCTGACGAGAAGACGTGGTGTCAGCGTCGCATGTAGGCGGCGACATGTCAAATGCGACGAGGGTAGGCCTCGCTGTGGAGGCTGCATGCGCAAGACAATTGACTGCGAATATAGCGCCCGCAGAACCGTACGTCGGAAGTCTGCGCGACAGGCATCTGGAGTAGCGGCGGGTGATGGTGAGGATGAGGGTGAGAGTGAGAATGGGGACGACAACGAGTTCGACAAGCAAAGAGGCCCTTCTGACCACAGCAGCGCCGGAAATAATATTGACGACAGTTTCAGAACAGTCGAGCTTTCATATCAAACACAGACTGAGCATGAGAATACCGACAATGCCTTGCCACGTAATATTACTATTGACACAACAGAGGACGCGGTTCCACTATCAGGTGTGAGCTATGGGAGCCCGACAGGTCGGAATATTGCAGACGGTTGCGACCTTTCGACCATACATCTTGATGCACAAACACTTTACAATTTTTCTCATTCGCACACGTTGATCGAAGAGGCCGCTCCACGGCCTCAGGTATCCCCACAAGCCCCCGCGCATGGCCCGGTCTACCATGACACCCCGGATTCCAGGCCTAGCCAAGGAGGCGACCTGACACTGAGATGGCTTGACTTGCTGATTGGTGACGCCACCATTAACTACGGCCCTCTCCCGGATCCCTCTCTCCACCAAGATGGATTCAACATCTTTGGGAATTCGGTGGCCCAGACACCAGTGGCCACAGATGAAGCCGAGACACCAGCAAGCCAGGATAGTCCGGAAATAAGAATACAGAATGAATATCTACAAGAACGCATAGCCGACAACAAGGCCATCTCGCGAGACAGAAAGCTCTGGCAGGCGGCAGAACCTATAACACTACAGCCACAGGAACACGTCCTGTTCCGCCACTTTACGGAGCACATTAGTCGTTGGGTGCGTGTTTTCAACCCCACTACAAATCTATCGTTGACAAAGAACTGTGCAGATGGATCTGTTTGAACCCCAACGGCCCTTCGGAACACTTGTTCCCCATCTTGCGGTGCGTCGTCTTGTGCAAATCCTCCCCTCGGCCCTATACTAACAGAGAGACAAAGCTTCACAATATCGGCCTGATGAACGCCATCCTAGCATTATCAGCCCGGCATCTTCGCAACGTCAATCACGGCAGCCCATCCAGCAGTACGGGCTATCAACCAGACCCGAACGACACCGTGGGTTACTACTGGAAGACGCTTCATTATAGCCAAAAGGCCATGGAGTACGACACCTACCAGACCAGCCTGGAGCTCCTGGCGAGCGCCATAATCATCTCGTCGTACGAGATGCTCGACGACTCCAACAACAACTGGGAGAAGCACCTGAAAGGCGTCTTCTGGATCCAGCGGTCGCAGGTCATCCACGGTGACTCCGGGGGCCTGCGGCAGGCCGTCTGGTGGGCGTGGCTGAGCCAGGACGTCTGGGCTGCGTTCCGGGAGGGGAGGAAGCCCCTTACTTTCTGGCAGCCTACGAAGACCCTCGTCGAATTGACGCCCCATCAGCTGGCGGCGAGGGCTGTCTACAACTTTGCCCATGTGGTGGGTTACTGTGCCAAGAGCAGCACGCCAGACGACGCCGCGTGGGCGGCGGCCAAGACCCGGGAGGCAGAGCGCCTCCTGCAGCAGCTACAGCGTTGGAAGTCCCATCTGACCCTCGAGTTCGATCCGCTGCCGACAGTGGGCTCTGGCGCAGGCGACAACAACAAGATCTTTCCGCCCGTGTGGATTCAACCTTCTGCTTTTAGTTGGTGCAATCATCAAACTCGTGCCGACGACGAACTAGTTGGCTGACCTCCCTGCTAGGTGTGGCAATGCAGCTTTATTATTGCTCCCTGATCCTACTCCATCTCCATCAGCCCTGCTACGGAGGCTTCAAGGAGTACATTTCCCGACAAAAGATGTTGAAGAAGTGGGCGACCACGGTCTGCGGGATTGCCATGAGCTGCACTGATCATGCCTCAAGTGTGATGTCTTCGCAGTGCGTCTTCATAGGTAAATCGATCCCAATCTCCACGCTCTTAACATTGTCGGAGACGTTCCGGGAACCGAATTCTGATAATGCACAGTACCAACAGCGGGAATGATCATTGAAGACAGCAAACAACGAGCTGCCGTTCTCGAGTACCTGGATGAGACGAGCCAGCTAGCCGGATGGCCTGGATACTCGCTAGGACGCGAGCTGAGTAACGTGTGGATGGCCGATTGAGTACGGTCTTTTGGTTGTGGGCCATCTTCGTACCGGGAATAGGGAAGCCGGGAAGGCATAGAGATCATTTGTGTAAGCAGGCCGGCTCCAGAAGGTGCCAAGGGCAGACAACCTTGATTGCGACGACGCCACCAGGACAAGCTACAACCCGGGTTTCACGGGACACAGGAATCAACAGAAGAATCATAATTCTCGACTGATATCCTTCTTTACTCCAGGGAAACCTTCAAAGTCACGCGCATCTACAAGACTAACACAACCTACAATCTTATCAAAATGACAGTTAAATCGGAACCAGATTGCGCTGATCGGTGATGCTCTAGGGCTGTCTTAGGTGCAATGAAGATAGAGGTCGGATATTCGCGTACCCATTTTTGGATACCACGTACCTTTTCCTTACTAAGCAAGCTTTCAGCCAATTAAATCGCAGAATTCCCCAGAATCTCAAAGTACTCGTGACTTTAACAAACGAGTCTTCTTCATGATTTTTTGAGGAACACAAAGGAGGCGGGTTAGTCCTTCAGGCTCGCGTCGTGCCTACCGGCCCTACTCGCAGCCCTCCGCTTCGCTCTGGGGCTCGCCCCCTTCGCCCTGCCGGCCCTTCTGTGGAAGAAGTCTTCTCTGATTTGTATAAGATACTTCTTAGTTAGCAGAGGGTACGTGGTATCCAAAAATGGGTACGCGAATATCCGTTCTCTGAAGATATGGCGATGCGTCCGCCATATCATATCAATACTTGGGATTCTTGCCTGCCTAGGAGCTTATGTGAATAGTCGCGTTTTCCTCAGCTTGAAGATTCGTGTACCCAGTGCCCGTTGACTATGAGCATTCCCACTTTCTAGGTCTCCATCTTCGGCCCTCTGCGCCGATTCCCTGCGCTTACACCTCCCACCATCATTTTCTCCATCCTCTGCCATCATGAAGGAAAACATTTTCCCAAGCCACAAATTTCGAGCACGTTCATGGCATCCTGTTGGGTGCCATAGATCAGGAACATGAACTTCTTCTAGAGAAAGTATCAAACTTACTATAGTATACTCCCAGGCAATCAGAAATGACTGACAAAAGAAGCACCAACGGCACAATTTGTCCAAATCCCCACTGGTCCTCTGATTCACCGGCGAGGTATGATTGATTCGCCGATCGAATTGCAAAAACGAAATAACCATGGACCGGGCATGGAAAGACGGCTAGGATCAGGATGAACAAAGGATTCTTGTTCGCCCAATTTTGTATGTCACCCTGTCCCACGTTCTGAATTATCCATGACTTCAACCATGATGAAGCATTAGAATTGTCAGTCCTATCCGCTCCAAGGCTGGGGCTCGTAGAAACACCCTGAGACGGTTGATCCTGAGGCGACTTGGACTTGGGAATCGTGCCAGTCAGCATTATCGCGATAGCGTTGATAAACCGCTGCTTCTGCTTGAAATCATCTGGTATTTGTTGGTTTAGACGTCTGACCAGACTCTCACATGGTGCTTGACCACTGCATATCATGCCGATGAAAAAGGATGAGGCTGTGACCCCAAGGTACACCTCGTCTTCTAGAGGGTGGTTCGAACTTGTTGTAAAGTTGCTATGGTAGCAAATGCCGAGATCATCGTCCCACGAACGAAGTCGAATCCCAAAAATGACTATAAAAGTCAGGTAAAGGCATAAGAACACGCTAGTAAGCCCGTATCGGAACAGAGAGGCTCTTGAGCTTTGCGATACAATGAATCTAGCCGCGCATTGCGAGACACTGACAATGTCATAAAATTTTAGCATCACGCAAGGGGAATTTGAAGCTGTCTGTAGATGGAACATTAGGTGTTTGACTTGCCCCGTGAAGTTGACCGTGTCGTAAATAATCCGAAGGTGATAGAGCCCTAAGGTGTCGTGTTGCACTATTGCGCTAAGAAGCAACGAGATTCCTGTAGCACCGGTGAAATAAGTTGATGTTTACCTTTAAAATAAGGTGCCTAGTGAAATGTTGAATCAACATACCGTTGAATGTTTGGACGTCACTGATGGTGCAAAGTAGATCGGTGATTGTTTTCTTTCTTTCCTCATCATGTGATCGAGCTTCAGTATTCTCGTCGTTTTGGCCTATTTTCCCTTGTTTTGTGGTCTGAGTCCAGAATCGTCAAAAATAGTTAGCGAAAAAGGCTCTTCCCGTAATATATGCCACTCGAGTCTCGTGACCCGCACTTCCTCCGGGTTGGAAAGGCTTGAACGAACAGAACAAAACATTTTGCGGAATGCGGAGAGCATGATTCCCGGATCGGACACATCCAGGTCCAAAACAATCTTGAAAGCCCAGATCGAGAAGATGACCGAGAGGACACCTTGGATCACGAACGAGACTATAATCTAGGACAAGTCAGTTCGGTGGTGCGGGTGCTCATGGATGAACAGCAGTATTTCTATGCATACCCCCAATCCTGCCACATCGGAATTTGTCGACCCAACATTCTGACATGCCATGTTGGGTGCCTCTGTTATCGCGAAATTCTAAGTATTAGGATGGGGCCTGAGGTAGGTCGGGAGCCCAGCGCCGGAGGCTGAATGGCTGGTCCGTCCAATGGATCAAGTTCCGTGGCCAGAGATCTCAAATCTACGATGCCAGGATTATCCTCCAAAGGCGCGATGGTTACAACTGGAACTAGTAATTGACAATGTATCGGAGTATTGAATCAGCCGGTAACAGTACTGCGCGCGGTCTCGGTTTTGGAGGGTCGGAAGTTCGCCGGGTCATATGCTCAATGAGCATGTTGAGGCACCACCGAGAAATATACAAAGTGGAGAAGGGTCCAAATAGAAGGCCTCTAATCAACTCTCTCCAAACATATAGCGGACATGGCATGGGTTGTGACCAGCCATAGCATTTCGAGAAACCTTGCTTTTTTGGGCCGAAACGTGCAGCACGCTGAAGCGGTGCCTTGTTATCTGAGACACACAGCCAATCGAAGTTGCTATAATATAGAAGCCAAGCCTCACTCCGGGTTACATTCAGGCAACATGCACAAACATGCATGTGGTGCTTACTGATGCGTCAGCGGAAATAGATAAAAAAAGACATTTCCCAAGGCTAAGCGCCGCCCCCTGTTCCTCTTTCAGTGAGCCTATCCAGTTACGGGTAGCAAGACAACCTCAGAAGCCTGTGATTACACTTGCTGACAATTCTCTCCTCTGTCCTCTTTTTCCCCCAGCTCTACTTCTTCCTCTTTCTTTTAAGCAGCCACCACCGCCATGAACATTAGAGCAGCGATTTATGTTATTGACAGTCCTTGGAATACTGTAAAGAAGATTGATTTTCTTTTTTAAATACCTCTTATCCGGCCGGATTGCAGTGAAGAGCGGGGAAGGCACACAGGACCCGATGGACGCCAAGCTCTTATAAGCATGCATCTGACATAACACAAATTTGCTGAAAGTCTCCATTTCCTGGGCTGGACAAAAAAAAACAGATCTTAGCTACAGTGGACTCTGGACCTCACAAGGGCAGTACTTGGCTTGGATATAGGCCCTTAATAATTGGGAAAGACATGTCTTTCTAACTAGAAGGGTATAAGACGGCAATAAGGAGAACTTTGCTACAAAAGTACTCAGTAGAACGCCCCGCCGGGTAACTAGAGGCAGGCCCCGATCAAGGAAATGCCCAAAACTAACAGTATCAAGACATCTGCTCCGGGAAAATCTTCCATCGTTCATCAAACATCATCCCCCTCACATAATAGCACAACCCATGCCCCTGCCCCTCTTCTCAAGCGCCTGTATCCGATCCGTAAGCGCGCGCACAGCATCCTCATTCATGCGCCTCTCATCAGCCAGCGTCTTCTCCAGCTCGCCCATGCGGCCCTGGTAGTGCGTCTGCAGCGCGTCGATGACGGACCGGCTCTCCTCGGCCGACTCGCGGATGACGCCCTCCATCTCGGCCAGCTCGCGGCGGTGCTCCTCCTTGAGGCGCGCCAGCTCCAGCATGACCTCCCTCCCGGCGGCGGTGTCGCGCAGCGCCTTGTTGTCCTTGCCCATCTCCTCCTGCAGCTGCAGGTAGAAGGGCTTGTTGCCCAGCAGGGCCGAGGACAGGCGCCTGGCGGACTCCGGGGTGTTGCTCTGGTGGCGGGCGGTCTTGGCGCCCATCACCAGCAGGAGCGCCCAGAACTTGGATTTCAGCTCGCCCTCGCGGCGGAGCCCTTCCTCCTCGCTGACCTTGTCCCACATGGTCGTGGCCAGGGTCACGTTCTTGAGGTTCTTCTCGCCCGTCAGCTTGCGGAACATCTCGAGGTTCTTGGTCGTGTGGTGGGTCACGCGGTTGTCGGAGATGGGGTGCAGGTAGATTATGCCCGTGAGCTTCATCTCCTGCTTGTAGGCCACGGCCAGGTAGTCTGCGATCATCTGCAGGACTTCTGTGTCGGACAGGTTGGTGTCTGAGAATCCGGGGGTGTCGACGAAGCGCACCGTCTGTCCGTCCAGCTTGGTCTCGATGACCTGTATATCCCGAGTACCTGGCCGAAGCTGTTAGTGCGGATGTTCGAGCTTGATATGTGAGCCTTGCAGCTGATATATGGGCAACATACATGATGTAAGTTCGTGTCCGATCTGCAGATCAGTGCGGCCGGTGACCTTTGATATGAACGTGGTCTTGCCGGAGCCCGTCATTCTATGTCGCTGTTAGTGAAAGTCCTCTAATTTAAAGTTTGGAAGAGCCTTACCCCATGACCGCGATCAGGGCATCTTTGCTCATGAGCTTGTTGTACATGGACTTGGTGTACTTCAACCCATCGTTGACCAGATTACCGCCCTGGTCGCCCTTGGCACTGCTTTGGTCGCGGTAGGAATCCTCCGTGGCAGGCTGTTCTGACATCGGCTGTTCTGGCATCTGCTGTTCTGGCATCTGCTGTTCCCCTATATTCTGTCCTGACAGTTCTGACATCTGCTTCATGATGCGTGTGAGGGCGGGGATTTGGGAACAAGTCTGTGGAATTTGGGGCACCTCATGTGGACCTGCGAGGCGTTCTGAGCCGGCTGTGTTGCTGTGAGGCTCGCTCTCGTGTCCCTCGGGATTCCCTTGTGCTGAAAAGTCGAATCCTCCAAATCCTCCACATGCATCGCTGATGTCACTGATACTGACGGTATCGGCGTCGTGGATGACGTCGAACTCGTCGTCCGAGTGGGCTGGGGCGTCGATCCTGGCCATGGTTGATGAATATGGAAATTTTGGAAGTGTGTGTGGTAAAAGGTGAGTTGTGTGGTCGTAAGTTTTGAGATGGACGGCCATGCATGCACATGTGAAGTATGGGCGGGAAGGGTGGCCACTAGACAGACGGTCCAAAACCTTGGTGGCAAAGACGGCGCGTCCCTAGGGACTCGCTTATGATGGATGCCGCCAACCAGTCCAAGGTGCCTCAGGCTGCATCATTTCTAAATGGATGGTTGTGTTTCGGTTGCCTGCGGGGGACCACGCAAAATCATTTGCTTGGTTCGCACTGCTGGGTACCTAAGTATGTTTGCCAACAGACAGAGCAGGTAAGCAGGGAATGATATCGCTCCATGGAGAATTTGATACGTTTTGTTAATTGGCAAGCACCTCCACTGCTGCGAGCTAGGCACCCAGGTCTAGGTACATGGTTCTAAAGCGTACGTAATATTCGAAAGGTACGCATATTTCACCAGGCGACATTCGCCACTGTCAAGGGGTCGTTCCACAGAGTCAGAAACGTACAAAGCATGTTGCTGCCTTCGAGTCTTCGGGCTTCAGGCTTGTCCTTTCTACCAGAATCAATCACCTTAAGACAAATGCTAGAATGCTAATTCAACAACAATACTTCTTTCTTCCCTGCTTGCACTCTTCCTCTCACACAAAGTGCCGATATCAGTCAACTTCCCAGGCCATGAAAGCCTCACGTTGAGACACAAACAGAAACCCAAGAGAGACAAGTAATTTAGTTTCACTAATTTGAAGCACATCCACTTTTAAGGTCCTAAATCTTGAACATGCAAGTACAGTTCAAATTTTAGATAAGTTCCCCTGCTGCTGTACATTAATCAAAATCTTGCAATGCTGCTGTCCGGGCTTGGCCAAAACCTTGATCCCCTTCTCAACCAGGTCTTGCATCTCAATCTTGCCAGTGACCATCGGCGCGGGGTCCATCTTCCCACTTCCGAGGGCCTCGATGACCTCTTCCCAGTCCTTGTCCTGGTAGGCGATCGAGCTGACCAGGGTCGCCTCCTTGTACAGGTAAAGATTGAGGTCCACCTGCGGCACCGGCGCGGCACGGATGGCGACGTTGACGATGGTCCCCCGCGGCTGCAGCGCCGCCAGCGCCGTGCTGAGCGTGACCGGCAGCCCAGCACATTCGAAAACGGCGTGGGCGCCGCGACCCCCCGAGAGTTCCCGGGCGGCGGCCACGACATCGGCGTCGGCCGGCGAGAGGACCTTGTCCGCGCCGAGCGAACCCAGCATGTCCCGACGCGCCTGCGTGGGCTCACTAACCACGATCCTCGTCAGGCCCTGCGCCCGAAGAGCCAGGTACACCGCACAGCCGATCGGGCCCCCGCCAATAATGAGCGCCGTCGAGTCGGGCGTCAAGTCCCGCGCGAGGCGCGTCGCGTGCCATCCCACAGACAGCGGCTCGACCAGCGCCGCGAGCTCGGGGCTCGCCCCCTCCGGCAGGCGGAAGACCGTCTTGGCCTCGACGACGGCAGCCTCAGCGAGCCCGCCGTTGGCGTGGATGCCCCGCCACCCCCAGACATCGCACACGTTGGTGTGCCCCGCGACGCAGGCCTCGCAGGTGCCGTCGTACAGCGAGGGCCGGACGGCTACTAGGTCGCCGACGCGGGCGCGCGTGACGCCCTCGCTGACCTCTGTCACCACGCCGCCGAACTCGTGGCCGAAGACGACGGGCATCTTTTCCTTGGCTAAGGGGTGGATGAAGTCGGGCTTTGTGGCGACGGCTTCATCGTAGTAGAGATGGCTAGTAGGTAGTTTGGGGTTAGCTCGTTTACCAGGCATAGGTAGGTAGGGCAGCAGAGTATTCGCCGCGCCTGAGTATCCAGGCACGATCAGCGCGGTCACTAGGCTGACTTAACTTACATGTCGCTGCCACAGATCCCAACGAAATTTGGTTTAATCTTGACGCAGCCTGGCCGACAATCTGGCTCGGGGATATCTTCCAGGCGGAGATCCTCAATGCCGTAGTATCGAAGAGCACGCATGATGCGGGACTGGCTTGCTAGAATACGAAAAACAAAAACTCTTCTCTGTTGGGGAGTTCAGCTTGTAAATGTCTGGGACTTGTTTGTAAATCCTGAGTCAACTGAGATGAGACGTAGTTGTACTAACACAGAACAGGAGGAAATAGAAGTTGTCACTGGAGTTCTATTGTTCTCGAAGGTGAACCCTGGACGGGTATGGAGACCTCGTGGATCGCCAACCGTGCGGGGTCCCGCAGCTCCGTACTCATGACACCGGCCGAGGCTCTTTATTCGGCTAGATGCCCCTATGCGCTGAGGGGTACGGATAAGAGGCGTACTACTCATATGCAATGCAAGCTTTGATAATTGCTCGGCGACGTGGTAATTATAAATTCATCATATAGCCGACGAGCAACCTGTCTGTTAGAACACAACATTTGAAGGCGGTGGTGGGATATGGCGGCCATACATGACCGGCGAATTTGGCGTGCTCATGAGCATGCCCGGCCTAAATTCACCACCTCACTGCTCTTTGCTCCGTTCATGTCGCCGTGTGGTCCAGCACTCAGGTCGGCGCCGACATTGTCGCTGGTGACGACGATAGGAGACCTCCTATAGGATAACCTCCTGACCTCCTGTAGAATAACCTCCTAACCTTCTATAGGACAACCTCCTATGGGAGGTTATTTGCGGTTGACTCAATTCCGGATGGGTCTTGATGCTCCTTCATTCCCGCGACCTCCGAGAAATTCGAGACCACTGCTACTCTGGTGTGTGCCTAGGTGTCTCAGCTGGCATCTCAGAGCCCGCTCGCTCACAAAGGAAAAGGATAGCTGTCAAAATGTTTCTCTATCAGTGCAGCCAGTGAAAAGCAGTGATGAGCTAGAGCTCCTTGTGGGCTTGTCCAATGGCCGCAGTGGAGGCGTAGCAACAATCCATGATGATCAGGACATCAAAGGTTACGTTGTCGAACAATTCTTTTCAAAGAGGACTAAACAGAAGGTAGCTGCCCAGGTGTCCATACTACTAAGGAGAAGCTTAGCTTCCTCTAATAGTTCTATCTCTATATGTTCTGGTGAATCCTTTCTATTAGATTAAGAAACTGTATCTCCTTGTTTTCCATGGCTGCTGTAAACGAAGATGACTAGATTGGTTTCTGTTTTGTTGGCTGTCACATTTTGAAAGGTTTGGAGGTGCACGCATGCTATGACTGAATCATCCCTGTCATCGTAGCTGCCGTATTGAATGGTGTCTTGCTAGAAAGATGCTGTCATTAGGTCGGCACATTTAGATAAGATCGGGCATCGTTTCGAATGTCCTCGAGGAACGCATGAATTATCTGGACGTTTGATATGTCGTCGGTGGGCGGCTTTGGAAAGATGCTGCGCGTGGGAACTGGTGGCTCGAAAAGTTTCTAATAATTGCGCTGTCAATGATTGGCAGTGGAGGTATCTTGGTCAAATCAAAGCACTCGCCTAAGTGACTGTCTACGGCAGCAACTGGGCAGCTTTGGGTCATTGCATATCTGGACTTACTGAGGATTATCCAAGTCGCCTTCGCAGCCACAGTGCGGTGGCTGCGGAGAACGAGTTGTTGGTCTCGACAGAAATTTGCTACGCTCAAGTGAGGAAAACTCGTCGTGATACACAAAAGGCTGCGCTACAAACGCCACAAAGGGTGAACACTCAGTCTTTTCGAGCCCCAGTGAGCGTTGGTGGGACAGATGGGCCAAAAGGGAATCTGCTCTCTATTATTTCTGCCGTTTGCCTTACACAAGCTGCACCATCCTCTTGGAGCAATCTTGCGATGGGAAATCAACCTGGTCATCCGTTTCAAAAGTTGTTTGCCTTCTGAAACCCAAATCCTCTCAGCTCACTAGGCTTCCACCTCTCAGCGCAAGCTCGATCCGTCCTGTTTTGTAGCTCTCCTTCCGACCGACGCTTTGCCTGGGATTGAGCTTCGTGGCTTTACGATTGTTTTCCCCGTCACCCGCCACAGCCCACGATGACGGGTTCGTCAGATCTTACGCCTCTTCAGGCTCGATTGCCAGACACCAGCACCTACCCCACAACTTCACTGCAGGTGGGGATGCTGGCGGTGGTTTATCTTGTTTCGGCGCTTGCATACATCACCTATTTCCTGCGCATGTACACCAGGATCAGCTCGAAGCAGCTGGGGCTTGGTAAGCCTTGTTGAGAAAGTTTGTTACGTTTAATCCTGCTGAAGATGCTGACCATCCCCTCATTCTAGACGACTGGGTGATGACCGCCGCCATGGTCTGCTGTCCTCTGTTTGATCGAGTAACTACTTTCCCAGACAGCTGACATCTGGCAGGTCTTCTCGATTCCACTCGTGTCTCTTCAATTCTTCTGTACGATCCTCCTTCTCGCACGCTCTCTTTCAAAGTCCCCATTCCTTGGACATGGACAGTTGGAGATGCACCTTATCTGACCGCTACTCCTCCAGATTACAAATACAACTACTTCGGCATCCCTGAGACAGAATTTAAGGCCAAGGACCCCAGACTTACCGGCCCTCCTCTGTTGTTGACGAGGTGGCTGAACCAAGTGCTCTACTCCCCGATCCTCGGCTTGGTCAAGGCCTCCACGCTGGTCTTGATGCTGAGGATCGCGGGACACATGAAGGATTTCAGGCGGGCGATATACGTAAGCCAGGAACATTATGCATTCTCAATCAACCAACTCGTGCCAGCTTCAGCCCTGCAACACCTGACACTGGGCCTGGACGACATTGGGTGTTCGAGACGCACCTGGGCATGTTGTGCTTTCGAACTAATATTCTTTGCAGGTCATCAACGCCATCAACACAGCCCTCACGATCTCCCAGTTTGTCGGAATCCTCTTCGACAGGATCCCAGTCGCCGCATATTGGGACGCAAGAATCTCAACCCAACACAAAGTCGACACAGCGGCATTCATGACAGCAACGTCGACAATAACAGTGCTGACAGACTTCTTGGTGCTGGCTGTTCCTTTTGGGGTCTTCGTTCGGACACAGCTCCCCAGGGCGACGAGGTGCGGGGTGATCCTGATCTTCATGACCAGCGGTTTGTCAGTGGTCACCAGACCGACCCCCTTGCTAATCTGGTAGCGTCCATCACTGACTCCCCATCCTTCCTTCCGCAGGGTCACAATCATGGGAATAATCAGGCTCTGCGTGCTCGTCGACGCGTACTACGAGCCCAAGGTCGGCGGCTACATGGACTCGTGGGGCCCGTGCCTCAACACGGTCGAGTCGAGCCTGGGCATCATGACCGGCTGCCTGCCGACGCTGAGCCCGCTGCTGCGGGAGTGGTTCCCACGGGCGTTCAGCAACCTCCGGCGCGGGGGCACGGACCAGAACGGGTTCTCCAACCAACAGAGCGGCGGCGGCGGCGCAACAAGTGGGAAGGGGAAGAAGAAGAAGGCCGTCGTGATGTCGGACTTTAGCCATCGCCACAACCCCCGGTCCGTGAGCGAGTCTACCACGGAGAGCCAGCAGGGGTTCTTCAAGCATTCTGGCATCAGGAAGACCACCGATGTCAGCACTTACTCCCTCTTCTCTTAATGTAATTCATGCGATGGCTGCTGACTGACTGCCCGTAGATCCGCGTCGCGTATGCCAACAGGTCGTTGGCGGGCGAGCACCCCGGCGGGATCGGCAGCCCCGGCGGGGCACCGTCGCCTGCACTGTCGGATCCGGCTCTGGTGCATATGTGGCCTGAGCCTCGCTCGTGAAAACACTGACGGCAGTAGCCTCGGTTGACTCAAGCAATTGGTTCAAACGTCTTGCAGTCTTCAGTCAAGGGGGCCCGGGAAGGAAAGGATTGTGCCAGTGGCTAAGAATGGGAAAACGGTCGACATCGATGCAGTCTTGGGGGTGATATGGGTGGGCTGGTTGATGCCCAGAACTTGAAATAGATCCCGGGACAATCAACTTCAGGTCTTTCGAGGAGCAGATTTGAAGGAAGATACATATTTTTATCAAGCTCGACCACCATTCAGGGACTGCATAGGCAGTGAGCATCATTCCAACAAAAAAAATCGTCCGATGCCTTCGCACTTGAACAAAGTCCATCTCCACGAATCAAGAAAGATTGACGTTGTTCAAGTTCGTTGTTCTGATTGTGCTGTGAAAAGCCTGAGCTTCTCATGCGGAAGATTCTCTGTCATCTGCCATGGCCTGTCAATAATCCATGGCCTGCATGGCGCAGAGCAGAGACGCTTGTGACCACCACGCGACAAGATGTCGCTGGACCTGCGGTGAAATATGGGCAGGCCTCGTGCTTGCCGATCTATCGAGTGATTGAGTCTTTCAAAAGCCGCGGCGTACTGAGCTTTTGAACCTTTGCATGCGCATGAAGAGGCAGCCAGAAAGAGCACGGTGACGTTGACTCGGGAGAGCCCCCGGATTGACGTGACGTGACGCGGTTAAAAGTGGGCCGTCGACAATGCTTATTGGCGCAGTCCGGGGGCTTAGCGAAGGGAAGCGAGGGTCTGGACTCAGCCGCATACAGGGGTCCACGGAATGTGGTTCGGCGTGGCTTGGTTCCCCTTTGCTCAGGGAGAACATCGGCTCAAAACGCCACAACTAGGGTCAAAATTTGACACGATGAAGGTGACTGCTTCATTTTCTTGCTGAATCTGATAGACAAAAAGGTGGGTTTCTCCCAGAGAAGGCCTCGCTCCGGCTAGGCACTCCATGCCCTTTGAAAAAATTGACTGAGTGGTTGGAACTCGCTGCTCAGCATTGAAACCTAGACCTCCTCAAAGGCATGATCAGCTTGCGTGTCTCTGTCACCACATTCGAAGAGATCTACCTGACTCAACTCAGTTCTTGATTGCGTTGCGGAGATAGGGATGTTTACCCGCTTGTGGGTTGAGAGCATGTTTACTAGCGCGCTGGCGACTGGCCCACATCCAACCTGGTCGAGCAAAGACCGCCGTTCATCTCGGCTCCATATTCAGGACTCTAGCACGCGTGGACAGGTCTAAGGGTAGCGATCATAATCTCGCGCCATACAGTTAACATCTTATCTGATGACGCTCTTGATGTTGATCATATCGAATAAAAGTCCCGGACCGGATCGAGACCGGCCGAGTGAGGTCATATAGTTACTTGATCGTAGGCATAATAAACACATATCAAAATTCACTCACATAAAACAACGGATCTTAATATGAATGCATCCTGGGTAGATGACCCGTTGCCCGGAAGTGGTTGACAAGCCCGGTGATGATCCGCTCCGGGCTGTCAGCGGAGGGAAGCTCTGCGATTTTTTTGAAGGCGAGTCTTAGACTGCGCTTTTCCGGGATTATTTCGCCGTCTACCTTCCGTGAGATTCAGAACTGGCAATGTGTACGTGTATGTTGACAATGGATATCAATTCGATACAATTGTGGAGTCACGAAACCTCTGCCGCTCACACGTCAAGAGCACCAATGAGACTGGACCTCTCAGCTCGAACTTCAATAAGCGTGAGGTGCCCGACATGGGCGAACACTGTAGATGAATCTGTTTCAGACGTTGACGTACGTAACTTCAGTGAGTGCTACAATCCGTGTTGTCGTCAGTAAACAGTCCCAAAGCGGTATACATCCCTCGAAAGGGTAGGATTGGCGTCGATTAAGCTTCGACAAAAAACATATGGGGCTACATGCGTACTAATGTTCCGCCGTAGTCGGCTACAACAAGCATCAATCGATTAAACGTGACAGCGTTCCACCCGCGTCGGCATCTGGACAGCGCCTTTCCGAGTTGAAACAAACTAAGGGAACATTTCAATGTTGACTACGTACGCGGCCCGCAATGGTACCCAAAGCAGTCGACTCCGTGACCGGATTTAGAACTCGCTCGGGTGAGCCTCAGCTGGTGAACAGGTCACACCAGCCAGCCGCGTTGACAGGCGATACTGGCTGTTCATGCTCGCTTGGGCGGGAAAAGGGAGGCTGCCGCGTAATGGCTGCAGAGGCGCCCCCACAACCCTTGGTTCGGTTGGCCCAGGAAGCCAGCCACATCCCGGCCCGCCAAAATCCCCAACCCCTGACAACCACTTAACATGTTTCGACTACGAGCCAGTCCTTTTCGTCGAGCCCTGCGGCGATCGTCGAAACATACGAACCACACGGGCGGGATGGACGCCTAGATCGCCTGTCATTCGGAGGCTGAACCTGGAGCTGTTCGCTGACCCACATCCTACCGGGGACTATGAGACAGGAGACGGCTTACGTCTGCCCTGGCGGCTGGGCCTTGCCTGTCGAGCTGTGTAGACGAACCGCGTAGCCGACGCGGCTACGCCATCACGCCTGCGTCGAGATTCCATGACTAACACCTCACCTTGATGCGGCCTCCAGTACGTGCTTGCACAAGGGTCTGTCTGCCCATCCACGATGTCGGAGCCGGCTGTGTCCATGGCTGCCCGTGGACGGCCCACTATGTCTCAAACAGGGAGCTTCGCTGGCCACGCAAACTGATCGTGGTCTGTGGATCTTGGGTGGCGGAGGATGATGGAAACATTGAGCTCGACTTCGTGATCAGAGGCCGTCCAAAGAAACGACTCCAGGTATAAGATAGGGAGATGGGAACCACGACAGAGGTTCGATTTTCTCCTCATCCTCATCCTCAACAACAAACAACTTCCTTTACTTTGCACATTCATCCTCACCTTCGAGTTTCGATTCATCTCTTTGTCTTTTTCACGACAAAGCCCTTTCTTCTTCTTCTTCATCAACAACATCAACATGAAGCTGGTCGTCTACTTCGTTCTTGCCCAGGCGCTGGCCGCCGTCGCCGCGCCCGCCCAGGCTGACAGCTCTCTCCCAGCTCCTCCTAGCGGCACCGGCAGTTTCCCTCCCCCGAGCGGGACTCCTCCCCCGTTGCCATCGGGCGTGTCCTTCTCGGGCCCACCACCATCTGGTGCTCCCCCATCTGGAGCCCCCCCTTCAGGAACTCCCCCATCGGGAACTCCCCCCGCCTTGCCCACCGACGCCGAGGCGGCCAACGTCAAGAGGGCCGACGAGAGCAGCCTCCCGCCCCCGCCGAGCGGAACCCCGTCTGGACCTCCTCCTTCTGGGGTCTTCTCGGGCCCACCGCCGTCGGGCACTCCCCCTGCTGGGGAGCGGCCTTCTGGCCCGCCACCCTCGGGTGCGCCTGCCTCCGGTGAGGCGCCGGCTCCCACGGACGCCGCGACGAACGAGAAGCGCGCGGCCGAGTCCAGCGACCTCCCACCGCCCCCGTCTGGCACCCCGTCCGGCCCTCCCCCGTCCGGCACAGCCCCGGCCGGCCCACCGCCATCGGGAGCCCCGCCATCGGGAGCCCCTCCATCTGGCACGCCGCCATCCGGAACACCCCCCTCGGGCACGCCCCCGGCCCAGACCGACGGGGCTGCCAACCAGAAGCGCGCTGATGCTACCAGCGAGCCGCCTGCGCCCCCATCGGGCACTCCCCCGTCCGGAACCCCTCCCAGCGGCACGCCACCATCTGGAACGCCTCCTGCCGGCGGTCCCCCCTCTGGCGCGCCGCCCTCGGGTGCCCCTCCTTCGAGAACGCCTCCCTCTGGGTCTCCCCCGACTGAGACTGGTGCCGCCGAGAACCAGAAGCGTGCCGATGCCACGAGCGAGCCCCCATCTCCTCCCAGCGGAACCCCGCCCTCTGGCACCCCGCCCTCTGGCACTCCCCCGGCTGGCACCCCTCCCTCCGGTACTCCCCCGAGCGGTACTCCCCCGTCTGGAACTCCCCCAAGCGGTACTCCCCCTCCCGCTCCTGAGCAGTCCGGCGCCGCCGCAGTAGCCAACAACAAGCTCGCCGACGCCGACGCCGACGCGACCACCGTCCTCCCTCCCTCGGGCACGCCTCCCTCCGGCCCTAAGCCCAGCGGCCCTCCCCCGAGCGGTGCCCCCAGCGGCGCCCCTCCCAGCGGCACCCCTCCAGCGCTGCCCACCGACGTGCCCACCACCCTGCAGAAGGTCCGCCGCGCCGACGAGACCAACCCTCCCCCTCCCCCTACTAGCACCGAGGGCCAGCAGCCCCCGGCCAGCGAGACCCAGCCCCCTTCCTCTTCTGAGGGCGAGGGACAGGGACAGGACCAGGGACAGGGACAGGGACAGGGTGAGGGCCAGCAGTCTGGCTCTGGTGCCCCTTCTTCCTAAAGGGTCGAGCTTCCTTGAGGCCATTCTTCAGGATCGCGAGTAGTTGGATGGGATCGTGGTTGGAGATGGAAAGCATTGTTAGGAGTCCTGTAAGATAGAGGTTGGTTTGTGTGGGTTGTGCTTTCTCTGTGCAAATATTGGGTTGTTTGGATTTGTTTGGGATCTTATCACATAGAAAATGCAAATTGGTTGCAGAAACCTCCACGAGCCTGTTATGTGATCAGTTCCGCTATGCCTTGCATCGAATTAGCACGTGTGACAATTTCAGTTGCAAGAACCAAAGACATGGGAGTCTTGTCTGCCGCTTGAGACTGCAGAGGCATCTGGGTTACGGTCTGCCCATAAGGATGAGGCTGGGTATCAATCTATTACCATATGGAATCTGTGTGCTCCTTCATAAGCCTTCCTCTTTGAGCATCTCCGCGATCTTGACATAGAAAGCGGTGGCATTGAAGCTTCAGCTCGTCAATGGTTAGCATCGGTGGACCAGTGAGAAGGCCGGTGTTGCAACTTTGGGGGGGGGGCTGCGAGCTGACTTACGGATTCTCCTCTCCCATTAGTCTCCTCATCGCCCACCTGACCCTATTCGTCCAGTTGATCAGGTCCAGATGGCTCACATTCTCCAGCGTGCCCTTGTACGTCCCCCACTTTGCGCTGTCCACGCTGACCAGCCCATCGTTGGGGCCTTCCTCCTTCGCCAACACGTTGAAAGATGCCCGGAACGGGCTCAGGAGCGGAGGCTTCTGGTTCAGCGCCGCGCCGTACGAGAAGTACCGTACTTCTGGGTCGTCGGGTGTCCGCGGGTTGAACTCCTCTGACATGTACTTCCGCGTGAGCTGCGAAAAAGCGCCCGTGCTGAGCCCCGTCGTCCGCTTCCACGCCTCGTAGACCCCAGACAGCCTGTCCGGGCCGATCTGGTCAAACAGGTAGTCCGCATAGGCAGAGCCGTGGTGAGGCGTGGCGATGGTGACCAGCGACCGCACGTTGATGTCGTTCGAGGGCGCCGACGTCTCCCCCCGCTGGGCGCGCCGCCTGTGAGCATAGCTGATCATGTACCTGGCGTCCAGGCCGCCCATGGAGTGGGCGATGATGTTCACGGGCCGCCCGTGGGAGTCCTGGAGGATGTTCTCCCTGAGCTTGGCGGAGCGCTCCTCGATGCTCCCCGTGGGCGGGACCGTGGCCGTGATGACCTCGGCGCCGTTCGCCGTCAGGGCCTCCTTGATGCCGTGCCAGTAGTGGATCGGGGGCAGGTAGCTCCCGGCGAGCTTCAGCTCTGCGAAGCCCAGGAGGCCATGGGCGAGCACGATGGGGTACTTGGGCATCTGCGACAACTGTCACCACCCGAAATCTCAGTGAACCGGGTGGGCGAGCTGGGTTCGAGGGCCGCAAAACAGGAGGCTTGCTTTCGTGTTGGATTTCGAGCTATCCAATGCTGGCTGCAGCGTACATGATGGATGGGTTGCTGACATTCCGGTTCCGGTCCTGTCCGGAATGTATTGGTCTCGTGCCTGGTCCCTGAAGTCGCGTCTCGGGCCTGTCCCTGGTGATGTCACTCTTCGCGCTTGATACCAGACCTAACCCTGGGGATTGGAGAGACTTGCCCCCCCCCCACACCAAACCGTGCAGATGCACACTTGTACTGTGGCACCCAGGTACATTCTAGTAGAACACAAATCCATCGTCAGCATACAGTAATTTGATGCAAGAGACTTTGGGACAAGACTGCATTCTATCGAAGGCCCGACCATTTGTTCACTCGAACATGTATGTTGTGTCTTGGTGCCAGTTCGCCTACACAGTTTCAGCAAAAGTCATCCAGGTGGTGCTCAACAGCATAAATTGGGCCGTCTTGCAGGGGATTGCTACCAATCTGAATAAAGCCTCCCTCTGAGGCGACAAGACCCGGGGCTCGATTCGAGCGATCAGACAACGCTTTACCACCAAATCCAAGCCTATAACGCCTCTATTAAACAAGACCAGAACCTGCACCATGCCGATCAAGAGCTCCAGCTGTCGGGACTGGGCATGTGGGCGGTCATATCAACGCCCAGGAATGAAAGGCTTTCCACACGCAGAAACCCTCCCAATCCAAAAAAATACCGACCCTGTAGCACAGACTCCCTGCTTAAAGTTACCAGATAGAGTCATGCCGCACCATGACATCTCCACTCCGCGGCGAGCTCCTCGTCCTCGTCCTCCCGGGGCCGCTGGGCCCTCCCCCCGAGCCCGCAGACCCGCCCGTCTTGGACCCGTCACTCCCATGATGCGCGATCGTCACCTCCGACTCCACGATCTGGCCACTCCCATACTGCTGGCTCAGCGTCAGCGCCCGGGGCGGCACGAACGGGACCCGGGTGATGTTGCTCAGCGGCCTCTCGTACGGCGGCGGCTCGGCGTCGCCCATCGGCTGCGCAGGCGCCTGCCGCCTGTGCGAGTAGCGGCCGGTTCCGCAGAGGCCCGACTGTCCCATCGAGCCGGTGTCCGTGGTGACCGACGGCGGTGGCGAGCGTGGTTCTTTGTGGTTGTTGTTGTTGGCAGCGTTATATCCAAATCGGTACTCGTTCGGGGAGGCGGCGGGGCTGGGGCGCATATTCAGGAGAGGCGACCCAGGGCTCCGCTGTGCGGGATGATATAGGTGTGCGAGATTATGACGCTGGGCTTTCTTCTTGGACGGTGATGTCGGGCCCCAAGCCCGACCGAAAGCTGGGCCCGGCGGGGATACCGTGAGTAATATAGCCGCGAGGAGGACGAGGGCGCCGTCGAGCACCAGGGTGTAGGTGTGCGACTGGGACGGAGCCGAAGCTAGACCGCCGGCCAGCTGGACCACTCGGGCGACTGTCCGTGCGAGGATCAGAGCCAAAGCGAGCTGCATGACTGTGTGTCGCAGGGACGGTTAGCTGGAAGTATACCACGCATTGGGAAGTTGATAGGAGAAAGATGGGAGGATGCCCGGGTGGGAGGTGCGTATGAATACGGTTTCAAATTGTGAACTTTATATCGCTGAACGTTGAACCTACACAACAGCGCCGTCTTGAACCTTGCGGAGAGGTAGACGCTACAGAAGCGAGGGTCGAGGGTCCCTCGATGGCGGAATACCCGAGACATGAACCAGAAGTATAATCCAAAGAACCCCACCAAGCTCAAGATTTGGATCGCGAGACCGACAATGAGCACGTTGACACCCTGCTGGATCTTGAAAGAAGTCAATCTAATGCTTCAATTACACAAGCTCAGTCTCGCCACAGTAGCAATGCTTACCTCAACCTTGTTGTACCCATTGGCCGCAAAGACGCAGCCCACAACCTGGAACGCAACGGCGAACACGTCAAACGCGAGGAAAAAGTAGTTGAGCCAGACGGGCTCTAGCGGGGTGCTAAGATCGCTCCCGTAGACGGCCAAGACGTGCGGCAGGACAGTATAGATGGCGGCCGTGATTAGTGTCGGCCCCACAGCGGTCCCGATCAGGGACAGGACGAAGTAGGACCTGCTGGCGAGGTTCTGCCGGAGCAGGAGCATCCCTGAGTACCCCAGGACCTCGAGGAGGAGACCCAGGCTCAAGCTCCAGCTGTACAAACTCGTCCTGCTCCTTGCCCCGATCCACAGGTTGACCGGGACTAGTGTCGCGAAGGCGGCCAGCAGGAACGCCGTGCCCTCGACCGGTGGGGGGCTGGACAGCCAGCCTTCCTCGACGGGGCAGGTCGCCAGCGTGCAGTCACCCGTGCCGGAGCTCGCCATGATGGGCGACAGCTGGTGGAAGTTGTCGACGGGAAGGGTGCCAAAGACACATGGGAGAAAAGGGGCAACGGGTGGGATAGGACATCGGCTAGTCTGAGCCAGTGCCGGGCCCTGTTGTAGTTATAACGGGCCGAGGGGACCCCCAGAAGGCTTATCCCCAGAGCTAAGGCCGGGAGACAGATGTGGAGGAAGAGGAACATGTTGGCCAAGGCATCCGAGCTTGTAAACTCAGTCGCGGCGCTTAATCCGCGTGGGAGAATGCGCCAACTCAGCCTCTCCAACCAACAGGTCTGGAGAGCACTCGCTTGGTTTACTGTAGAACTACTGCAGCTCGACCAACAGCCATGCTGTCGTGGCGCAGTGTTGCATAGGCTACCCAGCTACTGGCCTGGTAGCCGACCATCACGACCACAACACCACAGCATAGTTGCGGTCAGGCTAGGACCGAATATCGGCTGCGGCCTGTGCCTGCCTGCCTATCCCAAGGGGACTAAGAACACGTCCAAGTATGGGCAAAATCATGCATAAAACCACATCGCGGCCATCACCCGGAAGGGCGCAGATCAACGCCTCTCAAGAAGCGAGGGGGATCCATCACATGAGCTGCGACTGGCTGCTTAAGCGGCCAAGGGGGGAATATTTGGTGGGTGATAATGCAGGGCGATGTGGCATCTGGTTGTGGTCTCGCAAATGACCAACGGTCTCTGAACCCGACAGTCCGGACCGCGCACACGCACGTAGGCGCCGGAGCAGGGCTGTGCGACCAATAGGACGACACTGCGCAGACGAGGGCCTTATTTCCGCTCTACTGCGGGCATGGAATAGCTTGTTTCTCGCCGCGACGATTCTATCTGTTGGTTGTGTCCGACAGATGACAGCCAATGGATAATAGTGTGGTCACATCCAACAAGTTGGAGATCATCCAAGGCAGCGGTCGTCAATCTTGAGAGTTTGTTAGAGTGCATGGTGCAACATCCATGCACGTATGTGGCGCAAATATAAGATGAAGAAGGTACGGTCTGGCCTGACTGGTGGATTCTGAGTTGTTGATGTGATCGATGTAATGAGACGGAAGAGGGAGATAAGCATGGCAATGAAAAGCCCGCACTCGAAACCGAGGTAGGGAAGTACACACCAACTTCTAAGGATTGCCATCCTGATAACCCCCTCAACAGATGAGGTCTTGTTGCGGGAGGTCGCTTGGCTTGTGGCATGGTCCTGGCCAGCCGGGGTCTGTGAATGTATGTCAGAACTATCGCGGCTGCCACGTCTTAGTCCAGAATCCTGAAGGATTAAACGCCGCGCGTGGATTGGATCGCCGTCCACAAGCGCAAAACAAGCGCGTCCTGTTCGAAAAGAAGGACCAGAAAAGAGCCAACATGGGGGGGATCAAGAAAGTTTCATGGTCATGGAAAATATCGACCAATACCTCGTCGCGTCGCGCCGGACACCGGCTGTGGCCAGGGTAGGACAACCTCTTCGTAAGGCCGGTGTGACCCCGGATGCAGACGCCCACAGTTGTGCGTGATGCGATGACACCCTGCGCCTGGTAGCCTCGCTAATCTCAGGCACCGTGTGCTGTGGAACGACATTACATGCAGGTTGTGGGAAGACTCGCCCTTCAATCTGGTCTCAATTTTCGAATGAGTGCTGGGTATTGGGAAATAATGTTGACGCCAAGTTCCTACCGTCTTAGGGGGGGGGGGTTCCCATCGGTAGGGAAGCCTGTTAGGAGACGTGTGAACGGCTGGCTAGTGGACCTAGCGGTGAGGTAAACCCATTTGCCTCAAGACCGGCGAGCGAGCCGGGGCATGGGTGTGTGCATTGGTGTCGCTGTTGGTCCCGATCCCCGAATGTCTCTCGGTATTCGGTGTGAGCTGATCCGGGACTACACTTTGCGCGGGCGTGGAGACGGAGAAGAGCAGATACCTGCACAACAATGTCAAGTCTGACTCATGGCCAGAGTCGAAGAACAGTGCCGGTCAAGGTAAGTGCATATGAAGTAGGCGAACTTGTGGTCTGGACGAATTTATTCCCTTAATTGATTACTATTGAGATGTAAGGGTTCCCCGGCAGATAACTGCCAAGGATGTCAGAGCATATGTTTTAGAACGCTCCTGGACATCAAGCGTGTTCTTAGGCCTTGGAGTACTGCTCAACAATCCTGCCCGCAGCCAGCTCCGCAATGCCATACACCATGGTCTGAATATGACCCGACGGCTGGATAGGAATGACCGAGGCATCCACAACGCGCAGGTTCGAAGTGCCATAAACCACCAAATCCGGCGAGACCACGCCCCCATCCTCTTTTGGCAGCATGGCGCAGGTGCCGAGCGGGTGGTAACGTGGTGGGCCCACCTCTCGCCATACCCCCCTTCTCGCCACCCATTTCCCATACAAACTTCAACTTTTCAACCCCACTCTATTAAATCCAGGGAAAATCCAATAACCCTAACCCTAATACTACCATATATATAATTAAGTATATTTTATTATAAAAATATTTATAAAATTTATTTATAAGTATAATATTTTTAAAAAAATTTCTAAAGTTAGAATATTTAAAATATTAAGGATTTCTAGTATTATATACTATAATACTAATATTTTCTTTATTAACTTATTTATTTAATATTTAATTAAATAAATTAATTAGAATTTTACTTTTTTTAAAAAAACCTTACTTATTATTAATATTATCTAATTTTATTAAATTTTTATAAATAGTATTTTTTTCTATTTATAGAACTAAGATTTTAAGTTTCTCTTATATAAGTTTTATATAAGGAAACTATAAAAATATTATTTATTTAATAAAGAAAAATATAATATGTAAAAAGAATTAAGAATAAGATTACTTATTATTTATTATATATAATTAAATTTTATTATATCTTATATTACTAATATTTATTAAATAAAAGCTAATAATAGTACTATTATAATTTACTAGTATAATACTAATAAATCTTAATATTTTTACTTTTTTATTTTTTAAAATTCTTTTAAAAATATTAGACTTAGAAATAGAATTTTTAAGTATTTTTATAGTATAATATACTTAATAAGCTATATAATAATACTAGGGTTAGGGTTATTAGATTTTATTTGGATTTAATAGAGGGTGGTTGAAAAGGGTGGTTATTTTGGTGCGTTTGCACCAAAAAGTGGTGTGGCGAGAAGGGGGGTATGGCGAGAGGTGGGCCCACCACGTTAGATGCTCAGCGTTGTGTTCCTCGCGAACTGTTCCCACGCAGCCTCGCTCGTCACCAGGTCAAACCCAGGTTCGTACTCATCCGACCAGGCCTGGGCCAGACCGGCACTCTGGGCGATCTTACGGCTAAGCTTGGTGGCTTCCACGACAGCCCTGAGGTCGTACGGGTTTGACACGTAGTTGGGGTTGATCACGGGCTTGCCGGTCGGGTCGGAGGCGTTGATGTGGACGCTGCCCTTTGAGAATGGGTGCTGGATGACGCCTATCAGTGTGAAGAAGTGCGAGTCGTAGTCGGCCGAGCCGACTGGCGGTGCTCCCTTCACGCCCGTGTAACCGTCCGAGAAGATGAACTCGACCTCGGGGACTTGCTTGTTCAGATCAGTGGTGAGATATGCCAGCTTCTGCTGGTCGACCTTGCTGTTCGGGTCTGCGACCTGCCTGGCCAGGTCAGCAAGCTCTGAGGATGCGTTGCCAAGAGCCTGATCCCAGGTCAGGTAGGCATAACCGCTTCCAGTGTAGTCGTATGCCGAGTACTGGTCATCTTGCCACAAAGCCAGCTGCTGCGCCGCATATGTCGCATTGGTCCGAAGCTCATCAAACGCAATTGTGTAGTTTGGCTTCAGTCGGTATGAGTTCTGGATACGGAGATGGTCTTGCAGATTCGATCCAACACCAGGCAGCTCAAGCAGGGTGTCGACACCAGCTGCAGCGAGCACGGAAGAGTCTCCAACACCGGACAGCTCCAACAAGGTCGGCGTCTGGAAAGCACCTGTCGACAGGATGACCTCTTTCACGGCCTCCACGGTGTTGCCGCCAATGTTAACACCGGTGGCAACCAGTGAGTCTGAACCATTGCTCTTGCTGAACACAATGTTCGAAACCGTTGTGTCATTCCAAACAATCAGGTTCGGGCCCGCAAGAGAAAGGTAGTCGACAGCATAAGACCGCGTGTAGTTTGACTCCCGGATGTTGCTGGGCTGGAGCATGACACCGAGAGGATCACCGCCGAGTGAGTTGAGATTGTTCGGCACGCCCAGGCTCTCCAGTGCTGGAATGAAACCGTCCTGCTGAGGTGGCACGAAGCGGTTGATGAGAGTTTGGATGGGCCCGTCGGTGCCCACGCCTTCGTCTCCATACTGGTTGTTCGTGCGGTCGAAGGTCTCGACCTTCAGCATGGCGGAGATGAAGTTCTCCCAGTTCCACCCTGGATTACCCAGTGCTTCCCATGCATCATAGTCAGGAACGCTTCCGCGGTCCCACGTCATGAGATTGAGGGCTGAGGTCCCACCCAGCACCCTGCCCCGGTTCGCAGAGATGCGCCGACTGTTCAGGCCCGGTTGAGGCGTGGTTGTGAAGTTCCAGTCGTATCTGCCCCCAAGGGTGCTCCCCTTCCTTCCTGGCACATTGATGCCGAGCTCATTTGGAGCGGGCGAACCGGCTTCGACCACGAGGATGCAATCATCAGGCAGTCCTTGGCTGAGTCTTGTTGCCAATGCTAGGCCAGCGGTGCCACCGCCAACGATGATCTGTTGAACGAGGTTCAGCACCAGCGAAATCGGCCAGGGTCACAAAGCCATAGGGAGCGGGAAAAGGGGCATGCTGGTGAGGAAGTCTTACAAAGTCGAATGACGATGCACTCGAGCTGCAGTCGGCAGACACCCCTGCAATGGCCAGGGACAGCAGCACTAGCGCGGCGCTGCGCAGCGATGAGGGGAGGGTGAGGCTCATGATGATGATGCTGCACACAAAGAAGCAGACTGCGCGTCCTATGAAGCTCACATATCCCTCCTTATTGTCTACATTGGGACAGGAGATGCCGTTGAATTTGTATAATGAGACCCCTAGGCATCAGGGTATGCCAAGGACGCTACAAATCCTTCGATATCCACACCACGCGAGAGCCAGTATGGCGGTGGTAATGACCGTGACATCGTGCCCACTCGCATTGTCGGGTAAAAGACAGAATTGGCTAACAAGCCCTCAGCCCCCGGGCACCAGCTCGACGGGGGCCCTGGAACCCGGCAGAGCGGTGGGATCATTCATGCTTACCGGCGCGCGGTCTCTGAGCACCCCGCGCCGTGTCCGACGAGATTGGTCCATGACGGTTAGACCAGCCGGCAGCCGACTTATGTCTTGATCACATCAGCAATTGGGGAGCTAATGCTTCGGTCCCAGAAATATTTTTCTGGTCAAGTCAGGACCCTTCGACTGAGGGCACGGCAGCTGAGGCAAGCCATGATAGGACGGGTAATGCTGGTGGACTTGAGTAGACTTTGATAAAGCGTGCAGGCTGCATTGTTATGTAGAACCAATCTGCCGATGCAAGATTCTAGCGCACATCCGATGTTGTTCGTGATGCCCATTTTGGAGTGCCAGCGTGCTGGAGACCTTGGCTGAGAAGCAACCTTGGCTGTGAAGGCGATTGAATCCATGTTGTGATGGAGTCCTCACGTTGCTCACATACTCGATTGCAGGGGTCGAGACTGTGGAATGTACGCGGAGGATGCGTGGTTCATGAATCGCTGCAGGCTATGCTTTGAGCTGTTCTCCGTTCGAAGGAAGCAGACCCTGGCGGCAGCTACTTGGGTAGCTGCTGGGCGGGCAAGCGGGTGTATAGGGGGGGGGGGGGTGGCAGAAAACCAAAACGGCTCACCGCCCCACCACCTCGCTAGCGGTGGCGCAAACAACCTGTGGCTGTGCAGAAAATTCGGCGCACGAAATCCACCCTGGTGCTCTCACTCGAGAAATCCGGCCAAAACCTTAGCGACTGTCTGACTTCGCCTTTTCTTGTCGACAACCCACCCCGTAACATCACCACCCAACGATAGTTGAAGCCGGCATCCCGTCAATACCGACAAGATGGTACGGCCCTTGATGCAATTATATTCTTTGGGATGGCCTTACTGACTTTCTGGCCTCCAGGTGAACATTCCCAAGACCAGGAAGACGTGAGTTGACTCCCGCCGACGACCTGCCCCGCCCGCTCCGCGACATCAGAACAAACCGACCGACCGAACCTCTGCACGCGCCTGATGCATTTGAAAACATGGAGGTCACCTAAGGCATCATGGTTCGATACGATTGCGCCTGGGTAGACATGGATGGATACTAGACGAGCGACGACTTTTCGATGAATCGGACACACTCCTCGCGGCGCGGGCGGCTACGGACTACGATGCAAAAGACGAGGACCAATACTGACTGATGCATGCAGCTACTGCAAGGGCAAGGACTGCAAGAAGCACACCCTGCACAAGGTCACGCAGTGTGAGTGCCGATGACATTGGGGACAGACGCTGGCTGGCCACGGGGATGCTGACTTTTCGCAGACAAGGCTGGCAAGGCCTCCCTGTTCGCCCAGGGTAAGAGACGTTACGACCGGTATGTGCCACCAACTCCAACTCCGATCCTGCGACGACCTTGAGCCCGAAAAAACCGATGCCCGAACGAAACCGACGTCGCGAACCACATGGACACGAAAGGCTAACGGCTCCCGATTACAGGAAGCAATCTGGTTTCGGTGGTCAGACGAAGCCCGTCTTCCACAAGAAGGCCAAGACGACCAAGAAGGTCGTGCTGCGTCTCGAGTGCTCCTCGTGCAAGACCAAGCTGCAACTCGCCCTGAAGCGATGCAAGCACTTCGAGCTGGGTGGTGACAAGAAGACCAAGGGTGCCGCCCTTGTCTTCTAAGCGGGATCTGGATCGCAAACAATACAACCTGCTTGTCAAAAACTATCGTCTTTTGGTCTCTGCGGCGAATTCTCACGAACTTTTCTACACGGCAATATGGTGGTCATTAACGGACGGGTCCTTCGGCGAAAGGATAAAATGCCTGCAATCTTGCTTTCCATCCTCGCGCAACTAACTGCTGTGAGGGACTGTGAGGAGGGGAGAGAACATCAGTACATAGGGAAATGCGAATCCTTGTGGAGCTGAACCTCGGGGACAGTCTGACTCTGACCTGCCTGTGATCATGAGTGGCTGAATGCCTGAAGAACGCGTCGCCTAGACGGCCCGCAGCCGAGAACAAATACACACAATCGAGCCAACCGAATACTTCCCACATTTCTACTCATCACACGGCACGTCGAACCTTGATCCCGAGAGGCGCGTACGATCCCAGAGAGAACTTCGATTCCTGGTCTATAACCAGCTTTTCTAGCTGTCTAGATGTTCGTATATGCCGCATTTCTAAGCTGCGCCCGAGACTGGCAGGCACAGGCGTCTGGCAGATCCACCGCAGATCGGCTGGATCAACTGCCAGTCAACGAACAGCCAGCCACTGTAGTCTTTAGAACCCCTCGCCCATCATGATAGTCCTGCCCCCGCCGTACCACAGCCTCCCAGCCCTGGCATCAATGCCCTTCTCCTGGCCCACGATCCACTCCCCGACAAAAGCCGACGCGTCTGCGCTGTCCCAGACCTCCTTCTCCAGCCACGCGTTGACCTCGTCGATAGCCCTCGTCCAGCGCTCCCGCGCCTCGGGCGTCGCGTGGTCCTCCTGCGTCAGGTACCGCCCCAGCGTGATGTGCGCGCTGGGCACGACGTACCGCGAGTCGACGTCCACGCCCGCCGTCCGGGCGAGGTCGAACGCGTCCCGGCGGACTTGCTTGCGCGTTAGCCAGCTGCTAGAGAACAGAAAAAAAGACGGGACCGGGGGAATGAAAAGAAAGAGGGGGAACGCTTACGGTGGTGATACGTATACGTATCGTCGACCCCCTCATGGGCGCCCGAGTCAGGCACGGGCGACCTCAAGGGCTCCCCCGCGGCAGGTAGAAAAGACACGGCGAAGGCGGCCAGGTCGTACGAGACCATGGGCTTGACGAGGCGGCTGCGGTGGGCGCGGGTGAAGTTTGCCAGGGCCGGGATGGTGGGGCGCATCTGGGCCACGATCTGGTCGATCTCGGCGGGCGTGCGGCTGTGGGTTATCTCGAGGGTCGTGAGGTGCATGCGGTGGGGCGGCATCAGCCAGATGTCTGTTTTGGGGCGTGGTGCCGGTCAGCTTTAATGAAGCCTGCGGGTGCTCTTCTGGCCTGCCGTGCACTCCATGTCGTGTACCGGTGCGAGGGGTCCGGTCTCGTGGGAGCCCAGCACAGCTCAGAAATTCTGTAGACACGTACTTGGTGCCGCTTCCTTCAGTAAGGACTGTATTTTGCTGGCGAGCTTGATGATGTGCTCGGGCGGCCTGGCCCAGAAGACGAGGCAGTTCCTCGGGTCCGTGAAGCCCGGCTCGATGCTCGGGTTCTCCAGCCTGAGCAGGAAGGGGTCGATGAGGACCTCCTTGAAGTCTGACGACAGGAACTTTTCCTTCTGCTGGCCATTTCTGTTGACTCGGTGCGTCGAGTACAGCGATTGTATTTCTGCCTGCGTAGCTAGTTAGAGCAATGGGAATGGATTTGCAGGAACATGCAAGAGAGCACTGAGCTGGGCTATACGAGGTCGAATCACCCGTGACCCGTTCCCGGCGAGGCTGCCCCCAGCTGGTGTCTGCCCATACGTATTTACACATAAATGCCAAAGCCGTCGGCAGGGACCCACACGTACCGGATCATTGTGACAAGCCTCAATCAAAGCCTTGTATGGATTCTCTCCCGGCTTGATTGTGACTCCTGACAGGTCCTCGAGCTTGTTCTTGGCGTCGGTGGACACCAGCGCGGGGCTCATCTTGATATTGGCTTGGTGTAGCCGCGACACCCAAGTCTGAGACGATTTCCTGGCAAGACAATCACTCGACACGCAGTCAACTCGTGGCTTTGACGTCCAGGCATACGATTTGACGGTGATAAGCGCTGGTGGAAAAGGCTAGATTGTCAACTCATGAACGCGGTGAGGCCTCGGCCGCCGCCGAAGCGGCACCGGCCCGCGCTTGCAGGTCGACAGTGCACCTGGCCCATGACGCTCATCCGCGCAGTCGAGCAACGAGCCGTCGACAGAATTCAAGCGACATTCTTGATTTTTGAAGATGTGAACGCACTTCCCACTTCACGACGTTTTGGAATAGATCCTTCATACACGATGTTACCCGGATGTTTGGCCATGAAAGGCCCTGGCGTTTCGAAGGTTTGGACCAAGTATTCCAGAAGCCCCATCGGAATTTGGGGAAAGCAATCGTGGCTAACACGAGGAGGACCCGGATGAATAATATAGACGACTAATTGGATATTTACACTTTTAAGCAGACTATATTCACAATGAAGATGCTGATAGGCAGCCACTGCTACCTGTCATCCCATACCAGCAGCACATTGATCTTGCCATGACAAGACTTATTAGCAGTCATGGCCAAGGAGGAAGCAGCAACCGCTTAAGCCCGGCGCCATCCACCACCATATGAGCCCCAGCCCTGACCCCAGTTCTGGCCCCAGCCCTGCTCACCTTCGCCACCAGCTGTGGGCTCAGGGGCGACAGCGGATGACTTCCTGGTGACGAATCCAGTCGCGGACGGCATGCTAGGCACATTGCCGCTGGCACCCACGTTCCCAGTAGGAGCAGCAGCAGTGGCGCTGGCCTGGGCGACGGCCTTCTCGTTGGTATCAGCAGAAGAGCCACCGCCGTTCAGGATGGCGCTGATGGGCTGTCTGCCAGGGTAGAACGACGCAGGCATGGTGGGGATAGGGATGGACGAAGAAATATCCCAGCCGGTGGTGAGCTCGTTGGCCATGGTCTCGTACGAGGCATCACCGGACGTGGTGACGGTCTGCGTCGAGCTGTACGCGGTGGTTGCATCGGCCGAGTTGAGGCAGGCGCCCTTGCCGTACGCGTTCTGGCACCCGTACAGCACCTCGTCGCCCGAGTCGGTCCACACGCTAAAGTCCTCGACCGTGATGTCGGTGCAGGGGACGGCCTCGGGGCAGTTCATCTTGATGGGCCCGCGCTCGACGCCGTCGGCGCAGGTGCCCGACCACCCCGAGAAGGAGATGTTGGAGTAGTTGATGCCGTCGCCCGAGGCGGTGTCCATGCTGCCCCAGGCGGTGTCGAAGTCCAGCGTGTAGGCGTTGGAGTGGCCCATGAAGTTGTTGAAGGCGAGGTTCTCCACGTTGCCGCTGCCGCCGTTGGACTTGATCATGTACATCTGGTTGGAGTGGTGCGTGTAGATGTAGTTGTACTCGATGTCGTGGATGTCTTCATCGCCGATATGGTCAGTAAAGTGATCAATCAATATGAGAGTACGGGATGTTCAGCTTACCAATATCAGTAGCCAGCGAACCCATGGCGCAACCACCACTCCAGTTGCAGTGGACTTGCTCGATCAGGAGATGGTCAGACGGGTCCTTGACCGTCACACATTCATCCTTGTTGGAGACCTCGATGTCGTGGATCCAGATGTTGGAGCCCCAAACGTCGATTCCATCGAGGCCACCCTGGTAACCACCGTGGATGATCATGTTGTAGACCTCGCCATTTGTGCAGGTGTCCAAGGATAAGTGGAATTGCGGCGCGTCGACAAGGACGACGTCGTGAACAGAGAAGTCCTGGACATCGTACAGACGCAAGAGACGTGCACCGTATTTGCCCTCCTTGTGGAACTCGTATCCGTAGCCCTGGATGGCACCCTTAGAGGAAGCACTGTAGAACTCGAAGTCGGTGGAATGTTCGATCATGAACATGTTGCCCGAGTCCTCGCCCGTCCGGTAGATGGTTCCCTCGAGGTTGATGCTAGTCCCTTTGCCTCCAGACAGCTTGACCCAAGTGGCCATACCGTAGTCACCTTCGGGGATCAAGACCTCTCCACCAGAAGCGCAGTCCTTCCATGCCGCAGCGATGGCATCACCGTTATCTGCTGTAGCATCGGCCTCTCCACCGTAGTCCATGATGTTGCAGGTCTTGGACTGCTTCGCAGAAGTGCTGGTGGTGGGCCCAACTGTGCCGGACAGCTGGGCAACAGCCGGGAGGACCAGGCTAGCCGTGGCCAAGAGGCCAGAAACGAACATACGCGGAGCCATGTTGAATAGAAATAAAAGCGAATGAAGCAAAAGAATGACGAAAATGAGCGGTGATGACGGACGCTCCGTGAACTGGCGGATGAAAGCTAAGCGCAGAGAGAACAACACGTTAAAAGAAGATGCTACGAAAGGAACTCTTATCATCTAGAACTTGGCATGGCATCGAAAGTAACCCATGGCTCAACACTCTGTCGAATGGGGATTGTTTCGTTTCACGGTGGAGAAGGCGATCAACGACGCCCCATGCACATTTCCATCTAGAGAGGCGCAATCCGGGCACATCAGGGCTAGAGTATCCAAAATCATGCAAGGAATCCCAGAAGAAGAAGCAGGATCGAGAACGCGCAGGTCCCGCAGACCCACCGGCTACCATGAATTCGCTTACGTCCTCAGGGTTGAGGGCGGCAGTGGCACGAGTGGGAGTTGGGTGTTTTGCTCCTTTTGCGGGACGGGCTGGACTGGACCCAACTGAAGTCGGAAGCACGGCCATCGATGGGCGGTTGCAGATAAATTTCGTGATGGGCCTAAGACCCAAGTGGTGGCTAGGCCCTTGTCCCGAACCTCCCCACAAATCGCGTGTTTTCGAGTGGATGAGATGGTCAATCCCGGTGTGGGGGGACTGCTCCGTCATGCACATCCGAATTCTCCGTTTTCTCCGTGAAACGAAATGTTTTATTGCAGGCCGGGCAACGTCACCCATCCCCTAGAGCCACCAACACACAATGAAAACTCTCGTATAAGAGACTGCACCCAATATGAATAGTAGGTCTACAGGGAGAAGCAGACATGGGTAGGGGTGATTGCATATTTCGATCGCCCTAACCGCTCCCGGATCACCAGAATTCCAGAATTGATCTTCTGTTAGCCATTCCTCGAATTGGATCGACGCGTGAGGAATATCCGAGAACGGGATGACCACGGGGATTAATTGTAGATAGGATTCCTTGTTCAGCACAATTGTGCTCCTCGCTTGGGAAAGTGATTAAGCAGCTCTCTGCTCATTCCCCGCAGCTTGTGAGATCCGTCCCAGTTGCAGGTCATTTCGGGGCGGATGATAAGTACCGGGCTCCACAACTCCTCAGGAGATCAGAAAGCACTCGAGGTCCCACTTTTCAAGCTCGTGTAGATTGCTTGTCTCGTTGAGATGAGCTTGTTTGTAGCCTTCTCTACCAGATTTCTCACTGCCAAGGGGTGCATGGAACAAGGAGTGACATTGAATGCTCTTGATAACCTGTGGCAAGCGTTTGCTTGTTGGATTATTATAGTGCGTAGATTTTGGACTCAACCGGTGATGGATGTCGTCTAAGAAATGTACAGTAGTTGCGACGAATTTTACCTGGATTTGTTCTTAATACGTGTATACTCGAAGTCGTATGTAGCGCCTTCATCCCGAGGTGAACGCTCAAAGACCGACAAATTATAGGTTTTCAATCTGTCATCGCCTACATTCAATGTCTAAAATGTGACATGGGCCAGTGTATTAACCGATTATAACTGTGTGTAGCCAAGAAAACGCTGAAATGCCATAGACTTCACTGCAAAACACACTCCGTCTTTTAATCTGGGTCCGATATTGACTTGAAGCTCGCATATACCTGCAAAGCACCCTCAACACTCTGGATGAAGCCAAATACGACCGTCAGAACGAGGACCAAAACCGCAACCCAGAAGGTATACCACTGTACACCATTCCTCCGGTCGTTCCACCACTGAGACAAAGTCTTCGGCTGAGCTTCGTCGAATATCTGCTTCAGTGTCACCAAGCGATCCCTCCAAAACTTGAAATTCTCGATCTGTCGCCGATCACTTCTCAGTCTCCCGCACTGGATGGCTCGGTGATCTAACTGTGCTGTGGTTGCCTGCTTCAAGAACCACTTCTTTGTCACCATGTCGGTGTTTGGAAACAGCAGCTGCAGTGTCTGGAGGGTTTCGGCCGCAACACCATCCGGCAGAAGCGACTTCTGGCTTTCCCTCTGGCACTGTAGGAAGCCTGCGTGGTGGAAGATGTGAACTTTGGTGTCGTCATCTGACATGCGAAGGTGGTCGATGAGATTGTCAGTCCACACGATCTCCAGCCCGGCAATTCGGCTGAGATTTGGGGCGTTGAAGTTCTTCTCCAGCTTGACTTTCTCATGGCTGAGAATCGGTGGCCCCGCGAAATAGTGAGCCACATGCTCACGCAGGGATCCTTGCTCCCATAGCAACTCGGTGCGGCCTGAGAAACCGTATGAGAAAGTGCCGCAGCGTATCATCAGAAGAAGGCTTGACACTAGGTTCTCGGAGTTCTCGAGGATTTCCTCTTCGTTCTGATGTGAAGAGGTCAGCTTCTCGCGGATGATTTTTTTGATTTCGGCTCTAGTGTGGCCGGCCTGAATGTATGCTGCAATCTCCACGATATCTGCATGCGTCCTGGTTGAGATGTGCCTTCCACTATCGTGAAGCGCATGCTTGCACTCATCCATGTAGAAGTTCCAGTACGGATTCAGGTCACCATCGAGGCTCCGCACACGCTCAAGCTGCTTGGAACCGTCTCGCCAGAAATGGTATGCCACTTCTCTTTGCGGCGCACGACTTTGGACGTCCAATAGGCATGTATCAAGCGGCGAATGTTTGGGCGGCAGGTAGATCATTGTAGCTGAGATCCTAGTGATCGCGGTTTAGGAGTTGCTAGAAGCTTGGTGGGAGTATAGGTCACTGGTGGAGAGGCAGTGAAGGGGAAAGTTTGTTCTAGACCTTGTCCTCGGAGCACATTTTCCTCAGTATGGTTCTGACCATGGCGCAGTAGCGTAGCCTGCTTGCGAAACATGCAGGTAAGCACTGCCACCGGTACCTTATCTGTCTGCGTTGTCTAGTTGCCTATAAACCCAACCCAGCTTGCATCGGACCCCAAAAGCGGCCAAGTCTGCGCCCTCAGCGCACCACTCGTGCATCCTCACTAATGCAGCTGAATACCACACCCCGCCATCTGCACACCATAATCGAAGCAGGCTGAGACAAGGGGCCATGTGGGAAAAGAGCCTCAATTGCTGACCACTTTTTTCTTTTTCTCCCGCCGTTTCGAAACTTTCGCTACCTCAGTCAAGACCTCCGAATCGCGCTGTCGACATGGGCACTCGTTCGAGATGAACCCACCAACACCGGCATTTGCGAATCATCTATCAACACTTTCGTCCTCCCGACGGGAGGGACTCTCTGCCATTTTCCGCAAAGCACAGGGGCGAGGCCTCCCGGAAGCCTCTGGTTGGCTGAATCCTGAAGACTCACTTGGACACTACCTTGGCAGAAACAAATGGACACGCGATAAATTTTGGGAAGCCATTGGACCAGCACGAGACGTATTCCACGAAATTGCGCCAAAGATCAAACAGTATCTCGAAGATACAGTTGAACCAATCTCGAGCAGAGTGACATGGTCTATGTACATGATCGGGAGGGCGCCAGGCCAAGCATCACCATCCATCATATTCTGTGGCGATGTGTTGTTCCACCGTCGGCACGTACGGGAAATCATTAGAGAGAGCGGCATTCTAGATGACTATCCGCCGGGAATCAAGACTGGACATTTGCCTCGACTACCAGGCTGCGACCAATTGGTCCCTTTAGGGGTGAGGGACCAACCGCCATATCCTCGCGGTGACATGATTGCGTTGACCGCCAATGCTAGGAGTGCATGTGGCTCCCAAATTTTCGAAAACGCATATGGAACTACCTCGGAGCCCCTGGCTGCCGTGGCCACAATTGGTGGTGTGCTCCAGCTCGGAAGGAATTATTACTACATGACCGCTGCACATACCATCTTGTCAGGCTCAGATTCATCCGTGGGAAATGAGTGGCCAGCAAAGGATCCGTGTGGAAGCGCCCTCAGCCTCGATGGCAATGACGATACGTGCGTCAAATCCGACCCCAATCTCAGCACAGAAAATCTGAGTACACGACAATCCCCGAGCAGAGTATCTGAGCGCTCGGACGAGAACAGGTACCTGAGAGATGATATAGTGCGGCAATGGAGTCTGCAAAATCACCACGAAGCAGAAGATTCCATGTATCCGCTTGCAGACCCGGGAAGATTGTCTCTGGTTCGTACAGGAACGCCATCCATGAGCTCAATGAACATGGAAATACCAGGTTTTGGTCTCGATTACGCCTTGATAGAGATGAGATCACGGCATCACACTACGGAAAACGTGATCAGATTCGGGCCAAAACATGACACCACCGTCAAAGTCCATTCTTTCGTCAGGTCACTGCCACAGGATATAGACGTTGTGGCGGTCACATCTCGTGGTACCATCAGGGGCCGGATATCAGCAACTCCAGTTTATTCTTCCGCACCAGGACAACGCACATACAACAGGATGTTCAAAGTCATACTGGGTTCGCCACTAATACCAGGAGACTGCGGTACATGGGTCGTTGATGCCACGAATGGACACCTGTGCGGTCATATTGTCCTCGGATCTCCTGACGGCAACACCGCTTTGGTCATTCCTTTCGCTGATGTCTTCGATGATATTCTTTCCAGGACAGGCAGGTCACCGATTTTCCCTGGAGCGCGAGATGATGGCTCCACCAGTCCGGCTGAGTCACGAACACCTCGCAATCCACGAGACCTGATACTTGATCGTATCATTCGAAGAACCATATATTCCATGAGCGAGATGCGGGATTTTGCGTCCTCGCAGCAGAATGCGGTCAGCAAAGCTCAACCCCCAGAAGAAATTCCTTCCGCACGTTCTTCCAGAATTGTATCCGGAAAAGGAGCTCAAATCTTTGAAAGACAATTGGATTTATCGACAGCCGAACAGCACTCGGAGGACATTCAGAGCGATATAATACAGGCCAATACCTCCAGAAAGATATCTATCACATCGCCACGTTCTTTACACGATGCGACGTCACCACGAGTGAGTCTTGATAGGCGTGAAAGGATTGAGGAGGCCTCGAATGGCACCGGGCACCTGATGGAACAGGAAGATCTCGATCCCTGGCAGCAAAAGGGGGGAGGCCGAGCGCCCTATCAGCATAGTTCAACAAGCCACTCCAGCTTGTCTAGTGACTCAACCAGGGAGAAGAGCCCAGCAGTCGTGACAGAAGACTCTCGATCCCGAAGCCCCGACCAGCAGCACTCAAAGTCACCCAAAGCGCCTGTGCTTTTCACAGGTGCCAAATTTCGAGACGTTCTCTTGGCATTCGCCAAGGCTCCGTTGCAATGGGAAAACACTGAGCTTCTGGACAAAGCACTCAAAGAGATCAGCCTTGATGCAATCATCGCAGAAGCCGAGGAAGAAAGCCAAGGCTTCATCTCTGATGCTCGAGGCAGAGGCGGCGACTCCAAGCCCGAATGGGGGTATCAGGACTGTGTGATCCGGGCACTTTCGCGCTATTTCCGCCTATCGTTCTTCACCAGGATCAAGAAGCCCTCATGCGAAGCCTGCCCGTCCAAGCTGCCCACCATCCATAGAGGACACGCGAGGCCGACTCCGGAGGAGAAGGCCAGAAAGGCCCAAGTGGTTGAGCTTTACCGATGCGCAGAAAAGCACTGTCAGGCCTATACGCGATTCCCGCGGTACTGGGATCCGGCGACCCTGCTCCGTAATCCCAGAGGCCGCGCGGGCGAGGCTGCCAACTGCTTCGGGGTGCTCTGTCGTGCGCTCGGCTCTCGCGTCCGCTGGGTCTGGAACGCCGAGGACAGGATCTGGATTGAGGTGTTCAGCGAGCATCAGGGACGTTGGATCCACGTGGATGCCTGCGAAGACGCATGGGATGACCCGCTGCTGTACACCGAGACATCGGGCAAGAAGCTATCATACTGCATTGCCTTCTCAGTGGATGGAGCTGTGGACGTTACTCCACGTTATGTCCGAAGCTCTAGCAATGCATTGCCGAGGAAACAGTGCACTGAAGAAGAGCTGCTCAGCATCCTCCATGATGTAAACAGCATGAGGCGCAGGGATATGGCTAAGGAAGATCTGATCCGCCTTGAGAAGGAGGACACGGCGGAAGCCCGGGAGCTAGAAATTTGTCTTGTCCCGACTCATGTGCCGGAAAAGGATGTCAATTCTTCGCCTGCGGATTTCAAGCTTGACAGCACGATGAATCTGGGTCCTAGTGGCAAAGAAAAGGGCCAGGACTCGCCCATAACGAGTGCTACTAGCTACCCCGGGCAAGAGTGGAACCCTTTTGCTAATTGCTTGGTCGAAGATTATGACTGATGTAGTTTGGCGTTCTATAATAGATTCCCATGTGAATTACATGGTCTCTGGAGCTGGAGCTTCTGTGAGAGGACGCACCGATAAAATAGTTCCTGTTTCTCCTGTCGATCCTGACTGTGTGCTCATATCGCAGATATTTCAACCCAGAAACCAAGGATTTCCTCCAATGAGTTTATCTTACACCATATAGATTATCGCAATAGTTGATTATATGCTATTATGAGATACCTATACTTTATTATAGTATCCTAAATGTTTACTGTAGTGCTAATACCTAGCGTAGCATAACTTTGTTAGATTTGGCAATTCCACTGGACGCCAACCACCACCTTGGATCACAATAAAACCAAGATGATATAAGGTAACTCATATGCAACATCGAACGTGCTACACCATCGTGGAAGACGGACATTTAGGGTGAGAGGTCAAATCCAGCAGTTGTGGGTTGGCTCTGTGATCTGGCCCCTGAGCCCAGACCGTGGCGTTACTTTGACTCCACTTTGAAGATCAGGCATTGCCCACTACTCTGCACAGTCTTGGTATTTCATTGGGCTCAGAAGCTGCAGCGCAAAAAGACAATACCAACTCCTACTGGGTCGAGCTCCACCAAGATCTGCAGGCCACCGAAATCTTCACTGCGGAACTAACCGAGATCTTCCATCAGGCTCAGCGTCTTTCCCTGTTCCGAATTTCTGAGGGGTGTCTTTGTCCTCTTCGCCTTATTTGAACCGCTATTGATCTTCCGATGCAACGTATTGCACGTTGCAAGCTCAACACTTTGCTATCAAGTTCATCATGGCAAAATGGGCCTGTATAACAGGACTAGCGCAACAAATCAAGGCGAAGTTCACACATCGCAACCGGCCTAGATCACGGGCCTCGGACTCGCAAAATTGCGGTGAACCGAGCGACATTGTCCCATTCGAATCAGGAAGTCCTCCTCAAGATGAACCACTGCCGGAAGAGGCAGTCAACCCAGACCCTAGCCCACGATTCCAAGAACCCAACACACCTGGGATCAGTGCCGACCATTCTCCGAATCGAGACGTTTCTGCACCTGAGCCGCGAGATACGAGCGTAGAGAGATCACAAGGGGGAATTAGTCTTTGGGAACAAGCCCTCAAGGGCCTCTCGATAGATGAACGGACTTCTATTGATTCCTTGGTACCTGAAGCCAGTCGACTTAATGCTTCGGAAAGAGAAGGCGGCAGCGTACCAGATATGATCCATGACGCAATAGCGAATATGAAAAGCCAACAGAAGATTTACGAAAACGACTCCCGAACCGATCTCCGCGAAGCAACGACCAAGATCATCAAACACCTTACCCAGGCCGGCGACTTCGCAATCAACTTTACGCCATCTATCGCGCAACAAATCTGGCCGATCGGAAAGTGGTTGCTACAGATCCCAGTCGCAGCAGCAGAACAGATGGGCGAGCTTCTCAAGATTGCAGATATCGTTTGTCATGTGTTCGCAGTGGGATGTGTCTATGAGACGTATTATACCGAGACCAACACACCTCATGATGGTCTTGATATTCTTCATCGCGCTCTGATCAAAGTGTATCAATGCGCTCTGCAGTCACTAGCGGTCGCAGCTAAGCTAATGAGTAAGAATGGGATGGCTCGGATTGGCAACTCACTCTGGGACCCTGGTGCTGTCAAGGAAAAAGTTGACCAATTCCCTAATCTGCTCAATGATCTGAGTCTCGCTGTACAGACTGCTCACGCGGCTAAGAGTCTAAAGAGCGAAATCCTCCTCAGTTCATATTTGGAGAAATGGGGTTTCTCCGTAGCCGAGGTCGACTCGAAGCTCCTGCAGCTTTTGAAACGGATGGACTCCCAGGACGGGAAAGAGTTGCTTAATTGGGTGAGCACGGTTAAAGTGGGAGATGATATCAAGTCTTTGATGTACAGTCGGGTTCCCGATACTTGCGAGTGGATTCTAACCAACAACACATTCCAAAAATGGGAGAGGTCAAGCCACAGAAGTGGGCTTTTATGGCTACAAGGCGCAGGTGAGATGATGGCCCGACCAGTTATCACCCGATAATTGAGCTAGAACTAATTTCAACCTAGTCGGCACTGGGAAGTCACATTTGACCGCCAAAATCGTTCAGAGGAGACAGGATCTTTTGGAAGGTCCCAAAGACCAAACCTTGAAACACGAAGGCCTGGCGTTCTTCTTCTTCAATCGGAACAACGAAGATAGAAGGACAGCGCTGTCATGTTTGAAGAGCCTGATCAGACAACTCTCCGATCCCAAAGATCCAGCTCTTAACTTCTTGCAGTCATTGGAGCAACTGCGGGATAGATGTTCCAGGGGAAATCGGAGCTTGGGTGTAGAAGATTGCAAGACGCAGCTTCAGCATTTTATTGCCACTTATCCCAAAATCACACTGATCATTGACGCTATCGACGAATGCGATCCGGGAGATAGATATGCAGGCAGACGGGTTCTTCTCGAGCTTCTTGGAGATCTTGTCGACGGCAACACGGCACGCGGTTTCAAAGTTTTCGTCTCTGGCCGTCCAGAGGCTGATATCCTCGCCACTCTGAAAGACCGAGAGTCAATAATGGTCAATGAGAACCAGGGTGACATTAGGAGATTCCTCGAACACAAGATCAAGTTCGACAGCCATTGGATCGATGATGATCTAAAGGTGGAGGTTACAGAGACGATTATCCAAAAATGCAGATCAGTGTGAGTATCTCCACTTCATCAAAGAAGTAGAACCTCGGTCATCCAACCCTAAATACCCTCCTGAACCCAATGCATGACATCCTGATGCATTTGGGAACGGCACCGGGCGCGATATCCTCTCAGCGCACTTCCTTTGTACCTTTCACAAGTCATCTGATAGTACTAGATGTTCCTAACTAAACCGAAATGGCAGATTTCGCTTGGCCCAGCTTCAAATAGCGCATTTGGTCGAATTTCTCTTCCCGAATGACGTGAGACGTGAACTCGAAAAGCTACCTGTCGATCTGAAAGACATATACGACATGATATATACCAAACAGATCGTTGAACGAGGCGAGACATCCTCCAGAATCGCAAAACACGCGATCATGTGGGTGTTGGCTTCTAGAAAGCCACTCACGTCCGATGAGCTACTGTTGGCAATTCGTATCGACCCAGTATCGTCAATTTTTGGTCCCGTGAGGGGTACCACAAGTGAAAGGTCCAGTATCTTGGACCCTACGAAGAGACCAGAACAAATCGCCGGCGTTGAGGACGAAGTTTCAGAGGACATGCTCCTTCAGCTCTGCGCCAACTTCATGACTCTTCAGAAGATAGACGCTCACACGCTGGACCTCAGGAGTCGCTTGAAGCGACTCTATGCCGACAGAAGTCCAGAAGAACGGAGGTCGACGAAGTTCTGGCAATTCTGTCATGCATCTGTGTCTGAGTATTTTGAAGAGAACTACTTCACTGTGTTGGAAGCGACCGCTCATGTCAGCGCGGCTGCTATGGTAGCATGCATTCAGAACTATGGACTATTCCATCGGCTCAAAACTGACGCTGCACAGTGCAAGTGGCTCAGTATCGTGGACCATCGATTTGCATATCAGCTCCGCTCCAATTTATGGCTGGACTACATGAAGCGGGTTGAACAGTCACTAATCGTGGAAGCCGATTCGATTCGGTACTGTGACGAAATCGCTCGTGAGGAGCATTCGGATGTGCGCGTAGATGCAGTGCAACTACGTGCTCTTCTTCACCGCTTCCTTGGTCATCCTAACAAGATCAGCGAAGAGTGCCGATTATGGTATAGTTGCAATATGTGCGAGACTTCTAGCCTCTGGGATTTCAAGGAGGTCCCCACGGGTGCTTCTTATCTAATGATCCGATTCAACTTTATCAATTTGCTGAAGTCATGGTGGGATACGTTGCCTCTGAATCGAGCCGAGATCGAGAGACATGACGCCGAGTATCCCATTATCGACACGACGGTACGAGGAGTGCGTGGTCCTGCCTCGAAATATGACAATCCCTTGAATATTCTGCAGTGGGCCTGCTTTTGGGGCAGGGCAGATATCGTTAACAAGCTCATTGTTGAAGCCGGTATGAACCCCACTTGGGGTGATCCGCCTCCGTTGACAATTGCGTGTGACAAAGGCCATCTCGATGTTTGCAAACTGCTACTTGAAAACCACGGCTGTGACCCAGACTCACCAAGAAATTTATACAACCCCTTGTATCGCGCGGCCCGCGTGGGCGATGTGCCCATAATTCGCCTTCTTTTAAAGCACGACGCGAGTCCCGACCCATCGGAGTGGAAAGTTCAACCTAAGGATTTAAAGTATCCTGGAAGCCCGATTGCGGTTGCAATCTCCCACCGCAACAAAGACACGACTCGAGTCCTGATAGATGAAGGTGGAGCTGATCCAAATATTTCCTTCCCTAACGCAGAGCAAGGCTCCGCCGCGATCACAGCAGCAACAAAGTTCGACTTCGACGCAATCGAATATCTTGCACAACTTCCTCAAAGACGTATCGACCCCAACGCCATCATCACGACTGGGCATTTCGGGTCTATACTAAGCACCGTGATGTTTCAGTATAGCCAGATTTGCTCTCTTGAAAAGCGCCCAAGTAACCTTTCGGAACTGTTTGAACCACTGGCCGCTTTGAAAATCAGTTTCAATGCTTCTACCCGATGGCCCATGAAGGGAGCACCGCCATGTGGCTCTGTACTCGAGTATTACACTTATGAGCGACATCTTGATCAGGTCAAGGAACTGATAGATAAGCATGGGGCAAAAGCGGACTACTGCTCTGAAAACGGAGAATATGGGTGTGCCCTTATCGCGAGCTTTGGAGCTGGTGTGCCTTGTCAGCAGCTGGCGCGTTATCTCGTGGAGACGGCCCGCGCTGATGTCAATCTCCAGGTCCCTCATGGCAAATACCACAGTCCATTAGCCGCAGCAGCTGTTATTGGAGGAAGCAGTGACATAGACTACTTGATCCAAAACGGGGCGCAGGTGAATCTGGTTCTCGAGTACGGTCAGCACCGCAGCGCGCTGATGGTAGCCGCAGCGGCGGGAAAGGAGGGTGCAGTGCAATATCTCATTCAAAAGGGAGCCGACCCAAACCGACCGGAGAACCAGGGATGGGAATTGGAGCTGGAACGATCTAGAGGGCGGAACTGGCAGACGTAGTAATTCTTCTTCCCGACACGTCTAAATCTGAGGACGATGGGCTGGAGGGATGGACTATTCGAGTGATACGTTCGAGATTTGCGAGGCATACAAAGCTATCGTGATTATTTCGTCCTGTTGATCTTAAACGTACAGTACTCGTTCCTGGAATATACGCCTTTTACATTCACAGATTGCTAGAACCAGTAGATCCATACCCGGTGAAAGGATACTCAGCAGCAATTTGGTAGCTCAAACAAGGCGAATGGACGCTACATGGACATTTTTGACTTGCAGAAAAGCTTGCTTTGCTAGATAGTAGAGAGCCATTTATGATGATGGCTGTGCAACCCTGGCGCGATATGCGGGTTGAGAAGAGATCGTCTTGATGTATTAGAATTGCCATGACGTAGGACACATCGAGTGCAATTGGGGATCTGCCTATCACCGGTGGCGTCTAGCTTCGTATATACCTAACCTGTCGATATGCCCGGCTGAGTTGGAGACTATTGTGGGAGAACGGAAATGAGAGCAACGGCAGTGACAGTTCCGCAACTACTCATGATGAGTTAGACGACAACGGCGGTGGGGCGGATGGTCGCCGCACAAAGATGATTCCCTTGCACAAGATTCAGTGAAGTCCTTTGTGGGCTTGATTATGGCCGTCAGGATGCGAATGCGGCTCTCAGCCAGGATGGGTAGCCACCATATTCATGCTGAGTCGCACTTTTCGTTTCTCGTGAGCACCACAGTCTGGGCAGATGAGGCCAGTGTCTGAGCACCTCTTCCTCTAAGTAAGGAAATTTTGCCAATCTATGTGGTCCAAGAACTTGCAATTATGTTGGAGTCTTAATGCCCCTTGTCCACTGCTGAAATGTTGAATAGCAGCGAGCAGGTTCAGTTCGCAGCCAGCTGTTAACCGGTCCATCCAGCAACGAGGTTCTTGATAATTCAGGTGCCCTTTGACAATGCAAAGCTCTCTCTGGTACTCTCCTATCGCGTTCTACTGGCCGTCCCTTACGTCGTATAGCTTTCCCGGTTATCCAGGTACAGCACAGTTCGGATTGTAAGTGGAACCCGCCGCCGGCTTGACCGCGAAACGGGAGCTGATCACTGTCTCAACGACCATCTCCCCATGTTTCAACATCTCCGCATCCCTCGTCCCGTATCATCATCTCATCCCTCCGCCCAAGAACTCACCCGTCAATCTTCTATCGAGATAGAAAGAAATGCCGTGGTCGAGCAAAGCACTCCGGTAAGACTGCGCCCTGCCTCAGTCTTGTCCATCGCTTCTTGTTTGCCATCATTGGGAGGCCGTCGGTAAGAACGGAGCGGGCCCGAGACTCTTGGTCAGGCAAGATGCCGCGCAAGCCAAATCAAGCAAAAACCCTATCCAGCCAGCATCATGGCTGTTGGATTAAGCTTTAGCGGCGCATCAACCGTCAATGCGACGTTGGCAGCTACGCTATCTGCGCCGAACGTTCGCAAAGACCTTCACTACACGGTAGCGTCTACAGCTAACACGTAGAGGCTTTGGAGAAATTTTGTCATTGTTATGTGCTCGGCGTACCTTGTTGAAGGCTACTTGACAGTACTTAGGTAGCCTTTTCGCAGCAGAGAGTTGAGCTCCGTCGGCAGATTGTCAAGGGAGCGTTGTCGACGAACTGAGTTGTCCGAGTCATATTTCAGCGACAAGTTGATTCGATCAGTCTCCAAGAAATTGGACCTGGAGCATACGGATTTAGAAAACGTGCGCACGAGTAGCTCCCGCAACCTGTCTCACAGGGCGAGCTCTGTTTGCATGCGGAAAGCCAAAATCGTTTCAGGGTCCGAGTCAACCCAGATCATGAAGGCAGGTTTCAGATAGACTTGGCCACCAGAGTCGACTACAGAACAAATAGCGCGAACTCCTACTAGAACGTGGACTAATATGCTGTCTTTTTCTGGCCATATGTATTCGTCCGTACACTACTCTCCTTTGTGGCCGACGCTAGAACAAAATCATACGCCATGTTACTACAAGCACAGCAGGTCTCGCCTAGATCCAAAACCTTCAAGACTACGATACTCGCAGCTTCAGTTGTATTATGCTTTTTGGCCTATCAGGCGTGGAATCACCAAGACCGGATCGCCGATGAATTAGCTGAGCATCTCCACATACCTACGGGACACGGTCTCGGCCAGGCTGTTGATGAGCGCCCGGAACCAACAGAAGAGCCAGAGCCAGAGACCGATGAAGGCATCCCGAAAATAATATGGTACAAGCTTGGGCCAAAGGGAAAAAGTCCGGAAATCGAAGAGTGGACACAGAGCTGCATCAAGCAGAATCCGACCTACAGATATGAGTTCTTCTCGGATCCATCAGCGGATTCTTGGGTGGAGCAAACTTTCTCGGCAACACGACCTGACATCGTCGAAGCATATCTGAGCCTCACTGTCCCGATCCTCAAGGCGGACCTTCTGAGGTATCTCCTATTATACGTCGAGGGCGGCGTATGGTCAGACCTAGACGTATCATGCGAAGGCATCCCGATCGACCAGTGGATCCCAGAGGAGCACAGGAACGAGACGTCACTGCTCCTGGGCTGGGAATTCGACGCAGGGTGGAACTGGGAGTACACACACGAGTTCGCCAGCTGGATCATGCTCTCCAAGCCGGGGCTGCCCCACATGCTGATGGTAATCGACGACATAATCGACTCGATACACCAGACCACAGCAGAGGCGAATGTTACTATCGCCGAGCTCACGATGGAGATAGTCGGGGACATCGTTGACTACACTGGCCCGAGGCGGATGACGAGGAGCATCCTCAACAGCCTGGGTCTAGCTCGGGGTCGGCCGATCAGGCGCTACGAGATCGAGAATATCCGGGAGCCAGTGCGTGTACTCGATGTCACAATTCTTCCCGGCTATGCGTTCGCCAACTTTACCAACAACTTCGACGAGGCGGATGGGCCGATTGGCGAGACTTTGGTCACTCATCACTACGCAGGCACGTGGAAGAATGAGTATGGTGGTGAGCTGGCAAAAAGGGGACCTCCAACAATATAGACCGTACTTTGGTGTTTTGGCGTTGGTAGACGTTGAAAGGTAGTTTTTTGACCAATCTACACTACTAGTATTTCTTCACAGTCTCTACCATCAATCAGCGATGGCGGTTAGACTGAAGTTTTGCCCTGGCTTGGTGGCCCTATGGATCAAATCTCACCAGGACAAACCCTTCGCCCGCTTTTCATTAGTGATACGAGGTTTGCACGTAGGTTGGGGTTCTGGCTTGATGATTTAATTATACAAAGAGCGGCGATTGCTAGCTAAAAGCTATTTGTACCACAGAATCAACCACTGCTAGGTGATAGTAGCTCGCTTTCGCCCTGACTGTATCCATCATCGGCTTGCTCACGCTTTTGCATAGCACGATCCATCCACAGGTGTGAGAACACCTGAAGAGAATCAAGACGCTCCTCTGGAAGCCAACAGAGGAGTGCGGTGACGAAATTGATGAACAGCTCCTTTTCCTCCTTATCATCTGGCTTAGTCGCAAGAGACTCGAATGTTCTATTGGCTGGTATCGGCACGATGTCCCTCCACTTGCCTTGAAGTGAAAATAGAGTTCTGGTTAGCTGCAAGGGGTGTAGTCGGACAGGGGAGCTCGACTGACCATTTTTATCCCAGTACTTCAGGCATTCCTCACTCCGATCAAAGAACACAGGCGGCGGTGGACCGAGAAGCGCGATCATCGCCGCCAGATGATGGGCATTGTTCAGGAACTCGTCCTCTGGGTCGTAAATCTTGAACAAGTCCAAAGGCTGCGTCATATCCCATGCCTGCAATGACCGTCAGCTGGTCAGATTGATGCATGATCTCCCGAGTTTGGCAGAGGCAGGTTCCGTCACGTACCATCATGCCGATACTCCACATGTCAACAGCATGGCCCCACTCCATGCCAAGGATGATCTCAGGCGCACGATACTGCATGGGCATCGCCGGCCTCACATTGTCGCCGTCACGGATCGCATTTCCAAAGTCGCAAAGATATAAGTCTCCAATGGAATCGCGGAGAAATTTGGAGGTATAAATAACCCTGTCTCCGGCATCCTTGCGAGGACACAAATTTCCGCTCAGTTCGCCTTCCTCCATTTTTGCAAACAGGTGTTCATTTTTCACGCCCACAAGCAGGTTGCCCGTGTGGATGTCTGAAATCAAATCAGTATGCGCGGATTCAAAACATTTATATGGCGCCGTTTCTTCTCTGCTTCCTCAAAGAAAGATAAAATCGTGATCAGCGTGGGTTGAAATTGGTTTGGTTGGGCTTACCTGTATGAGTGACCCCTGCTTCTGTGTGGAGAAAATGTATGGCAGGAAGGATTTCAAGCATCATCTCGGGCACGTTTTCATGATCAAAAACGCGATCAGGCATGAGTTGCTGGAGGTCCCTGATAGCGGCACCTAGAGCACGCATCACAAACACATCGTGAGTCCCGTTTGGTCCCTCAACGCTGAAGCAGTCGTAGAGCTCCCGCAGATGTTCTTTGCCACCATGATCAGTCTGCTTTAAAGCAGGGCCGTTGAGGTGTTGGTATGTTGCAAGCTCGCGGTTATGCTCAAGCGTGTTGATAAGCACCTTCAGTGCCCGATAGCAGTCATCGCTACCAATCAGCGATTATCAGCGATCAAAAGCAAAGGCTTATTTGGAGAAATGGAATTGAGGACATACTGAAGGTCGTGGCACAACCAAATTGTGGAATAAGAACCCCAGCCTAGCTTCGCAACAACCTGATAACGGTCCTGGAAAACCTCCCCAATTCGCACCGGGTAGAACATACGCGGATCATAGAACCACAGGGTTTCTTCTTCAATCTCAATGGAAGGGTCTATGACCTCAAAGCCGGTGGAGGGAAAAGTAAGTGGATGAGATGGTGCAGTTCTTGACCTCACTGTTGAGAAAGAAAGCGTGCCATTGAAAGCTGACGAGTGGGTTGGGAGCAGTATGGTTCTTCGAGCAGCAAAACGAGCGGAAGTTGACGGCTTTCGTGCCCAGAGAAATGATCGTGATAGGTATCTAACAGGCAGCAACACCGATGTCTTGAGAGAAGGCATAGCAACAGCTAGGTACGATGTACGATGAAATATTCCAACGTAGCTGTCTGTGGTTTGGTTTTTTGGAACAATGAACGTGAAGTTTGAGTTGGGGAGATAGCTGGTGTTGGTGGAGATCTACCATGCAGGTGTGCGGCGCAGACAAGCACAGACGAGTGTGGACTTGCATCCCCCTGCTTTCTTTTGGTACATCTATCATGCACTTCCTGCCCTTGTGAAGTGGACATGTTCAATCGAACATGCTTTAAAAGATACTTCACGTATCAGAGGTATTTGGAAGTCGATCTCTGTGGGTGCTCACACCCTTCTAGAGAACTCATCTGGCTTGTTGGACTAAGACAGCTAGTACGTATACTTGTGATGACAAATGCTGGACGGTCACTCCATGGATGGATGTTGCTAAATGGCTATTCTATGTCCAATTCAAGAGTTTGTCATCATATTCGACCTGAAATAGCCTTTCTAGTGATTGCTACCTCATATAAGCTCTAGGTACTCGGCCAAGTAGAAAGGCTGTGAACTGTGGACAATATGAGGCAACTTCATAGCCTGTGTTGTAGCACACAGGTGCCAAAATTTGCAAATTCGATGGGAACAAACAAATTTCATGGTTCGTCAATTGATGATCAAACATCAGTATTGGGTCCTTTGGGCCAGTCCATCTTTGGCCACCATGGGCACCTGCCCTCGACACGCCCTGGCCGAGAAGTTCTCGTCTAGTGCACTGGTGATGAAGTGAATAATCGCCGCGGAAACCTCACAACCAGCTGTGACTCGACCTCGAAAAAAGTCTGTGATGGGCCGTATATTTTCGAAATGGTGACTGCTGGCTGCTTCCACTGTCACACGCATCAATGGTGGCTCACCTCCTGCCCATCGTGTATCAAGACGCGACACCAGTCACAACGGGCCCTGATAGGAGAGAGGATATGGACACTGGCAGCAACGGCCTTGATCCTCCGGATTGGCCCCCAAACCGTCCGACCCGCGAGGCGCTTGACTTCCTCGAGCTGGCTTTGACAAGCGGTATCCCAAACGCAGCCCACGGCCACCATCACCAAAGCCCTGTCACGTCCCAAGGAAGTCACCTTGAGGAGACCCTCTCGCTGCCCCTTGAGCGACCACGCTGCGCACGGCCAAGGCTCAATATGGTAAGTATAACCTCGTAATTTCCAAGGTCAACCAGACTAACAAATTGTCATGAAGTTCACTCCGCAGGTTCCCGAGGAGTCGAACCAGGAGCCAGAGCTTGGATCCTTGTCGTTCGACGACCTGTCATTGATGGTGGGGAACGATGTGCGAGACGCCCTTCTCAGTCCCCTGGACCAAAAGGACCCTGATGCCGTCAAAAACACTACAAACGATCGGTCTCTGCTTCTAGGTCGTCCCCCTCCACGCCCAGCGATGCGTCCCCTCCGGCTGCAGCCAAATGGCGTCCTTCGACTGGACTGCTCCATCCACTCCCCCATAAGCTCTCCGACCACGGGCGTGGATGGCGTGGGCCAGCAAACATCGGACGATCCAAACGGGTCCCAACGCCCCGAAAAGCCCCAGATTCCCCAGAACGATGCAGATTCGGAGCGGCCCGAGGCCGTGGCGGCCCCGCCCAAGCGTAAGCGCATCATCAAGATTAAATCCCGCGAGGCTGTTTTGTACTTGCGCGAGATCAAAAAGAGGGACGAGGCCGAGGCGAGTGTCGAGAGGAGGATTGTGAGGGGTGAAGCTCGGCCACCATCTGAGACGGCGCAATTCGACGAGGCCTCGTGGCATTGGGACGCTGGTTTTGAGGTGCCTGGCGACAACGCCTCGCTCAAGGAGTCTCATTAGGACTTACTTCAGTCGTCAGCCCAATTAGGGTCGGCGTTCAGCTTCAGCGTCTTATGCATGGGAGGTGTTCACTGAGACAGGTGCTTCTATGGTTGAATGAAAATTCCTTGGTATTCAATCCTTCATATCGCCTCAGTTGCTGTGCGAACCTCAATTCCAAGAGAATTGCAATCGTGATGAAAATGTGCTTTGTCACCCCCCTCTCCCAAACGAAAAACCAAATCCAGTGTGCTGGGAAGACACTTGTCTTACAACAACACCATACCTCTGTAGCAGACCGGCCAAGCCATACACAAGAACTCGGTTCTCAGACTCGGTCTATATTTACTTAAAGATATTGCACACCGAGACTTTTAGTAGATAAGATTTTCCTAGAGATTTGCCGTTCTGGTTGTGGATTCAAACTCCTCTGAACCTCCCAAGGTACGGACTTCGCTCGATGTTCTGACGGACTTGAGCCTTTTGGCATGTGATAATACTGCATTTGCTGCTCGTAAATAGACTTTTAGTTGACTCGGCTTATAACGTGGAGATGAAGAGCAAAGGAATCAAAAGCATATATAAGATGGGGCATGAGAGGAGGTGGTAGTGTGCCTGAAGGAATAGTATTGCGTTACCTGGTATCGCACTATCGAGCTTCGGGACGAGCGTGCCGGTACGGTATAAAGTCTCATATTGGGAAAGATTGTCCACAATTACGGCGATCACACTTCCACGCGGCATCGACCCCGAAGACTCGCCAGGCCCATCTAATTCTCACGCCGAGTCCGGTCTCCTCCCACTAATAGGACCGAGCTAGTGCCAGTCAGTGCCCTGGGCCAAGTTGATGCTGAGTTTGTTTTTCTTCTCACCTGTCGCTGGTGACTACCCGACCACGGCACGCGCCTAGAAGAATGCCGGGGATGATTCACGTTCAAACATTAAATTGTTGATCTCTCGTCCAGCCGTGGTTATTACATTCATAATTTCAATTGGACATCAGAAGAGACGACGTGAAAGTTTGCTTAGTTTTTGCTGCATCAACTCTCTCGGACATCGGCTTCTTGGCTACTACAAACCTAAACTATGTCAAAATCCGTCAGACCTTCGGATGACTCTCGTCAACAAGTCCAATATACCCGAAGACCATCATCAGCTACACGATCCGTTCGTTAACAACATCTATTCTCATCTGCCTTTTGATAGAACTTTGTGGGGCGTCCACAGCATGAGCCGGATACCGATCCGCCTCAAGGCGTGCGGTCGACACGGACAACAGGTCAACCGTGTCGTTTTCGCCAACTGCCCATGCGCCAAGAGACTGGTGATGTACCGGGCTACGCCATATGGCCTGGTTCAGTGTCATTTCACTGCTTCTGCTGGCGTCGTCCACGCGCCCACGAGTTCGCATTCTCCCGGACCGGCTCGGGAGCCTGATTTTGTACCACATGGACCGCATGGACAAGCCCTGGGAGAATACTTTGGTGAACACCTTAGGAACCGAGGGCACGCCAATAATCAGGAATGCGGCAGTGGTCTCACCAAGGCTAAAGGCGCCGGCGATGGGGGTAAGGTATGTCACCTCTTTTGCGTTCGCCAAAAACTTTGTGAGCCAAGCCATGCGGCAAAATGCACAGACGACGGCCCTGTACCGATTGTCAGTTCCAGTTCGAACGTAACTACCTAGAGGTAGTTGGCACCACTCTGTCTTTCGAATCATGGACGGAAGTCGTCTCAGATCACGTTCACTCACAAGATTCCTATCAAAAATAGCACGGAGACCCCAGCCTTGGTTGCCCTAGTCATGTTCAGTCTCCAGATGACCCATTGGGGAAGACATAGAATCGCAAAATCTGAGACGACATTGACTACCGACGTGACAATGTTTATCGAATTTATGTTAATGAAACAGTGGCCGCCTCGGTAAAAGACATCCCAGATCTTTCGCTCTGGCGTACAGCGGAACACCTCGAAGAATGTTGCAATGATGTAGCAGATCACATTCGCGGCCAGCAGTATACGGATGGCCCAGAACATAATGTTGCGTTTCTTCAGAGGATTAAAGAGGTGATCCCAGTCGACCAGGATGGCTACCTTGAGAAGCATAATCGTAACGCTGTATAAAATCATGCTGACGTGAACTCGCTGAGGGGCAGTGTTCGAGTCAGAAAATGTGCTTATTCCCGTAGAAGGGGGCGGATGGATACTGTACGTATAAAAGGGTTTATGAGATTAGATCCTGGATGCTACTCACCCGGGTGAAATCGTTCATGTCTCTTAGCCTCATATTCCATTGATGGACGAAGAAGCCAGGGAATATAGCAACCTCGTAGCAGTTGTAAACGAACCCGGAAAATACGCCATGAACGATGGCATGTCAGCTGATCACCCTGGATTTCCGTCCCGTAGGGGAAAGCGAAGTTCTTGCTTACTAGTGCACAAACCAGCAACCCCTCTTCAAGACCGAACAATCGCGGCTTCATGATGAGTCGTGACCATACACGGAAAATTACTGAGAGCGTTGCCAAAGTGGAGCAGATGATAAGTGCTGCCTCACCCATCCCGTGAGAGCCTCCCCTGTCAAAATCGGTTGCTTCCCCATCAGGGGGCGCCATTGCGGGCCCATCAGGATCCATGGACGTAAAATCTTGCATTACTTTATAGTCTTCGTTTTCGCTGGACTTTATCAATTAGAGGTAGGGCAAGCCCTATGCAGTATTTTAAGCTGTAGTTGGTGTGGGGAATCTCTAAAGAGAAGGCTGTATCAGACTAAGAGCCACTGCTTGATAAATCTCCATGGGTTGACTTGGGACTCCTGGAACTCTTGGTGGACAGGCCGATACAGGGTGCAGCCTGGTATATATGTGCAAATTCAGGAGGGCGGTGCAAATTTAGCGTGGCCAGACGCAACGGACAACGCCGGGAGGAGAAGGTCATCATCCTGTGCCGATTATTGTTCCACAAGCTGCACATTGATTGAAGCTGTTCTCGGCCCTTGTCCATCGGCCCAGACAGGGTTGCCGAAGCTTACGCCCCCAGGGCGCAACACATTCATTTGACGGATGCATTATGTGTGTTGATTTGTCGTGGACGGAGCAATCAATCTGTCATTCCGCTGCGTTCTGAGGCATATTTTGCCGTCTCAGCCCTGGAAGGACCTTGCATGTAGTGGCGCGTCACACATGCAAATGTTCGCAGAGCCGCCCGGACGATGTCAACAGGCTGTTTTCAAATGCTACTGTACGTAAAGCAAAGCCAGGCTTGCAACAATCCATGGACGTGTTCGAATATTTTCAAGAAAGTGGTAGTGCGTTTCGAGCTACTTTGCACTTGGTTAAGTGGGTACCAGGAAATGGGAATTGTGAGCTGCCGTGGCTACCTGGGATTTCCCCTGAAAAGCCGGATGAGTTTTGTTCATTGTCGAGGATACTGTAGAATGCTGGATCGCCGTTCACACTCGTTTTCTGCTGCTGCTTACTCTAGCTGCTGCTTACTCTAGCTGCAGTCAGCCTCTTTTAACGTACCCATGGCAGGAAGAAAGGGGTGCAATTGGGTGCGCAACTGGCTGCCAGCTGCAGGCCCCTGGGCGACCTTCTCAAAGTCTTCGCCTGCAGTGGACTTGCCGAGCCTTTCTTAGCAACCAACCACCATACAGATCCAATACAACTTCGTTGCCCCATATGCTCTTCCAGGGGACCCACCTTGGCACCTCTAGAGTCCTTGGCGTCGGTATGATCATTCTCTCTCGGAGTCGAGTCCTGATAGGCCCGCTAAGCGATCACTGCTAGGTCTGACACCTATACGATGGTTGCCTGCATGTCAGCTGTCTTCTTGTGGCTTGACCTTTCTCTACATCATCACTCCATGCCGCCATGAAGCTCATCAATTGTACCACACTCCGAGTTGAAGAATTCGACACCTCATCAGCCATCAGGCCATATGCCATTCTCTCACATCGATGGGAAGCCGATGAGGTCACTTACCAAGATGTTCTTGGCTCCCAGGCTCCGACTCACAAGGCCGGATGGATGAAGATACGCGAAGCCTGCCGGGTTGCCCAGTCCATGGGTTACGAGTACGCATGGGTTGACACATGTTGCATTAATAAGCAGGACTTCGGAGAGCTCACCGAGGCCATCAACTCCATGTTCAAATGGTACGCGAACGCAGGGGTTTGCATCGCCTACCTGTCAGACATAACCCCCGAACAGCCGTCTATCGAGGACTCCCTGTGGTTCACAAGAGGATGGACTCTCCCAGAACTCATTGCACCGGAAGCGGTCGAGTTCTTCGACAGGGGATGGAACCAAATCGGGACAAGAGCAGAACTATGCGATGAGATCCGCCGAATCACTGATATTGATGAGAATATCCTTCGCTACGACGTCTCCTCAGGCAGGACCATCCAAGAGCTACTGTCTGAGATACCCGTGGCACGAAGAATGTCATGGGCGTCCGGACGAGCGACGACCCGCGAGGAGGACACTGCGTACAGCCTACTGGGCATATTCGGAATCAGCATGCCACTGCTTTATGGGGAAGGAAGTAACGCGTTCATGCGTCTCCAATTGGAAATAATGAAAGAGATGAATGACATGACCCTGTTCGCATGGACTTGCCCCTCGAATAACCCTTATCATCGGGGTGCGCCTGAATACCGAGGGATCTTGGCGACTTCGCCAAGCGAATTTGAGGACACAGGTAATGTGGTCTTTACCCGAGACATCAAATACAACCCAGAGGTGAGCCACAGCTTGCAAGCGACCACACAGGCGCGACATTTGAAAATATTGCAGAACTAAGAGCTGACACTGGAGCAGTACACAATGACAAACAAGGGCCTGCGAATTGAAACTGGATTTGTTATAGGTGAAGATGCAACACATTTCCTCATGCTTTCGTGCAAGTGGGACGACGGACCCCCCGGGCAGTGTCTAGCGATCCCTCTGAAAGACCACGGCGGCGGCATCTTCCTCAGATCAGATCCAGATCGGCTCATCACACTCCCCGCCGACCAGTTGCGAGAGAGTAAAGCAACAATCTACATCAAGAAACACATTAGGATCGTGGAAGAGCCTCCAGTTTACACAGGCACTGAAAGGGTGCTCCGCAAGGCGTACCAGTTCCACACAAACGGTGCGAAGAGAGTTACGATAGAGAAAGTCATGCCACAGAGCATGTGGAATCACCAGAGAAAGATGTTTGTCACCGACGGCCTCGACTCGTTTGAAGGCTTCGTCGAGTTCCGGGTCCCGGACGCAGGAGCGAGATGTAAATCGTTCATAGTGGCCTGTGGGTTTGCGGCACCCGACAGGGACTGGATCTGCATGGCCTCAGGCTATGACAAAAACCGGCTTCTTTACGATTCTGCCATGAAAGGGGACCTCAACGGGCTCCGAAGGCATGTTGCTACGGCGAAGCAGGTGTATAATTCCCAGGTGACGAGGGAGTTGCCGTCGGAGGCTGAAGTGACTGTGCGAACACGGCTCCGGACAACAGAGCCGATCTTTGATATATATGTGGAGGTTATCACTCAGTGCCTTATCATGTGAATGCATTCACACTGTCGGCTAGCTATAACCACATTAGCTTATTTCTGTGTTTATTTCAAACTTTCCGCAGCGGAAAAAAAAAAAAAATCCGAGGCACATTGCAAGAACAGGCCTCAGAGTGCCAACACCTCAAAACTGGCACTTCGCAGTGTAATAGCATCGCACTGTGGCACGGTGGTTTGCAGGAGCGGGGACCAGTAGTAACAAGGACTAGCTCTGGAGCTTTTCTCCATCAACTAGAACTATACTCAATGACACCGTTCTCACGATTTGTGGGGAAAGAGGATCAAATTGTCCGTGAAGAAATGTTGACTTGAAGCTATAGTTGCCTAAAGAGTAGTATGGACTATGATGGAAGTAGCAGCAAAGCTGCAATCTAATATTCTCTATCTGCGTATTCGTATTTAGCTTTGATCCACTAGTCTCGTACCGTCGTACTTGAAATATCTGAAATACATGTATTACTAAGAAGTGACCAAGGCTTTGGAACCATGCAGATCCTCCCGAAGCCCATTCGCTTATCCACCTTCGCCTGGGTAACAACTCGGCCTCGTCGCCGATAGCGAGAGCGACAATGCTATGATCGACAGGGATGACTACAACACAGCTGAGCCGGTCCGTAATTGTCAACGAATGCATACGCTAGCAAGCTCATGGTCAAGAAAAATAGAGCAATATCATCTTTATTTCCGTCAATGATTGGGCCTAGTTCCGGAAATCTGATATCCTCCGTATGCAGTGATTGTTACTACGGACTATGGGTGGCATCCCAATTCGTTGACGATGCCAAGTCTAGCGTTAAATTTAGTCCAGGCGACAATTGGGGCGCAAGATAACGTAGCGAGTCGTCGAGAGCGCCTTGACTAGCCCTACCTAGCGATATTTCGTGGTGGGACCGTCATGCCGCATATGTCCGGACCGTTTGTCTGTAGTCTTCAAACGGACTAGCCCCACTCAGTGCCGAATGCGGGTTCCTTGTGGGGTGTAAGGCTGAGCAACTGCTCACCGTTGAAGTTCTGTACGGAAACGAGACCGAGTGCGATTTGCTCACCATCACGGCGGTTGCTGGCGATGCGATAGCGCGCAAACGTGGACTGTAGGTGAGGTTCCTCGTTGATTGCCAGGCGAAGTCGGGCTGAGCCTGCTGTAAAGGGGCGACATTGACAACGGAACTGACGTGGCTCAGTGAGTCGAGGGTGCTACGAACACCAGAGGCAGCCAGATAAGTACTGCAAGAATTCGCACATGAGTTAGTTTAAGAATCTTCCTAACATCTCTGTCACTTCTTCATCTTCCAAACACATTTTGTTTCAGCATTCTTCCGTCGCTACCACGCAGCTTGCAGCCATGTTTTATTCTCTTGTTCTACCAGCCATTCTCTTGGCCCCCTGGGTCTCAGCTACCAAGCCGACTTTCGGACGCCGAGACCTCCTGGTCACTGACAAGGTCCGGTGCGCCTGCGATGAGCTGAACAGCTACGCCTTCAACTCGACTCTTTTCCCAAACTCAACCACGTACGAGACGCAGCGTATCAACGTCTGGGACATGAGAGCGAACCGTAATCCGGCTTGCATCTACATGCCTAACACGGCAGAGGATGTCGCCAAGGCGGTTGAGATTCTCTCCACCTGCAAGGCACAATTTGCCGTCAAGGGTGGTGGCCACATGAATGTATGTATCCCCTTGATCCCCATGTCGCACAGGAACCTCGCTAATCATCTCCGTTAATAGTATCCTGGAGCTAATACCATTGATGACGGAGTCATGCTAGCCCTTAACGGCTTGAATGATATCAAGGTCAATGCCGAACAGGATACCGTCGAAGTTGGCCCCGGGAACAAATGGGTCGACGTCTATTCGGCTCTAGCTCCCTTCGACAAGTACACTATCGGAGGTCGTCTAAAGACTATTGGTGTTCCTGGCCTGAGTTTAATCGGCGGTGTCAGCTACTTCCTCAACAAGTATGGATTTACTATGGACAACGTGCTTAGCTACAGTATTGTTCTCGGCAACGGCACCCAAGTTGTCGCCTCTAACACTTCTAATCCCGATCTTTTCTGGGCCCTAAAGGGCGGCGCTGGAAACTACGGCATCGTTACCAAATTTACACTAAAGACATTCGACCTGCCGCTGGTCTCCAGTACTTTCCAGATTTTCAATCAGTCTCAAATACCTGCCTTCAACAAGGCCGCTTGCGATATGGCTATGGCTGGCGATAGCGCCGAGGGCGCTGGTGCTGTCATCAACATGAGCTACAACATGACTACCCATGAAGTTGTCCCTCAGGTTTTCGGCCTCCAAGAGACCACTGTGTCCCCGCCTTCCCACTTTGTTAACTTCACCGCGATCCCTGCCGTTTCTCGCATACACAATGTGACCAAGCCTCTCGACTGGCACTCGCAGATGCTCTCCCCTAATCAGATGTTCCGGTAAGCCGAGGCTTGTCCCCGTGTTCCTGATCTTGGCTAAAAATCACACCTTTCTAGTGTTCAATTTGGGCATCAGACCATCAAGCCTGATGCTGATCGTCTCAACGAGATTTACGAAGCCTGGGTTGAGGCTATCCAGGACATTGCCGACGTCGAGGGTCTACGACCTACCTTGATCTGGAACTTAGTTCCTAGAACCGCCTTATCGGTCGCCAAGAACAACGGCGTCGGCAACACCTTCGGTCTTGATGACGACCAGTCTTACATCTGTATGTGGTTCCGATCTGGTTGGCTTGATACCATTGCGACTAATCGTGATCAACAGGGTGGCAAGTTACCACCTCGTGGGCCCGCGCCGAGGACGATCTACGCGTGACCACCTGGGCTCGGAACTTCCTTGATCATCACCATAAGATTAACCAGGACTTGGGCCTTGCTACTGACTTTGTCTATATGGGTGACGCTTCGGAGTGGCAGAACCCCTTCCCTGCTTATGGAAATAACAACTTGCAGAGGATGAAGGATATTCGAGATGCGTATGATCCTAACATGACCTTCAGCAAACTGGCTTGGGGTGGATACAAGCTTGGACACTAAATCGCGACGATGACATGTACCTCCCAATACATTACTCCTCGGTAATTCGGTCGAGCTTTGGCATTCCGACATAACCAAAACCATGTATTTTGTCAACTTCCCTTGTATATTCCTTTCACACATAGATCCGGATATTTGCATTTCTCCAAATGCTTGCAGTACAAATCTGCATATGCACGCACCGGTTATTAAACTTCGCCACGAACTTACTCCCTCTATGTGTTCATCTAGCTAATCAACTTCCACAACCTGTTGTGTAAAGGTTCAGGGATTCTCCCCCATTCTTTCCAAGTTGTGATTCTCAGCACAGTGCATTCGCCTCTCCACGCGGCCTGTTGCAAGTGTACCAGGTCCCAACCGTAATACCAGTGAGCACGAGAGTCACGGTAGCATATAACCAAATGTATGGAGACATTATATCCTGACCTCGATCCGGACTCCAGTTGAAGAACGTCATGGAGAATAAAGTCTGTGCCCAAAGAATGGTTATCTGAGTATTAAGATTCCTTTCACCGAGGTAGTGAGAACACTTACTGCAACCGAGGTGGCTGGCAGAAAGATCATCGTGAGCAGCGCGATAGATCTCATTTGCCTCCCATCGTTCCTTGTGGCTCTTGAGATATCAAGATTGGTGAGAGTATCTCCCCTACCGATCTCATTCCATTCCTGAACCGTGTTAGGACTATCTTGTGGGTCGAGGGAGCTGAATAGCTCGAAAGCCCTGCTGGGATGGAGTGTCTCACCATTTGCGTTGCTAGTACCATACCATCAACAATTGTGCTGCAACTCCTGATCTTCTCATCGTACTCCTCATCAAGTTCTTCCAGTCGGGCCAATATACGAAGCGATGTCTTGCTCTTCTCCCCGTTATCCTTATATGACGGCTGGCCTTTGAATTTGGCAAAGTCGTCTGGGATAAATTGCTGTGTAGTGACAGGCGTAGAGCCCGAAGAACTAGATGACGGCCTCGACTCGCATTCTTGCGATGAGAGGCCGATATCTAACAGTGCCTCTGCATGGCGAGTGATCTTCAGCAACTGCTTTCTCCAGCTGTCCAGGCCGTTCTTTATATGGCTCATATCCAGCCATAGTCTCAACGTGTCGTCGGTGTCAGTGGCATTAGCCTGGGTTGCGTTCACGTCCTGGCTAGGAAATGATCCATGTGTGTTTATGGAAACATTGAGTGCTCGAGTCAAAAGCTTACTGCGTATGCGGTCTGTTAATTTGAAATGACGGTTGCGTTCGATCTCTGCGAATAAAAGCGGGATGATAAGCGGATGAAAAGTCGACAGATTACAATTCTCCAGAGTCTTCCTAATAGTAGCACGGTTCTTCTCACTGCAGCCGTATACGACGCAATAAGTGTAGTTTCTTGCTGGATAGAATGTCGCAGAAAGTGCCATGTCATCAGCCCAGGACGATGCTGATCTGCAGTTGTAGACTACACCAGTAATGGTCAGCAGAGATAATCATGTTTCTCGGTTGAGAAGTAAATTTCCCGCAATTAGCACAATGATAAATGGTCATTACCTATTTGAACCTCTCCTGTTTCGGAGTCTTGTGTAGTTATGGTAGAAAAGCTTGCTGTGGTATTTCGATTGATAACCCTAGATATGGAAGGGTGGATGTGAAAGGTACCGACGAGTCTTTCAAAGACCTCAGCACAGACTGGTAATTCTGCGACGATATTTCCAGGCCAGGGGCCCGGCTCCGCCCTGGAGCAGAACCTATGAATATGTCACTCAGCAGATGCTCAATTAGAAGCGAGGAAGGATGTGTACACACATAATGGCGATTCCATTTCGTCGCGAGGAATCAGGCAATGACTGCCACTGTCGGGCACGTCTTAGTGTCATGGTAAGCGGCAGGATATCCACGGTTACTGACCTCAGAGAGCCAGGAGTTCCATTGCCCCTTGTCCTTGAGCTGTACACAGCACCTCGGCTGGCAGCATTCTCGAATATGCTATTGTTGACCTCTGTAAGCGCAAGAAAACTTGTGAATGAAAGAGTCCTGGTGAATTCGCAACCCGCCTACCTCATTCTCATATTGATATTCCACTACCTGACTTTCCCTAGACTCGAATTCGAAAACCTTATAATCCTCCTTCTTGAAAAGGGTATCTTCACGAATCCAGTGCATCGTGTGATTTTGGTTGAAAAGCAGAAAAGGGATAAAACAAGCTGAATTCAAGCTGCAGTAACAAGGTCATTAGTTTCCTTCCCGATAGGACTAGAGAAGCTGGTGGATGGACTCTCTGCATCCTGCCGACTAAATACTTCCCAGGGTTATATCTGCTCCGTCGTGAGTTTGCAATGCGCTTTGGGCCCACCAGCGTCCACATGTGTTCGTCGCGCATGTTCCCTCCCCACCTCAGACAGTGTTCCGGCCTGCTACGCACAGGTTGTGCACTGCCAGATCTGATGCTTTGCAGACATATGCAGGCAATTTTAGCGCAACATTTCTGGCAGAGACGAACCAGTGGGCCCAGTCTTGAAAACTGCCTTGCTGCAAGATTGGTGACAGGGGTTTAGGCTAGTTGTGCCGAGGGTGGGTGAGTACTACCCTAAGTCGCCCGACTGTTGTCTCCTGAGCCGAAGGCCCCAATTTTAATTCGGTTTTGCTGGCGGTTGCCTGAGAGCCTGCTGGTGTTCTGCATCACTGCCAGCAATGGCCCATGCAGGCAAGCAAGGCGTGCATATAAGCTTTTCTAAGGTTGGCTAGAGAGGAGGCAGTTTCGTATGCCAAGTGATATGGGTGCCCAGGCAGTATTTGTGGTACCACACCCTCCCATTCCACTGTTGCCCAAGTAGAAGTGTAATTATACACACATGCGTACAAATGGCTCTTGACTATTGGTGCTGTTTTCCATTGCCCTTTTTATATGCCATAACAATAACTGGGTCCTATGAGGATAAGTGGCAGCATAAAAGGCAGGGCAAACAACACGCTGTTGAGACAGATTATACTCCTCGCCCTTCTTAGGCCGGTAGCATCGTCATTACTTTTTACACTCACCTCTGGCACACAGCGCCTTTGAAGTATTCCGGCGACGGCAATTGATTATTCCGTTTGGCTGCAGTTGATCGAGAACTCACAGCCACAAATATTTTGTCAAAATGGTTAAGCCGCCGAAGCTCACCAAGACCTTCTACACGCAAACCCTACCCATCCGATATAAAGGCTCGAGGCAATTGCAAGTTGAGTTGGATAAGGCCCTCGGGCCTGGTCATTGGAAGGACGCTCAAGGGGTGAGTAGAGGCCCTCAGAGTCTGCCGAATCATTGAGCTGATATAGAATACTCTGCAGGGCGCGTGCATGGATGAGTGGGTTGTGAAGGTGACTAGGATGTTGACGGATGTTAGCGAGCCACTCCTACCCACCCAATACACGACATGAAATACACCCTCAGAAAATCTCAATATGCAGAATAGGTGCAATTGAGTTGCTCCTAGATGATCTCGGTTCTGACGAATGTTTTAGGCTGAAATCGAGACGATCAACAACAACCTCCGAGTGCACCATGGCGGCTGATATATGTGGCTCTGGCCATGCTGGCGACTTCTGCTCATGAAATGTTATCATATTCTCTTAGCCAACGGGGTATCTCGTAATGAGGTTTATATAATAGATCCATCGATGTCTTGTGTTGTGAGGATGCATCAAGAGACAGGCTTGACCGTCCAGAGTTTGCTTTCGGAACGGAAAGCCAGTGCGAGTTGTTCCTGATCCCGCGTGATTGCATGTTCGTGTTTGAGGAAGTATTCTCTTAGCATCTTTGCGAGCCGCCGACACAGTACAGAGCAGATTCTTGACACTTCTTTTGCAACCCGCAAAGGTTGTCGATGACTTTAGTGCAGTCATGGCGATCTGATGCGACCACAAGGATCATATGATCCATGATGTAATTGAGAAGGTCTGTGAGGTATGGGCTGCACCCAGGGTGTTTCAGTAGACGACGTATCCACTGGGACTGTTAGCTAATGCCAGTTTAACCCGTGGAGGGAAGATGAGGAACTTGAAATGCTTGGACCAACAGGAGAAACCTGACCTACCTTTTTGACAGATCGTTTCACAACTGCATTGTCCTCCCGTCGCCTCCTGAATATCCGCCATCCAGAAATCCCCTCAGACAGACGATAGAAGTCATCGAGGTGGAATTTGTTGTTGAAACTCCGGTCTTTCATTCGCTTGCTCGTGAATCTTTCCACGCCGTCGAAGCCCAGAAGTATCCATGTAACAAACTCTATGAATATACAGCCAAGAGACCAAATATCATATGGCCTCGAGACGTGCGGTCCAGTATCGTATTCTGGGGCTGCGTAGCTTTGGGTCAGGCCTCTGACCTTGTCAGGGAAGACTTTCGTTGTGAGCTCGCTATGAAACGCCGTGAGTCCGAAGTCTGAGATCTTAAGGGTCCCGTGTCCTGGATTATGTTGTTGTGTGAACCAGAGGATATTCTGCGGCTTGATATCCCCATGACGACCGCAATCCTTGTCTCCGCCACCTTCGTGGGATTTCTTCAGGTCCAGTGGGACCGCCAATTCCGACTTTGGCATCCTCGCATTATGAATGCCGCTCAAGCCTTCAGCTAGGCCACAACATTGTTTTGCAAACCAAAGCATCAAGTCAATGTCAATAGACGGATTCGGATGTGTTTTCCACAATTGCATGAGATTGCCACCTTCTGCCCATGGGAAAAGGAGGTGATATTCCTCTTTGTAGTAAAAGGTTGCAAGCAGCGTAACGAGATTCGAATGTGGCAAGATCTTTTTCAATGCGTTTACCTCCAGCTCAAACTCTTTAGAATCATCAGATTTGAGGGTTTTCAACGCGAAGAGGTTGTTTCCCTTGCGTGAACTCTGCGTTAGCAAAAGGTCGTGTAGTACGTCAATCCCATTCTGCTCACCTTCGGTGGAAGGGCATGTTGCGCCGGATGAACCTCCACGCGCCTGACTTCTGAGTTGGATGAAGAATGGGTCTTCTTTTCATACTCTGTCCACGGTAAGGAGATTCCTGGGCTCAAGTCGTAGTGCAATGGCTTCGAATTGTCATCTTGAGCAAAGAAGGGGCACTTCATTTGTCGTTGATACGTATCAAAAAGCTCAATCTCTCCGTGCGTCCAGCCACTGAAGCATCCAAGAATAGGATCATGACTGTCTTTTCTGTTGAGATTGAAAGTAGATCCCACTTCGTTGGTCTTCACAAGCGGAAGGTCCCCGTCAATTATTGACTCATCGTAGAAGCAGGCAATGGCATCGGCCTTCTCAGCAAGAATCAGAGACGCAAAGACGCGCTTCCCTGTATGAACCTCCTGTGCCTTTCCACGTTCTCCACATATGTAAGTAACTATTTCCTGAAGTCGATTTGATATTCTCTCTTCATTAATGAATGAGAGGTAGATGCTTGTCGTGTCGTGACTTATGATTCGGTCCAGGTGGTCGATAGGCATGAAGTATTTGCCTTCGTCTCCATTACACTTTCTCATTGCGTGACGAAGACTTTGGTAAAGATAGTTGTGCATGGAAGCTGGGGCCGGCAGAACATCTTGGTAAACCTGAGCCCCTTGGCGCAGTTTCATCTCCTCGAGCCGTCGCAGGCCATCATCCTTGACCGCGTCTTTCAATCCCGTTGGCTCAGAGGCGGGCTCCACGTGTATTTCAGGCACTTGGAAGTTGTTTGGTGCATTCGCACTGTTGATGGTCGTGGCCATTGGCTGTGAGCTGTTTGTCTGCATGGTCCCCTGATTCCGCAGCGGCCTGTTGCATGGTTATCAGCTGATTCAGTTTCGGAGGGATTAGTCACTGTTCAATGTGATTGGAAAGCCCTCAATGTCGTGAATAATGCGACTCACCATGGTATGACAACGCTCTGGGAACGTTGGGCGTCGACAGACGTTATTCGATCTCGGGCTGAGCAAGCCCTAAAGTGTCCAGGTGGTTTCCACCCAGGCGACCCAACCAGTGGGAGATAGCACTCATATGTGATACATCTCAAGACCTCGGGGCCTCTCCGTGAGGCTACACCACCACACCACCACCTTGGGCCACATCTTCACCACACTGATAGGTTTATGAGACGCCTATATGGCACTAAGCAGGGTCGCTTACGCAGTGAGGATGAGGGCGGAGATTTCGCCCCAGTGAGTGAGCGTTTCTGTACATGAAAGGAGGCTGGGGCCCTGTACATCCCACGAATGTGGAAGCAGAAGCAAAAGATGGCCGGCGGAGGAGAGGGTCTGTTTTGGGCGGATATTGGGGGCTAGTTGGAGTGGATGTACCGTGACATGTCGAGCGGCAGGTTATGAATATCACGCAAGTGGCGGGGCTGCCTGACATCCTGGCCACGCCGATGTCCTGCATACCTAGGTACCCTCGGGAATGTCTAAAAGGTCCGATGACCCGCCAGGCTGATCTGGATGCGATCGCAGTTCTTCAGGACTGTTTGAAATCACAGTAAGGAGTCTACCCCATCCGACTTTTCCTATCACGGCCACCATCCGAGCAGAACGATCATTTCAATCTCAATGGGATCACGAGAACCAGAACTCAAGATGGGGTAAATACTCAACATCCTAAAGTGATAGAAGAGTAAAAGCTAACCGCTTACTGGGTATTCATAGGCGCCGCAACAAGTACTTTCCATGGCCGAGGTGGTCGCAGCAGGTGTCGACGGAGATCTCAGGTCGAGACGTGGACCGCGCAACGCTCCAGCGAATATTGGACAAGAAGTTTGGTCGAAATTACCAAGTTTCTCTGAATCATGACCGGTTCACAGTCAGGGCACCAGACACCATCTCCGAAGCGGAGTATACCAGGGCCCCATGAGAATTGCTGCTTCCATCGCCGGGCAGGTGGAGGCTTGAAATCAGGAGCGGCTTGGGAGAGAACATTCTGAACGAGGAGTGAGGAAGAGGGCGCAAACTGTCAACAGATAGACACTGCTGGCACCAATGTAAAACATTTATTGACTTTCCAATAGACTTATTTCTGACGACAGGGCGGTTGAGAACATGGACAGGGAGTGGAAGGCCGACGTGGGTTGCCTGGAGATCCCTGAAAAAAAATAAAGAACCAAGTGTCGGGTCACTGGTCAGCACCCTGGGGCAGGGATCATCCGACTCTTGCGAAATGTAGGACGGCACTAATGCTGTGCGACCACACCGGTGTCCAGCCGAGACGCCGCAATTCGGAGTACATGCAGGTGATAGATGACCGTGGGATATGATCAGGCTGCGGCCAAAGCGTCCAAACCTAATCTCAAGAAACAACCCACTTACACAAATGCAAAGATTGTGGTGAAATATTTCCCTTTATCAGCAGTGTCGCCAAAGTTTTTGCTGAATTTAGTGGTCTACTGTGACGACTTTCCACGGTGTACCGGCGAGCAAAGTGGGTGGGGGCCATCCAATATTCTGCAGGATCATCACTGCCTTGTCCTGTTTGAGCAACGTGGCCCAAGCCGTCGCCCACCTTGCCAGGTTGCGAGAAAAGGCCTGCTTCAAGCCTAGTGTATCGGCCTCCGTGTGTGGCCACGCACCACACCCATAGGGCCTAATGGATCTCATCTACCTACCAGGTTTTCCAATGGCGTGCATCATACTACTTGCCTTGCTTGCCTGCCCGCCAAGCCCACCTGCGCGGTTCCCTTGGAATGCATCTAGACGCAAACGACGGCCAATCAGCGCCATGTTGGGCACCCCCTCTCTTCTGTGGCATCACAGCGGCATTCTCCTCGATGATCAGCAGCCACCTATCATTGGCCCCCACTGACAATATTTTCTGCAGCTGGTGGCCCTTCCAAGGCAAGGGATAGATCTCCATGATGTACTGTACAAAGGAAGATTATCCACATTCTGCACCTCCAACGAAGCTGCAGGTCTACAGTCAAGGTATTGGATAAGCAGATGATCACGTTGCATGCGTCCACTCTGCCACTTCAGCTTTTGCTCCATTGTGAGATTAGACAACATCCAGTAATGTCTACCGAGACTTGACTTACTGTGGCTATACTCTGCGGCGATGGGCCAGTGTGGCAATTCTCATCCGCTGCCTATAGTTGTCCGTGTTATGAAGCTCTCCTCAAGATGCTCTCCATCAACCTGTGCCCATGCTCAGCTCCGTCTTAATAAAGCATTACTACTACCCTCGCGAACGGGTATGGCATGGCGCTAATCATGTTCTAAGAGTTGAGGTGGCCCAGCATGTTATTCAGGTTTCTATTTTGACCGTGGTTGTCATCCGGGCAAGGCAAATTGTCATGTTCGCACAATTCGACATTGCTCCGACCATATGTGATCAGCCAGCGCAACGCATATTGATGGGTTCAAGTTCCGAATTTGACCCATTTTTTGCAGCCTTGTGTGCAAATTTTCTTCAACTTTTCCCCTTCTGGACGGAGTAGGTGGGCGTCTGCCAAAGACATGAAGGGGCGGTTTTGTGCCTGCCGCGTCAATCGCTACACCCCACCGTTACAGTCGGAATGGACGCCTGCCACGTCGACTGCTTTGATGCAGACTTCGGGCTACATCTTCTGTTAGCTTTGGAAAGAAGGAACCCGAGGGCACATTCCCCAGGTCCGCGGTCCAAGTGCTGTCCTTGGGGTTCTTAGATCACGTAGGCCAAGGGATCTTCAACGCTGTCCAAGAGAGTGTCGATGCTCAATAGGGTCGTCAACGGCCTGTAACTCCAGAAATCAACTGAGTCTAGAGTTTCGTAGTTCCTGGCAAGAGAAATCTGTTCTTCTCGTATGACATATTGGGCGTAGGCAGGAGCCGGTATGGACTCCGAACAAGTTAAATCATTTCTCTCCTCCCTAGCGCCATCCTCTATGCGAAAAAAAATCGAAAGCAGACGTAAATTCTTGTCACTACAATTTTCATCTAACTCTGATCCTAATTGGCTATCTGTATTCTTTGAATTCCTCTACTAAGCCGGAACGACAGTAAGTGTCCTAGAAGGACAAGACACAATGTGAAGATGAACACAGTAGGTTCAACTCTAATCCTTATAAAGGAAAACACATCAAATACAAGTTTGAAGGGCTTTGTGCAAACCCAACCAAATCTAGTTCCCACTCATCATCTCAACATTTCCTCTCGAGCCCACTGCTCGTCGTTATGCCCCTTGACTGTCTTCAAGTATTTTGTGAAGTCTGCCGCCGTCTTGATGGCTTGGCTCAGGTGTTTCCAGTCCAGCCTCTCCCCTTCGTGCTTGGCAAGCTGTCGAGCGGTGAGCAGGGCATTCCGAATCTGCCTGCCGTTCATCTCATGTGCTGCCAGTTCATCAAGCCTTCTTTCCAGCTCAGACATATTCGCTTCTTCATCTGGAGACTCCTCGATCATCTCTAGGAAGTTGCTCCAAATGGCCCTTCGGGATTTCTTGGTCAGATTGTCGTAGTGGATTGCAACCTGTATTCGGGACTTGAAGGCCTCGTCGAAAGTGCCGACACGGTTCGAAGTCAGTATGAGTATACCATCGTAGTATTCGAGAGTGCGGAGAAAGACTGAAGGAAGAGGGGAAAATCAGCTTCTCATCCTTGAATCGGTTGTTGGGGCTTCTCACTTGACACCAGGCTGTTTCTTTGCAGATCGGCCATTGTACGTTCCTCAAGGAACACGTCTGCCTCATCTAGAAGCAGGACTATGATTGCGTCAATTTTTAAATCCAGAACGTACGGCATACATTGATCTAGACTTACCGCAATCCCAAATTTTGCCGAGGTAGAGCACACTCTCTAAGTATTTCTCAACATCCTTGGGATCAGTGCCGATGTCACCACATGTGACTCGGTACAGAGGCTTTTCTGCAATTTCCGCGACACTTGGTTGACAATTAGATTAGATCCCCCATATTTCAACGTGAAAAGAGGGCCTCGGTCACGCACCTTTCCGCTGTCAATGTCTTCCCTGTGCCCGGGCTACCATGCAGCAAGATGATCAAACCGTTCCCCTTGCCAGCAATTATATCATCCATTCTGCCAGCTCTTTTCTGTATGTTGACCAGCGCAGAGATCATCTTCTTCACAGAATCGTCAAGAACGAGACGCTTGAATGCTTCCGGGTTCCACGTGATGCTGTGAAAATTATCAACGAGCAGGCTGCCTAATTCATGTCAGCGCAGAAATCATAGGCAAACATGACGCTGCTTGAGTCGATTGCAGCATAACGAAGGAATTTGCTCACTCCACTTTTTCGCTTGTATTCTGAACCCAAAAATGGTACTCGGGAGAAGCATCAATGTTTTCTCTGACAGTGTCTCAGCTTTGTTGACTGACATTGGCCAGGGGTCCAGCCTCGTTGGCGGCATGTTTCTAGCATTACGTTTCACAATGATTAACATATCATTAGTGGCTGGATGCATCAATCTGTAGGTTGCCGTGTCGACTATAAATCTCTCACTTGTCTTTATTGAGTTTAGAGGCATTGTTAGGTTTGAAGGTCCAAAGAGAGGAAAAGAAAAGGGACTGCACGAACATAGTGGTACTGTCGGGCCTTGTCCCAACCAGTGTAGCAGATGTATGTCTGGCTCTTCATGCTCCAGAATTTCCTGCCTCTTTCTTCAAGAGCTTTTATATCCTCGGAACTTGCAAACTCCGCAGGGTAGACCGGGAGACTTGTGATTTGCGTATGCTCTTCCGGGACATTGTCAATCGTTTTTCCCCAAGGTAGCCTGACTAAGTCATTACCGTCGTATCCCCATGACCAGCCTGACAAACTGATGCAACCCTTGGTCGGGCTGGAACACGTTGACACGATGTACGCTCCGAAAACATCAGATTCTCGCTGGCTGATAACCATTTGATTCGGTCTGTACAGCTTCGGAATAGAACGAGCTGTCACCAGCCCTTTGCCGAATAGTGAAACAGCCTCCTCGTAATCTTGGCTGTAACTTTTATTCAAGAACTCCAGAAGAGGTCTCAGCACATTCTTGTAGGTCATGTCCACCGATAGTTGAGTGAGCTTGTGGTAGTGATGGAACAAAAAGTGGTACGGCGCGGACAATCCCTGGTATTCGAGATAATCCGAGGGTTCGCCCACAGGAATTGGGTTGTACTCTGCGACTTCAAGGAGAGCTCTCTGCAGCAGAGGCGATATTATTTGAAGTTGGTCGGGTTGCGGCCCCTGACGTACCTCGCCGAAAATACTGCGGGAGTGGCTGGTGCAAACATGGTGTTTGATAACGAGGAAGCATATATCTGGGTGGAGATCGAGATAGGTCTCAACGCTGCGAACAACCTTGATGCCGACCAATTTCTCCTCGTCCTCCCCTGGCCCGTGTTGGACTTTGAAGACCGGTTGATCCTCATAGTAGGAGCCGTCGTGGTGGTGGCTTTGTCTGACGCAGCCAATCCGGTGCAGCACTTTGGCAATCGGATCATCTTCGTTCTCCGGCCCGGGACTTCCGTCAAGACTGGCCTCTTTGTCCTGAAGGAAAGAAACCTTGTCTGTAAGGAGTTCGATGGTATCTAGCAAGTATGCAATTTAATGGGAAATGTCTTGACTGTCGTCCAAAGCGTCGATGTGGAAGAACTTCTCCGCGATCATGTTCAGCGATTCCGACATACTTGGTTGAACCTCATCCCCCACTTTCTTTTGTTGAGAGAGGTTTGGTGTTCTATCCAGGACTTCGGCCTTAAGGAATTTCTCCGTGATCGTATTCAGGGAGTCTGACAAGGGCTTTTCAGGCTGATTCGACGGGTTCTGGTGTTGATTACTAGTCCGAGACGCATCGGAATGTTGCGCCACCCATTCAGCAAACAGTGCGACAGCGTCCGGGGTGACTATACTATTCTGGGCTGGTAATCGATAGTTGACGCCTTTGCCGATTTCGCATGGAATTTCTTGCAGCCCAATGTGTTAGAAGCTGCATTGGCATCATGATGCCGTTCGTTTCCACTTAAAGACACGACAACATACCTGGACTGAGCGAGCTGAGGCCTTCTCTTGCAGCTGGGGTTACCATCCCCTTCGCACACGTATAACACTGATGGAGGACTTTGCCTGGATTCGCATACGTCTGAAAAGTAGATTCTTTCTTCAACGCCATACTATCCCACTTAGTCATTCCTTCGCGATTGGCCCTTTCGGCTGAAACCTTTTGACGCCATTGAGTTTGTTCGTGAGCTTGTACCTCTGACCGTCGACTTGACTGCTGTCCGTCGGAAATATCGGAGTCAGCATACGAATCTCGAGACGATCTTCTGCCTCCACCAATTTCGCCTCGCGCTGGTTGATTTCCGTATCCCGGTGGTGGACGGCCATATCCCGGTGGGGGACCTCCCGGTGGTGGACCTCCCGGTAGTGGCCCTGTGTATCCTATTGGCGGACGCATCGGTGCTAAGTGCCCCGGTGGACGCACATTCTTTGCTGGCAGAGGATGCGCGGCCGAGGCCAAAGACAATTCTGATGGACTCGACGATCAGCACCAAGGTTCTCACTCGCGAAACAAGACTGCCCACCTTTTCCAGGTTCCTTGTTTAGATTTGAAAGTATCCTCCTTTTCTTGGCGAGGTCTTCCGCGGTATCATCTGTGGATATTGTGGAATCCATGTACAAGTTGTCGTTTCCACCTCTTGTCTGAGGTTCTGCTGCCCCTCTGTAGTTGGCCGCCCAGTCAGGATGGACAACGTGTCCAGCAAACGAATGCGGACTTTCCAACGGAGATAGACTTCCTTTATCCATTTTGTCACTAGCCGCGGTTTTGCGCTCTGTTGTAGGGCGTTGTTTCAGGTTGACAAAGTGGGCGGGAGTATGGAAGAGATATGATGGCCGTAGCCCCGCTTTTCTGTGTTGCCTCTCCAAGCAACGAGGCTCCGGCAAGGTGGCTGAGTAATAGAGTACAGTCATCAATGCATAGACTTGACGTGGTCACACAGAATATGCAGTCAGAACTGTGTGTGGCGGAGGCTTAGAAAGGCGGATGTCGACGACCAGTGTTCAGCTGGTGCCTTTGCCGCTCAATACTTTAATAAAACCATTCAACATGAGCCAGCTCCAGTTAAGACGATTCTGATGAGCAACTGCAACAGCGAAGAAAAGAGTAACACGATTGTGTCAAGCTTTAGTCGTCTTATGGCAGCTAGAAAATTATCGTGAATTTCTCCTAATTACCATGAGCAAAACCGAATCATGTACGAATTGTTCAGGTCTTCACCTTATACAACCTTGTCAACAAGAAACTTGAATCGCTCTGACGTCCCCTTGGACCGTCTCTTGACAATTGCCCGATACTTGGGCTGCCGCATCAGTCGTTGTACCCGGCGCCCCATGTCGGTAGGAAATTGCACCTCATTGAAAACTGCGCTGGCCTCCAGCGATGTAGTTGCTTCGAACCGCCAAGATGAAAAGATGATCTTCAGCCCACCCCTACTTCGGCGGGTCAGGATCTCCGACATCATCTCAATGAAACCGCTAAGCGTCAAATAATCCCCATCTTTTGCTTCCACGAGGCTCGTATCAATTATTATAAAAAGGCGAGGAAAGACAGCGATGCAATCTTCGAGTGTTTGAAACCATTGTCTGAGGTCGGCCTGTTCCCGGAAATGTTTGAGAGATATCATATTTATCCCGTTTTGGGCTTGCCCGGACTCTAATTCCAGTAGCTGTGAGATCAGAGACCTCAGTATGCCGGTGATGGACGAAGTTCCCCGGCTACTGTCACTATCACCGGGAAGTGCCCAGATTAATGGATAATTGCGGTCGATGACGGCGTCCATGAAGTCGATGGCAAAGTCAAGCGAGCTCGTTCGGATTCCTTGTCCTTGAGCGAGAGCCATAGATGAAGAGGAATGTGCCACCCATGCTTTGAGTTTTGACAGCGTAAGAGCAGGCAGCTGTGTCGGCAAGGTCTGCCTCCGACGTCTTCGCATTGATCTGCAGAATGCTAGACTTTGTGATGGGTCTGGTGTGTCCTCTAGTAATAGCATAGTATTCCGGATGTCCTCGATTTGGCCTTTCCGAAACATCAGCTGCTGTTCTGCTCGGAGACTTAGTAGTGACTGGTTGTGTAGTGTCTGCTGCTGTTGCTGGTCTGTCATGCGTTGTCAGTCTTGTTGCAACAAGGTAATTCGTGCGCAGTAGTTGGCATGGACTTACATGCCATCATCTCGGTCAGGTGTGTGATAGATCTATGCATTTGATGCACTGTAAAATGTAGGTCTCGGATCTCAGCCTTGACGGCCGCATTTGCTAATTCATCCACACCTCTCGAGCGTCTCGTAATGTCGTCGATGATAGGTTTAAACTTGAGCTCGAATGGATGCGTAATGGCTGAAATGGCATGCCTGGCCTTGCTCTTCTTGCACCACTTGATAGCCTTGACGACGAACTCGATGATCTTGGCATATAGCAGGGAGACGGCCTCCTGCATCCGAGGTGTTGGGTACAGGATCGAGTGTAGCTCGGTTCGCGGCAAGATATCAGCGAGGTTGGAAATTGCTTTGCAGATCTCTTTTAGAAGCTCCTCGTGGTTCAATACCGATATGAACAGGAACTTCATAGCCCCCAAGCTAGGGCGACATATTCCGGGTGGTGCTGAGCGAGGGTATCGAAGATAGCTGCACATCTCAAGTCAGCCAAACGTCTCGGCTCTGAGGGCGGTGCCCTTTTCTTCTTTTCTGTCCCCGTCCTCTTTTGTTCGTAACACACATCCATAGTACACAATTCTTTCAGAACAACTTAGAAGCCATTCTTGAATCCGACCACCCTTCGACCTGGCTTTATACTCCTCCAGGGCCTGCACCACCGCCTCTCGGACATCTTGCATCGAGCTTTGCCGCCGCAGCCATGGCGTCTGGTATTCTTCGGTGGTGAGGGTCGACTTCAGGATTTCGAGGGCGCTTTCGTATGCCGACCGAGCGGGATCGGATAACCTGATGGTATGGACCAGGTCAGCGGGGTGCCGGCGAGACGTGGAGGTTAACTGACTGTTGCTGCGGGTCACCACTGTACCACCCAGCATACAGCTCGTTGCTACTTAGACCGTGGAGTTGAGGAAGCGCCGAGCATGGTGCTAGATTCGGGACAGGACACAGCGTTGCGAGGCCATGATTTCCTCGGGTCGTCACGGCCATCGCGGCAGAGGAACATCTTGAATCCGCTACATGTGTGTCTGGGACAAGAGTTCACCTCGTTACAGAGGAAAGCTCTCTGTATTCGAGATTGAGGAGATGCCGGTTCCTGGTCAGGCTTGCGAGTTACCCGCTGTCAGGCAGACTGGCCCCGTCTGACATGCAACAGGCGCTGCATGCGACCCAAGTTGGTCTAGCACATCATGCAGCAGAAGTTCCGCGGTCACATATGCCAAGCATGATGTTGGGGTCCTTGCAAGACGGGCGACACACAGCCACAGTAGCCCTTGGTCTTCACATCGTCATGCGGCGCGTACAGGGCGCGAGGGCACTCAGTGACCTCTGCAACAAGAAAATAGGCAAAGGCACATAGCAAGTGAGCTCGGAGTGCGTTTCTGAAAGGCCAAATCCAATATGATAACACCATGTAATGCATTATTTCCAACAACAAACCCCCAGCATAGCCCCCAATCAGACCCTAGAACCCTCTCAGGAAGTCCTCCAAGGTAATAGGCTTCCTCACAGCATTATTCAGACCCTCATGATACGTAACCCACACCTTATTCTCCCCCTTGTCAGCCGCCTGCTGGCCCTTCTTCTGCCCAGCGCCATTCCCATCGATCTCGGCCAGCGGCTTCTCCATGACCACACGCCCGAAGAAGTCCTTCTTGACGATGGTGGGCATGATAGGGAGGGCCTTCTGCCCAGCAGCAGCCCCGGTGGCGGAAGCGTTCTCCTTGTCGTCGTGCGGCAGCAGCGCGTCGTGATGCTGACCCTCTGCCTCGGAGGCGCCCATGCCGGCCCGGAAGCGAGCCTGGCGCGCGGCGTTCTCGCGCTGCGCGATGGTCTTTTGCAGCTCCTGGTCCAGGACCTGCCGGACGGCGTAGCGGACTGGGATCTGTGCGGCCAGGACGTGGGCGCCTGCTGTCTCGAACGTGGAGAGCATGTCGAGGTCACTGTCAAAATCAAATCAGCATTGTGTTGCGGGTAGGTAAGCTAAAGGCAGGAAGAGGGGGTTGACTTACGGGTCCATGCGGTACACCCACTGTGTCCGCCCCGCCATGGACGGGTTGGAGTCCTCGATCTTGCCCTTCACCAGGGCGATGCCCACCTCAGCCAGCACCTCGGCTCCTCTCTTGACCATATTCTTCTCGGACTCGCGTCGCACGCTCGCGATTGTGCCTTTGTCGCCGCTCCCGCCAACGACTACAGGCTTGACATCGGGAGAGACCAGGCGGACTAGGTACGGCAGGAAATCTGTGGCGATATCCTCAGGGCTTCTAAAAGCCCGCATCAAGGTCGGCGGTAGTTGGCCCTGCAATCCTTGCAGCAACGCTCGGTTCTGCTTTATAGTCTCGTGCGCAGCGTAGTCGGCACGGGGCCCGGTGAAGGGCAGCGGCGCTTCTTCGGCGCCAGGATCGCCTTCTGCAGCTCGCCACTGCTTGTCGTATCCCGTGTTGGCATGCGGTCGGTGTGGGCTGGCGAAGAGGTGGTGACACGCGAGAACGGGCTGGCTGAGGTAGGGTGCAAGCTCCCAGTCCTGACTTGAGTAGAGCCGCGAGGAACAGTCATCGTGGAAGCTAAGCCACTCGTAGGCTTCGGTTGGCTTTGAGAGATAGGAATCGTCGTTGAACTCGCGGTTCGGATACTCGGAGAAGACGTCCGTCAGGATGCGGTCCACCTCGCCGCTCGTGTCCACCATTTCCCGCAGCCGCTCGATGGCATGCTTCTTCAAGTGCTCCGTGAAGCCCAGCTGAGCTTGTGGCTGTTCGTGCCGTGTCTTCTTGCTCGTACTCACGTCGGCCTGTCGAGGGAACCCGGCGCCCTCTTGGAACACACGGCTGACAATCTCCTTGACGCCTCCCCGGCCGAGGCCACGAGCGCCGCCGCCACCGTGCTGCAACTCTTGGACGATGTTCTTGTCGATCCACTGGCGCGTGAGCTGCAGCGGGCCTTTCGACTCTTGGGCCTTCAGCCTGCCCGCAACCCACTCTCCCACGACCATCACACCTCTCAGGTCGCCTTCTGCGGCACTCTCGGCGCCCTTCTTGGCATCCAATGCATTCGACATACCCCAGGCCGATTCGCAAAGCTTCCGTGCGGCATCCTTCTCACAAGGAATACCCTCTTTCTCGAAAACTGCCTTCAGTCGGCCGACCACAGCATCGACGGATGGCTTTCCTATGCGAATGATTTCTGCCAGGCCTGATTGTCGGAGAGGCCGCAGCGACGGATGATACACATCGTTGCAGATGAGAATCAGAGGTCTCATCTGGCGGAAGTCATCGCCCTTCTTCTTCTTCCGCGCCGCCGCGGCGCCCGCGGCCCCAGAGCTGTTCTTCTGGTCAGTCATGACCAGGTCGATCAAAGCCTTCACGAATCCACCCTCTCCCGAGGCACCAGAGCCGGCTGTTACACCATCCACTTCGTCCACCACGACACACGCTGGGCGGGCAACCTTGATTTTAGCGCCGGGCTTCGGTTTTGCGTGCTCGACCGTCTTGACGCTCTCTGTGCCCAGACTGGTCCTGATCCGCCCCTTGACAACATCTTTACTGCGGTCGTCGCTTGCATTGATCTCGAGGACCTCGTACCCGGCCTGCCGCGCGCAAACATGTGCAAGCGTCGTCTTGCCTAACCCAGGTGGCCCGGTCAGCATGAGGATTTTCCTGTGCTGTCTTTCTTCCTCCTCTTGTTGCTGCGCTCCCTGTTTCCTCGCCGAAGCAGGCTTGGGCCGAGCTGAGTTTGGAAAGACAATCGTGTCCCAGCGCTTGAGCCAGCGCAACACCTGTCGGTTGGTGAGATCGTCGCCCACAAGGTCGATGAAGTTGCGCGCGCGGTACTTCTCCGTCCACAGCATGGTCTTCTTGGGCCGCCTGAGGTTCGAGGATCCGTCTTCAACTGACTCGATGATCGGTTTCGTATGGCTCGGTGCCGGCTTCGTCTTCGAGGCTTCAATGTCCTTGGTCGCGTCTCCCATAAGCCTGTGGATGTCGATGCCAAAGTAGGCGCGCTTGGCCCGACCTTCTTTCGTCCTCGACCGCTCGGCGACCATATCCTTGTAATCCACTCTGGTCGAAGTCGTGCGCTTCAGGACGCCATCGGACTTGCCCGAGCAAGTGACAAATGCGTAGCCATCCCTCCCAATCCGCATGGGAGCGCGGGTCGCTGTCTGCGTCTCCTTTCGACTGAAGAGCCGGGCATAGCGAGCTTCTTCCTCTTCGTCCACGGCGATTGCGTCCCTCGTCTGAGCCTCTGGTGTCTGTGTGGGCTCCTGTGCGACTTCTGCTGCACCGATTTCCAGAGTCGGGGGATTCTGCGTTTCTGTGTTGTCTGCTGTTAAGTCTGCAGGCGCCCTTGGATCGTTAAGCATGATTCGTTTTGGGCTTGGCTGCTGAGGAAGGTCGTCTTCCTCGTCTGAGTCCTCCATAATGAAGCCTCCTCTCGCCTTGGGCTTCGTTTGTTTCTGGTAATCATCTCGAAAAGGCCGCTTCGGAGCGGGTGATGAGCTCGGCGGATACGTGATTGGAGAGGAGGGAGCTGCCATGATTGCAGATGCAGTTTCCTTCTCGTGCGTGCTCGAATCGTGGAGTCGGCGCGGGGTCTTTACTGGCGCCAATCGCGTGCGTGGGAGGCCCAGATCGTGGCTTCGATGGAAGGTCAAAGTGATGTGGATAGACGCGTCGGAGAAGCACTTACAAGCAGACGCGTCCCAAAATGTTGGAGACGCGACCCACCTTCGACCCCCACCCCCAATTGACGCCCCCTGCCCTGTGTCCCCTAACCCTTTTGACGACAACCTACCATGCCGTTCACCCTCGGCCTAGACAACCTCATCAGCAGACATCATTTGTAATGTTACAGGAATTGTCTAACATCAGCTGGCCGAGACGATGCTTGGAGAAGCAAATTCTGATCATACGTAATCCTAAACGACGACTGCATCCCGCTTTAGGTTACTGAGGTGAACCTTGGAACCCTGCCAACGAGGTCAGCTGTCCACCAACCGAGGGCATCATCATCGAATGCCGTGAGATTGAGTTCCGCGATATGGGACGAAGCATGGCAATATCCAAATGGGGAATTGTCCTCTGCCTGTGGCGCAGTCTGGTTGACCGCCTGCCCTACGAGCCTCGGAAAACAAGCTCTCCCCTCCAGGCTTCAGTCATGCCAAGAGGCTGACGCCACGAACTGGCGCTCCTGAATCTCACATCATGCAAAGGATTCGCTGCAGCCACTCTGGATTTGGAGCGCCGCAGTGCACATTCCGACTGTGAACTACGAGTCCGAGCGTGCGGCCGCTCCCTCACGATACCTGCGCCTTCCTCTGGGGTATTTTATAAAACCCAACGGTCGCTCGACGTTCACTTATGTCGATGGCATCTCAAGAGGCAGCAATTTGCAAACGTCGAAAGAGTCACAGGGTTGTTTCACTTATGAGAAAAAGGAACTCGGCTTGCGCAACAACACAATCTTTGGGCCCCCAATTTTGAGAAACCGAATTGAGCAGCTATGGCAGCTAAATTTTCTTTCGTCTCGCTCTGTGCCATCTTGGCCACGGCACCTATCGTATCTTGCCAGTCTATGGACTGGTCTCGGTTTACGGAATGGTCCATCTCCGGGGATGGAGAGACTGGGTTGTATGATATTCCCGTCGAGGACTATATCAACAAAGAAGACGCCAACGCGACAGGAACCATCGATCTCGACGGCTACAATCTGGCCATCGCGGTGAAAGCCGACGTCCCCCTAGTGAACTCCACAAACACCACCATGACCACTGTCATCTCTCTCGATATGGGACCGGCTCTCACCAACCGCACGACCTGTATTACGATTTGGCATGGTCTGTCGGCCAACATAAGCGCCGCAGCAGTCGGTCTCGAATCCCAAGATGGGCATAATTGTGGCTCGATATTGACAGACGAGTGTGTTTCGGACTTGGGGTTTGCCGTCAGCGAGGCCCTCGAGGAAGACTGCAGCGGCTCCATGGCGGACATACCAGACAGCTGCAGAGATCAATTTGATAATTTGAACGGATCGGGCTTTTGTGAGTAGCATTCTAGCAACTAGTACCTCGGGACAGCTTGTCGCAGCTAACAAGATATAGCTATTCAATCGGCGGATGAGCAGGTTATCTACCAGCACGGCACAGGGCCCGCAGCTCCAGGGAATGAGACCCTGTGGTTGTCCGCCGCCACCAACATATGGCCCATCACCGTCAGTCCCATCACAGTCGGGGATGGCGGAGCGTGGTCGGCCTCGACTGTTTTAAGTTGCCTCCGACCGGACACTTTCAAGGAGGGGACAGTTACGCCATCTGCGGAGCCGAATGGCACCGAGTCTGGCGGTGATGGCTCTACCGGAACGGGGACTACTGGTGGCGCGACACCCTCTCCCACGAATGCTGCATCGCACTCTGGCCTCACCTCTGCGGCTCTTGTGGTCGGACTTATCTTCAATGCGGCGATGCTATTCAGGTAAAGAGACGGGTGCGCATATCAAGAGTCATTTGCATAAACCTTCGTCTCCCAGATTGCTAGATTCTGTCTCAAAAATACTCGTTGATCTCATTCTACAAAATCTACAAAACCATGTCCCCTTGACCTTGCCTTTCCGCCAACAGCAACATTTCTTTCTGATCAATGCATTAATAAACCATAACCTGTTCTTGTACCTTCCGAGCCGAACGCCGCAGCTGTATCCAAACGTTCTAGCTGGTCGAGATATGTTGAATCTCTTGCCTTGCCTTGGATAACACAGCCCGCGTTTGCACCTGACTACGTCTGAATTGGTTGTGGGACGGGAAGTGGTCCAGTCGTGCTATTCCAGGACCTCTGGCGGCGCACGAAAGACTCCCATAAAGGCTGTAACACTCCTGGCGTCTTGTGGCCTCAACCGTCGCGCAGTTGGCTCGAAAATGGCCATTACACCTTCCAGCTGAGCCTTCTACTGCTGAGGTGTCGACTTGGATATCAGCCCGTACGCCCAGATCGGCCGAACAATACAGCAAAGGCATTGGCTGCAGCTTTCAGCCAATACTCCAGTCGAGGTCTTCGCTTCATTCGAACACGACACACCGAGGCCGCCCAACGATTCCTTGTTTGACACCGCTCAGGCCATTTCTCGACAGAAACCATAACCTCTGTTGACTTGCTCTTTGGAAATTCGCGTTGGCCCCGCCCGTGTTCGGTCTTCAAACCTTCCTGACCGTTGTCAACTCGAGACTTGCTCTTCCACTGTTTCCCCGGAACTCCTGGTCGTTTCCTCTCAACTACGAGGACCAGTCAGTTGAGACATTTCTTGAGCAATACCGAGACAGTTCTGTACTAAGAGCTAAGCCTACTCTGCCATCTTCGACATTCAGTTAGCGCACGTGCACGGCGCTTGGTCTGCATAGACTCATTCACTGGCTTACAAACATTCTATGTTAGCCTGGAATCAATTGGGCACAGAAAGGACCTCAGTACCCCCATCTGTTGTCTGCCAGCACATATTCCAGAGGAGCATTTACCGGATTCACCCCCTTCACTAGTGCCCTTGGAACCCACTACGTTAGTGTGCCCAACTTGCACAACAGACTATAGTGAATATCTTGACAGCCACACCACCCCACTTAGAGCCGTGCTGCAAAGCATCAAGTCGGCAACTGGGCCAGGGCACGGTTCACTTCCTGTCATTTCCTACCTTGGTCCTCTCTCTTCCTCCCACTCCTTACCCTCGCTTCCTGTTATTTCCTTCCTCGACTTCCAAACCTCCTCCAGTACACTCCCTGATTCCCTACAGTACACTCTTCAATCTCCTACAGTACATTCTCCTGATCTTCTACAGGATTTACTCCTGTCTGTCAAGATCATACCTCTGCACATCAAGGCCAGGTTCAATCTTGTCTCTTCTGCAAAGGCTCCCTCCTGGCACATGGTCAAGGCCGTCTGGTAGTGCAGCAACGACAAAGGTAAGCTTGAATCTCTTTGGCACTTCAAACACAAAAGGCTACAGCCAACAGTCCTCCCTGTGTTCATCAGACTCTCATTTGTCCGTCCTTGTTCCCCAACACTCAACGCACTACCAACACAGCTATGGCATGTTTGTAGTCAAAGTCCCTGGATCAATAATAATGTTCCTGTTCCTGACCGTGCTAACCGAATCGCCAGATACTCGATCAAGCACATCTGGGTAGTAGTATCTACTTAGGGTCTCTCCCAGTCAACCCTGGCAGATAGTCCTGGAACCCTCATCGCCAACCCCAGTCAAGATGCCTCCTAGACAGGTCAAGCCTGATCCCCAGGAGGACAGCGGCCAGGAGTCTCCTGGCTATTCTCCTGGCTATTCGGACGTCCAGTCTACTCCTGGCAGTACTGCCTCCCATGGTGGCGACACTGCTCCAGGTAAGCTCTGCCGTGGTCTTAATTGACACTGGAGTCCCTTTATCCTCTTTCCATTGTATGAGAATCAACGATTTGCACCCATCAACATGGACGGTACACCCAAGCCCCATAAAATAACCAACTTTGGTACAACCTCCTATGGGACAACATCCTACGAAATAACTGGTATGGTGCTAGCCTCAGCACTTTGATCTCCGAGTTGTCTAGTATGGGGTATACCCTTTGTTTTTGTGGGCGTGAATATCTGATCTCTTATACAATGGCTATGTTCTTCCACAGTGGCACAGTCATCCCGATCCATCCAGCATTCTGGACCATGTACCCACGGGCTCCTTGTCCGTGTACATTATAATCATCCTACCCGTCTTCTTTTCCTGACCCTAGTCATCATCTATAAGCTAGCAAGCTGCTCACGCTAACTTTCGTCCCAGGTCCTCGATTCCCCAACGTCTCAAGGACTCACTCACTTCCAGTGATTCACGAGACTGAGGAGTCCAACTTTAATTTCCCCTTTCCCGGTCTTCAGGGTACAACTTCGGGAGCCCAGTCCTACTCGTTCTCTTACCCTGGCAACGACGACATTCCCAACCCTTTTGTGGATCCATTTGTGGTCCCGGAACAGACGCACACGACTCGAGCCTCTAACATGAACATCATGTCTCGAAACTTGCTGCCTTCCTCCCGCAATGCCCGCAACCAAGGTCTAGGCGACTCTGGTACCGGCTCGGGCGTGACTAGGCGTTCGTTGCAGCAGCAAGGCCAGACGGGCATTGCAACTAACCAGGCTGTGACTCGGGCAACCCTTGGCCAGGCTTCCAACCCAGGTCTGTTCTCCACTGTCGACCTGACGGGCATGGACTACCCCGACGGAAGCCCCAGCTCCATGGACCTTTACGGCAGTACCCTCAACTCGGGACTTGATCCAGACTACTTCATGCCGGGCAGCTACGATCCCTTCTCCAGCACCGGTGGAAGCGCTCAGCAGGGCCAGGGTGCCAGGGATACCAGCCCAGTCCCCAAGTTCGACCCCGAGCTTCTCTCGGATAGCCCACAATTCATCAGCCCCATGCAGTACGAGACCTTCGAAGAGGGAGAGCGCGAGACCAAACCCGATCCCCGCCGTCTCCGCACGGAGGGCACCCCAACCCGGGCACCCCGTAACCAGCGAACCTCCACGGCCATGGCGAACATCTCCCCCGCGACCCCCTGCGTCAACAGCCCGGGCGACAGCTCCCTCGAGGCCTCGAGCGGCGGCGGCGTTGGCAGCGGCAGGAGGGCCCCTCAAACCCCGGCCTACCAGGCGCACGTGCCCCCGAACCGGATCGCAGAGGCCGGCCCAGTCACCCACCCGGACCCGGAGTGGAGGCCCTACGGCACGAACCACTGGCACGTGTTCCTGCGCGAGCCGACCCTCCTCAAGTACCTGTCCAGCACCGAGATCAAGGACATCCGCGAGCACTGCTACGCGATGGCGGCCAAGGGCGCCGCCGAGGGTGGCGGCGACAACAACGACGGCGACCAGCAGCGCCAGCCCGTCCCCGTCGCCCGCGGATCCCAGTACACCACCGACGACGCGCAGGCCGTCTGGAAGCACTGCGACGCGTACATCCGGCGCCGCAGCCAGGTGCGCAACAACCAGGCCGCCCGCCGCTCGCGCCAGCGCAAGGACGCCGAGACGCGGTACTGGAAGGCGCTGGCGGTCCAGCACGGCGTGCCGGACCACGACTTCGACTGGGACCTCGTGGATGAGGATGGAAACCTCCCAGCTAATATTGGCGCCCGCGCTGCGTCCTCCACCCGGACTGCTGCGGAGGGTGGCAGTGGTGGTGGCGGTGGTGGTGGTGTCCAGACCCGTGCGAGGGCGAGGGCCCAGCAGGGCGCCGGCCAGGGACAACAGCGGGCGGCGGCGAACCGACGTACCTCTGCGTCCTCCGGCGCTGCGGCCCGGCCTGACTTCGACTTCAACCAGCCGCTCGATTTCGATGAGGACGACAAGGCGGACGCGAACTTCGACCCCTTCGATGCCGAGTTCTGATTTTCAAAGGTTGCAAGTTCTGAAGAAGTCTGCTGGCCTAATGCCGATGTTGCTGATTACATGGATGGCGTTTACGACAAGGGCGAGATATCACGCGAGACAAGATTGCTTTGAGGTACGACGAGATTGATGACGGACGGAGATTGCTTTTTTTTTTTTGGTCGGACCGATGTCTATATTTGCATGGATTTGCTACTCCCGTCAGAGCGGCGCGGCAGTCAACACTGAACAGGATGAAGTTCCAGGAAGGACGGCGCAGGGAAGAGATTATCGGTCTGTTATTATTTGATGATGAAGGAAGAGGGGATGATATTCCATCTGGTCTGTGTTCTTCACGAGGGTCGACAGCACAGACCTCATTGCTCACGGGCGTTGGGGCATCACAACAGGCGTATGGGAAAAAGGGATGGATGATACCACTACGCGATGCATTTGATGTCGACATGGTACAAAGGGGGAGAAAAAGAGAAAAAAAAAGCGGTAGCAAGTATGGTAGGATCCAGAGATCCAGAGAGAAGCAGTCGTCACCAGAGTCTGTCATTCATTCGCTTCTCAAAAATGAAATATCATTAGGAAAATCAGAGCTTGTATGCGTCTCGTGTCAGGAATGTTGTGGTCCTCGATTCCATGGTACAATGGACGACGGCCTTGTATCTGCCTCTGAATTCTGGAAGAGATCGGAGATTCGCACTCATAAGAGCAGAGGGCACGCGCGAGCCACTGATCTTGTTGGAGATTGTCCCAAAAGAGGTCGGTTTTGATGAGGTTATCCCATAGGATTATGTTTCATAGTTGCAAATCTCTGGTCTCTTCTGGAATATGATCATATTGTGAACTGTCGATATCAGTGGTTGCGGCTTGCAGGAAGTGCTGGTTCCAGAATTTTCGGGCCTTTCGTCATGATGAAATTAAAGGCAGGGAGGGTACCCAGACAGTGCTCTTTGCTTCTTGTTCCTCGATATAGCGTTCTTCTCGAGATCAAATTGGCACGAGGAAATGTTTCGCATGGCCATAAGGCTAATGGGGGTGGCCTTCATGGCCACTATGCAGAGAGCAAGGTCAAGTTGGCTGCTCAAACGGTCAGCAAAGCCAGGGAAGAAGTCCGACCGGATCCTGACAAGAATTTAATTCATGAACATCTCGTGCAAAAAAAGTAGCAGGAGATGGCGCTTTGCAGCTTCATAGATTCTACTGTACCCATCTGCCCATCCCACGAGTTCCTCGGAAACCCACCCCACCCGGATAGATGGGGGCCATCAAAAACATATCCAACACACAATATCTAGAAGTCTTTCTGTCTGTCTAGCCCCAAGAACACACACATCTACCAGCGCCATGTCCAATATACAACACCCCTTCTAAGACCGCCTCTCATGCACCAACCTCCCCTTGACCCAAACCTTGCTCGTATTCCGATCATCCCCATTAAAAAGCCACTTGGCCACCATCTCCTCCCAGCTCTCCCACCCAAACACATCCACATTGCCCACGTCCCCGCCAGCAGCAGTCCCACCGTCCTCCCCGACAACGCCCAGCGCCACGAGCTGCGCGTCCCACTGCATCCCGACCTCGAACCCGCCCACGACCCCCTCGAGCCCGACACACCTCGCGCCCCCGCGCGTGGCAAGGTGCAGCACCTCCTCGACGCTCAGCTTGTCCCTCTCGTCCCCGCCCATGGCGACGTGCCGCGACACCAGCGCGGCCTGCCGCGCGGCATCCAGCACGGACGGGCTGTACCCGCCGCTGACATCCGTGCCCAGGCCGACGTCCACCCCGCCCTCCAACAACCAACGCACCCGCGCCGCGCCCGACGTGATGGCGCTGTTGCTGCACGGGCAGTGGCTCACCTTCGCGCCCCGCGCCGCGACGACCGTTACTTCTTCCTGCGACAGGTGGACCGCGTGCGCGAGGATCGTCTTGGGACCCAACAGCCCAAACGCATCATACACCCCCGCGTACCCCTTTCCCTGACCGGTCTCGCGGGGGAACAGCGACGCGACCAGCTCGATCTCGCCCGCGTTCTCGCTCACGTGCGTCTGCACCGCGAGGTCCTCGTCGGCGGCCAGCCTCCCGAGGCTTGCCATGCTCTCCGCCGTGCAGCTGGGCGCGAACCGCGGCGTCACTATGGGCCGGACGACCTCCCCCTTGGGGTCCAGACCGCGCACGTGCTCCACACATGCCTTAGTCCGCTCGAGCCCCTGGGCGGCGTCCTCGTCGCGGTACCACGCCGGGCAGGTGGCCGGCTCGTCCATGCAGACGCGGCCGACGAGGGCGCGCTGGCCCCTTGACAAACACAAATCCGCGAGGAGGTTCGTGGCGCCGACGTCGATGGTGGCAAAGTACGCGGCGCAGGTGGTCCCGTGGCTCAGGGTGCGGTCGACGACACGAGAATAAACGCGGCGGGCCTTGTTGGCGTCTGCGCCGAGGGATGCCTCCAGGGGGAAGGTGTAGGTGTTGAGCCAGTCGAGGAGGGTCGACTTGCCGAAGATGCCGGCGTTGGGGTACTGCGAGGCGTGGATGTGGGTGTCTATGAAGCCGGGGAAGAAGAACCTCACGGGCGGCGGCGGTTGCTGCGTTGCGCTTGTTGATGATAATGACCCATTGCTGCTGCTGCTGCTGCTGTTGTTGTTGTTCTGGCTGTTGGCGACGACATTGTTATCGCTGTTCTTCCGGCTGCTGCTCGTGGGCGACGAGGTATCGTATATCCTGCACTCGGCGGCGCTCCAGCCCAGCCTGTTGAAGGTCTCGTCCAGCGTCCGGGTGAGGTCGCACTCCCTCTCGACGGCAACGATCGTCCCCGTGCCACCCTCCACGAAGACGGCCGTGTTGTGCAGGTACTCTAGCTCATCGAGCGTCTTGGAGTGGATGAACGTGCCTATGAAGACCTGGTTGGGAGGGGAAGGGGAGCGAGGGGTGCTCATATCTATTTATGAGAGAGAGTGTGTGTAGTACCTGGGTCCCAGGTGGATGGAGCTTAAGTAGATTAAGATAAGGGGCGGTGGGAGGTACTGTCTGTCTGTAGGTGTGGTTTCTCTGGTTCGGCACAATGCAGTCAGTCGGCCAGCACAGCAGCGTAGGTTTGTTTGGGGTTGTGCTGTCCTGCATGTGCGCACACACACACGCAGCTGCGGGGGATCCAACTGACAGCTCGCCCGTAGGCCTGTAACACCCGGGCCTCTTTGCTTCTTGTCGGGCCAAGCTCTCACGGCGCCCGCTATCTTATCACCCGTGGCACAATTGACGTCTTCCCGAGGTGTCCCTTTGAACGACAGATGCTCGCTAGCTGGGTGTTTGGGAGCACAAGATGCACGTCGAGACGGGATGCAAAGGTTCGGTTCACGTCGGTCTCAGCGATGTGACAGCTTGGTAACATACGAATGTCTAAGACGTCTCTATTTTATTTCCGACTCGATCAGGATCCTATGCCTGTCTAATAAATGTATCCGCAGCAAAATAGCATTCCCGCAAAACACGGCCAACGCCGGCGCCCGCCCCTCGGCCCAAATGGATCCCGGAAAACGGCTTGTCCCATGTCATCTTATCAATGCCGGACCCACACCATCACTAAGAGCCATTATTATCTCATCAACACTTATCCTTAATCGTTAATACACCATCCATCGTAATCCATGCCTACACAAGACTAGCCGCCCCTTCCATAATAGCGCTGCCGCACTCAAGTCTACTCCGAGTGCACACCGTTGGTGCCGTTGCTGCCATTAACAGTCGTGGCGCCATTGACACCCTCAACCGGTCCGGTGCCATCACCTTGGTAAGAATCCCAGTTCGCCAGCACGTTGGCAATGCGAGGCGAGTTGGTCAGCTTGTACACGTCCTCAAAGTACTCCTTGGTCAGGGCAAACGGCTTGGCCGTGACGTTGGGGATGTACTTGCCCACCAGCTTCGACGGGTCGATGGTGGTCTTGTTGATCTTCTTGAGCAGGAAGGATCGGAAGGGCTTGACACCGCTGCGCAAGAAGGTCGAGTGGAATGGCACGTCGATGCCCTTGAGAGGGATCGTGGCGAATCCTCTCTCTAGCTCCAGAGGCTTGGGCTTCTTCTCGGTCTGCGATGCACCCTCCTGGATGATCTGGACCAGGTGGCCCTTCACCTCTTCGATGGACATCTCGCCCATCATCTTCTCGATGTTGATCTTCTGCACCTTGAGGTAGTTGCAGACAAATCCTAGCGTGTCCAACGCACGAAGGTCACCGGCACACACATACTGCATGTTGGCGATGTTGAAGTTGACAATCTCCAGCAGCCAGCCGGTCGCCTCGGCAACATTGGCGACAACGAAACGCAGGGCGTCCTCGTTGAAAGTCTTGGAGATACGGCTGGGGTTGACAGCGCACATGGAGTAGTTGGAGCGGCCAGAGGCGTCGCGCTCCACAGCGACTTGCATGGTCAGACCACGGTAGAAGACAACCGAGACCAGAGACTCGATTGGCATGACCTCAGCCAGCGCGGCGAGGGCACTATACTCTCCGAGGGAATGACCGGCAAAGGTGTTGTCGCGGGGGACAAGACCCTTGGCCTTCATGTCCTCGAAGCTGGCCTTCTCCATGAGCGTCAGAGCAGGCTGTGTGAACTGAGTAGCGGACAGAAGACCGCTAGGAGACTTGTAGGTGTAGGACGGGGTGCTCTCGCTGATCTCGTTGAAGATGCGCTCGGACTTGATAGAGCCGTCTGCTGCCACCGTCTCGAAGGTCATTGCCATGTAGTTGGCCCGGATGGCCTTTCCACGGGGACCACCGAAGTGGATCGTGAGCTCCTTGGGGTTGTTCTTCACAATGTTGGTGATGGCGAAGCCTAGACCCGTTAGCATGCGATGATGCAGATCGAAGAATGAAGAAATGTAAACTCACCATAAGTGTCCATGAGGTACTTATCCGCGCGGTCCCAGACCTCCTTGGCCACGTTACTGCTGTTGTACAGATCCATACCCATACCTTGCTCTTGAGAGCCTTGGCCGGTGAAGACGTAGGCCGTCACAGGCTGCTCGACTTCGGCCTCACCCAGGAGAACCTTGTCTTCGGTCTCCTTGTTGCTGGCCTCGACCTTGATGATCTTGCGTCCAGCCACCATGCCGACATGCTGCATCTTGACCTGGATCTCATCGTTGGGCAGCACCATGCCCACGAGAGAGGCGTGAAAGCTTCGGACACGACCCACGTTATTCTCGGCCGCCCAAGTCTCCACGAGACTTCGCACAGCAGCGCTCGAGTACATGCCGTGTGTGATGGTGCCAGGCAGATTGGCATAGGTAGCGAAGACCCGCGAGACGTGGATCGGGTTGTAGTCACCAGACACACGAGCATAGCCTTCGTTGGACGCTGGAGCTCTGAGCTGCAGAGGGGTCTTTCCGCTCAGAGGAATCGGGTTCTCGAACATGACAGGCTGCTCGATAGATGCTCCATTGCGCTGAAGGTAGTCGATAACTGGGTTACCATGCGATACGCCCGACGAGTAGTCAACAGACGCAACCTGGACGATCTCCTTCGTGGGAAGCTCAAGGACGACCTGGCCGCGGGTCTCGACGCTGCTATAGGTGGTCTTCGTCTTGTAACGAACGAGAGACTCCAGACGGAAAGTCAAGACCTTGCCGAGGAGGTCCAGGTTAAGGGCCTTATCATCGACCTGGAACCACTCCTTTGACTTGAGGACGGCCACGTCCTTGGCGGTAGCAAGGTGCATCTGCATGGGAGTCTCGGTCTTGCGCTGGAAGGTGTTCTCGAAGTCGGTGTAGTTACCACGGTACAGGAATTGAGAAGTCACCTCCATGACGTCCTCACCATCGCGCGCAATGGTGCCGCAGACCTCGACCATCTTTCCGGAATCCTGGTTAATAACAGCATTGACGCGAGCAGTGGTTGTCAGCTGGTCGCCCTTCTTCAGAGGCTCGGCACCAGGCAACATGCGGAACTCGTTCGACAGGTGGACAAGCTTCAGCAAGTCGCCGTCAATGGTCCGAGGGAAGATGGGCTTGGTGATAGCCTTCCAGCCAACGACAATGGCGAAGTCCATTGGCGCATACATGATCTTGCCTGGTCGGTCAATGAAAGCCTCGCCGTGGTTGCCGACAGCATGAGCGAAGTCATTGATGGCCTCACTGGTGACGGTTGCCTTGCCTCCATCGAACCTGCCAGTAACAAGGGCGTCGAGGTCCAACTTCTCGTCACCGAACCAGGCTCGCCAGTAGAACTCCTTGATGCGGTCATTGCGTCCCTCCATGACTTCGTGGATGGGTGCGTAACCAGCCTCAGGGTGGTAGATGAACTCGAGAGGGAGGGAGACGGGCTTGCCAAGGGCGGTGGTGTCCTTAACCATGTTGACCACAATCTTGTTGTTTGCCTCCATCTTGACCTCGATGACGTTGACATACTGGTTGTGGCGGGGCTGCTCCTTGACAACAATGGTGGTCTTCTCCGGAGTGTTGGGATACAGGATCTCAACATACAATCCTCGAGCAGGCGCAAAGATCCGCTTCATAGGGTTTGTCTGGTATTTCCGGCCTTGGACAACAACCTCGGACAGGAGCAGAGCATGTCGCCAAGAACGCTTTGGCCCGGCCAGAAGGGCGAGCCAGTCCTCGATTGAAGGCAGGACTGCCGTGGGGGAGTTCGAGACGCGGTAGGTGTTCTTGTTGTTATCATATGACACAGTCACACCCTCGGAGTCGATAGGAATTTCGGAGTCAACGAGCTTGCCGCCGAAGTATTCGATGACAGGGATCTTTGACTCGTCATTGCCGTACATATCGCGGGTTAAGTAGCTGATGTGGCCATTGTGGATGCCGTCGAGAATCGACTTGATAGGCTCATCAACGACCTTGGAGTATTTGACCGCAGTAGGTCCTTGCAGGATACACGTCCGCCCAACATCTTGATCCATGACGGCATCCAAGTCCTCGGACTGCCACAGAGAATCCTTCTTGAAGTAGAACTCGAAGTTATCGTCGAAGACCGGAACGAAGGTCACCGGCTTCTGGAATGGGTTCATGCACAGGTTCAGGAAGTACTGGACATCCTGGGCGTTGATGATCTGCTTGTCGGCCTCAGGGTACTGCGACATGATCCTCTCGACAGCGGAGTATGGCTCCGCAAGCTCGGAGTAGCTCTGCAGAAGCGAGGGTTTGCCTGGTGTGGAGGTGAAGCGCTCTTCGACACGGTGGATGAAGTCTCCGGTCATCTTGGTGAAAGTGGGATCGATCCAGCGAGACTGGTGCTTCACGTACAGAAGCTCGATCAGTCTGCGCACGACCTCACCGTAGGTCATGTCGTCGAGATCGACCGCCTCACCAGCCGAGTTCTTGCCAAACCAGACCTTCTGGAAATCCTCGTTAAGCTTCTTGATGATGTAAGAGCGGTTCTTCTTGAGTTCGGGAATCCGCTTCTCCTTGGGCAAGCTGAAGATCTTCTGGTCCATCTCAGCCCAGAACCTGACACCACGGGTGGCAAGCTTGTGGATGGGCTCGCCCATTTCGGAGCGGACCGTGAGGACACCACCGGTGGGTCTCTCGTATGTCTTCTCCCACTCGCTGTCCTCAACACCTTCAGCCTCAACAATGGCCTTCTTGGCGTCAGGGCTCGTCTTTGCCTCCTTGGCCACCATCATTCTGCTACCGAACAGACATCCATCGTAGGGCATGGGGGGGTAGCCAAACTTCTTTGACCACTCTCCGGTGATGTAAGGGTAAGTGTCCTCGGCACCGCCGAAGCCACTGCCTGCAACGAGGATTATGTTCTCTTGGCGACGAATCCTGCCGTACATCTGCAGGATGGGGTGGTGGAAGTCCTCAAACGAGTGGTGACCACCGCCACGACCGCCGGTCCACTGGAGCATCACGGGGAATGTGGGGTTTGCCTTGGCGATGTTGATGACGGCCTGGATGGCCTCAGAAGAGCCAGGCTTGAAAGAAATGTGCTTCAGACCCAGAGTCTCGATGTATTCTTGTGCAACCTCGATGGAAGGGACACCAGCTCCGATGGTCATACCCTCAATGGGCACACCCTCGGCACGCAACTTGCCGAGCATGGGAACTTGCCAGGCCATGGCTCTTGGGTTCACGTAAATGAGGTTGACGCCAATACCACGGCCAGCAGGGATAGCACCCTCGATCTTCCGAAGCGCCGCAGTCATCATACCAGGGTCGAAGTAACCGCCTCCGGCCAGCTCAATGTGGTATCCAGCTTGCATCGTGGCAGCGACGAAGTCCCATGGCATCGTGCAGGGAGTCATACCGGCAACCATAAGTGGGGGGATGCCCAACAGCCTGCTCATCTTGGTGTCCACAAAGGTCTGGCCGTTGGAGTTCTTGATCAGCCTTGGGCCGTATTCTTTAACCCAGTCGATGGCATACTTGACAGCATGCTCCTCGTCACGGTCAAAGATCTCAGGCTTGTAGCCGACGTCGTTGGCTGAGCCGCTGACGGTGCCAGCAAGAATGACGCGAACACCGCTGCCCTCCTTGTTACGGCTGGTGAGGATGCCGAGGCCAGAAACACCACCCGGGCCGAAGTCCAGGATGTGTGTGGCGTTCTCGAAGACTGTCGCCTTCTCCCAGTTCACGGTATCGCGAGTGATCAGGCGAATCAGTGTTGGGACAACGTTGCCCTTGACCTCCTTTCCGATGTCCTTGCCAGTGTTGGTGTCGTAGACGGGGATAGCGAGAGACGAGGCATCGATCTTGATGTCCTTGAGGTCTTCATCGATCAGAGAAGTTGCCTCAGCCAGGTACTTGCTGTGGAACGGAGCAGTGATGGGCAGGAAACGGTTGACGAATCGAACCTTCCGCTGCGTGTGCGGAATTCGTGTCTGGTCAAGACCCGTAGGTGCCTTGACCTTCCGGAGCTGCAGGTTGAGACCATACAAGGACATGGGAGGTCCAGTCACGACCATGTTGCGCGGGCTGTTGATAAGAGAAATGGCGATGTGTCGGTCGGCGGGCAGGTACTTGTTGGTAGCATCGATGTGCGTCTGAACCTGCTCTTGCGAGAGGTCACGGATGCTCAGCATGGGAGTGGGCGTTCCCTCGCCGTTCTCAATCGAGTCCTGCAGGACCGAAGGCGTCATGGACGTCCGGGGGAAGGTCTGCTGGCTGCGAGCTCCGATCCAGAAAAGGATCGACAGGGAAGACTTGACGATTTCTGGCCAAGTCTCCCACGAGTCGGCCGCGGCAGTGGCAGCTGCCATCACGACACCTTGAGAGTGACCAGTGGTGCCACTGATGCGCTCCCTCAGGGTGCCTGGGTGTATTCCGAGGGCCTTGCAGGTGACCTCGTAATGCGCCAGCTGCACGAGCCCGATCAATGGGAAGCTCACAGGAGCGGTGATCAGGTACTCGACGTCTGGGGTGGCTTCTGGGTTTTGCAGCCAGTTCATGATGTCCAGACCCTTGGTGAAGAGCTTCTCGGCCGAGGGGTTGTTGGCCAGAGTCTGCAGCTGCTCGGCAGCAGTCATGATGAGCTCCCCCACGAAGGATGGGTAGGTTTGCCACAGCTCTCGCAGCTCCTCGAAGTACTCCTCGATGTTGCCTTGGCCACCGAAAATGTTGTAGATCGAGGCATCTCCCTCCTCAGATGCGCGGAAGAGGGCGGACTGGTGGGGGCGGACGGCCCTGTTCAGGACCGACCTGGAAGCGTAGTAGCTGCGGAGGACTTCTGACTTCTTTGCGTCGATGCCAGGCAGGGTTGCAACCAAGGCGTGGACATCGTTACCGCGGAGGAAGGCCCGCTCGAACTCGTTGAGAATCAGCTTGAGCACATCCTCGTAGGAGCCCTGCGAGTCGTCCTCGCCCTTCTCGACCTCTTGGGCAATGAAGCCCATGTACCTGGCGACGAGCTCAGGGGTGGACGATGGCTCGTCATCTTGGGCAAGCTCGTCGGTTGGTGGTGGGAGACTCGCACTGAAGCGGTCTTTTAGTTGTAGGGCGTGGAAGTGGAGGCTTGTAGGAATGAGGAAGGCGGTCTCGAGAGTGCCGTGCGAGACGGTCAGAGGTCGGAGGGAGGCAGAAGACCGAGGGGTCGACACGCCCGTCTGAGCGCCAGTACCCGTGCCGTACATGGTGAAAAAGGGGTATCGTCTATGAACTCTACGGATATCTCCAGGAAACGGTCAGCAACGAGCCCGTCGAGTTGGAGAAATCTCGGCGCAAGGGGGCAGCTTACAACTTGCGTCTCTTCGTCTCGAGGATACTCGAAATACTCAGTCAAGAGCAGCGAGTGCAAAACTCTATCGCGGTGGAAACACAGTGGAAAGAAGGCTGGAGGCCACACGAAGCGAAGATGTTGGCGCACTGGATTTGGGGCCGAAGAGGAGGAGTGTGTGGTGGTGGGAGGAGTAGAGAGAGGCGGGAAGATGGTAGAGAGGACGATGAATAGATCAAGTGGGCAAGTATGGTGGTTGCAACTTGGACGAGCGGGGAGGGCAGGGTCCAAAGTTATCGATTGAGAGGGAGGGAATGAGGAAGCTACGAGGTGGGTGCCCAAGGCGGATGTGGTTGATGCTCGTCGACTTCTTTTTCTTTTTCTTCGACAGGGCTGCTCCAACCAACAACAACTGCTCTCAAGGACAAGCGGAGCGATCAGTAATGCCGGGGGCGTTCAAAAACAGTTCCCTTGGTCCTTGCTAGCCTTGCAGGACTGCACAGCACATCAAATCAAGTCCGGCTGTATGGTAAGGTATGTTGAACCAATCCACCGAATTCAATTTCGATTCCCAACAAACTTGTCCTGGCCGTCCTGCCTGAGTGCAGGGATGCTTGCATTTTTGCCAAGGGGGGGTCGACTGGCCGCGGGGGACCCTAGCCCCACGCGAACTTTTTTTCCCACGTTCCTGCCTGCCCTCTGCACCAAAGAACACCAGGGGCCCCTCCTTCCTAGGGCGTCTTTTCTGGAAGCCGTGGCAGTATTGGGGTAGCAACACCGTCATCACCGTTTTGCAACTACCAAGTTGGGTCTGCGTTTCCAAATATCATATCGGAATATACTCTGTATGCGAAGGAAGTTTACAGCGATGTATGGCTTGCCCTTCATACCGCAAAATCAATCACATCGCGTGGACAGCTCCGTCACCGCCTTCCAAGGGTCGAGGGAGAGAGGCGCCTGCCGCCTTAAACTGACTGGGGAAACGGCTCCACACGCGCGTCATTCATTGAGGTACCGGTACTTTGGTCAATGGCTTTATCGACAACAACGGTCCAACCGCTTGGTGAGCCCCATCCAAAAAGTAAACCCCGGCTCGACGGAAGGGCCACACGACGGGCTGCAACGCAACCTCGGGCAGGGGCGATACGTGAACAGCCGAGTGCATCGACGGCGCATTTCAAACTCGTCAAATTTCGACGAGTTGAACCCCGAGTTCACCTCAAACGCGCGGCTCATTGTCCATGGTGCAATTCTCGCAGCAATCAAATCTCTCTCGTGCCGATTGCCTTTGGGGTACGGAAATAGACCCCAAGCGCCCGCAGCTGCGAAACCCAAAATCCTGCGGATGATATTAGATTCCCTCCATGTCAGAAATCCTGCGACAGACTAGACAGCTTCCTTTTGTGATGGACTGCCGTGGCACCGGCTAAGAATAATATCGTAGTGAAGTAGTTCATATTTCGACGTGAACACTATGGCATTTGCGCCACGGCGCCAGGTACTAGGCGTTCTGCTTTGTGTGTGTACAAGCCAGAAGCGCGGCTATCCCAGTTCAACGGTAAGGAGAGACCGCAGTAGCAGTAGCATGCACATCAGCCTGTCTGCACGTCACAATCGCCGAGCTGTTTCACTACCTGTTTACTTTCCGGCCTACATGTGCACAGGGCGGAACTTGTTGGCGCCAAATAGCCAGGATCCTTGCTCTACAGGCCCGGCAACGGACGGCTGATCGTGCCATTTACTCATGATACTTTCCCCGTCTCTGGTCGCCCACTGTCAAAGGCGGCAGTGTTGATGAGCATCAGAATCGTTCAGGCAAGTGGGGTATGTGATATTGAGCCCAAACCTGTGGTTGCAGGCGGTAAACATGAAGAGACTGTTATCGGACAAAGGTATTATCTTTCTCGCAAGTGTTCATTAAGCGTGTGATCTGCCTTGAGGTGACTCCGCAAGCGGCCTACCGTATGAGGATGGGATACGGCTCATCCATTGGACATGCTGCGATGCAATAGACGTATTCGTCCAAGCACCCATCAAAGCTCAGCATACACTGGTGTCAATGAGTGCCATGTGCTTGCTAGGCACGGGCCAGGACGGAGACACAGCCCAGCAGTGTACCGAGACTTGAGGACTACCCAGACGGAAGAAAGACCCTGAAATCAAGAAGACGGGCCCACTAAGGCCAGCGGGTGTAATTAAGCATGTAGCGAGCCCGCTGCCCCAGTACATGGGAACCATGGCCCGTGACCGGGAATGTTCAGGTCAGAGCAGGTGACAGAAGGGTGTAGTTCCTTCCAGTACACCATACCGAGAGAGTAGCTTGTCCATCGGTGGGTTGCAATGTACCGAGTACGTTGGCAGGTAGGTACTCCGCGAAAGAGGTGGGTGACCAGAGCAGAAGCTGTCTCCGCGTTGAATCCACTGTCGCATGGGGTGCCTAGACGTCCATAGGTCACATCCAGGCATCATATCCAGGTGTAGCGGCACGTCCCAGCCGACCAGCATGGATGATCACCGTGGTAGATGCATAAGCCCGACGGTTTCCCAGGGGAAAAGCAGGCCGACCTCGAAAGTATCAACTTCCCAAGCCGGATGGGCCCCGGGGGAGTAGGAGCAATGGCGGCCGGCAGCAGCCTTGCTGCAGATCGATAACGATAGAGTATCGATAAAGCTCAAGCTCAAAGCTCTCCAAGATGGACCTAGCTCCCGAGACGAGACGAGCGAGGGTAGCAGCAAGCACTTGGGTACTACCCAGTGCCAGGTGTCATAGCAGTGTCTCCCGATCGTACCACTTCGGAGATCTGGAACCAAAACCTCGGAGAGCCTGATAGCTCCGCTCAGGAGATACGAGAACCTCGGACCGAGTGTCGAGCTCTCACCGGCAGGTGGGCATGAGAATGAGCATCTTGGTGGGGGATGGGAAACGCGTTGACAACGAGTGGTCGGCCGAGATCTCTGGCGTGCCTGGGGAGATCCTCAGCAAAACCCACGGTTGCGTAGCCTCGATAGCTCGAACGGCCTTGGCTGAGCTTATCGGCTGAGAGATATGTAGCCGTTGCGGTCCTAGCTTGGAACGGCAATGCGATGCGCCATCGCTAATG